>JARDYH010000009.1:30350000-30950000 GCA_029215795.1 Anniella stebbinsi | reverse complement strand
CCCTTGATCAGAACATTCAGGGGAACTTGAGATGGAAAATGAAGTCAGGGAGGCATCCAAATGAGGAAGTGTAGTAGTAATGGGTTGCTTCAATTATCCTTGCATGTTTCGGTCATGACAAAGAGGTTAGGTTTCTCAATACTCTCAAGGACTGTGCTCTAAAACAGTTATGGTACCAACCAGAGGGGACGTGGCCCTGAACTTAATCCTAAGTGGTGCCACCCAGGACCTAGTGCAAGATGTGAGTGTTGATGAACCAATTGGGAACAGCGACCAGAGTGCTATCAAATTTTATTTCGAAGTGGGAAATTGCCAATGGAGTCCAACACAGCTGCATTTGACTTCAAAAGAGGAAACTACTCTAAAATGAGGGAACAGGTAAGTTGAAAGGGGGCAAGAGAATTAAATCCTTTCAAAATACTTGTAGGTTACTGAAAACTACAACAATAGAAGCCCAGTTTAGGAAAGGTAGCACTGAGTCCAAGAGGTCAGCGGCATGGTTAACTAGCAGTGTCAAGGAAGCTATTGGAGAAAAGAGGCATTTTTCCTTCAGGAAATGGAAGTCTTGCCCAAGTGAGGAAAATGAAAGGGAGCAGAAGTTGCACAAAGGCGATGCAAGCAGACAGTAAGAGAGGCAAAAAAGCATTTTGAAGAGCGTATCGCTAACAATATCAAGGCCAACAATAAAGGATTCTTTACATACGTCAGAAGCAGGAAACCAGCTAGGGAAGCAGTTGGACCACTGGAATGCAATGGAGTTAAGGGAGTAATAAAGGAGGATAAGAAGATTGCAGAAAAGATAAATTAAGTTTTCATCACTCTTCACTGCAAAAGATGTAGGGCTGTTACTCGTGCCTGAATTGATGTTTTTTGGAATGGAATCTGAGGCAGACGTTAATGACAACAAGCCCTTGCAATGTGGCACTAGAAAGTCCCTTGAACAGTTGTTGAAAACAAAACGAAACAGAAAAAGGGGGATGGAGTTGGTTGGAGATGTTGCGGCACTGCAGTCTGTGAGGCTGAAAAATGTATTTATTGATTTACTAAACTTATACCCAGGCTCTCCACTACATGTAGCACTCAAGGCAGCTAGCACTAAAATATGAGATCAAATACAAAATTATAATTAAAATGGAAAAGCAAATCAATTAAAATGCATCAATAATAATAATAAAAAGAAACAAAGAGCACCCACCAGTTGAAACCTACCTCAAGTTAAACAAGTTAGTTTAAAAGCCAAAAGCCTGTTGGAATAAAAAGGTACTTGCAGCACAATCCTATATGTGTTTACTTAGAAATATGCTAGATGCATTTGAGAGACGAGGCCTTTTTGGTTGTAGTGCCCAGAATGTGGAAAGCTCCCCTGGTACCTTTGTTACCTGCTTTTTAAGTGGGGCTTGAAAACTATTTTATTCCAGTAGGACTTTTAGAGATCTGGCTGCTTCTAATATATGCTTAATCTATTGGTGCTTTAAAATCAATTTTTTTTCCAATTTTTTCCCCCTCTAATTATTACTGGCGAATGGTCATGGCTTTGCGTGGTTTGGGATAGCCCTTAGTTTTGATATAGCGAAGCCTTCAAGCAAACTTAACACAGCTATCAGAGTTGGACACATATTGTGCCTGCTCCTCCTGGAGTGAAGCCACACCCACTGTCACCCCTAGGAACAGCTCCTGCCATGGTGCATCCTATAGCTCCACCCACCTACTCACCCAAACCAGGCTTCAAACTGTATTGACTTCAAAGGTACATGCTGGTTAGGGACATCTGCCACCTACTGACTGAAGTTGGTACTGCAGGCTTTAAACACATAGACACAATCAAAATTCATTAAGGGCACAATCCTTAATTAATTGGATTGTGCTCTTAATTAAGGCTGGCTGGGGGATGCTGGGAGTTGTAAGACTTTTTTTCTGTCTAAACATGCATAGGATTGTACCCTAATACATTTTAAAAACAAAACCGGATACAATTTGCAGAAATAAAGATTGGGGACGGATGGAAAAGGGTAATTTGAATCCTGCTATTCTTACAAGCTGGAACGGAATTCCAGAAATTCCCACTCAACCTTGTGTCAAATATATAATGCAGCTTGTTCTGCCTCAGTCAAATCCATCTGAAATACGGAATTGTAACACTTACCTACCAGGGTTGTTGACAGAGATAATTTTTATTTATTTACAATATTTGGACAATGCTCCACATCCAAAGATTTTGGAGCATTGAACAGCAGAATAAAAACACCACGTTAAAAATGTTAGTATTTCTAAAAAGAAACAAGAGTTCTGATAAAACTGAGTTTTGATAAAGCACGACCAGTCGTTCAAGGAAGGCTTCCTGAAACAACAGTGTTTTCAGGAGGTGCTGGAAGCAGCATGACGTTGATGCCTACCTCACCTCCAAAGGCAGGTAATTCCATAAGAAGGGGGCCACCACGCTGAAGACTCTTCTCCTAGTGGACTCCAAACAGGCCATAGGTCCAGGTGGAACCACAAGATGCATGAATGAGAAACATTTTGAGTATCTACTAAAACTGCCAAACACAGAGCCGGTTACTTCTGACTATCAGCTGGGGGGGGGGGGGGGGTGGACAAACAACAAGGGAACATCACCACTGTAATCCCTTGCTGGCCATGATTTAAAAAACAAGAGAGCAGATGAGCATCGGTTTAGTCTAGGTGAAAATTACACCCCCACTCCCAAATCTGGTTGAATGCAGCCAGATTGGGATAGGGGTGGTTCAGAAAGGAAATTTCCTCCTAGTGGGTTTTCTCAACTCTAGGTCCATGTCTCATACAAACAAATCAAGGGAAGGGGAGTCTTGCTTCATTTATTTCTGTGTAATAAAGAAAATGGGTCAGCAAATAGGGAAATTAGGGATACAGAGAGAATTGCCCCCACACCTCAAACCAGTTTGTAGGGCAGGTTCTGTGTTCCCCCTAGAGGAATTTGCAGATTAGCTGGGGCCCTGCACTCCAGGTAGTTGCCTGGATCACCTACTGGTTGTACTGGGATTGGTTTGATCCAGCAAAGCTCTTAGCCAATTAGAGTGTGGTCTTATGTGTCTTCTCAGAAGTAAGTCCCTCTCTGTTCAAGTGGGCTTACTCTCAAGTAAGTGGCTACAGGAGTGCAGCCTTAAGTCATATGCCTTTTAATTAACTGACCTATCAATTAAATTTGCTTATGAGTAAAAAAAGTTCTACCTGTTGAAGTGAACTGCAGTCTACAAAAGCTTATGCCACAATACATTATTTGTGAGTCTTTGAGATACCACAAGACTCCGCTGTTCTTGTTTTACTGGAACTTGGACCTGCCTCTACCTGGCCTTGCCCTGTTTTGCATCACTGGACTCCAATGGCTAGGAATTCCTGTTTGGACCAGAACTCCCGTTCTGTTGGGATCAATGCCTGGAGCAGAACACTAAAGTTGTGGTTGTCTCCTGCAGCCTTAAGAAGCACAATGAATAACAGAATTTAATGTTCTCAAAATCTGCTGCCCAACTGAACAGGGGCACCTTTTGGGTCAATTAAAACATTTATTAATGTGATTATTGGGATAGAGCTGCAGTCCCGTGTAGGCTCACCTATAAGGGCCATTGAACACAGTGGGAATTTCGTTTATGCCTAGATGCTCTTTAAATGCAAAGTCTGGCACCCTTTGCTTATGAATTGGGTGGCGGTCCATAAAATACCCATTTTAGTAACAATGGTACCTGTTTATTTCAATTTGGAACAGGCAGAATCCAAAAGAAATTAGGAAGGTGGAAAGTAGTAGCTTTGATATACCGTTGCATACTGACTGCTGATTTTTTTGGATGTTAATTTGATGGTGGCAAAACACTTTAGTGATTTACGGTGTTGAGGATAGTTTGGGTTTTTATTCATTCAGATCCAAAGTACCACAAATGGGAGGAGAAAATGTATTAGTGTTAGCATAAAGGTTCTCAACGGGCTACAGTGGATATGGGTGGGCAGGACCGTATGAGAAAGCAGGAAAAATGAAGATACTTCAGTGGGCCATGAAAAGACCTTGTGCAAATGTCGTACCAAGAATTTGTGCGAACAGAAGAACCTCTCTGGATGTGGGGCTCATTTTCACACGCAACACACTCTTCCGCTAAGCGGAAAACTTCTGCTAGCAGGAGGACATATCTGGATCTGTATGAATGCAAATATGTTGTTTTTCTTTTAACCTTCCCCCCCCCCCCCCCCGCACTTAATAATATATTTTTTAAAAAGGAAAATGCTCTCCAAACATTGCAGAAATTTTGTTCTTGTGAAAAAATGTTTTCCGGCATGCAATTATCCAACGTGGCCTACGGAACGTAAACTTCCAAACAATCCAAACGCAAACTGCCCCACAGAGAAAATGTTTGCTGCTTTTGAGTTCGGCCTGCCCAAGAAAGACAACCCACACGTCGTTGTGTTTGTATAAAAGATATTTACTTCAATTATCACACCTAGGGTGCTAGTGAATAATAATAATACATCATGTGAGTTTCGTACAGTGATATTGCTTCTCCATATCATATAGGGACTGTTGTACAGTGCTGAGAACATACATTGTATGGCTGACCCAAGTCAGGAGGAAACGTTACTTCCGCCCGCTCTGTCACTGCCAGCCATATAAAACTTTTTCTTTTTTCTTTTAATAAATTTTTGAACAAGAAATAAAATGTTACAAAAGATGAAATCACAGCAACACAGCGTGGGGCTTCTCTCAAACTACTTGTACAAAAAAAAAATGACACTTTTTTTGGTCAATTGGGTCTTTGTGAGGGTTTTTCATTAAAATTGGTGATTGTGAATATAAGAGACGAGCTTCTAAAAACATCTAAGACTTAGTGCGTTACAGGAAAAAAATAATATATATATATATATCTATTTATATATATATATTTATATATATATATAAAATACTGCTAAAAATGTTGGACACCACACGTACACGGGGGATAAAATGGAGCTTATCGTTTTTCGGGTATTTTTTTTTTTAAAAAAGAAAATATTCTCAGGAAAAAAATACACCTTTTTTTGTGTTTCGAGTTCATTTTGTGCTGTGTTAGTAGTCAGGGCAAGTCCAAAGGTTAGCCCAATAAAATGGCAAGTAGTTATTGCACAAATGCAAAATAATAATAATAATAATAATAAAAATTAAAAATAAATTCTTCAGAACACGATCCGCTGGGAAGGTGTCACACGAACAAGCTCCGGTTTCAACGGGTCGGGTGCACACAAAATCTTCCTGGTGGATTGTGCCCTTGGCTTAAAATTATATATATATACGAAAAGGGAATTCAAGGAAAGCAAACAAAAATGGTAGGTTGCCATTTACTTTGGATTGAAATGTCCAAATTTGCACACGTGACGTTCTCGGAGCATTGTTCATAGAGCGGGACGCGCACAGTGCCGGTTTGGCAGGGGCATGGGAGAGCGGCAGAAAACGGCTTTTGACATTGGAAATGCATAGACTATTCAGAGAGGAATTCGAAAAAGAGAGAAAAGTAAAAGGGACGTTTACCAAAATCTCCTTTTTTCCACACCCCTCCCCTCTTCAACCCCAGTTCAAACTAACCTAAGTAAATAAAGGGGGAAGGGAAAGAGAGGTCGGTTTTGACTCGGAACGATTGGCCACGATCCACCATAAATTCCTCCCTGCTCTCGAGAAACCAATTCAAGCACTTTGAGCGCCCATCCCTATTCTGCTCCTACCCATTTCAATCACGATTGCGTAGCAGAGGCTCCTGGCGGATCTTGCCCAATAAACCTTTAGGCAGAGGGTTCCCAAGAAAGTAAGCACCAGCTTGCTTCTAACTCTCGGAGGGGGGCTGTAACCCACCTCGAAGTATCTTCGCATCCTACCGGTTTGCAGGCCGAAGGGCCAACGGATTTTTTCTTTTTATAGAATGGGGTGATTTTTTTTTTACAGCAATTCGTTTTTTGCGTGAGTTGTTGCCTCTCAAGCATTATCTTTCCCACAGAATATTTCCACAGCATACCACCCAGCTGTCCCTTATTACGAAAAATGTCCCACATCTGTTTCCATTTTTTAATTTTTTTTTTTTAAAAAAGCCACCCTCACTTTTCACACTCTCACGGTGGCAAATGCTCAGAGGAAGAACCCTGAAGGAGAAATTACCCAAGTTGGTGTTACCATTGAGTAGGACGAGGCAACACAATCCAGGGGTAACAAATGGTCATTTTATTTATTTGAAAAGTTTCTTCTTGTAGTTTGACCACCACTGTGATGGAACGGAAGGGAAGATTTGGATTTCTGATTTAGGTCCCAAAATTTTCTCTGTTTGGCAAAATCCTGTTGTTACTCTCCCTGCCCCAACAAGGCTCAAAGACTGTGGACTCAATTCTTATACAACCTCAAAAGCAGGTTGAGATGCAAACTTAAAGATATGTAATTTGTGTGGCTTGCTTCACCATTAATCCAATATCTTTAGTCCTAGTCTGAGAGTTTCCAAAGTGGGTGGACGTTTTGCCAACAGAAACTAGCATCTAGACCGACTTTTGGAGTTGCACAAATTGGTTTTGGGAGTTACTGTACCATACAGGACCTGGTGCAGAGCCAATAGAGAGGTTATTATTATTATTATTTAAAAAATGAAAGCTCGTGTGAGACTTCCTTCGCAATGAACACCACCAAAGTGACACGCTCGACGCTGCCAAGCAACCCTCAGATATTAACACACAATGGGTATTCTCACAGGTCACACCAGAAACAGACCATGGTAACTTTAGTCCAGAAAAGATACACAGGTTAAAGAGGAACCTTGGTCGAAGAAAGCAGCCAATTTCAGTTTCAAATACTTTTCTTGAAATTGCAATGCACTTTGGGAAAGGGGGAAATGCCTCTTCATGGACCCAATCCACAGGCTCAAGGAGGCTTAGAACACTTCATTCGTTTCTCACATTTCTCTTGGACTTTTCTTCATCTCCCCCCCCCCCCCCCCCCCGGCCCTCACACTGATGTCCTCCTAAACTCTCAAGGCAGAATATCTTTAAATAAAACGATTTTATACACATTTACAAACAAATCCAGAATATACAACAGAAAGATATGAGTCTTGAATGACTGACTCAAGTACGCCGGGGTCATGCAAACACCAGGTTGGTGCCACAACCCACAGGCGGTTTGAGCAACTGAGATATGAACAAATATGTGTGCATGACCATTGCAATTATAGACAGGAAGCTCTAGAAAGCACTTTTTTTGGGGGTGGTTGGGGATGGAATAATCTCATTACAAATAGGAAAGGCTCGTTTGTGCGAGTTTTCAGGGTGAACCGAAGATAGATATGCCTGTGATGCAGTTGATTAAAAAAAAAAAAATCAATCACAGATAAGTGCTGATGATGAAGACTGAAGAGGCAGAGCGCGGCGGATGCTTTCAGGTTGTTTTTAACAAGTTCCAGTTAAACTGGAATGAACTTTTCATGAGCTCACGTTCCAAGAGACCAAAGAAGTTGAAACAGATGCTTCAGGGCCGATTAAGGCTGCATAGGAAACCGTGACAGGCTAGCTACTGAGGATGGCCTTTTCAGGGTGCTGGAGCCATCAGGCGTTTAACAGACAGCAATTCGTACTATTGCGTTGATGAACTAGTAAATCATAGCTCGGTTCTAAAGAACAGCCATGCCAGAACAGCAAAGGCTGTTCAGGGATAGGACTCCAGCAAGATGGTGCTGCAGTACCCAAAAATGGGGACAAGATCATGAAATTTGGTCATTACCACTCCAGCTGATTGTAACTGCTCTCCAAATCCAGGAACAGGAAGCTTTCGGGAGCACTGGCAGTCAACAAGTGCAAGAAAATATAGATGAATACAGAGGAGTGCTTACCAAGTGGAAACAAAATCATCCTGTGCACGTGGTAAGGTGGTTTCCCTATTCTCCTACCAAGTGGTGGGAATTTTACCACTCCCCAGAAATCCAGGGGAGTGGTAAAATTCCCACCACTTGGTAGGATGATAGAGAAACCACCTTACCACGTGCGTAACCACTTGGTAAATAGTTGTACACACTCAACCAGCATGGCTAACATTGGATTAGAAAAACTCCACAATTCCACCAGGTAAAAGCCCCCCCCCCCCCGGCCCGTTTTGACAGCCAGAATATTCCAAGACTGAGTTTATCTTTGCTAACTTTAAATGTTCCACGTATGCTAGCTCCCTGGCAATAAAATATTTCTTTTCTATTGCACAAAGATTTAATACACACAATTAAGTGCTTCAGAAAGACAAACAGTGCCCAGACAATACGCTTTTCGGCCTGGCCAATGAGATTGGTCAGGGGCTAAGTTCTTTAAACAAGTGCCAACCACATGAAGTTATTGTCTGATATATGCTGAAATCCAGGCCCTTTGTGCTGGAAGATGATCCCCCAGGAGAAAGAGAGAGGCCCTGTTCAGACAATACGTTAAGCCATGATGGTTAAGCATTTTGAGCTAACCATGATGGCTTAGCTTGTTGTATGAATGGTGTTTGTCCTAACCATGGTGGCTACATAACCACGGTTTAACCATACTCACTGAAAAAGGGCTGGCGGCCTAACCATGGCTTAGCATGTTGTCTGAACAGGCCTAGCGAGTGATGAGAACAGAAGGGACACCATGACTTTCTTGTTAGAAAGAAACTTATTAAAACTGATTGAAGCTACTATGGGTGATATAAACATGCTCAATTTTAACTTTGGACAAGGGAAAGCAACAAACAACTTTTCATCTAAAAAACTCCAAAGTAAAGCTCAGCATTTCTGAGAAGGAACAGGCAATGCGGATAGCATTTTGGTTCCTGAAATCCCATCCCTCTCTAGTAAGAAATGCTATTAGGGTATACATCCATCCTTATAGCAATTTGGATGCAATTTGGTAAATGAGAAACACATAAAGCCAATTAATTTACACTCTGGGCAGGTTTGTTTTTTGAGGGAGGGGACATAGTTCACTTTTTCCCCAGCGGAACAGGCCGCTGAAAGGAAAGCATCACAAAAGTTGGTTCTCCAAACCACTTAAAGCCACGAGCCTTAAACTTTTTTTTTTAGTTCTAAAGAAGTCAAAGGGAGGGAGTCCGAGCTAAGCACAAACCCAACCACCTTATTGAATTATACATCAAACGCTTCCCCATCACCAGAAATAACCTTCCTTATTTTTCGCCTTGTTCAGCTGGATTTCTAACACAAAAATATAAACTTGGGATGATTTGTTTTTCTCCAATTCAGAGCTCGACGCGCGCTCCTCCTGGGTACCAGGAGGCCCTCGGAGGCCTTCCCCATTCACCCCAATGGAGAGGCATCTCCATAGAAAACCGTCCTCTTGCTTGGGTCAAGCGGTGTCCTTCACTGAAGGGGAAGGGGAAACCGGCTCAAGCGTGGCCCCTGGGGGGCACCGACACGCACAAGGGATCCCTTGCAAGGAGAATGCTGGGCCTGCCTCAGGGTGATGATGTATTAAATGATGGAGAAAAGTCTGCAGTGCTGCACTCAGGTGATGCATAAACTAGCCCCACTGCAATGAATGGACACAGTTACAAGAGCTAAGAATGGATGCTGGTGGTGCCAATTACAGAGGGGCGGGGAATCTGCTCCGGGTTTCAGTCAGAACTCTGAAGGAGCTATCCAAGGTTCTGACTGAAACCTGGAGCGGATTCCCCGCCCCTCTGTCACTGGAGCACCTTGGATAGCTCCTTTTAGAGATCTGACTAAAACCCGGAGTGGATTCCCTACCTCGCTGACATCTGAGCCACCAGCCTCTACTGCATCCTGCTAAAGACTGAATTTCAACTTTCACCATCTGAGCATTGCCCAGGCCTTTTAAGACCCACAGAACGGTAACTTCCGCATTGATTCTGCCCAGAAGGGAATGGAGCCTTTGGCATTCAAATAACCAGCAGTAGCATTTTAACGCCTGAACTCCGATCAAGGATCTGAACTTAACCGGGTGGGATGTAGCAAGCCCCTTACTAAGCCAATAAGATCTGAAGGACAAATATCCTAACCGATGTGACAATTTCTGCACAATACTCATCAGGTGAATACTTGCATCTCTTTCGCATCATTCCATAATGCAGCGTAATACTTTAATAAGTGTATATTAACTAACAGAGCAACCCTAGATGTATCTACTCATAAGTAAGTTCTACTGAACTTAATGGGACTTCTTCGCAACGAAGAGTGTATAGGATTGCAGCCTAAACCACACTTCTCTGGGTGTAATCCGCAATGGATATAGTGGGCTTACTTCTAAGTAAACATGCACAGGTTTACACTATACATCTTTTTCATAAAGGCATAAATTATGATCAATGCAACTGAACGGTAAGGACATTATGGGTGTGGGTATTGCTCTAATATGCAATAAGAAATAAACCTTGCTTTTCCTTCAGGTGGTGGCTTTTGTTTATTAAATTATCTTATTTCCAAAAGCCTCCTGCATTAAGGTTTTGGTCATATGCAGATGGATTTACTTGAAATTCTTTAGCAGGGTGGGCAGTCCTAGAAAATGCAGTAAGTGCTAAGAATGATTGGATTCCGTGACACCTTTAAAGGTGTATTGGGGTGTGAGTGGTTGTTACAGGCTACTGTGTTGAGTTGGGTTCTGGTTCTGCCAGGTCCAAGTCATCAATCAGGCTCTTTTGGTTATCAAGATGAAACAAGTCACTTGCGCAAAAAGATGAAAGTTTATTGGGTTCCAAAGCATCTTAATTTCCCAAGTTTATATGCTTTGGGAACCTGTGAGGACCCCCCCCCCTTGCTTCTTCTGAGAGGGGGGAGAGATGCAGCCTGTCAGTTCTTGAGCAAAGGAGCCTATAGGATCCAATGCACAGGCTTCATGCTTCGGCCTCGCTTCGGCCTCGCTTCAGGAGGAACCACGCAAATGGCCTGGAGAACCTGCTGTGGCTCAATGGGATAGACTCCATCTATCGTGCCCCCTCTCCCGATAGACACCCAGCTATGAGAGCTTGGTTAGCTAGAAGGGGTGTGAACTTCCTTTGCATGTATTCATTCTGCATCAATTTCCCATCAATAAACTGTCATCTTTTTGCACAAGTGGCTTGTTTCCATCTTGGTAACCAAAAGAACCTGATTGACGATTTGGATCTGGCAGAACCAGAACCGAACTCAACACAGCTACTCCAGACTCACTTGAGAAAACTCAGGCTACCCCAGCAAATGCCTTTCTCTTTTAAGACGATCTCATAACAGAGTGGAAGATGGAGGTGAGTTCACAAGACAGGGTTGGGGGGTAGCTAGAGCCACCAAGAGGCCATGGTTTGACAACTACCCAGAGATCAGCGCCATCTGCCTGCCAATTTACTTGGGTGACGTGATCCGCAGGACGGGCAAGGCTCTCTCTTCTTCGATGAAAAGCCCGGCAAACCTCCAAGCGCCTACAATCCTTTGTGTGCCAAAGAGCAGGGAGAGTAACTTCTTGAATGTCCCGGCTTAACAACGGGACAGATCCAGATGGTTTGAAGGACAAAGGGAAAAGTTTGGATAAGTTTTACTGGTACACTTTACAGGCCACCCTGTAACTGAAATTCTCCGGGCAGTTTAAGAGCAATAAAACACATTGTGTTGACTCCAGTTCAGTTCATTTGGAGCTACCAAAGGAAGCAGGTTGTATCTTGAGCTGATTTGTTTTTTTTAACGGAGGAGCAGTGCATCAATAGCCGAGTTAGCCAATGCTTCTAAGCAAGCATCTGGACCACTGAAGGCCCCTTCCAGAGTTATTCCTTCAAATATGAAGGGATGATGAGGTGTTTTGCTTTTTAAACTTGTTTTAAGTGCATTAAATGTCTTAATCCATAAAGTAATAGCAATGTATCATTTTAACACTTTCAGCCCTAGGTGTTAGCTACTTTAGGTGTGCTTGTGAGGTATTTTCCTGAGATGCGAAGAACCAAGTTCACAGCATCTTTGAGCACACCTCAGTCTCAGTCACTGGGCACACAGAGCATGTGGAAATTGCTCACGGGGGCTTTGCCATGGCACACACTTAGATCACAAGCCATTAAAAGAGCTACTTTGCTGCATCAGACACACAGTGCAATCCTATACACGTCTGCTCAGAAGTTCAATCCCATGGAGTTCACTGGGGCATACTCCCAGGTAAGTGCATACTGTATTGCTGCCCAGGGGCAAGGGACAATGCTGTTATTCCATTAGCACTAGCGGAAACCAGGTTCTGAACTAAGTGCAAGAGAAGGCTCCAACTAAAGTCACATTTGCGCAACTGGTTTTGCATAACTCTGGTGCAACGCGTTGTACAACCACTGTGCAATCAGTTGCGCATTCCGCTTGTGAAACTGGTTTCGCAGCTGCTCGCACACCTTGTGCAACTGCTTGCACAAGTGTAATGGGCAACTGATCGCACAGCGGAAAGGTTCAGCGGAGCTCCGCTAATGCTATTTGGGTATGCTGAATGTTACCAGTGGATACTGCTCCAGGTATCCATCATTCCAGAGTGGCCAGCAGGTGTATATACCTGCACACATTATGTAGACCTGGAATTTACTCAAGATGCACCATCCACCTTTTTATTGAAGCACAGCCAAGAAAGGAAAGCCAAATTGCAAGGATGATCAGATATTGTGCAAAAATGGACATCATTTGAAAAACGTAACTCCGTAAATCCACTCCAGCCTATTCCAGCTAACCCAAAACTACATCCATTGGGGTGATATGCAAACCTGGGGCTGAGAGCTGGTACACACTTGCTAATCAAAAATTTTCCTCCACAAAGAAAATGAGAACCAACAGTAAAGTGGAGACACCTCATTGAGTTGGGCAGTGAAATATTTGTGTTCAAATCCTTTTTGGATTTTACACATGATGGGAAGAATTCCGGTTCCAACTAAAACGGTACCAAACCCCTGCTAGTCCAATGTAATGTCTATTTCATTGCACTGAAATGTCACAATCCCGGGACATTGTCTTAAAACCCTCAATTTCTTAAAAGCCATCACTACTGGGTTTGTGGGGGATTACAACCACCCCCCAAGTACCACCCGGCCATCTTATTCCAACAGATTGTTTCCACGCATTTTTCCAAGCAGCACACGCCACTGCAAGCACCAGAGGCAAGAAGAAGCTGCGAGCCAAAGAAAACAGAAATGGGGCGGAGAGAAACAGGGAGGAAGAGTTCTACTCTAGTACAGTAGAGGCAATAGAGAGAACCATCACCGCTGCCATAGGTCTTAGGCGGCTGGCTGTTCCTCTCGGAACAGATCCCACAAGAGCCAAAGCGGAAAAGGCCGGGAACGCCGCTGCTGTGGCAGCAGTGATTGAAGAGAAACTGAAAGGTGAAAAGTTGCCCTCTGTGCATGTGCAGGAGGGGAGGGGCACCTGAACTTCTCAGCTCTAGGAAGTTCCTGATGAAGGCTCTACACAGGTGTAGAACCCACCTATGTGATGTACAGGCCATGAAGAACTGAACAGGCCACTCAGATGTACCCCAGAGGAGGCAGCACTAGTCCAAGTGAGACGGGTCACTGTTTGAGTCGGTGGCTTACCTAGCTGAGCCCGGGTAGATATTCACAACGAGGACCTGGGAGTACTCAGTGCCATTCAGAAGAGAATGGTTTGGGCCCAGAGAAATGGGAGCAAGAGGAAAGAGCAACTAGAGCTGGTACGCAAATGCCTGTACAACAGTTCAAACAAGTGCCGAGACAGGCGTCACAGCAGGTCTCACACCTTTGCCTGGGCAAGGTGTTGCTTCCACAAGCAAAACATCCTCTTCAGATAGACTTCTGTTGTGCAACGCTCTAGTGCAAGATGTGAAACGGCCACTCCATGAATGGAAGGCACCTTTCCGCATGGCTACGCCAGCTAGACCTGCGCTGTAACTAAAAAAAACTCTACGCAGCCTACTACGTTGCCTTTGATGGATGTTTACCCAAGGATGTAGTCACGAGTGAGAGGAGGCCTGAGGTAAACAGACCAGGGGCAGGCAACCTGCTGCCCATCAGATGGTTTGGACTATAAGTCCCATAAGCCCCAGCCAACATGACCAATGGTCATGGTTTAATGGGAGTTGTAATCCAAGACAACTGGAGGGTGCTACTTTGCCAATCCTTGATCAAGATCCTTGAATGTTCTGCTTTCATTAGAATGCACATAAGACTCTCTAGCCATTTTGCATTCTAATGAAAGCAGAACGTTCAAAATGGCTGATATCATGAAAATCGTACGTGCCATTTTCTATCCGTCCACTCAACCAAGAAGGAAACCTAGTACAAATTGGGGCGTCTCTAACACTTGAAGTTTTAAAATTTTATTTAAACGATAAAGGATTTTAAATATACTGGATCATAATGTTCAATTTTTGTTGTCTGGTGTTGACAAGTTCCAGGAAGCCAGATTCCAGCTGATCATCAGGAAAAACTTCCTGACTGTTAGAGCAGTATGACAATGGAACCAATGACCCAGGGAGGTTGCGGGCTCTCCCACACTAGAGGCCTTCAAGAGGCAGCTGGGCAGCTTTAAGGTGGATCCCTGCATTGAGCAGGGGGTTGGACTCGATGGCCTTAGAGGTCCCTTCCAACTCTACTATTCTAGGATTCTAGGACAAGGCCTCGCCTTTCAAATGGACCCTCAAGGCTCTGGAAGGCAAAGCTGGGTAGTTCCCCTCTCAAATTTATAGCACTATGTTTGCCCCATTACATCCCCCCCGTTTCCCTGGGAAGGTGCGCTAGGTGGCATTACCACAGCCAAATGCATAAATATTATTTATTTATTTAGTTGGAATTTCTCCATATCCCAAGTTCTAAATCTTCTGAAATGAGGAATAGAAGGTAAGAGTACTGAGCTGCAATGCTTGCAGGGGATTTAACAGCATGAACCCAACAGAGCAGCTCTCTGCTTTTGTTGTTGTTGGCTTCATTTAATTTGATTAATGTCAAAATGAGTGAGGTTTCTTTCTTGTCCATTTCCCTTTCTTCTAGAAGTCTGTATGAAGCAGGAGAGAGCAAGGGAATCCTTTGAAAACCCGAGGGCATCTATTGCATAGATTTCTGAAGCATATTGGTTTTCCTGACAACATACGCAGGAAGTCCACCTTTCTTCTTTTAGATCTCACTGGAAAAATTGAGCGACTCGATCTCGACTACGTGGTTCTTGACCACATACAACATTGAGCTGGAATGGAGGTTCAAAGTATGATTTCTACAAATCTTCTTTTACATAGTTTGCTCGCTTCTTCTTGAGTAGCTGCAAACTGAGGAATTCTCCTAAAAAAAAAAAGAAGTCCTTCAGCCATACCCACAGCCATGTCTAAACTTACAGTGCACCACCATCAAAAACACAAATTATTGCCTTGCGGTAAATGGCATCATCCCTGCAGGCTGAAATGTAGCAGCTCAAAACTTAGAATGAATTATGTTTTATTGCTGGCCAGGCAAACTAACACACACACAGAGAGTTTAGCAGTGTTTGTAACAACATTCTCCTGTATCTGCAGGCTCTTCCAGGCCATACCCCAGGAAACTGAGGGAAAGCTGGGTTAATCTGTACCTCATCCAAGGGATTGTCCCCAATTTGGGGATCAAATTTAGAGTTGTTGTTTTTGTTGGAAAAGTCGGTACCAAAGAGGTACCAGATTTCCTGCGACATTCCTCGCCATGCCCAGGTACACATTGAGTGGAACATCAGCCCAACAGTTTAGTGCTCGAAACTGCAAGCTGAAGTGCCTTCTTGTGAGTAAAGCAAGTCAGCTTGACCCTTCAAGTTTGCAAGCAAGGGTTCCTCCCCTTGGGTAAATTTACTTAAGTGTCAACTAGCCTCTAAAAGCAGGGTCAAGACGAGAGCAGAATAACTTGAAAACTCAAGAGACAGGCTCTACCCTTTACTCCACTGACTGAGGCAGCGTCTCCAAAATGGTACCCTGTGATGTGTAGGATTACAGCTCCCATAATCTCCCAGTAGTCAGTAGCTGGCTCAGGGATCATGGGAGCTGTAGTCTAACACATGTACAGGGTGCCAGGTGAGAGGCTACAACCGTATGCACCCTTACTTGGAATTAAATCTTACTGTACTCAGCAAATTTACTTTTGATAACGTATGCATAAGGTTGGGCTGCCAATCATTTCCAAAAAACCAGCCTGAAAAACAATCGGCTGCTGCCACTGTTCCGAAGCTGGGCTGGCAAATGCTTTGTTGCAAGAGGACGATTCTTTTTCCCTGTGCAAGGAGAGAAACGGTTGCCGGAATGAGCACGGAGCATTTGGAAGCAAACAAATCCAGTTTCCCAAAAACCTGCCACTCGGTTCCGGTAGTTCATCTTGCCATGTTTAAAGACTGGAAGGCAGCTGAGAAAAGCATTCATTAACTTTGGGGAGGGGAACTTGTGCCCCGCCCAGATGTTGCTGGACTCCACCTCCCATCAGCCCCAGCCAGCATGCCCATGGGAGTTGCAGTCCCAACATCATCTAGCTCCTCCCAACTCACTTTCCCGTTACCTTGGAGGAGGGCAGTCAGGGCAAAGAGTGGTTATCTTTCTATCCTAACCCTAACCCCTTGCTAAAATGGTCTGGGAGTGGGAATGTCCAAAGACTTGTTAGTAAACTGAATGGGCTGTTCAGTAGTGCAGCGGAGTTCATACGAAGCTCTAGAAAAGCAACAAATGAGCAAAACCTGGAAAAAAAAACCCGTGTACTCTGAGCAGCCTTTACAAACGTTGAAACAAATGGATGGCTTGCCTGTAGCAGCATGTCTGCCATGGAATGCCAGCATGTGGCAGAGGATTCTGGGTATTCTCTAGGGTGCAGCCGCTGTTCACGGGGACACTAGCCAGGCCTTGCAGAGCATTTGTCACTGAGCCCAGCTAATGGAGAGCGTGCATTGCAGGGGGAGCACAACAGTGCTGGCGTTCAGGGAAACGTGCCTGCCCTCATTGGTCGTCTCTCCTTGAGGAGCCCCAAACAAGCTTCTGCAGGGGAAAGGAAGGGCTGTCTGGACATTGGGAGAGAAGTTGGGGGGGGGGCATGCAGAGCGTTTTCAAGCCTCTCAGCTAGAAGGGGTGCAACTGCTCCCGCTCTCTACTGACTGGAGGCTAAGAAGCAATGGGGCTTATATCGTAGGAAGGGAGACCCAACAGGAGCTGCAGTTGGGCCGTGAAACAAGCAGTCCAGGGAGGTTTGTTTACAAGGGTTGACTGTAGAGACACCTGGCAGTTGCTTGACATAAGTGGAGTTGCTTGATCCAGACTCCGTACATGGTTGTCCACTCCAGTCTTTTCCAACCTCTTGCCCTCCAGGTGTGTTGGACTGCCACTCCCATCATTCCCAGCCAGCATGGCCGTTGGCCATGCTGGCTGGGGATGATGGGAACGGCAGTCCAATGCACCTGGAGGGCAAGAGATTTGACAGGACTGTTCTATTCTAACAGGCAGAAAGACTCAAGGTGACAGGCAAGAGTTTTCCCAGCCGTGTTATCTGCAAACCTTGAATCAAAGACGGAAACTACAACTCCAGTCACCCCTAACCATTGGTCATGCTGGCTGGAGCTAATGTGAGTTAGCATCCGAAGGGACCCTGATTCTCCACTCCTGCATTCAAGGTATAGGCTAGGTCTTTCCAAGTGAAGCAGGGAGAAATTTGGAACGGCCCTTGAATCTGCCCTGGCGGTAGGGTTGTGTCAAGCCCATCCTTCCGCTCCGGGCGGAAAAGGCTCTTCAGCTGTAACAATATGGCGCAGATGGCTTCAGAGGTGCAACATCAGAGAAGCTGCCTGTGCTTGGGCACGTTAACTCTGTATGATGGCGCACTCCACCGACTGGAACGGGGTTTCTAATACCCTGGGTCTGCCGTGCATTCGCCGGTGAAAGATTGCAAACGGCACAAGTCAATGGGACTCAAAGCCAAGAAGCCTGGGAGGGATTTCACGCAGTAAGAACCAGTAAAACTAGCTGCACTCTCCTTGACAGAGATATAAGCGGATCTTAGAAGGAACATCCTCTGCTGTCTCTCTCAGTGGTAATGTTTCTACCCCAGCCTTTCCCTCCAAACCCAAACCAGGAAGGAACCAAAACGTTAATAAAGTGCCAAGTACGTTGAATCTCCAGAACTTTCCTGATTCGGAATTACAGCCATGATCAGACCGGTACCATCTTTGATCCTATGGTTCCGTGAAGAACAGTTCTTGTGAGGAGCCAAATGTTCTAAAACAAGCTTTGCCCTAGGGGGTGGGGGAAAAATACAGATCTGCTTTGACCGGTAGGTACAACCTACCATGGAGAAAAAAAAAAGGGAGAATTTTGAACATGTGATTTGTATGATGATATGCTCCACATAAACCGGGGGTGGGTGGAGGCGCCGCTGAGGGGAAGCACATGAAAGACAAGCAGAATTGTATATTTTTTTTCAAGGCACTTCAATATTGCTTATCAGAAGAGGTGGCAGGCTGGGTCCTGCCGCGAGTGATGCTAGTGAGGATTCTCAGTTAATTACGGAAAGCAGGCATCTGTGGAAACGGTCGCTACTTGGGAGGGAGAAAAGAAATTTGAATGGGAAAATGTACAGAGATTGAATGGCAAGGAAGACCTCCTTTGCCTACTTACACGTATGGCCTGATACAAATGAAACAGGGCAGGTTCTGTTGAGCCTGCCGTAAAAGGAAGACCTCCGCAGAGAAGGGGCCTCCTGTTTTAAGAAGGAAGTGGGGATCCCTCAGTGCGTGTGCAGAGCAATCCTTGACTCACAAGCCCCGCCCCAGCAGGCTCGGGTAAAATGTCATGGGCGGGTTGGAACTGCTGGACTGTGGCTTGGAAAGGGAGGTTATACCTAGGCCAACAGGAGACCCGTGGTATCTCACCACCAGCGTTGATCAAGTTCTCTAGATGGTCTACTGGCAAAGTTTGGCTTTCTCCATTGCCATGGTTCTCAAGCCATATTTTTTTTTTTCAAATTTGCCTCCTCAGATCATCATGGCATGAGCATGCGCTTGTGCGCCTCAAGCACCAACTTTCAGACCCCCAAAGTGGTCAGGAAATTATAAAACTAACAGCAAGAAGTGGTAAAAGCAAACCTGCCTTCCAGCCTCCTAGAGCCTTTGATGTGGGCCATGAAAAGGCATTTTTTTTAAAGCTACCAAACTCTTAAATATGTGAAGATTTGAACTAAGTGCTGCTGTCGCGCATTGAAAAGAGATTGTAAAATACATAATTTCCTTAAAAAAACCCCCAAAAAACAAAAAAACAAAACCCACCATGCAAGGAAGGTGGTTTTACATCTTACTGTCCAAAAAATAAAAATAAGAATGAATGACCAATTAATACAAGCACGTTGAGGTGTAATGTCGGGAACATACCTTTAAATCTGAACGCTTCTCCCCTTGTCCCCCACAATATCATAAAGTAAATATTAATTAGAACTTAAGAAGTAATTAATGCACCATTAAAGTGTCATCAAAAGATGTTGACCTAAAACAAAGTTTTCCATGATACACAATACGGTCCAAAAAAAAAAATGTCTGTCAATAATATACAGTATGACAACTACATCTTGTAAATTATACCCAATACTGCCGGCAGTCTATCCCTCTAAAGAATATTGCCCCCTTTCATCCCTTCCTAATAATCAGATAATAAAATACAGCACCTATAAATAAGCAAAAAAAATATATATATACCGAAATCATCTATCGTTAGTTTTAAAGATATGGCAATAAAGGAGTCTAAATCAGCAAACTTGTAGAAGCCATAACTGATAAAACAGCTTATTGGAAAAAGGTGGCAGTTAATGCACTCTATGCGTGCACAAGTACGTAAGAAAATACGGACGTATAAAATTGCACACACGCGAACACACACGCACGCACGCCCATTCATCCCTCCACACG
Organism: Anniella stebbinsi; assembly: GCA_029215795.1. Classification (NCBI taxonomy): domain Eukaryota; kingdom Metazoa; phylum Chordata; class Lepidosauria; order Squamata; family Anniellidae; genus Anniella; species Anniella stebbinsi. The sequence goes on along the minus strand of JARDYH010000009.1, from coordinate 30,930,159 downwards.
CCTCTCTGCTCACGCACGTACACATAGACAACAGGAGGAGTTAGAGACAATTTGGAAATGTCATGTTGTACTTGGATCGGCCTCAGGGTTGTCGTAAACGAATGGGAAGAGCCGACGGTGGGGGCGGGTGTCATGTCGCTGCCTACAGCTTGGTTAGGAGCTTTGCAGTTGGGCAACGGTCAAGTGCCACGGCCTCTTCCTCTGAGCCCCATCGCGTTTGGTACAGACAGAAACGTGCCTTCCCACAACCGAAATGTATAGAAATCAGTGCTTGCTGTGGGACCACAGAAATTAGCTAATGAGTCAAAGGTCTTGGAAAAGTGATTGGCTGAAACAGGCCTTAGTTCGATCTCAGCGGTAGGTACGAGCAAGAAAGTGCATGGCAATTGACCTGATGGGGCCCTATAGATTGCTCTAACAGCATCTTCACTTTAAGTTACAGCTCCGCCCTCTGTCTTTCCAGAGTGATAACAGCTGAAGATGTCCATCTTTCTTGTTAACCCCCCAAAAATGTACCATGCATAACCACAGCTCATTAGGCCACCCACCTGATCGTCTAGGGCAAGTTAAGGACTGCTTCCAGGCGATCAGGTTTCCTTTCCTCCTCTCTCCATTCAAAACCGGGTGGTGGTTCTTTTCTTATAGGGTACAAATGCATGTGTATTTAGGCGGGCTGAGGACTAGTAACTTGCATGGACTTGTCTGCAAGGCTGGCATAATGCAATTCAAACTGAACCGATCAAGTACGCCCCCATTCCAAGCTGTCTCCCAAACCTCCTAGAAATGAGGTCTGAACCGCGTGCTCTGTGGTTAGAGGTTAAAAAGCAGATTATAAAATACCTAGATTTCAGAATTTTTTCTTCTTCTTTTTTTCTGTCCTGATTTGGCCTAAAATGGAGTGTATTAAACAAATCCCAGCCCATAAAGAGACCAGAATCGGTTAAAGCTATGAAACGATGCGCACTACAAGTCCATTTTCTATTCCACTTTACAAGAAGAAAACCACTGAAGTCAGCTACCACAAATTAAGACAGTTTCCTGATGTGACTTTTTTTGTTTGTTTAAAAAATACGTGGAGTAAATGTGTGTGTGTGTGTGTGTGTTTTTTAAATCCCAAGTTTCAAACAATATTCTTTTCTTGAAAATATTTAGGAATTCAAACTAGTGTGTTTAGAGTCGGGTTGACTGTGCAATCTCTTAGTGGCAACTGAACAGCTACAAAACCCCCTTTTTCTTTTTCTCAAAAAATCTCCCCTTTCATCTTTTTGTTTTCCTGGTTAAAGAAGATAATAGTGTATTATTATCGCTCTTAGCCATTAGATGGCGGATAAAAAGCCCCCTTTTAAATATGTGGGTTTAATTTTCTTTTTCTTGCTTGTATATATTTTATGTTTTAAAGCCCACACCAAAGAGGAGGGGGCAGAAGGCAAAAGTTGTATGAGTTTTTTTTTTCTTCCCCAGAAACTGTGGAAATCACTTTAGGGCAATTAATAGAAACACCTCGGGGTACAAAAAGCTGGACTACACATTTCCGTTTTCTTCCTCGAAAACACAAGCATAAAACTGGGCTGAAACGCTCCTTTCGTCCTCTATATGCACCTTGGCCTATGGCATTTTTGCCCCGTGGCCTGCAGGGCGGTAAGTGCGGGACACAATTCAAAACAGCAGAGGTCCAAGTTGTAACTCCCCCAGCTCCCTTCAGAGTTGGGCGAGCTTAATCTCAAAACTCCCACTCCACGGGGTCCTCTCGACTTGCGGCCTTCTCCAAGCGGTGGATGATGCTGTTTAGATTCGCTGCCTTCTTTTTCCTCAAGGTGTTGTTGTCCCGCGTGTTCTTGGAGCGGGCCGCCTCAGAAAAGCCGAACAAACTCTCGAGGGAGTTGGCTTTCTGAGCGCCGCCGGCCGACGTGGAACTGGTACTTGGCACAATGGGAATTTTCTCCACCCTTCCCTCCTTGGACTTGCAGGAGCTCTGCCCTGTAAGGACGGAGGTGGAGGCAGCTGAGGTAGCGACGTCCTCGTCTGGAGCACAGTTTGGCGTCGTCTCCAGCGTTTCTCCTGAATGGTGAGAGCCTGGCGGAGAACTTGAACGTGGCGCTTTGAGCCTGCCCTCGTCATCCGTGTCTTCCAGGCTCTCCATTCCCAACTGGAATGTCTGCGTTTTCTCCGACGACCCGGCGTCTTGCGGCGCCTCTTCCCCCGCTTCGAAAGCCAATGCCGCCCTCCCTCCCTGAGACTTTGTGGTTGCATTGCTGTAGCCGTCGCCCTCCAGGCGGCCTTGCTTGGCCTCAGGCGGGCCCTCTGCGTCCACCCCATCGCAACTGTCTCCCTCGGAGCTGTGAACCGCCCGGCTGCTTCTCGCGGACGGAGAGTCGCTCGACCCCGCCTGACTCTGGCCACCCGCTTGGATTTCTTCAATGAACAGCTCTCGACGGATGCGAGATCTACAAAAAAAAAAAAGGGAAAGCGCAAGGGAAAAAAAGACACAATGAAGAATATCACCAACCATTTCGGACATTAACAACATTAATATTTGCATCCTGCCTCTTCTCCCAAGGAATTCAGTTGACGCACCTGGGAAAACGTCCATGATCATCACTACCACCCTGAGAGGTAAGGCAGTCTAAGAGGCAGCCTGCCAGTTCCCACGATCAAGCAAGTCACTTTGCTTTAATCCCCGGCGTGTGCTGGCTAGCGTTTGCCTAATAATTCACCTGGGCGCTGCTTGCCATGTCATCCGAACCTGGGCATGGCTTGTTTGAGGGGGAAAGCAACCTTCAAATAACCCAAAAAATAACCCAACAACAGGCCATGGGTTATCTGAGGTCTGTTTCTCCCTTAAACAAGCCATGCCACCCAGGTTCGGATGACATGACAAGCCATGCCCAGACAGGTAATTAGGAAAATGGGGCCTTGACCATGTGAACCTGGTCAAGTGAGTGAGCCAAGATCACTGCCATGGGAGGCTCATGTCTCAGCAGGGATTTGAAATAAAAATTTGATTGAAGAAATTAACTCTCTGAATTTTAATCAATGATGTCTGCACAAACAGCATATGAAGTTGGGGGGGGAACCTCAAAAAAAAGAAAGAAAAAGTAAACTTTGTTGTTTTTTTTTACGGAAGCTGGCTGCAGAATCAGAGAAGAGGAATTCCCATCACACAGACACAACTCTTCTTGACAGCACCGACCATGTGTAGGCTTTATAAGTACTTGCTTCAAAAATAGGAAAAACGGCAGCTTCATTAACCAGGGACACCTGGTTAATCAGTTGATCAAAATGGTTTAAAACACACACACACAATGAATCTAACTATCAATATACCATTGTAGCCCTAATCTGAATCAAGAGTGTCTTGGGTCCAAGCATCTTCTAAGCTGTTTCTGCCAGGCATGCTTCAAAGGCAACCTTGGGACTTGGGGGATTTGAAAGAACATGCTCATTTCGGTTTGGGGAAAAGAGAAGATGTGCTGTTTCTTGACCCATTCACGAGCCGCAAAAGCGGGGTGGGGGTGGGGCAAAGAAAATCACCACGTTTTCAGGGCCAGGGTAGTTTAGGATGAAAACCACCACTGGCAGAAGTTTCTCCCTTTCCTGCCTCTTTTTGGCCGCTGTGGAAAGTGCCTGGGCTGCTGCCGCTGGTGGCATTGGGTATGTGTGTGGGTCTGTCTTTGGGGTGGGTGAGGTGGAGAGGGCTCCGGGGTCACTGCCTGGGCCGCTGCCACCTGCCCCAGCAACAAAAAGCACTTCTAAAAAAACAAAGTAAGGTGCGCCGTTGCTGCAGCCGCTTTTCAGCGCGAGTCCCCAGGCCAACGAAAATGATGTGATCTTCCCCTGCTCCTTTCTCCTAAACCGCTGGCCTTTTCGCCTCCCTTCCCCTGGGGCATCACTGAAAAAGTTTCAGTATCCTGAAAAAGTTTCAGTTGGAACATTTGGCTTGGCTTCTGTTTGAATGTAATAAGGAATACTCAAGCTGATTCAGGATGACTAGCCTGAGCTGAGAACACTTGTTCATACAGTGCAGGAAATCCAATGACATATAAAGCCGTAACCTCTTGCGCATCTCCGCAAAGAATAAAATAAAATCAGTGACTGTCCCCCTTGCACAGGATTACTGCCACCTATTTTTAAGCCAAAATCAGACAACATGGGACATTCAAGAGGAAGTTGAGCTCTGATTTCCAGGCTCTGAGGATAAATGAAAGCAGATACTGCTCCCTGCTTGTGAGTTTAAAGAGGCATATGTTGGACTAGATCAACCTTCCCTGACCTGGATCCCTCCGGATGTTTTGGACTATAACTCTCCATCTTCCCAGGCCAATGGCCATGCTGACCTGGGCTGATGGGAGCTGTAGTCCAAAACATCTGGAGGGATGTAGGCTGGAGACGGCTGGACCAGATGGACCCTTGGTCTAATCATAAAGACTTCAGAAGAGTCCTGGTTCCCAAACGACTCCAAGAAGCCCACAACGAGGCCAGGGAGGCAAGAGCTCTTCCTAGCCTCGGATGCTCGGCAGTATGCAGCCCCTGAACATGGAGGGTCCACTTATCCATCATGGCTAATAGCTGCTAATTCACCATGAATTTGCCTAAGGCTTTCTTAAAGCCATTTAAGCCAATGGGGCCTTTGCCACATCTGGGGGCAGTGAATTCCTTAAGCTGATTGTGTAAAGAACAACCCTCGCTCTTGCTGGTCGACTTGAATTTCCAAGCTCATCCATTTCACTAGGTGAGCCCAAGTTCTAGCATTATACAGCGGGCATCATTTTATAAACCTCTATCTAGGGATGGGCGAACCCAGCTGGGCCTGATCTGTCGGATGCTTGCCCTATTGTCTGCCCCTGCTCAAGGCCCTGCGCGAGCTTTTTTTGCGGCTCGGCAAGCGTCCGATGACATCGCGAGCCTATCCCCCCTTGTCTGGAGCCTTCGCTGTGCGCGACAATGGAGGCTCCGGAAATTACGTCATTTCCCTGTTGCGTAAATGGCGGCCATAAAGGCCCCATTTACGCAACAGGGAAATGACATAATTTCTGGAGCCTCCATTGTCGCGCACAGCGAAGGCTCTGGACAAAAGCGGACAGCTGCTGAGTGCTTGTTGTTGTGGGCCTGTGAAGGCACCACGGGGCGCCCAACAGAGCCTGGGGGGTGGGGCGGAACAGGGGGAGTCTGTTGGACTCCCGGACCCAATCGGGCACCAGCAACATCCCTCCCTCTATCACCCCCCTGCCCCTCTGGCAGTCTCCTGTTCTCCCAATGCGGCTGCCTCTCCTCATAGGGGAGTTGCTCCTGCCCCCTGGTTATTCTGGTTGTCTTTCCTAGCTCTATCACATCCCTTCTGAAATGGGAGGATCCAGCATGGAGAAGCTCTTACGAATGGTTTGCGGGCGCTCCGGTTCCCTAGCAATGACTTGGGACCCTAACACAGCTTCATGCAATTGGCCAATGGGGGGTTTACAGGCCGACCAGCAGACAGACCCTCCAGGGCATCTCCTGGAGCTCCGCGCAACATACCTGTAATTGTGGAACCAATTGATGACGGTGCTGGTCTTCAAGTTGAGCTGCGTGGCAAGTTCCTCAATGGTTTTTGGTGATGGGTATGGCTTTTGCTGATAGGCCCGCTTGAGTGCCTCTTTCTCTTCTGGGGCCAGCACGACGCGTGGCTTCTTCAGCTGATGCTGCGGCTGCGGGCTGGCCCCCTGGCTGTAATCGATTCCCGCTGAAGAGGACTCCGAAGGCTGGCTGTCACTGACGGAGCTGTGCCGCCGCTTCATGTACGCTGAAAGGGAAAGGAAGTCGCAGGGTCATGTGAGAGGCAACACCAATGTGCCGGGAGAGCTGACATGTACGAAAGGAAGGGTTTGTGAGCACATGGGCACAGGAAGTGGCCTGCCTATACAGAGAGTGGCACCATTGGTCCATCTGCCCAATGCAGCCTTTCCCAGCCATCCAGTAAGGAGCTGGGGTGGGAAAGTGTGTCCTTGAACTAGAACCTCCTACGTCCTGCACCGTCAGGGATCAGAGATGGGCAGATGTCAGGTCTGCAGGGTCTACTTTGTTTTTTTACTATAACCCCAAGACTCACCCACCAGAGGCAGGTGAAAAAGACATACACTCAGGGTTGAGGATCTCTGCGCCTGGGAATGTGTTTTGAATACCAGAACCAAATGAAATTCACAGTCCTCCCACGCAAGCATCCACTACTGTGTATCCCAGCCTTTCTTCACAAAAGCAGGAGGAACGTCCCTTAGGACCTGCCCACATTTCCTAGTGGTGGTGAGCTGAAGAGGAAGGGCAATCCAAGCCTTCCTTCAGAACGTAAAGAGGGAGGGAGTTTTGTATATTGCACTTAAAATAACAATGGTGTTTTAGCTTGACCGGCCTACAAACAAGGTTAGGTATGCCACTGTTCGAACAGATAAATGCATATTCTGAATTCATATTGCCAACTGAGAACATTTTGCAAAATTTCTTTTTGGTGGCATAATTTATTCTGCAAGTTGAAGTGTTTTGCATCCTGGCTTTTCATGGAGGGGGGAACCTGAAGCACCCCCAGCGAGTGGATATCTTATTTATCGCCTTTCCAGATTCTAAGATTTCATTTGCTTCCAAGCATATTTTCACCACCATGACGGCAAGCAGAAATAATAATATATATTTTTTAACGAATGCTGAGATTCTCAGGAAACTGTTCAGAATTCCAGACCACATCTGGCACTTCCCTGCTCCATCCTGCTGAAGAATAACATCCAAAGCAACCTACTGTGAGGATAAAAGGGGAAGGGGATGATATGTATGTGTGTATGGGGGGGAAATATTAAAGATGGCCACTCCTTCTGGCAAGGAGTTGTAAACTTTATCTACTGAATAAACAACAACATCTATCGATCACTTTAGAGTGTTCAATGTGCTTTATGTACTTTTTTTGGGTACTACGTACATGACACCACAATTATTAATCCCCATGTTGCAGATTTAGGGAGGGGTGTATGAGGCTTGCATTAGGGCACCTGGCTCAAGTAGTTACAGGAAGCCAGATTCCGGTTGGACATCAGGAAAAACTTCCTGACTGTTAGAGCAGTACGACAGTGGAACCAACGACCTAGGGAGGTGGTGGGCTCTCCCACCCTAGAGGCATTCAAGAGGCAGCTGGACAACCATCTGTCAGGGATGCTTTAAGGTGGACTCCTGCATTGAGCAGGGGGTTGGACTCGATGGCCTTAGAGGCCCCTTCCAGCTCAACAATTCTACGATTCTTGGCAGAGGTGTGATTCAAACTTGGGTTGTTGTGAACTGAAACTCAGGATCTCTATTTTGGGGCATCTCCACTTTGAAGGGAACTGAAGAAAGCTAGTGCCCTCCAGATGTGGCAGGCTACAACCCCATCTCCCATCATCCCCAACCATCAGCTGACCTCTAAAGGGCTCTGACTTGGGGAAGGCTGGCCTGGATTATACCCAGCTCTAGGTGGAGGGAGAAAATGTGGTTGACCAATCGCAGAAAGTGCTAGTCCAAATGGCCAGCCCTGGAGGGTTGGGGCAGCCAATCAGAGCAGAACCACAAAAGCTGAAGGAATACAGACAGCCTCTGTTGGGTTTCCCCCACCTCCTTCCCTATGATGTGCCTGTTAACCTCAGGTCCCAATATTCACAGCAGAAATAAGCCTTGAACCAAGGACTTTGCGATACACCGCTGAGCCTCTTAGCCGCCACATTACATAAATGGTATTTTGTCTTTCGGGGGGTCAGGATAAGTGCTCCCAACTGCTGTTTCTTCCACCAGACAACAATTCTTGTCTATTATATGTGTGTTTGCTGTAAAATAAAAATTTATTTTTAAAAAAATCAAAAAACAAAAAACAATTCTGAACGAGCGACTCAAAGAGTTCTCAATGATTAGATCACAAGAGGGCGCCTGGAGCCCATGGAATCTCAGCATCTGTGTCCAGAGCAGGAGGCATCTATGCTGTTACCTTATAGCAGCCTTCCCCAATGTGGTGCCCTCCAGATATACTGGACGGCAACTCCCATCATGCCCAGACAGCATGGCCATGGCTGGCTGGGGATGATGGGGATTGCCGTCCAACACACCTGGAGGCTACCAGGGTTGGGAAAGGATGCCTTATTCATTTATTTTATTTATTTATTACATTTGTATACCGCCCCACAGCCGAAGCTCTCTGGGCGGTTTACATAGGATTAAAAACAATTAAAAACAATTTACAAAAATTAAAACAGCAAAAACATACAACATACACACAATCTGTACATTTAAGACCCACTTCAACACTTCAAAAAACTACAAAAACAAAACAAAACAAAACAAACCCAGGCTCCTCAGAGATTGCCAAATGCCTGAGAGAAGAGGAAAGTCTTGACCTGGCGCCGAAAAGATAACAATGTTGGCGCCAGGCGGGCCTCGTCGGGGAGATCGTTCCACAATTGGGGAGCCACCACAGAGAAGGCCCTCTCTCTTGTTGCTGACCTCTGAGCTTCCCTCGGAGGAGGCACTCGGAGGAGGGCCTTAGATGTTGAACGTAGTGTTCGGGTAGGTTCATGTTGGGAAAGGCGTTCCATCAGGTATTGTGGTCCCAAGCCGTGTAAGGCTTTATAGGTTAAAACCAGCACCTTGAACCGGGCTCGGAAACATACAGGCAACCAATGCAAGCGGGCCAGAGTAGGTCTTATATGTTCGAACCTACTGGTTCCAGTTATCAATCTGGCCGCTGCATTTTGCACAAGCTGCAGCTTCCGAACCACCTTCAAAGGCAGCCCCACGTAGAGTGCATTGCAGTAATCTAACTTGGAGGTTACCAGAGCATGGACAACTGAAGCCAGGTTATCCCTGTCCAGATAGGGATGTAGCTGGGCCACCAACCGAAGTTGGTAGAAGGCACTCCGTGCCACTGAGGCCACCTGCGCCTCAAGTGACAGAGATGGTTCTAGGAGAACCCCCAAGCTATGAACTTGCTCCTTCAAGGGGAGTGCAACCCCATCCAGAACAGGTTGAACACCCTCCATCCGGTCAGCGGAACCACCAACTAACAGCGTCTCAGCCTTGTCTGGATTGAGTTTCAGTTTATTAGCCCTCATCCAGTCCATTGTCGCAGCCAGGCACTGGTTCAGCACATCCACAGCCTCACCTGATGAAGATGAAAAGGAGAAATAGAGCTGCGTGTCATCAGCGTACTGATGACAATGCACTCCAAAACTCCGGATGACTGCACTCAACGGTTTCATGTAGATGTTGAACAGCATGGGGGACAAGACTGACCCCTGCGGAACCCCATACTGGAGAATCCACGGGGCCGAGCAATGTTCCCCAAGCACCACCTTCTGGAGCCGACCCACCAAGTAGGAGCGGAACCACTGCAATGCAGTGCCTCCCACTCCCAACTCAGCCAGTCGTCCCAGAAGGATACCATGGTTGATGGTATCGAAAGCCACTGAGAGATCAAGGAGAATCAACAGAGTCACACTCCCCCTGTCTTTCTCCCGACATAGGTCATCATACAGGGCGACCAAGGCTGTTTCCGTACCAAAACCAGGCCTGAAACCCGACTGAAATGGATCCAGATAATCAGTCTCATCCAAGAGTGCCTGGAGCTGGCTTGCAACCACCCGCTCCAGGACCTTGCCCAGGAATGGAACATTTGCTACTGGCCTGTAGTTATTAAGATTTTCAGGGTCCAGGGAAGATTTCTTTAGGAGTGGTCTCACTGCCGCCTCTTTCAGGAGGCCTGGGACCACTCCCTCTTGCAAAGAGGCATTAATCACTTCCCTGGCCCAGCCAGTTGTTCCATCCCTGCTAGCTTTTATTAGCTAAGAGGGGCAAGGATCCAATATGGAAGTGGTTGCACGAACCTGTCCAAGCATCTTGTCAACATCCTCGAGCTGCACCAACTGAAACTCATCCAAGAAAACAGGACAAGCCTGTGCTCTGGATACCTCACTAGATTCACCTGCTATAACACTGGAGTCTAAGTCCTGACGGATGCCAGAGATTTTATTCTGGAAGTGCCCAGCAAATGTATTACAGCGGGCCTCAGATGGTTCTACCATGTCCTTGGGGCCAGCATGTAAAAGCCCTCGGACAACTCTGAAAAGCTCCGCTGGGCGGCAGGTTGATGATTGAATAGTGGCAGCAAAGTATTGTTTTTTTGCTGCCTTCACTGCCCCTGAATACAGCTTACTATAAGCACTTACCAGTGTTTGACTGCATCCATCAGAAGTTCATCTCCATCTGCCCTCATGCCGTCTCCTGTTTTGTTTCATCACTCTCAGCTCTGGGGTATACCATGGGGCCGTTCGAGCTCTACACAGGAGAGGGCACTCAGGAGCAATCGTGTCAACTGCCCGGGTCATTTCTGCATTCCACAGATCAACCAGGGTTTTGACAGGAGAGCCAGCCCTATCAGCCGGAAAACTCCCCAGAGCCCTCTGGAAACCATCTGGATCCATTAGCCTCCGGGGGCGGACCATCTTAATGGGTCCCCCACCCTTGCAGAGGGGAAAAGCCGCTGTAAGTCTAAACCTCAGCAGGTGGTGATCTGACCATGACAGAGGGGTTGATGTAAAGTCCCCAACTTTCAGATCCCCATCTCCATGTCCAGTTGAAAAAAACAGGTCTAGAGTGTGCCCTGCTACATGCGTTGGGCCGATGGTATGTTGGGACAGTCCCATGGTTGTCATGGAGACCATGAAATCCTGAGCTGCCCCAGATAAAGTGCCCTCGGCATGAATGTTGACATCCCCCAGAACCAAGAGTCTGGGGGACCTCAACAGTACACCAGAGACCGCCTCTGTCAGCTCAGCTAGGGAGTCTGTTGAGCAGCGGGGTGGGCGGTACACCAACAGAATCCCTAATCTGTCCCGTTGGCCCAACACAAGGTGCAAACACTCCAGACCAGTAGTCGCATGGACAGGGAGCCTGCAGAGGGGGATGGAATTCCTATAGACCACAGCAACCCCCCCTCCCCGGCCCTCAAGTCTACCCTGATGCTGAACCAAGTACCCCGGTGGGCATAACTGGGAGAGACTAACTCCTCCCTGCTCTCCCACCCAGGTCTTGGTTATACATGCCAGATCGGCTGCCTCATCCACAATTAAGTCGTGGATGAGGGAGATCTTATTATGCACTGATCTGGCATTTAAAAGCAGCACCCGGAGGCCTGAGGGCTGGCTGATAAGGCAACCAACAAGCCTGGGGGTGTGAGGGGGACCGGAACAAGGCCCAGCCATTAACTGTCTGGGCCTTGTTCCCCTAACCTGGCAAGTCCTCCTCACAACGCCATATCTCCCGCTACCCGTCACTACCCTGATTGTGCTCCCCTCAGATCCCCCCACCTGGCCCTGTATCCTCCCTCCCAGGCACATAGCTCAAGCCTGGGGAAAGGGGGGGAAAACAACAACAACAACAACAAAAACACCCAAAGACAAAAACAAAAAGCCAGCAGGCAGGCAGGCACACTCCTCTCCTCCCCTGGCAGCAGGCCTCCCTCTCCTGCAGGTTGATGGCCCACAAAGCGAGGCACAAGCTTCCTTGGAGTGGCCCAAGCCACTTCCCAGAGGGCACGTCCATCGGACCAGCCGGACTCATTCTCATCCCCACTGCAGTGCGGCTACGTGGCTGATTTGGTGCACTCCGTTCCTGGAGGCGAGATGGGCATCCAAGCCCAGCTCGTGCTGTTCGTTCACTCCCTCCTCCCAACAGTCTGTGAAAAGGACTGTTCCCTTAGTGTGGGGGAGGGAGTTCCAGGCTATCTATCGGAATCAGATTCTGAAACAGAGCTAGATGAATGCCAGCCTACACAGGAAATGGGGGAGGTGATTTCCCCTGGCTCTTCACCAGCCAGGGATGAATCTTCACCAGACTTTATCAGCGAAAATCCTAACAACACAAGAATCAGTAGAAACTCAGCAATCTTCAGGGGGGGAAGGGACTTCAGAGTTGACCGATCCCTGAGTCTGCCACAGATTCAAACGGGTGGAGCTAAAAGAAGGCGAGAGGCGATCAGCTCGCCTGGCTTCTCGCCAAAGGCTTCTTCAGAGGGAGCCTCCCTGAACTTAAGGAAAAGACCATCCCTTTTGTTGAAAGGACAATTGTCTCACTTAGTTTCCATAGCGTTTTGCCCACAGGACAGTTCTTAGTGTTTACACTCTCTTCAGGTGAGAAGGGATGTTTATTTGCTGAAGAAAGCTTTGTGGATTACTTGGCCAACTTCTTTATTGTCTCGCACTGCAGCGGGAGGGCTTGAAAACACAACAGTCAGGGTGGCCTGGACCACAGCAACCCAGCCGCATCTGCTCTGCCTAGCAGTGGCTCATCAGGCACCTCTACCTGACCCTTTTAAGTGGAGATGCCATGGACTGAATTGGGGACCTTCTTCCGCCAAAGGTCCCACTGAGCGATGGTCTCTCTGCAGTAGTCAAGGCTTGCGAATAACTGGAATGGTATTTGCGGCAGCAACAGCTGCTGCTTCTTCTCCTTCTTCATATAGTACCATCTACACTTGTACATGGGACTTCACTAAGAATGGGAGGACATGTCACCGATCCAAGGGGCGCAACGGTTCGCAGGAGCAGGAGACCGCCTTAACAGGCCTTTTGGCAGCTTTTGAATGATTGGAGGTTATGGTTCCAATATCCTAAGAGCAGCCCTGCTGGATCAGACCAAGGGTCCAGCTAGTCCAGTATTCTGTTCACCAGCTGTCACCCAGGGACCCACAAGCAGGACACAGGTGCAACAGCACCCTCCCATCCATGTTCTACAGAAATTCGTGTATATAGGCTTCCTGCTTCTAACACTGGGGGCAGCCTATAGCCATTATGACTAGTAGCCATGGATAGCCTTCAGGAATTTGTCTAATCCCCTTTTCAAGCCATCCAAACTGGTGGCCATCACCACATCTTGTGCTAGCGAATTCCATAGTTTAACTGTGTGCTGTGTGAAGAAGTCCTTCCTTTGATCTGTCCTGAATCTCCCACCAATCAGCTTCATGGGATGTAACCCCACTGGGTTCTAGTTATTACAAGAGAGGGAGAAAAATGTCTCCCTCTCCACATTCTCCACACCCGGCATGATTTTGTCCACCTCTATCATGTAGCCACTTCCTTGCCATTTTCCCGAGCCAAACAATCCCACTTTTGACCACACACGAGAGGTGGTCAAAAGTGGCTTCAGAGAGCTCTCGGCTTGTGACTGGCCACTGCTGCACAATCCGCAGCAAGGGAGACACGGTGGTCGCTGCAGAGGGGATGGGCGTTACCTTTCTTTTCCATGCGCTTCATGTCCATCAGCTTTTCCACGTTGTTGGGGTCATTGAGCCAGAGCTGCATGCGGACAAAGGGCTCCCGGCCCTTCAAGCTCAGCTTGTGCCAGGGCTTGGGGCGAGCGAGGAGGTCGGAGACCGAGCCCTGCGTCAGCCCCAGGATCGTCTCCCCAAACAGGCGCTGACCTGCAAAGAAACCCAAACTTCAAGTTGCGTTTGTGCCGAGGAGAGGAGAGGCAAAGAGGAGGGAAAATAGAACAAAACCAAGAGGCACAGTGGGGCACGAGAACAGATAATCCTGCATGAAGCTGCCTAGGGCTGGTCCGGAAAAGTGCGACACGGGCCTAGCCCTGGAGGGTGTGGACTGCTTCTAGGGCTAACTCCTCAGAGCCCAATGAGAGCTGTTCTGCAAACTACAATGCAGGTGATGGTGAAACTCCACACAGCATCACCCATACTGAAGCCAGCCATATTTCTGAATGCTCTCCTGCATAAACTCCTTGAATTTAGCAGGCTAGCACACCACAGAGAGGGCTACAATAAATGCGTCCCCCTGATAAGCTAGTGAGCTACATGAAGGGAGGTTTTTGTTCTCGTCTCCCAGGTCGTGATATTGGAATATGGGGGTCAAGACGAATCAGGGGCAGATATCCCGAGATAACCAATGATGTTGTTGGGCTAGAGTTTCACTTGGTGTTCTGGGGACCAGCCTTTAGAATTCTGAATCTGGGCGCATTTGAACATCTGTGCATTGATCGGGCATACCAGAAAATCATGGGCTGGTATGGAGAATCTCAGACACAGCTAAAGATCACGGGCTGGGATACAGATACAGAATCATGGGCTGGTATATAGATACACAGCGAGAGCATTATTATTATTATTATTATTATTATTATTATTATTATTATTATTATGTACATCTATGTACAAAGCAATTTATGATGAACGTAACATGGAACATGTCCCCTTTCCCATCCCTTTCTTATCTGTAGAAATCTGATGATAACATACTCTCTTGCCCCCCAAGATTTTGTGAAGCAAGCCCATGACTGGATACGTGGAAAGTGTTGGGGCAAGGACATGGCTGGACCGAAATACAGATCTGGGTTGCTTAAAAATTTGAATGTTGTGACCCCCAACTGAAAAATGGGATATAAATCCACCCAATGAATAAATATCCTGTGATCTGGGGTCCCGACGGTCACTTGGGGGCTGAAATGCACAAGGCCCCTGCTGTTGGCTAGCAAGGACAGAAGCTTTGACAGAGTATTTATACCAGGCCCGGCCCGGCATGGGAGTTGATGCTGCACGGACCTTCGTCCCTTCTGCACGTGAAGCCTGTGCACACACTGGTCTGGTTCAGACAACATGCTACACCATGATGGTTAAGCGTTTTGAGCTTATCATTATGGCTTAGTGTGTCGTGTGAAACATTCCTAACAATGGTGGCTACATAACCTCGGTTTAATCACTAACCAATTGGTACAAAAGGATTAGCGGCCTGAGCATGGCTTAGCGTGTTGTCTGAACAGGCCTACTTTCCTAGCTAGCTTATTAGTCCAGCCTTCCCTAGCTGGCTGGGAGATTCTGGGAGTTGCAGTCCAACACATTGGGAGGGCCCTGGGTTGGCAAGGCCTGAGGCCTGGCTGCAGTGGGCCAAGCGCCCTGGCAAAAAAGGCTACATGCAAAGGAACTACCGTATGTCCAAATGTTCACTTTCCTGGGGACAAGCCCAAGACGAGATGTCACGGACACCCACCCCACAAAATATTTCTACCAATTTCCTAATTCTCTGGATGTTTTTGGCTTCCCTGCAATACTTGTCCAAACCACCGAGTTTCAGTTTTTCCTGGGAAAACTAAGGGCTTGATTCCCCCCCCCAGCCGGGAGCACTTCCTGCCATTCAAGGTGAGGACCTTACAAGGGAGGTAATGGAAACAAAGATGGGCAACAGACTGAAACGATTTCCGACCCGCGTTTCCACAGCCGGCTCCTGCCACGCAGAGGGCAGCGGATGCGCAAACGGCACCACGGCCAGGGCTCCGTGACAGCTCCATCCCATTAAGCTAATCGAAACCATTCCATCAATGACCCCGGTGCTCAGCCGTCCTCTGCTCAGCAAGGCGTGCGCTGGAGCCGCCAGGAGAGCAGGCGAAGGGTTTCTAGTTTCTGAACTGCCAGTGAAAGTGGAATGTTATTACTGGTGATGGGAAAGGCAATGTCATTTTTCCTTCCAGGAAGGGTTCCAAGCGGAGGGTTCTGGCTTCAAACCTTGCTTTACGTCTGACGCTTGGCTTTAATGCTTGGGCAGAGCGGGAACTCCAGAGCCTGCTGGTTTGGGGCAATGTGCTAATTATGAAGACTCCCATCTCCGTTGGTTTAGGGAACCTGACACCTACTTTAATTGGTAACTCCCCCCTCCCCAACCACTGCCTGATGGGTTAAATCCAAAGCGGGCAGAGTGTATCAGGCACCGCAGAGTTATTTCCAGCACCCTGGTGTGAACAATCAGGGAACACATCCCCCCCCCCCCCAAATCTCTTCCCCTACTTTACGAGAGGAAAAAGGGTAGTTACAGTCCCTGGAGAAATATTTGTCCCTGGCTGGTCCGGTTTCAGCAACCTATCCCTTACGGCATTTGGGGGGGGGGGGGGGGAGGCAACCCGCTGCCTTCCAGATGTTTTGGAATACAACCCCATAATTCCTGACCATTGGCCAAACTGTCTCTCTCTCTCACTCTCTCTGAATGCAGAGGTTTCATTTAGCTGAAAACGGCCAGCATATGGCCACAATCACTTCCCCCGCGAGGGAATGCGGCCCTTAACTTTCAAAAGGGTTCCTACCCATTGCACATAGATCAGTCCTGGACCATGGGTTGGCCCGAACCTTTTCTGAGCCATCTAAGCCAGCAGCCCCCCTGTGGCAGTGAGTTCCATAAGCTAACTACGTGTCACATCTGTCCTGAACCTTTGGCGAAGCCAACTCACAGCGTGGCCCCCAGTGCCCCATACTCGATGCGGGTCTTTACCGGCACGTCTCCAGTGCTTATAGATGGGGCTGTCCATAGGCTGTCACGATGTGGGAGTGCCTAAGGTAACACTGAGCGCACAACTCATTTTCCTGAGAATCTTAAGCTTCCATGAAACACAAAGGGCCAGGGGGCGGGGGGGGGGGGGATTTTGTAGACTTTATATGGCTGCAAAGCTATACTTGGAAATGTGTGGGCAATGCTGCTGAACTCCCAGAAGCTGGAGGCATGGATAAATAAGCCCTCCACTGGCAACAAAACAGTTGAATGGGCAGAATAAATTAAGCAAACTAAGAGAAATCAGGCAAAACGTGTTCAAGTTGTGTTACACATTCAGGCCGAACGCTGGGCTTTTTTTCAGAGCGGAATTTGGACAGCCCAGTCACAGGGGTCTCAAAGTGGTTTTAGCACAGAGTAAACACAGGCTCTGTGCACTGGTTCCTTCGAATGTAGCCACCATGAACCATGCTACACCTGCCCTGCGGGGTCTCCTGCACTCAGACACACTGGGCCCATTCACATGATCATGGAGGGGGAAATAAGCCACCGTGGGTTATTTGCCCCACCACACATGTCAGGACGATTTGCATAATTACGCTTGCTGGCTGTGTGAATCCGGCAAGGGTGTCTTCTTGCCCTGGTTAACAAGCCACCCCAGAACTCTAAAACAGCCCATGGGTCACTGAGTTCTGCCATCACATCTTAAAGTCACAGTGGATTAGGATCTTGTTGCTCACCGTGGAGTATGGTCCCCTCCAGATCTTGCTCTATTCTTCAAGTGCCACCGAAGGCCTAAATGATTCGGGTGTCTACAGCAGAGGCCTTTAACCTGTGGGTTGGGACCCACAACCAAGTTGCAGCCTGACCAAAGGTAGGCCTTATCATTAGTACCACCACACTCACATAGACCTGATTCGCATGTAACGACAACCCAGAGGATGGGTTGAGTGTGGACTGTTGAATCTTGGGTTGTTGTTATGTGTGAACCTGGAACTATGGGTTAAATATGGGTTGTTCAAGGAGGGAACTCACGATTTGTTGTTGGGTTGTGAGCTTACGTGAACTTATTGTTGTTATGTGTGAACCCAGAACCATGGGCTGCTCTTGGGTTGTTTCACCAGGCTACAGAGGGGGCAGGCAAGAGTGGTAAAAAAAAAACATGGCCGCTCTACATGCCAGTAGTACAGCACCATTTGGGATACAAGAAGGGAGTAGATCATAGAATCATAGAGTAGTAGAGTTGGAAGGGGCCTACAAGGCCATCGAGGCCAACCCCCTGCTCAATGCAGGAATCCCCCTTAAAGCATCCCTGATGGAGGAGGAGGGAATCACTGAAGGAGGAGGGAATCACTGAAAAACTAACCTGCACTTTGTGCTATCGTCAGGCAGACAAATCATGGGTAAACTCTGGGTAAGGAACAATCCATACCCTGGGTTGTTGTTGAATGCAGACCAGGTCGTATGGTGAAAAGTTAAGAAGTAGGGCCCATATTGCAAGTTCTTAAAAATAAATTACATGTTTTGGCCAAAGGTCTGTCCTGAATCTAAGAAACGTTAAGACTACTGGTACAGAGTGTGTTGGGGACTGCCTTTTTTTGTACAAAACTCACTGAGGCATGTGTTTGGTTCATGTGGCAAGGTCCTGCTCTGGATGTCTGGCCATCTCAAGAGAGGCCTGTTTGGCGATATAAAGAATGAGGCTTTCTCCGTGCTCCAAGCAACATCTCTTCCATGCACCCACAGCTCTACACTGAAGATTGGATGAGATTCTGCTCCATACTCCATCTTATGGGGAGGCTAATTTTGACCTCTTCTGGGAGCAGGGTCTTCTTGGTAGCAGCCCTGACGTTTGGAACAATCTTCCAAAAGATAGTCATACAGTCTCCTACCAGCTTTCAGAAAATGTTTTCAAAATAAATAAATTCAGAAGCCTTAGGAGTTCGCTGATTGAAATCGTGGCTGGCTACTGCTATGCGCTATTGCACTGCTAGTATAGAACTCTGTGCTCCTCTTTCATCGTTCAATTGTTTAATTTATTTTTTTTTATTGTTACATGCTCTTTGATTGGTAGTTTTCTTAATTGCATGTTTCAGTGTGGACAGCTGTGGAATTTTATAAATGTAAATACCATCTATACAAATATTTTTAAATAAATTAAGAATAAATTATGCAATTCCACCCCTGGGGATCCCTCCTCGGGAGAAAATCCCTTCTCTTTGGACCTTCAAGAAGCAGAGAAAGATGTTTCTTTCGGCTCTTGGTATTCCTGCGAATCAGAGATTTTAGTCTATTGTTTTAGATGGGCTGTTTCGAATGAGTTTTATGAAATGCGACTGAAAACTGCTTCAAGGGCTGGTCTGGGCCAAAAGGCAGGTTATAAAAAAACAAATACCAGCAGTAGTGTCCAAGCAGTGAGTGGAGTAGTTCTGTAAGAAGGATCCCATGCTATCATGTCCTGAGCGTGGAATTCTCCCCCAGAAAAAAAAGACCACAAGAATTTAATCGTAGCCTTTCTTGGACTGGACCAAGGGTTCGTCATTCAAGTCCAGCAGTCTGTTGTCAGCAGTGATCAACCAGATGCTTAAAAGTCGAGCTTGAAGGCAAAGGGCTGGTATTCAGAGGTAGACTTCATCTGGATAAGGAGGGTACATTTCGCTAAGGTTGCCCTATCAGTCAAATCCTGTCAATTATTCTGTGAAGCTTGAAGAACAGGTCTGCGGCCAATTTAGCACAACTGCCTTTAAAAATGCCTCCCTCCGCACCTTAAGAGTTGCTGTTCCTTTGCTCTATTTCTGTGTTGATTTCATGTTTTGTAACTAGGCTCACCCTGGTGCTCCGAGACAAATGGCAAAGAGAAGAGCTTTTTAGAGAATTATTCACTTTTATAATGTTATTCATTGTTAACTTTAAAAAAAACAGCCTGTGAAATCATTATTTCACAAGTTAACTTTGTATCAAACCTGTTGGTGATTAAACTATCTTCGTTGTTGTTGACATAATAAGTTACATTGCTTTCAAAATACTTGACCGCTATTTTGAGCACATCATTTCACAGAATCATAGAATATTAGAGTTGGAAGGGGCCTATAAGGCCATCCAGTCCAACCCCCTGCTCAATGCAGGAATCTACCTTAAAACATCCCTGGCAGATGGTTGTCCAGCTGCTTCTTGAAGGCCTCTAGTGTGGGAGAGCCCACCACCTCCCTAGGTCATTGGTTCCATTGTCGTACTGCTCTAACAGTCAGGAGGTTTTTCCTGAGGTCCAGCCAGAATCTGGCTTCCTGTCACTTGAGCCCATTATTCCGTGTCCTGCATTCTGGGCTGATCGAGAAGAGATCCTGGCCCTCCTCTGTGTGACAACCTTTCAGGTCCTTGAAGAGTGCTATCATGTCTCCCTTCAGGCTTCTCTTCCCCAGGCTAAACATGCCTAGTTCTTTCAATCTCTCCTCATAGGGCTTTGTTTCCAGACCCCAGATCATCCTCGCTGCCCTCCTCTGAACACGCTCTAGATTGTCTGCATTCTTCTTGGTGTGGTGCCCAGAACGTGACACAATATTCAAGATGGGGCCTAATCAGTGCCGAATAGAGGGGAACCAGTACCTCGCGCGGTTTGGAAGCTATACTTCTATTAATGCAGCCCAAAATAGCATTTGCTTTTTTTGCAGACACATCACACTGTTGGCCCATATTCAGCTTGTGATCTACAAGAATTCCAGGATCCTTCTCACTTGTCATATGGATTAGCCAAGTATCCCCCATCTTGTAATTGTGCATTTGGTTTCTTTTTCCTAGGTGTAGAACTTGGCATTTATTCCTACTCAATTTCATTCTGTTGTTTTCAGCCCAGTGCTCCAGTCTATTAAGAGGAGCACAGTGTTCTGACTGGTTTTCTGCCCAAACTAACATTTAGGGCCTGCATTTATACAGATTGCCCAATTACAATGAAAACCCTCGTAGCGATCTCACTGGATCATTCTAAAACGCCACGTGAGCTAACCCCCACCCCCCAAATGTATGGAGTCTGTTTCTGGGCCTAACTGAACGGGCAGATCTTGATCTTTAAAGCAGCTTCTGCAACTCAGTGCCTTCCAGCGTAAAGGGCTGCAAAACCCCTCATCCCCAGCCAGCATATCTCAGGTAACAGCAGGTGGTTACTGGGGAAAGGACTTTTTCATTGGTGGCTCTGAGATGTTCTCCCTCGAGAATCTGGCCTGGATCCCACCCAGGGGTCTTTCTGCCGCCAGGCAAAAATACCTTTTCTATTTTTCCAGGCTGACTTTTGGCGCTGTTTTATTTTGGCTTGCGTGTTATTTTAATGCTGCTCTTACAGATGAGCTTATTTTATCTATACTTGTCTATTTGATAGTGGGTTTTTAAAACATTATTTTGTAAGCCGTCCTGATGATTTGACTGAGGAGTGAATGGGGGGCATAAAACTTAAATAAAACACACAATTTTAAAAACCTTTTAAGCCCGAGTTAACCTTATGATGGTTATGTTTTAAAACAGAAAAGGGGGCGCTCTACCCATTTGTCCTCTTTGATTCCAAATACAGTTTTGATTTCCGATTCAACCTCCCTGCCCGACAGTCCATTCTGAGACCTCGAAGCAACTCTGCTCTTAACATACTGAAGACCGGATGCTCCTGGATGAAAAGGTCTTTGTACAAGAGAGGGCCAGAGGGGGCGTGAGAGAGAGAGAGAGAGAGAGAGAGAGAGAGAGAGGAAGCTTTCTAATCTTCCTCGTCTCCAGGCTCTGTGATTTCCCTTCTACGGCCGGGTACCCATATGAACACCGATTAAAAGCAGAGTGCACGGCCATGTCTCTTCCAGCTGGAAGTGAAGCAAGACAGAGAAAATTCAGCGCTGTGCATGTTGAGAGCTATGCTCCAGGCCTCTAGACTGAGCAGCGATGCAAAGGTTTGGGCAAAACTGAGGGGTCAGTTAGGTTTTGCTACTAGTCTCTGCCCCCCACCCCCCAGTTTGGGGTTGTTATTGCTAAATAATAAATATTCCTTGCCTTGCTCAGTGAAACACCTGGATGCCATTCCTCCCAGGTTTCATTCTCGAGTCTCAGCTACTGAGACCATTGGGCATCTTCCAAAGTATGCTAGATCACGGCCAGCGTTCCTTCTCCCAGGCATCCCGGGGCAAATGCCACCCACCAGCACGGTTCTGAACCATGGCGATAGAGGACTCGGCATGCAGAGGTTGCGCTAACCACGTTGGCAGCTGGCACAAGACTGGCAAAGTGTTGCAACGGTTGGGACAGGAGTGTAGTCCTATGTAATGTGGCCCCTTTTTTCATCACTAGTGAAATACCTGTCATTAGAATGGTCCAAAGTTCGAGGAGGGACCAGCCATTATGATGCTTCAGGGGATCCCGGGGTGTAAGTGGGGGTGGGGGAATGGAAGGGGCATTGGGCATACTGCGACATGCCCGTTCACGGAACATCTAAAGCCGAGCATGATTGCATCCCACAGAATCTTTGTCCCTCCAATTGTTTTGGACTTCAACTCCCATCAGCCTGAGCCAGCATGGCCAATGATCAGGAATTCTAGGAGTTCTAGAAAGCCCTATGGGGAGAGACTGAAAGAACTGGGCATGTTTAGCCTGGAGAAGAGAAGACAGAGGGGAGACATGATAGCACTCTTCAAATACGTGAAAGGTTGTCACACGGAGGAGGGCCAGGATCTCTTCTGGATCATCCCAGAGTGCAAGATGCGGAATAATGGGCTCAAGTGACAGGGAGCCAGATTCCTGCTGGAACAGGAACAGGGAAGGATCGTCCCAAGGAGCAGGCTAATCAGGCGGATTAAAGCCCAACCATAACTTCTCCTTCTGTGAGAACCCATCAACTCACAGAGGAGGATGAAGTGAGCCTGATAGATGCATGGATCAGAGAGGAAGACCTTCCCTGAGGGCGGGATTGAGGAAGCCTCTCCGGTTCTGCACTGTAGACAAGAGTCAGCATTGGAACAACTTCCTTTGCTACTGCTGTGTATTCCTCCAGGAGATCTTTAGGTAAGCTCTTTAGTGTCGTGTCAGCTTAGTTGGGGATCTTAGTGTCAGGTTGTCAGAAGTTGACCAGGTCTGTAATTTGAATTGCTGATAGACGGATTGCTTCGCAGAATAACGCCTATTTATTGGGAGATTGATTTCTTTGAGTACATACACACTAGGAGGGCTCAAGACCTGACGCCCCCATACCCGTGGTTTCGTTTGAGACATATGTGTATGTGTGGTTTACATCGAGTCAGAACAGTTCTGTTGACCTCGAAAGCTTGCTTGCGACTTTGCAATGTTTTATTTGGTCCTAATAAACGTATCATGGTAGTGTGGCTATAGGAATGATCCTGGGTTCTGGCCATTCTAGACTTTGGCAGGATCGTGAGAAGCTACTTAGATCTACATAGATATTTGTGAATCATTACACTTGTTTGAGAGGCCTGACCAAGAAAAAGAAAGAAGGACTGGGAAAACCAACCAACCTAAAGGTCCATTCATCTGGGACTTGCGAGGATATAAACATATGAAGGTTTCTTAGGCTGCGATAGGGCTATGTGTCCGTCTAACCCAGGGAGGGCAACTTGTTGCCTTCTCAATGTTTTGGCCTAAAACTCCCATCAGACCTCGCCATTGGCTCTGCTGGCTACAGCTGATGGGAAGTGTAGGCCAAAACATCTGGAGGGCCACAAATAGCCCAACGTAGCCTACCCCACTCGTCAGTGACTCTCCGAAGGTCTCCAGCAGAGGACTTTCCCATCCCCTTGAGGTGGAGGTGTTGGGTAAATAACACACCACAGCTGGGAGGAGGAAGAGAAGAGGGGGAGCCCTGCTAATCACATCCTTCCTCACCAAGCCACAGGACTGCAGTTGCGTTCACATGACTGCCATTTTAAAACTAGAAAAAGAAAATGAAGGACTGGCCACTGGTGACATTGGGCTGGGACAGATACAGACGACCAGGGGCCCCAAAACAGATGTGCCTCCGCCCCTAGAAAATCTAGAGATTGAGCAAACAGAGGGCAAAAAGGAAACATTGAAATAGGGTTCCACACCTAATGCAAGGTTTGGGGTACATTTCTTGCCTCTTCTGCTGCGTTTTAGGCTTGTCAGCCACGCTGTAGAAAAACAAAAATCATGGAGGGGGGGAAAAAGATTTATGTAAAAGTGACATCAGAACAAGCGTCAATAAAAGCACTTTTTACATGTTCCTCCTGGAGCACAAGAGGACACAGAATCAGGGACCCTGGTTTTCTGCACACTCTGAAACACGCAGAGAAATTTGGCTTCCAGTGTGGAATCCAGAGTAGCCAATGGACTTTGGGGAAGCCCAGGTTTAAGGGTTGTTTTGTTTTTTGTTTTAAAAACAAATCTCTAGCCCTCATGGACAGGGGGAAAAATGGCAAAAATAAAGGCAGTATTTGCTAAAATCCCTGTGACTAGAAGGGGGTCTGGGCGGAAGGGGGAGGGGGGAATGGCTTACTGTACAGCTCCCTGGTACTATTTGCGCCCCACCAACACACCCGGAGTCCCAAGCTCTTCCTCCCCCTTTACAAATTTCATTGCTGCTACTAGGATGCAATTTGGAGTACATCTTCCAGTGCTGGTGGCACTGCCTTCAATCCAGCTAACGTTTCACTGAGCTGGCACCCAGATACTGTGCATCCTCAGTCAACGGAGTCTGTTTTGCACAATTTATTCTGCTCAAAGTGAACCTGCGGCTTTTGGCTCTCCTGGTTGCAGAATGACTTACAGTAAACCAGCGTCCCTGCATATAGCATGCAACGACAAAGCATACAAAAACCTACAGGCCCTCGTCTGCAAGAGCTGCGCTTTCTGACTGGCACGATGCAACTTCACCCCAACAGCATGGGAAACCCAATCACATCACAAAAGCAAGCAGATTTGCCAGTTCAGGTGCCTTAAGCTACAGGTCCTGGTATGTCTTGAGAACAATTCTACAATTTAAAGAGCAGTGTCTATGTATGTGTGTGTGTGTGTGTGTGCATCTTTACTCTAAGATGGCAGGCATATTATTCTGCAATTGCCTAAAATTCTTCGTCATCTGTAAAAAGCAGAAGGAGGCAAACTTCTGAAACAGAAAAGGGATACCTAGTGGCACCATTTTTGAGGATGGTTAACTCAATGGGCCCAATTTCCACCTGTATTTGACATCAATGGAGCAACTATGCTACCAGAATTTCAATAACCAATTCAGCTTGGGTGAGTAACACCTGATATATACATAAATACACACATGCAACCTCTAGGAAGGCTGAGAGGAAAAAAAAATGTTGAAATATTTTGCAGCATCTGCCCGCCTATCAAAGCCAAATTTGTTTGTCTCACCCTGATCTCAGGAATTGTAAGAAACATACGGAAGAGATGAACACATTCAGGTGTATCAACGGAACAGTTTCTTTTCCATTTCTTCTCAAAATTCATGGTTCCCCAACCCTCACCTTACCACCTTACTATGAAAAAAAGAACTGTAACTCCCTGAAGGCTAATTTCCACAAAGTTACCCAGTCTTTCTCTTTGCTGTGACATTGCCAGGACTGAAGTGGGGTCTGTAGGAGTTCTGGCTATTTCATGTCATCCCATTAGGCCGGGGGGCTTGTGCCCTAGATGGCTGCCAGCCTGCAATCTTGCCAACTGCAAAATGGGTACATGATCCCCTGGGTGGGGGAAATCCACGGTGTTAAGATTGACATGTTGGCCACTTGCCTGTTCTTCCCAGTCGTTCGATCCCCAGGCTGTTCAAGTCATGCCTGGATGACTAAACCACATGGGGTTGCTCGGATAAGGAGGTCACCACCACAACAGTACACGGTGAGGCTGCAGCAGGCTGTGCCCACGAGGGTCCTGGCAAACCCACTACATTCGATCATCTAACTGTTACCTGAGAAGTATGGGATCCAGCCTTGGGGAAGCTGCTTGGGGAAGCAGCAATCCAGCCTTGGGGAAGCAGCTATCTACAGAGATAGCTGTAGGAAGGGCACCTCTGATAATGCACCCCAAACACCACCACACGCATCTATGGCTATCTTGGGGAGGCCCCATCGGAGGCAACATCGTACACTACACTCCCCATGCCAACATGGATCCATGCCACCATCTTGCACGGAGGTTTTCACCATACGGTGGTAAAACATACTTCAATGATGTCCACCACCACGTAACTCCTTTCTTCCAACTACTCTAGAAGCTCTTGGCCTTTGGCAATTCCTCCTTATTAGAGTGTGCATAAATCACAAGCTATTCTGAGATGCCCTACACACTCCAAATGCCCCAATTTGAGTACACGGCCAATGGAATAATGCACTCAAGCCACCGCCTTCTGCCTTTTCAAATTGGAAAACACTATTGTTTAACCATAAACTGCAACAAGGGAGAGACTTTTAATGTCTACTGTCCACATCCACCTTTCCCCCCATTTCCCCCACTTCCCCCCTTTTTTTTAAGTAAATGAACAAAACGTGGTAATGGGGCTGCTGGTGCAAACCATGTCAGGCATCTAAATTTTCTTCTATATATATCTTCCATTCCAGGGTGTACTATATGCACCAATTTGGGGAGTGATACAATCCCATAATTTGGGAAATATTTAAGTCAGCCCCTTTGTGGAAAACGTCTACCTGGTACTCAAATAATTTAGGTGGGTCATTAAAAAATATTTTATTATATTATATTACATATTGGAAAATACTTAATTTTCCTGCCTCCATCTAAGGCACTACTAAATGTTTTATTATTTCCATTGTTTATTTTCAGTGATTGGGCCACTGAAGAAGACACTTTTGTCAAAACGCATTTGGCCAGAATCATAAGGGTTTTGTTTTTACTTTGGTATTATACATATATATGTTGAATAGTGTTTTTCTGTGATGTAAATATTGTATTAGTATTAAAATTCATTACATATTTTCTCCTTAACTTTCTTTTTTCATTTTTTAGGCTGGGATGTGACCCAATTTGGGGCCACACAACCCACCAGATGAAAAACAATGATCTCAAGCAAACTTGTTTTAAAAAAAGAGTCCCCGGATAATAGGGGGCTCTGGATTTGCGTTTCCATCATCTTGCGATTAGTGACCACAGCATTAATGACACTCCTCATACAAAGAATGCTGAGATATGGGGGATTTGTAGTTTGCAGCGTGCCATTTCTGCATGCCAAGTATCTTTCATCTACTTGAGTCTCCCCGAACCTGGTGCCCTCCAAAAGTACTGGACTACATCTCCCAGCATTGCCCAGCCATGCTGGCTGAGGGATGCTGAGAACTGTAGTCCCACACACTGGAGGGCCCCAGGTTGGGGAAGGCTGATCTAGCTCCTCAAATAGTTTCCAAGGTGATTTGGTCCAGAACCAGTTGCCTGAACCTGCTTTAAGATACGTTCCCGACATAGTGAAAAACAGAACATAAAATAAACCCGCTCTCCGAGAATCGTCAGAAGTCGTAAAAGACATTTACCAAGGTTGTTGTCCGTGAGCACCTCTTTGACCCGCTTTGTGATGCCGTAGGTATCCAGCTCTGGCGACATAGCCACCAATTCTTGAATGCTGAGTGATGAATGGCCAGAGAGGGGCAGAGGCGTGGTGGGCTGGCAGTCAGAAGCAGATGGCTCGCTGGCGTCCTGCAGCTTGCCCTCCTTACTCGTCTCGATGGCAGGACAGGGCTGCTGGACCAGTTCTGTCAGGCTCTTCACAGATTCACTGGAGCTCATAGGGGACTCAGGAGCAGGGCTACAGCTGGCAGAGGTCTTTGGGGTGCTTTCTGCAAATCAGCAGGGGAGGGAAAAAGGGAGAAACACGGCTTAAGCAAATCTCCTTCATCAAGGTCTTACTCCCAGACCTTGCACATAATAAAAGCAAGCCACTGCCCATGCTCAAGACCTGTTGTTAAAACCCCCTCTTTGAAATCCTGCCGTATTTTGTTACGAAATGAAGAATTGGGTAGATGTACATCTGTGCCAAACATAAATAAACCCAAGTTTCAATGCTAAAAAAGACACATACAGCAATTAACATCTGAAGCGCCTTTCTCCCGAGTTAAAAAGTGGGGCTGCCGAGGCATGTGCTGTCTCACTCTGACTGGTAACAGGTCTCCCAGGACTTCAGTGGGCAGAGAGCCTGGGACCTTGTGCATGCAAAGCCCGCTGACCCCCCATGGGCTATGGCCCCCTCCACTAAGATCTCCATGGAAATGCTCCCAGTGCCATTTTCACACTGGAGCCCCTGCCAAAGGAAGCGAGGAGGAAGGCCTTATCTGCTGTGGCACCCCGGCTGTGGAATAAACTCCCAAGAGAGGTTCGCCTGACACCTATGTTATACTCTTTTAGACGCCAGATGAAGACCTTTTCATTTTCTCAGTATTTAAACAGTTTATCAGTTTAATTTTTAACTTTGCTCATTTATTTATTTATTTATTTATTTTATTCCATTTATATACCGCCCCATAGCCGAAGCTCTTGGGGCAGTTTACAAAAATTAAAAACATTGAACAATTAAAACACCAATATACAAAATTTAAAAGCATAAAGCATAAAAACAAGTTAAAATTACAATATCCTTCTGGGTCAAAGCACAACAACAACACAAAAACACAAAAATCTGCATTTTAAATTGGTATTAATTTTTGCATTGCTGCTTGATTTTATCCTGCTTGTGTTCTTATATTGTATTTTTATACTGATGTTGTTTTATATTTTGAATGGTTTTTATGGTTTTTGTAAACCGCTCAGAGAGCTTCGGCTATTGGGTGGTATAAAAATGCAATAAATAAATAAATAAATGCCTACAGGCAGTAAGAAAGAAAGTTTCTTCGGTCTCAGGATTTCATATCATCTACAACCGGCACTTGGAGCTGAAGAATGGATCATTCAGTCTTTTTTTAAAAAACGAATAATTAGATTCATTTCAACATTTACAAAATTTGAAGTACAACAGGTAACAAAAGAACACCCATAGCAGGGTTGACAACCTCCAGATGGTTTGGATTCCAGCTCCCATCATTACTGGCCATTGGCCATGCTGGCTGGGGCTGATGGAATTGTAATCCATAGCATCAGGACAGAACCAGGTTGCCTCACCCTTGGCTTATACCAACGCAAACAATTCCTACAAATTTAAGTCCATGTCGCATTTCATCTTCTTTGAAGTGTATATTAAGTTTAACTTTGCAGTTACTGCGATTTCCCACATTTTAACTAACCAATGTTTTAGTTGGGGAGGATTATTCTCCATTTACTAGCTACAAGTGCCGTTGCAAAGGTACTAGTCCATTTTTGAAGAAGTCCACCAAAGCTGGAAAAGCTAAGTGATCAATAACACTTGCTGCTCATAAAGTGTCTACAAGTCACAAACGCATGCTTCTCATTTGTGGGGACAAAGCATGGAGCTACACATTGGCTGCGTTCGGACAACATAATAGTCAGTGGGTTAATAGTAAACTCCATGGCTGATTATCAAGGGGGTATTTCCCACACAACAAGATTATAATCAACCTTGGTGTGGATTAAGACCAGCATTGAGTTGACTATTAGTCAATGGTGTGTTTGATTGACACATTCCCCTCCCTCTCTCTGTCCTCCCACTAGTATCCCATCAGCCATTGTGGGTTCTGCTGGCTGGACTAGAGCAGCAGTTGCCGCTTTGGTTGCTCTTGCTAGGGGACACTACAGTCATCGAAAATAATCAACAGCGTGCAATGAAATAGTCAATGGTGCCCCACACACGGCACTATAACCAATGCTTGTTCAGATAATCAACTCTGCACAGCTTTGATTATTCATACCAACTGTGGTATGAAGAAGTCCCGACAGATGACACAAGAACCAGCAGTTGATTATTTAATCCACCGTTGGTCATCGTGTCGGCCAAGCCCAGTCATTATAAAAATTGTTCTCCCGCTCCCCAGCCTGTAATATGAAGAACAATATATCCTGTGTCCCCGGGATGGCATTGGACCAAGCATTTCTTTGGCCCCATGAGCAGCTGCCGACGATATGGAGAAGGGCTGGGGGAAATGCACAGAACCACTTACCCTAAAATATGGGGTAAGTGGTTCTGTGTGTCATGGGTGGAACCCAATGCCAGGCTGCCATTTTCAACAACACCCCTATGTTTCTTGGAATGCACAGTTTTGACCTGAATGTACAATTTAAAACTTAGTCGCCTGTGTGACAAAACCAACCAATGTGCTTGACAGAACCCTTTGCTTCCATGTCTCACTACTGAGAATCTTGTCCTCTGTCCCCAAACTGTCACTGCACATTTGTTTTTATCGCTGCCTGGCAGGTGGTGTTTGGCCTCAGGTTTAGGGTCAGGCCGAAAACGAAATTGTATATTGCTCACGAATGAGTTATCTTCTGTCAATAAACAAAAAGATGCACCAATATATTAACTTCTGACAGTTTAGCAAGAAAAATGGCGTAGGAGATGGGAAAGTAATTATGAAAGGAATTTCCCATTAAGTAATACTGAGAAACAGGTTGCTGTTTTTTTGGCCCCTGGAACTATAAAAAACCACAACTGGTAGGTACCATTTCTTACAAGACCACAGAGCTCTTGTGGGCATCTCTCTCTCAGCATACTCTGGCCTCTTGGTCACTCTCTCCCAAAATGGTGGCAATGCTAATAAATTTGTTTTATTTCATACCCTCCAATGTTTTGCTGGGACACTGGTGTGCACTTGTTAACATCTCTCAACCCCCAGCAAAACTACCCGTGCTCCGGCCCCTGGGCAGCAATAACCTTGTTACATGTTCTTGCAGGCTCCATTTCCACCTCGAAACTGAGCACAAGCGATTCCTTTTGAAGAATTTAAGATCTCGCAAACAGCCTGGTTGACCTTATTGGTGGCAGATGGGAAGCAGTGCAGAGACATGCGTGTGCACAAGTGATGATGCACTCCCCACCCCCGGTGTGATATCCCTTCTGGAACCCCAAGGGAGGGGGGGTGAAACCAGGGGAAGCAGCCTCAACATCTACCCGAAAAGGCAAAACAGGGACAGAAGGGAGATGGTGTTTTACCAAGGAAAGGTACAAAGAAACAGGGACTGACCCTGGTAAACAGGGACAGGAGCATCCTCTGGTATACAAGAAATTATTTAATCTCAAGTATTTTATTATTATCATCTTGTTTTTTATTGTGATTTCATTTTAAAATTCCACACCAAATTGGGCCTGGCTATCTAAAGTGGCAACTCCTGAAGACTGCTGCGTTCTGTTTCGTTTCACTATCTGAAGTGGGTTAGGATCCCCTAAGGCAATTTCCAGATGTGTTGGGACTACAACTCCCATCAATCCCAGCCAGTATTAGGGCAGCCTTCTTCAGTCAGTCCCTCATAAGAACAGTCCTGCTGAATCAGACCAAGGGTCCATCTAGTCCAGCACTCTGTTCACACAGCGACCAACCAGCTGCCCGGGGAAACCCACAAGCAGGACATGACTGCAACAGCACCCTCCTGCCCATGTTCCCCAGCACCTAGTGTATATAGGCTTACTGTCTCTGATACTGGAGGTAGCACATAGCCATCAGGACTAGTAGCTACTGATAGCCTTCTCCTTTAGGAATTTATCCAACCCTGTTTTAAAGACGTCCAAATGGGCGGCTGTCACTACGTGGTAGTGAATTCCACAGCTTAACTCTGAGCTGTGTGAAGAAGTCCTTCCTTTGATCTGACCTGAATCTCCCACTAATCAGCTTCATGGGATGACTAGTATTATGCGAGGAGGAGGAAAATGCCGCCCTATCCACATTCTCCACACCAGGCAAGATTTTGTACACCTCTCCGCTGTCTCATATTGGTTTGTGCTTGGATTTGTCTGTCCTTTGGATAGGAATGAATGAGCTCTATCAGCAGAGATGTTGTTATGTCCATCTATTCCCAGCCACATGCCATGGGCTCCAGGCAAGTAACAAAATATATAATATACCGAATTAAATGACGTGAATAGCCTCTCTGTTAGTCCTCAGCCAAACGTTTGCTCAAATAAGAACTCACAGCGGTGCCAAAAAACACGAAGGGTCATTTTCTTGGTGTCCTTTCCCTCTGTGAGTATTAATATTTGTTTTGGGAAAAAGACATGTGAATGATGCAGCAAACCTGGAGGCACACAACAGGAAGTTGGTGCACGTGCCAGCTAAAGTATTGACAACTAAGCACTGACATGCTTGCTTTGTACTAACTGTTGAGATTAAAAAGGAAACCCCCAACGTTCATGTTCCATTTCCAATACATAACCACCCCAAAATGGCAGCGGATGAGCAAGCGGATGGGCCTATTTTGAAGGCACCAAAAAGTGAATAGCCTGGCTTGTGGTGTGTTGTCGTTCTAGTTGGTGTTCATTTACATGCAATGTCAATTGCAGGACCAACCTGCAAAATTAGTATTAATTAAACTGTTGGTGAACCCCTGTGATTGCCACAGAATCTCTCTTTGTTGCAAAATTATCTGAATCCATTTCAGTCGGGTTTCAGGCCTGGTTTTGGTACGGAAACGGCCTTGGTTGCCCTGTATGATGACCTATATCGGGAGAAAGACGGGGGAGTGTGACTCTGTTGATTCTCCTTGATCTCTCAGTGGCTTTCGATACCATCGACCATGGTATCCTTCTGGGACGACTGGCTGAGTTGGGAGTGGGAGGCACTGCATTGCAGTGGTTCCGCTCCTACTTGGGGGGTCGGCTCCAGAAGGTGGTGCTTGGGGAACATTGCTTGGCCCCGTGGATTCTCCAGTATGGGGTTCCACAGGGGTCAGTCTTGTCCCCCATGCTGTTCAACATCTACATGAAACCGTTGAGTGCAGTCATCCGGAGTTTTGGAGTGCGTTGTCATCAGTACGCTGATGACACGCAGCTCTATTTCTCCTGTTCATCTTCATCAGGTGAGGCTGTGGATGTGCTGAACCAGTGCCTGGCTGCGACAATGGACTGGATGAGGGCTAATAAACTGAAACTCAATCCAGACAAGACTGAGACGCTGTTAGTGGGTGGTTCCGCTGACCGGATGGAGGGTGTTCAACCTGTTCTGGATGGGGTTGCACTCCCCTTGAAGGAGCGGGTTCGTAGCTTGGGGGTTCTCCTAGAACCATCTCTGTCACTTGAGGCGCAGGTGGCCTCAGTGGCACGGAGTGCCTTCTACCAACTTCGGTTGGTGGCCCAGCTACGCCCCTATCTGGACAGGGATAACCTGGCTTCAGTTGTCCATGCTCTGGTAACCTCCAAGTTAGATTACTGCAATGCACTCTACGTGGGGCTGCCTTTGAAAGTGGTTCGGAAGCTGCAGCTTGTGCAAAATGCAGCGGCCAGATTGATAACTGGAACCAGTAGGTTCGAACATATAAGACCTACTCTGGCCCGCTTGCATTGGCTGCCTGTACGTTTCCGAGCCCGGTTCAAGGTGCTGGTTTTAACATATAAAGCCTTACACGGCTTGGGACCACAATACCTGATGGAACGCCTTTCCCGACATGAACCTACCCGAACACTACGTTCAACATCTAAGGCCCTCCTCCGAGTGCCTCCTCCGAGGGAAGCTCAGAGGTCGGCAACAAGAGAGAGGGCCTTCTCTGTGGTGGCTCCCCAATTGTGGAACGATCTCCCCGACGAGGCCCGCCTGGCGTCAACATTGTTATCTTTTCGGCGCCAGGTCAAGACTTTCCTCTTCTCTCAGGCATTTGGCAATCTCTGAGGAGCCTGGGTTTGTTTTGTTTTGTTTTTGTAGCTTTTTGAAGTGTTGAAGTCGTTTTAAATGTACAGATTGTGTGTATGTTGTATGTTTTTGCTGTTTTAATTTTTGTATATTGTTTTTAATTGTTTTAATCCTATGTAAACCGCCCAGAGAGCTTCGGCTGTGGGGCGGTATACAAATGTAATAAATAATAATAATAAATAATAAATAATAAATAAAGTATTCTGGGAAGGGATTTGGGACATAGATTTAGTTCAAGCCCAGTGCTGGGAGTAGTGGGCAAGTTATGTTAACAAAAGAAGCTTGTCCACATTACTGATCTTCACTCTGAGGTCTCAGGAACACAGTTTGAAAAACACTCATCTGTGTAACGCCCCTTCAACCTCTTCAGCATAAGAACATAGGAAGAGACCTGCTGTATCAGACCAAAGGCCTCTCTAGTCTAGTATCCTGTTTCCAATATGCCTTCAGGAAGCCAGATACCTTCAGGACACGGACACAAGTGCCTGTTTCTCAGCAACAGGCATGCAGGAGTATGTTGCTACTGATCCTGGAGGTAGCATATAGCCACCATGACTAGTTGCTATTGATAGCTGCATTCTCCATGAATTTGTCTGATCTCCCTTTAAGGCCATCCAAAGTTGGTGGCCATTGCTACATATCATGATAGCAAATTCCACCATTTGTGTTTTTGCCTGGGCAGGGGTGACTTCTCTCTATCCACTTTCTCCAGCATACGGAATCCACATACGGAATCTTGTTCCGAAGAGGTTTCCAAATATTACAATACACACTGTGGTAGGTAAAGCGACTTGAGTAGCACAGTAATAAATCAAAGCTATTTAATAAAAATTATGGAGTTTTTAAAAAAAACACACACACCAAATTGTATTTAGAAAAGGTGACTTGACGTTCCTATAAAGGTCCTTCTCAACTCAGGTAATTAGATTTTCTTTCTTTCTTTCTTTCTTTCTCTTTCTCAGCTTATGAAAGATGCAAAAGAGACATCCCTCTTTCTCTCTAAGCCACCACAGTCCGCATGTAATCTTTAAGGCAATAAGAACGCCACATATCTAATTTCCTTTCCCCCCGCTTAGCCTCAGGTCGCTGTGCAGCTGCATCTGAAGCCCAACAAATGTTATTTTTTTGTATTGGAAGGCAGCAAACGAACGGTACTGTAAATTTGCCCTGATTCACCCAAGCGAGGGACCGACTTGGCAGATCATCCATCTTGTTCACTGTACACTGTCAGGGATGGCATGAATTCCTTACATGATAAACAGATTTCTCCTCAGATCCGTGTCCTTTAACCCGCAGCAAGGTCAAAATGATGGCTGCCTGGTTAATAAAACTGCATGGTGCTGGTTCAAGCCCCGCACCCTCCCCACTCTAATTTCATCCCTAGCGTCAGCTTAAAGAGACCTCGGACTAGAGGGGCTGTGAATTTTCCCATCCAGTTCTCTGACCATGCAATGCAAATAAAAACCCCGTACAGAAATATCATTGAGGGCGGTGGGGAAACAAAAGGAGACTGACAGAGAAAAGGATGGGCCGGGGAGCGGGGAGAGGCAGGAGGGCCGGTTGGGAGAAACAGAAAAGCATTCAGCATAATTGCCACCTTTTCAAGTTGCATCTACTGAAATCTATAGGCAACCTGACAATTTGGTGATTGTTAATTTTTTTAAAAAAAATATTGTCTATGTATCAGAAACACACCTGGAGAAGAGGTTGTATTTTTTTTTAAACAATTAAAGGTGCAAAATCCTATGCATGTCTAAATATGCATAGGATTGCACCCTAAAGCAGGAAAGGGGAAAGCATCTGGCTCACAGGATCAACTTTGTTTATTTACTGGAACCCAACGATGGTCCAGTCAGGCCCAGGTGCAAAATGGTGGCTCAGTGGGAGGAGCCAGGCACAAAATGGTGGCAGGGAGAGCAGAGCCCATTACTCCCCACGCCCCATGAGGCATACACTCGGGTGACCTCCATATACGAGTTCAAATCGACATCTGAGTTACTACAGATCAGGAATCCTAACTGCCTTGCTTAGCTGTGCTGGCTGAGGAACGCTGGTCATGGTAGGGCTTTTCTCTGTCTAAACCTGCAGGGGATTGTGCCCTAAAATGTTTCATGTACTGAAGAAGAGATTTTATACAATCTGTATTTGTGGCTGGTGTTCACTGTTCTCTAGACAGCAGGCTGAAGTGGCAGGGAGAAGATCTGGAAGCTTTATTTTGCCTGGAAAACCAGACCCTTTGCAAGTGACCAGGTTCAAAGCTGGAATCGTCAAGCCATTAAGGGCTTCCCACTTACTTAAATCCAGGCTGCAAGCCTAAATTTATTTGGGAGCAAGCTTTCTTGAACACTCTGCTGCTGACTTCCGAGGAGCCATGGATAGGCCTGCACACTTCATTTATCTATAAAAACATTGTCATGCCTCCTCTCTGTTTTAAATATAAATGCCCAAGATGGGGAACATGCGTAATTATGATAATTAAAATCTCAAAAACAAACAAAACAAATGCAAACACGTTAAAAACAGTCAGGAGCGGCAGAGAAAAAGCGCCAACAGGGAGAGGGCTGGGGAAAAGCCGATCCTGCCCACAGAAAAAGCCGGCCAGGATGACGACGTCTCCAAACAAAGTTGGAGAAACGTCAAGGAAAAGGTGAGATGGTTTTTGCAGAGCAGAATATTCTACAATGAAGGTAACATAGAAGCTCAGGGGAGGGTACGGCATATGTGCACATTTTAAACCAAAATCTGAAAGAGATGCAACATCCGTTTCAAACTTTGGAAATATTTCCTGTCTTCCAAGGACATGATAAATAAAAACGAAGGTTTGCTCTTGCGTATTTGAAAACCTCCATCTACTGTAATCCTGTGTCAAAAGCAAAGAAACGTTCTCAGAAATGATTGGCACCTGGTGACCCAAACTCCTGAATTTGGAATTAAGACCCAATGGAATACGTCTGGAAACTGAAGTCTCCTACGACCTGTGTGGATGAGGATGCAGGACAGGCCCTTTTCACGGAATTCCTTGAAAGGGCTCTTCTTATTGGAATCATCCTGGAGTGGATCGAGAGCTGAGGCTTACTAGAAAGGAGCGGTGAGGGTGCTTTTGACAAGGCTGCCAACAGGGTCCGAAAGCTATTTGGTGTCTCGGCCTCACCAAAAGACATGTGACGGAGAAAAGTTGCAGGACGCCAAAGATGAAAGTACAACAATTGCCTGTGATGCTCAGCCAAGGATACTGCTAACGGAAAGGCACTGAGATGGACCCACTCAGTTATTTATTTGCAATATTTATATACCGCTCCATATCTAAAATAAATTTTGGAGCGGTGAACAAAGGAATAAAGTAGTAAAACAATAAAAGGATTAAAACACTATATTAAAATTTTTCAACTTATAGCAGAATACCAATAAAAATGGTGGCTGGTCGGTTGAGGAAGGCTTCCTGGAAAAGCGCTGTTTTCAGTTGGCACCAGAAGCAGGCTAATGTTGGCACCTGCTTGACCTCCAGGGGCAGAGAGTTCCACAGAGAAGGGGCCACTACGCTAAAGGCTCTTTTCCTGGTGGGCTTCAGTCGGGCCACAGGTCCATGTGCAACCACCAGGAGGATGCCCTCCGACAGCCTCAGTGATCAGGCAGGTTGATAAGGGAGAAGGCGCTCTCTCAGGTATCCTGGTCCCAAGTTGTTTAGGGCTTTGTACACTAGTACCAAAACCTTAAACCAGGCCGGTAGCTAATAGGCAGCCAGTGCAGTTCCCTCAGCAAAAGAGTTGCGTGCTGAAAAGGGGCAGCTCCTGACAACAGCCAAATTGCTGTGTTCTGCACTAGCTCCAGCATCCAGAGCAGCCTTAAGGGCAGCCCCGCTTAGAGTGCATTGCAGTAATCCAGTCTTGAGGTTACTAATGCCTGTTCCACTGTGGCCAAGCTAACCCTGTCCAGGAGAGTTCATAGCTGGTGAGCCAGTCGAAGCTGGTAAAAGGCTCTCCAAGCCGCTGCCGCAACTTGGGCCTCTAGTGACAATGCTGGATCTAGGAGCACCCCCAAACTACGAACCCGATCTTTCAAAGGGAGTGCAACCTCGCCCAGAACAGGCAATGAGTCTATCTCCTGGACTCGGGAACCACTCACCCACAGGGCTTCCACCTTGCCAGGATTCAGCTTCAGTTTAGCTGGGCTTCGAGTACGTTGGAGCCTGGCCTTCTACCTCGGCCTGGTCCACAGAGCTGCTGCAATTCCGGCTTTGACTTCCAATTCAAGCACCGTATTCTCTGAGCTGGAGAACAGACACTTTCCAGGTCAAGGTTCTGGTATGGCCACCCATGGCCCCAGACGCTTCCTTGCAGGGGGCAACTTTCTCCCAAGAAACGTTATGGGAGTTCATGAGGGGAGTTTAAAAACTCCTCCGTAACCCCTAAACCGGAGAAAAGGTATTAGCTGCCCTGGCTCTTCTATATATACCCCAGACCTGGAAGACCACGGGGAGCTACCTTATCCCTAAAATATGGCAAACACACCTGGGGGAAAATAATCCCTAAGAGGAGGAAAATGACTATATTCTGAAGACAGCAAGCAGACAACTACCATAATCAATCTGAAACTGCAGTGGCCAGAAAGAAAGCAGATCCGCTGTGATCTGCCAAGAAATGTCTCCCTCCGATCTGATCCACTATTTAAATTCCACTGCGCAGCCCTCGATCTCCAGCAATAATAACCCAAATTCCATTTAGTGTTCATTTGAGCAGTCAGGATAAAGTCATTTCTTATTATCTCCCCACTGTGTAAAAAACAGCTTGAAGGTAGGAAGTCAGCAAGCATTTTCACCAAAAAGTAATTATCAGGAGTGACATTTTTACTGCTGGCGTGCCATAAGGCGAGCCGCGCATTTGGAAGGACAAGTTGCTGAAGCAAAATGACAGGCCACGCCGTGACATTCCCGCAAAACCTCAGACATTATTTTCCTGGCGGTTGGGTTTGATGTACCGCTTCTCCTTAAGTCTGGGGCCTTGGCTTCAGGTTCATGCCAAACTAGTCAAATCCAAAAGTTCTGTATAAATTAACACCCGGGGGGGGGGGGGGGGAAGGGCCGACAGAGAAGGGTGCAGTGCTCCAGCTGTGGCTTTGAAGAGAAAACGGAAACACATGGATGTGGGGACTTTATCAAGCTCCAAGGGCATCTCAGACCCGCTGTTTACCCAATATCATAGAATCCTAGAATGGTAGAGTCAGAAGGGGCCTATAAGGCCATCATGGAGTCCAACCCCCTGCTCAATGCAGGGATCCACCTTCAAGCATGCCCGACGGACGGTTGTCTTCAGGGAGTGGGGAGAGATCTCGGAAGAGAGCCATGGCCGTGGTCTTCAAAGTTTCCCCACTGAGGAAACCCTTCCTATGTTGGCTGGCTTCTCAAGGAACCCTTGCCTGGTTACCATGGAGTGCGTTGCAAAGGATTCTGGGAGCATACCTTAAGTCGCACACACAGGTCACACGCTAGGCCCACCATTACCCTGTGGGAATAGAGAATGCACCCTAAAAGACACCCAACACTCTTTTTGTGGCTGGGTGTGGCAGGGTAAGGTCAGGGGCGGGGGGAAGGTCAGGGGCGGCAGATAAGGTGTTGCTCAGGGATAGTTATGAACCAAAAGGAGGAGAGCATCCACTTGGAATGCTGAGCTAATAAAGTAGCTCAGTATTCCAAGAACCGCTTCTCTCTTCTTTTTTGACCAGGGATAGTTATGAAAAGATCTCCTGGATCAGGCCTGCCTGGCATCGACGTTGTCATGCTTTTGACGCCAGGTTAAAACTGCCCTCTTCTCTCAGGCACTTGGCAGCATACAGTGACCCTGTTCAGACAACACACAACACACTAAGCCATGGTGGTTAAGCATTCTGAGCTAAACGTTATGGCTTAGCATGTCGTGTTAACCAGTACGACAATGGAACCGATGACTTAGGGAGGTTGTGGGCTCTCCCACCCTAGAGGTATACAAGATGCAGCTGGACAGCCATCTGTCAGGGATGCTTTAAGGTGGACCCCATGGCCTTATAAGCCCCTTCCGACTCTACTATTCCATGATTCTATGTTTCTTTGGTTCCTAACCATGGTGACTACATAACCATGGTTTAAACATGCTCACTCATCATTTGCTGCAAAAGGGTTAGTGGCCTAACCATGGTTTAGCGTGTCGTTTGAACAGTCCCAATGAGTTCAAATTAGCTCTTGGATCATCTTGGCTGATGGTTTAACAGATTGTTTTTAGATGTATGTGGTCTGTGGTTTTATGTGAATGCCTTTCTTTTTGTATTTTGTAGAATGTGTTTTGAATGGTTTTTAATTTTTGTAAACCGCCCAGAGAGCCTCGGCTATTTGGGGGTGCGGGGGTGGGCGGTATAAAAATGCAACGAACGAAATGGAGTGAAATTTCTCGGCTGTTTAGATCTGAACACAGATCTGAACACAGCTTGGAAAGTCCTGGATGGGACGGATGTGGGCTGCTCAGAGGGAGCAGTGGGGGCACTCTGATGTCACCAGGATGAAACCCGCTACTAAGGATCTTGCTTCTTCCTGTAGAGTTGGGACTTTCAGATGAGCCAAGCCAAGGTAGATTTGGATGATATGCGTATGTTGTGAATCCTATTTGCGGGGAGGGACATGGGACAAACAGAGGCTGGTGGCTCTGATATCGGTGGGGCGGTGAATCCACTCCAGAATTCAGACAGGACTCTAAAGGAGCTGTCCAATTCTTTTCAAACTCTTAACTGGTTCTGACTGAAACACCGAGCAGATTCACCACCTCTGCAAAGATCACAAACAGCTCGGGACTGCAATACCTGATAGAACACCTGTCCCGACCTGAACATACCCGGACACTACGATCAACATTTGCAGGCTGCCTCCGGGGGAGGTTTGGAGGGTGGCGACAGGGAGAGGGCCTTCTCAGTGGTGGCCCCCTAACTGTGGAATGAGCTCTCCAACACTGTCATCTCCTCAGCGCCAGGTTATGACTGTCCTCTATTTTCAGGCACTTAATGGGGTACTTATGTCAGCCAACCCATGAAATTGGATTTTTCCAAAAATAACCGAAGATGCAAATTCTCTGCCAAGTTATGGGACCACAGAATTTACCTAATCTCCCAAAATGCCTTCAAAATGAGTATTCATTTGCGTAATATTTGCAAATTGCGTGCACTTCTTCGTCTAACTTGTGGTTTTGTCTACGAATTTATTCACGTGAATTTTGTAGCGTTTTTTTAAAAAGCTGCGCCTCCATGGAATCCATCAGACATGCAGATGACGAGCTGACACAGAAATCCGCAAACTGGATTAGAAGAAATCCGAGCTCATTTCATTTTGTATTTCTCCGCCATCCCTTCCCGAGATGCCAGGGCTCGAATTTGGAAGCTTCTGCATCCAGAACAGATGCTCAACCACTCAGCTGACATTCCTCCCATTTCTGGTCCAATCCCCATTTGGGTGGGGTGGTTTGCTCATTTTGCTACTTTTTGTTGTAAGCAAATTCAATGAACAACAACAACAACAACGATTATAGGAGAGTGTAGCCTAACAGATGGGCCTGGCTCTTCTCACTCGACGAATATTTGCATTCCTGCTACTGACACTGAACACCATTTCTGCCATCCACCCCAATGTTATAATAAAAGCTATTAAGGTATTTTTTTTAACACATCCACACATTTGCGCCATCCTGCTTCTCTTAATTTGTTATTTAAAAAAAACTGTTGAGAGAGGGTACTTAAATGTAGGACAGTCAGTAAAAAGTAATTTATCATCTTCCCGCTTCGGTGGGCGCGCTATCAGCCAACTCATTTTCCGCATTCATCATGCAATCAGCCTATTATTTGCATATTAATCAGGCAGTGGACCATGAACGAGCTGCATCCCAGCCAAATGCTGCACTCTCTCAGGAGGAAGACTCAGTAATTATCATACATCAGTGTTATGATGTGGTAATTGATTATAACATCTTTCGGTTGCCCCTGGGGAGTCCTATTGCTAACCCAGCTCTGGGCCCAAATTTCTGCATAGATTCTCTCTCTCTCTCTCTCTCTCTCTCTCTGAGAATTGCTCTTCCTGCTCCTCTCCTGCTCAATGTTTTCCCCTCTTCTCTGCACCCGCCCCCCAACACGCATTTGCAATTAGTGTGCTTTCAGGTTACTCCCTCCTTCCATATTTTGAATAATCACAGGTTGAGGGGGGGCGGCAGAAAATCAATTCTCTCAAAACGGATTACAAAAGCGCATAAAGAAATCCCCCAGGGAAGTTCTCCTGTGCAAACCTCGCAGAAATGAACAAACAGGAGGCTGTGCAGTCATCGTTACACAGGAGAATTTCCCGTCAAAGTGTGGCGGCAGCTATTATTTATGATGGGCCTAAAGTTTTTCTTAGGGGCTGTGCAG
Source organism: Anniella stebbinsi (assembly GCA_029215795.1). Taxonomy (NCBI): domain Eukaryota; kingdom Metazoa; phylum Chordata; class Lepidosauria; order Squamata; family Anniellidae; genus Anniella; species Anniella stebbinsi. The sequence goes on along the minus strand of JARDYH010000009.1, from coordinate 30,888,728 downwards.
ATTAAAAGCAAAAACAAAACCAGTCCCTGCCTGCCGCCTCACCATCTAATTATAGACATGGCACAAATGGGAAAAGGCAACCTCAAAGAGCGAAAGGGGAGCCTTCCTGCATGAGACCCACGGTCCCCCGAGTCAAAAATCCCGCAGTGGCCAAAACCAACACCTTCAAGAAGCCAGTGAGTAGAACCTAAAGGCGACGTCCCCCTCCACTTCCCATAGGGCGCAGCTAGAGGCCTTGGAAAAACTCACAAGGAGGGCATGTACACAAATGGGATTTAGCAGCTCACTGCCTCTGACCATGGAGGTTCCATTCAGTCATCGCACAAATGGCCATTGAGAAACCAACCCCTCCTTTTAAAGCTCCACGAGCCAGTGGCCCTCACCACAGTTTGTGGCGGTAAACTCTGTAAATTAACCATGTGCTAAGGCCATAATCATGCAAGATGAGACCTTTTGGATGACACAGAAGACCTACTGATCACTCTCTCATGCTGTTGATCTCCAGCAACTGGTGCACACAGGCTTCCTGCCTCTGATCCTGGAGGCAGCACATAACCACCAGGACTAGTAGACATTGAGAGCCTTCTCCTCCTCCAGGAATTTACCCAATCTCCTTTTAAAGCCATCACAATCGGCGGCTATCGCACCATCTCGTGGCGGCAAATGCTGTAGTTTAACCATGCGCCATGTGAAGAAGTTCCTTCTTTTGCCTCCCTTGAGGACCCTGCATTCTAGGGGCAAAAACCTGCATAGTGCTCTTCCTTCCTTTCTCTGTCTTGGATCCTTACGATGACTGACTGCCAGTCGATATCGTTGGATGACATGCCCCACTCTGAAGTTCCAGTTTAGAAAACTTCTCTATAGACTTTCTCTACATCATGAATATTAATCTCTGCTATATCATGAGAACATAGGAAGCTGCCTTCTACTGGGTTAGCCCATTGGCCCATCAAGCCAGTCGACACGGACTGGCAGCCACAGCTCTACAGGTTTCAGGCAGGGATTTCTTCCGCTCTACCTGGAGAGAGGTTGAGCCTGGAAACGTCTGGCTACAAAGCGTGCGCTGGAGCACTGAGCTACAAACCCAGAGTGTCCCATGTAGTCTACTTTTCTTCTAAACTAAAAAGCCTCAAACACAACCTTCCTTTCCTCATAGGGAAGGTACTCCAGCCCCTGGATCAGTTTTTATACCAACCTTCCCCAACCTGATGCTGCCCAGAAGTGCTAGGAACATAAGAAGAGCCCTGAGGCTGGATCAGACCAAGGGTCCATCTAGTCCAGCATTCTGTTCACACAGTGGTCAAAAGGCTGTTGACCAGGAGCTCACAAGCCGGACACGAGTGCAACAGCACCTTCCCACCCATGTTCCCCAGCAACTGGTGCACAAAGGCTTACTGCTTCTGATACTAGAGGGAGCACAGAGCTATCAGGACAAGTAGCCATTGACAGCCTTCTCCTCCAGGAATTCATCCAATCTAAGCGTTGGACTACAACTCCCAAAATCCCTTTCCCAGCTCTATGATATCTTTGGGGAGAGGTTGAGCAGGACTGTGCACAGTATTCCAAACAGGGCTGCCCCCTTGACATTTCACATACAAACGTGATGGCCCTCGCCCTCCCAGTAGTTAACATGGGGCACCAACTTGCACAGATGCGTCTCCTGCGCAAATGCCATTGAAAGGGATACAGAGGACGGAAAGCAGAGTTTGCTCCGGGATGATCCCCAGCAAGTTTCGATGTGGCTGGTCCCTCTCCTTCCTACGCTCCTGTGTGACTGCTTGCATAATACCCTTTTTCCGTCTCCGTCCCCCGCCCCCCTTCCAACATCAAATCAAATCAAACACTCTTAAGATAGTAATTGCAAAGTTTTTGTACAAAAGGCAGCTTTAGCTGCTTTATTTAGGTACCAAGTGACAGGCTAATTCTGGTCCCTTCTGCAAAAGGGCAAACGAAACATCTGCCAGTTGAAATTGGCACTATTTTTAGGATCTAAGTTCCAAATGGGAAGTTGGGGCTGGAGGAGGGAAGGGGGAAAGAATAAAAAAATGGAGCAAAAGTAAAAGTTAAACAGATAATGATTCGCACTGGGAAAAGATATGGACAGAGAGGGAAGAGAGAGAGAGAGAGAGAGAGAGAGAGAGAGAGAGAGAGAGAGAGAGATCTGCCACTTGTTCTCAACGCAACCTCTCGCTGAAGACAGATGCAGTAAAAGTCTGGTAAGGAGGAATCCGGGATGACGGCATTTGTCCTGACAGAATGACAGACCACGGAGAAAGACTTTTGCCAAATTCTTGCTGAAGAGCTTAACCTGAGCTCCAGCTGCACCACTTTGGTCTACAGGGATGTCCCCCCATGTGATTGAAAATTCCCTGCCCACAGAAAACAAGTCTGTCAGGCTAGGCCCTTCCTCCCTGACATGCTAGCTTTCTATGCTGAGGGAACGGTTTTGTATGGAGGAGCATATAATCATGTCAGCCCCTACATGGGTCTGATGTGACTGATACAACTTGACACAGGTTGTCCACTTCAGTGAAGCCTTTCCTGTAATTTCCAGTTCAAATGTTCAACAGAATCAAATGGTAAATCTGGACTGTTCTACTTCAGGCATGCAATTTTGTGTGTGTGTGTGTGTGTGTGTGTGTGTGTGTGTGTGTGTGTGTTTGAATGCTGCCCTAGAAATAGACCTCCCTGTACAGTCAGGAGGAAGGAATATGCCAAGTCTTTTCCCCCAACACGGAGGTTCCTTTTTATGTGCCTGGAGACTGTTTTCATGCAGAACTTTCAAAAGGTATAAGCTTTACTGGTTGATCCTGCTGAATGTACAAATTGGTCCCAGGCTATGCAAAACGAGGTGGCAGTGTTCTGGTCTCTACACTACTTCCACTGGGTTGGCTTTGTATTACATTTTTTTTTATCACAACGAATTTTATATTTGCATCTGTATTTTGACTGCCAGTTCTTAGTTCTTCGTATTATGTCATTATTCAATTTTAAAATAATTGTATGATACTTACAGAACCTGTTTTATAGGTGTCTTATAAATGCAAATAATAATTAGCACAGAGAAACATTTAGTACAGCTGTTTGCTACATGCAGAGCTTTCTGCACGGGGGAGCATTCATAGATGTCCCCACTCCCCACATTTCCTGTTTCAGCGTGCAATCCTATACAAGCTGACTTGGGAATATGGATAGGGAAGAATATTGCTTATTTTGTTAACCTTTCGGTAACACCAAATTCACACTTCCCAAATCAATATGCGAATTGGCACAGTTATCCTTGAGTAGTTGCACTTTTCAGAATTTTGTAGTGCAGTTCTCTAAACAATAAATGTGTGTAAAAATGCATCTTTAGGGGAATGTGTGCATAAAATTGCTCATATTTCTGAAAAGCCCATAAAGGCCAGCACTATATTCAGGAGAACAGCTTGCAAAAAACATGCATGTTAGTCAAATTTGTGTACAAAAACGCATCTGTTGAAAAACGTGCACATAAAAGCATATACTTTATCGTGAAGACTTTTTCCCCTTTTAAAAGCTACAAACTGACATGGGAATGTGGCAGAATTAGCTTAAGAAGAGGAAGATGTGAAACTGAAAGAGACCAAAACTGGCCAGTTCGTCCATTTCTAACTGGGAATAAATCTCAATGAACTCAAATGGGACTTACTTCTGAGTAGTCATGCCTAGGACTGTGCTGTAAATGAAATCCTACCTGATGCACTTCCGGTAACCCTGTGTTTTATGAGTAAGCTCCCATCTGAAGTGGCACAGTCCCGAATTCAACTACCTCTCTCTGCATAATGCTGTGCTGAGCCGCTCTAAAGGGCCCGATCCTAAGGACACTGCTGTTCTTTCTCTAGTCCTCAACACAGTTCACCCTGTTCCCAAATTCATTTGATTTCAACACTTGCCTGCCGTGATGGACTGCTCTGATAATTGTGCGGAGAGGCCTCCAAAACACAATTTCTCCCAGGAAGTAGCCCAGAATTGCTTTGGGTGGTGGTGGTGGGGACGTTATTCAAGAATATTTGTAAGAAAACCAATTTCCTGACCCCGGATCGCCTCAGGACCCTGAAGTAGTGGGTTTTTAATGGGAATTCTCCATGCTTTACAGACCCAGTTGAGTGGTTATGATATCATTCTTAGGACTGACACCTGAAATTCTAAGCTGGGCCTGGTTTACAAAGAAGATGCAAATACAGCCCCCTGCTAGGAACTCACCCCCACCCCCCCGACCTGCTATATCTGTTGCAGAGCAGGCGATCCGCCCTTAGGTGTCCACATTCCAGCATCCCGTCAAAGTCAGTGAATAAAAATCAATCAACTCATGTAATACAAACAAACCAATGGAACGCCTAGTTAGACCCCTCAATCTCCCAGAGCACTCTTTATCACTTGAGGCTCAGGTGGCCTCCTACCAACTTCGGCTGGTGGCCCCTATCTACGCCCCTATCTGGACAGGAACAACCTGACTTCAGTTGTCTATGCTCCCAAGTTAGATTACTGCAATGTACTCTATGGTTCGGAAGCTGCACTTTGTGCAGAATACAGCAGCCAGACTGGTAACAGGGACACAACAGTCCGAACATATAACCGATTCTGGACTGCTTGCACTGGCTGCCCGTATGTTTCTGAGGCCAATTCAAAGTGCAGGTTTTGACCTACATGGCTCGGGACCACAGTACCTCTCCTGGCATGAACCAACTCATACACTACCGGAAGCCTCCTCCAAGGGAGGCTTGGAGGGCGGCAACGAGGCAGAGGGCCTTCTCGGTGGTGGCCCCCCAGAAATGGAACGATCTCCTTGACGAGGGCCACCTGGCATTTGCCAACATATAGTGAGTCTTTTTGATCAGGTCCTGGATCGTCTCTGGCTGATGGTTTTAAATTGTTTTAGATATATGTTGTTGTGTGTGCTATCTGTTTTATGTCCTTATGTGAATGGTTTTAAACTTTATACGATGCATTTTAATGGTTTTTAATTTTTGTGAGCCACCCAGAGGGCTTTGGCTAGGGGGCGGTACAGAAAGTTAAGAAATGAATGAATGAAACTCAGTGGCCGACAGGGGGGTGGGATTATTCTGTCCTGACTGCTACTCTCTACATGCCCAGCTTGTGGACCAGCGAGGTGAAGGCAGCAGTGTTTGGGGTGGTACCGGGTCGCTCATGGGTCTGACAGATTCAGGAACTACACTTGGGAGTGTTCACAGCTGAGTCAGGAGACCCAATTAAAGAAATCTTTAACTAATTCACTACAAGAGCATTAGCTGATTAAATCTGCACACACTGCATATGAGAGAAGCAACAGCTCTGATGTAAAAGCAGACTTTGCTCTGCAAGATGGCATCATCTTGGAAGAGGTATGGTGGCATTTGTCAGCTGTAGGTCTTGTAGGCATTTGCATTGTTTTTGTTTTTTAATTGGGGGGGGTTAAAGAAACAGTTAAAATGACCACATGTTAACCATTTAAAATACTTTAAAATCTAAGCAATTTCAGTTCAATCTTATACAGCAGGGGTTGGGTGGGAAACTTGGGGTCCTCCAAATGTTGTTGGACTTCAACTCCCATCAGTCCAAGCAAGCATGGTGTCAGGAATGGTGGTTTTTGTAGTCCAAAATCAGGAGGGTGGTATGTTCCTCACCCCTGCTATCCCAGTTTACTCGTATGTATGTCCCACCAAGTTCAATAAGATGCACCCCCCAAATTAAGTATGCATACAATTGTGGCCTTCGTCAACTGAAGGTTGCAGCCCTTCATCAACATCAGCAACAACAACAAGAATAATAATCATATTTGTATACTGAATTTTCAAGCACTCAGAACAGCACATCTGGGGTTTTCTCTTGCCATCCTCACAACAAGCCTGTGAGATTTGGCTAAGAGGTAGAGACTTCCTAAAGGTCACCAAGCAATCTTCATGGCTGAGTAGAATTTCGAACCCAGCGCTCTTGGTACAACATAACACTGGCTTGTATTTTATTCCAGTCTGTTGAGGTTTGTTTTAAAGATGTTATTTTGAATATGATGCAGCTGAGCACATGCTTTAAAATCATTCCACTGGCTGCCAATTAATTTCCGGGTGGAGTACAAAGTGTTGGTTATTACCTTTAAAGCCCTACATGGTTTGGGTCCAGGTTACTTGCGGGATCGCCTTCTCCCATACAATCCGCCCCGCATGCTCAGGTTCTCTGGGAAGAATTTACTCCAGTCAGCCAAAACTAGGCTGACGAGTGTTACCCAGAGAAGACCTTTCTCTTCTGCCGCTCCCAGACTGTGGAACGACCTGCCGGGAGAGATCCGCCAACTTACCAGTCTTCCAGAATTTAAGACAGCTATAAAGACTGATCTCTTCCGGCAGGCCTACCCAGTCGGATTTTAAGACTTCGTTGATATTTTAATAATGTATTCATTTTATATGCTTTTAATCAGTTTTACGTATTGTATATTGTATTTTATATTGTTGATATTGATGTTGTTCCCTGCCTCGATCTGGAGGGAGAGGCAGGTAATACATAAATAAATAAATAAATAAATAAATAAATAAATAAAATGCTTTGCAAGTAGAAGAAACTCCTCGGGGTTGCCAGGGAAAGGATCTCAGCTTGCCTTGGCGAGCCACTGTCCATCAGATGATGATGATGATGATGATAATTTTAATTTACTCCCCTGCCTATTGACAAAATACCCTAGGTGGCATAGAAGAGATACAAGTGAGCTAGGCAGACCGAACTGTGGAGTGCCTGGAGTTGTCGAGATGGGCCGAGGGTCTGAGAGCTTTATACGTGCACAGGGGTGGGTTATGCATTCTATTTTTAAAACAAAGATGTCTCGAAAGAACCACCAGATGTCCTTAGCTATTTCTGTAAAGTATTTCCAAAGCCCTCCCAAAGCAGTAAAGAAGGACTTGGACACATAAGCCAGACCCGATTTGCAGTCACCAGTACTCCAAAAGGTTGAGGCAGGGACTTCCTTTGCAAATCCCCATCGGGGACATGATCTTCCTTGCTTTAAGGACTGGACCCGAGGTTTGCTCCTCTTTTACAAGCGCACAGCCTGGATACGCTCAGGGGGCACCAGCCCAGGAGGTGCAGGAGTTCACTCTCAGACATGCCCCCTCCGCCTCAGCTGCCCCCTGATGCAACTTCTTCTTCACACACAAATGTCGGGCAGCTCCTTCGGCAAGACAGCCCCCCTGATGCAACCTGAAGCTAACGTAACCCGGTGCCAGTTCCCTTGCCACCCCCAAAGGGGAATGCTCCTGCTTCCGCTAGCAGCTGCCAATTAAGTGCCGGGCGTCTGGCGCTGTTCCCCTGATGCCGACCTCATTGCTGATCCCTCCTTCACTGCGCCTGCAAACCAGCTGGCCATCCAGCAAGCTGAGGACGGTTGTCAAGTCCTCCCCTACAACACTCGGTGAACTTCAGAAATCTCCCAGTTATCGGCTTGAGAGACTAGCTGGCAATAATTCCAGAGTTGCTACAGGCGGGGACAGTGAGGGGCAGAAGATGCCGGGAATGGGAAAAAGTTGAGGATGGGAGCAGCTAGCTGGTTTTTAACTTTTCAAGTCCTCAATGGCTTGGGACCAGAGGTACCTTAAGGACAACTCTGATCTGTTACAAAGATCTGCTTTCTTTGCCACTCTACCCTGTTTCCAGTGTTGACCCATTCAAGAGGCAGCTGGACAGACATCTGTCAGGTACGCTTTATGGTGGATTCCTGCACTGAGCAGGGAGTTGGACTCCATGGCCTTATAGGCCCCTTCCAACTCTACCATTCCATGATTCTATGATCACAGGGCCTTCTCAGATGTGGCACCCTGACTCTGAAATGCATTCCCCAGGGAGAATCACCTGGTACTGATGGCGATGTCTTTTTGGCACCTTACCGAACACTTTTTTAAAAAATGTTTATTTGTCCGGGCCTTACAGACTTTCAGTTTTATCAATATCATTTTAATCTGACTGTCAGCTTCTCTTCTGCATTTGTTTTAATATACTGCTCTTGCGTTTTGCTATTTTACCAGTTAGATTTTTTTGTCAGAAATATATAAAATATAAATCCTCTAATAGCGACAGGATTTATGCTGACTATCTAAAGACTATTAGATAGTGTAAAACATGTCTGAGAACACATCTGCACCAGCTGCACTGGCTACCTGTGTGTTTCCGAGCCCAATTCCAAGTGCTGGTTTTGACCTTTAAAGCCCTAAACAGTTTGGGACCAAGTTACTTGAAAGACCACCTTCACCCATTTCAGCCTGCCCACACATTAAGATAAAAAAGAGAGACCCTTCTCACCTGCCCACCAGTGAGAGATATTAGGTGGGTGTCCACACGGGAGAGGGCCTTCTCAGCAGTGGCCCCACACCTGTGGAACAAACTCCCAGATCTGCCATGCTTTTTTACAGGCTTTTAAGAAGGCCTTAAAAAACATTTTGTTTGACTATGGCCTTCTCTTAACTACTGTTTTGCTGCTGTTACCCTTGCTGTTTTATTACTAGTTTTTAATGTTAGCTTTTATTGTTTCAATTGATATTTTACTTTGATGCTATTATTGCTTTTAATGTGTATGCTGTTTTTATATATGGTTGTTTTTATATGTAGTTGTAAGCTGCCTTGGGAGAGCTTCTGCCCAGAAAGGCGGCTAAGAAATGTTTTAAATAAATAAATAAATAAACAAACATGGAAGAATGTGTATCCTATAATAAGCCACTACTAGCAACCACAGAAATATGGCCCACCCAATCCCCAAAATATGGGGTAACGAAGGCAGCCCATGGTAGAACTGCATCAAAGTTAATCTTTCAGTTCTCCCATAGTGGGACCCACTTACATGGTTCCACACAGCTTATCCCGTTAGCCTGAGTTTCACAAAAAACTCCCCGGAGTAACCAGCCTATTCTAACATCTCCTTACACCTTGTTTGTGACTGAAGTTGGTGTTTTATACCAAAATGTTTCCCATTTGAAAATCTGTTCACATATGCATATGTTTACAAATTTTAAAGCTATAAGATTGAAAATTTTAGATTGTTTTGTTTTTTACGCATCTATAAAAATTAATAAACTGGATGTGCTCCTGGCGAACGTTTGTTTTGTTTCTGGAGTGCTGTGTCATGCGCACCGCATCTCCTGCGTATCGGTGGATGGCGCTTTTCTCTCCTAAGGAGCCTTGAAGGGCGCCTGTACCGAATCGAATGATCTGCCAGCGTTTAGAAGACCACGCTTTTTATATGAAAACGTTTCAGACGCTTCCTCCGTGTCCCCCCCTTCCCCCAACGGCGATATGAGGCCTGGCTTTGCAATTCCCGTGTTGCAGATGCAGAACAGGAAGCTGAGACACAGAGACTCCCCCAAGGCTGCACAAGGATGGAAAGAAAAATCCCCTTGGGCCCAAAGTTAATACAGTGACTGTGGGGCAAACCACGGTTTCCCAAAGAAATGTTTTCTTTGCAATCAGACGTTTTCTTTACAAGATTTGCGGCTTTAGTGTGCTATATAAAGCAACTACAAGCCTGCAGCCAGTGATTTGGCTGGTTGCTTTGAATCAAATGTGTGCTTTGTTGTTTATGTAGCTCTTGGCCTTATCCTTCCCCTGTGCCCCCCGCTCTTTGTCTCTGACTTTGCCTCCTCCATTCTGCTTCTCCCCTTCCTCTGCACCATGACCCCTCCTAAGTCCCCCAAACTATTTTCAAACCTCTGGAAACAAAGCCCCATGAGGAGAAACTGAAAGAACTGGACATGTTTAACCTGGAGATGAGAAGACTGAGGGGAGACATGATAGCACTCTTCAAGGACTTGAAAGGTTGTCACACGGAGGAGGACCAGGATCTCTTCTCAATCAACCCAGAGTGCAGGATGCAGAATAATGGGCTCAAGTTACAGGAAAAACTTCCTGACTGTTAGAGCAGTACGACAATGGAACCAATGTCCTAGAGAGGTTGTGGGCTCTCCCATACTTGAGGCCTTCAAGAGGCAGCTGGAGAGCCATCTGTCAGGGATGCTTTAAGGTGGATTCCTACACTGAGCAGGGGGTTGGACTTGATGGCCTTAGAGGCCCCTTCCAGCTCTACTATTCTGTGATTCCCTTGGCATAGAGATTTCTCGGACTCCTACTTTTCTGGCCTGCTGCTTCTTTTCCTCCTCTTCCCTGATTTGAGCAGCCTAGCCAATGGCAGAGCTGGTAACCCTCCTCGCTGCCCCACCTCCCCGTGACATTAGAGGAGCTCAACTCATCACTGCCAGAGGCTTCTGCAACCACCACAGAATGGCTTAGTGCACATCACGATACAAATGATCTCAGCCGTGATTTTAATTTTGAGAACTCTTTAATTAGATCCCCAACCCCTTCCCACCCCCCACTCCCATCCCATGACAATTACACACTCCGAAGCTGCACGGAAGCTCAGAATGATGAATGATGCCCAGGAAAGAAGATAAATAAAAGAGAAATCTGCAAGTCTCTTCGGGATTGTCCAGCGCTGCGGTTGTGATTTAGAATACCAGGGGCAGTGTGTGTGTGCGTGTGTGTTAGTGACATACACTCCAACAAAATATGCTTGCACACACATCCCTTAAGAACCTCAGAAGAGCCCTGAGGCTGGAGCAGACCAAGGGTCCATCTAGCCCAGCACTCCGTTCACACAGTGGCCGACCAGCTGCCGGCCAGGGACCCAGAGGCGGGACACAGTGCAAGAGCACCCTCCCGTCCACGTTCCTCAGCAACTGGTGTACATACGCTTTCTGCCTATATACACGATGTATACTCAGAAATGACAAACATAAGAAAAGAGTTTGGGGGTCAGCTCAGCTTCCCTGCTTGTGCATTCAGCGTTCTGTCTCTTGGTAAAGTTCGAACCAGCCCAGGAGAAGCGCGAGACGCTTTCCCAAGGCCCCAGGACCTTTGCCACGTGTTTGGCATCTCCTACTTGGACCAGGTCACGGTGCCATTACAGTCAGCTTCCCAATAGCAAGTTCCCAAACCCAGAGCAGAGAAATGCAACATGCAAGGTGCGTCTGGATTTGCTTAGGAATCCTAAGGAAATCAACCAGGCCAATCCCAGGCATTATATTCTTTCCAGTGCCATGTCAACACCTATTTTGCTTCCCCAGGAATGTTATTTCCAGTTGGCAGATGTGAGTGGCCCACTGCATGTATTGCTTGCTTTTTATTGCTGCGGTTGATGTCGTTGTCTTATGGTCTTTACAGTATATATAGTGCTAGGATTCGCATTATTTTTACATTTTGGATACTGCCCTGGTCTCGTAAGACAAAGGGTGGTCTAAAAATACTGGAAATGAACAGCTAGCAAACAATAACTGCATCAGAGCACCCACTTAAGCATAAGGGATCAGAAGGGGTGGGCTTGGGGGGTGAGGGGAGGTACTCTGGCAGCTTGATTCCCAATATATGGCCTGTTAAATATTCAGGCCATACAAAAGCTCTTTACAAAACAGCATTGCCTCCATTACATTGAGGTGGGATGGGGTCAGCCAGTCACCTCCCACCCCACCCTCTTTTCTATGGCCCCACAACTGGGCAGCATTCCCAGCTGCTATGTGTCCTTATGAAGAACCTAAGACCTAAGGGAGGGACTGTGGCTCAGCGGTAAATGACCTGCTTCGCACGCGGAAGGTCCCAGGTTCAATCCCCGGCAGCTTCTCCAGTTTGGGCTGGGGAAAACAACCCTGCAGAGCCGTTGCTGCCAGTCCGCGTCGACAGTACTGGGCTAGATGGGCCAAGGGTCTGACTCCGCGTGAGGCACCTACATAGTATTCTAATAAGACAAGGCGGCTGAAACTGGGTGCAGCAAGGGGAGGGTGATGGTGGCAGGGTGGAGAGTCGTCTAGAGCCCAACTTGTCGTCCCCAGGATTCCTGCAAAAGGACAGATCTCTAAAATGTCTTGCTAGAAAAGAGTATTTTGATCCGGCTGCTAATTGTAAAAAGGGAGGAGAGCATCCACTAAGTCAAAAAAAGGAGAGAGAAGCGTTTCTCTGAATGCTGATTGCTTTATTATTATACGCCCAACGTGTTTCGGCCTGTGAGGTTTTATTTAGAAGGCCTTCATCAGGGGGTGGTAAGAGACGACTGCAGAAGTTTCTTAACAAGTTTCTCAACAATACGTCACCAGTGAACATCACGAGAGACTATCATTTTGTTAAGAAACTTCTGCAGAGAAGCATTCAGAGAAACGCTTCTCTCTCCTATTTTTGGTCCAGCTGCTAATCGCCAAGGGCTATAGAACAAAGGCAAGCATGTTTTTGCCTGAGAGAGAATTGCATTGCCCGGCAGGGATTCGAACCCAGATCTTCCCAGTCTAAGTCCGACACTGTCCACTACACCATGCCAGCTGCCCTCCCGCTCCCAGATTTCAACAATGTAGCCAAGCTTATAGTGATCCTTCCCCAAAGAAACGGAAGGCTGATCATGCTACTACAGATGGTTTTTTTCCTCTCCTCCATGTGATGGGATCAGCTTATCCAAAATGTACATTTTTTTAAAAAGTTGTGATTTATCCAAAGGGAACAGAGTTAGAAAGAGACAGAGCAGGCAATCTACAGTTGTATCTGGCAGTCTACAAGTTTTCAAATGCACCGGTTGTATCTGGAAGTTTACTACTACAGACCCCTGGTGAAATTCCGTTGCGAACGAGAAGTCCACCTCAGGGATTCAGACAGACGTAACAGATAACATAGTTTATAAGAATTTACAAAACTTATAATAATTTGTAAGGACTTATAATGTTGGGGGGGGGGGGGAATAACGTTCCTAAACCACTGAATTGTCAAGTCTGTCGGTTGGTAAAGTCAGGAAAGTCTATTTTTGGGGTGAGATAACGGTGAAATTATCCCTCTGAAAAAGAAAAATAATTACATCTATAATATTAGAAGCTTCCCCAAATTTGGCAAATAATACCATGTCACATATTAGCAGTAAACTGCCAGATACAACTGGTGTGTTTGAAAACTTGTAGACTGGCAGAGACAACTGTCGATTTGCCTTGTATAACTCTTTTGTGAAACTAATTGAGACCTTTGCTGATATTGTTGTTTTTGAAAACCTACTGATTGTTCATAAGACTATTTCAAATCATTATTGAGTTTAATTGTACCATCTAATTTTACAAGCTTTGTATAAAAAGCCAATTACTGGTCCAGTGTGTTGCGGTTTTGTCCCCTACACTTGGAATGCTTGGTTTGAATTAATTTCTGTTTCTGATCAAACTAACAATATAATGTGTGTTTTAAAGAACGTGGGTGATAAAAAATATACGATCTCTGCACAGAAAAGCTTCCCTTGACTATTAAGGCTACCTTCACACTTTTTTTTTTCTACGTAGGGATTAATTTTATAGTCCTCGTCCGGCAGTTGGAGAATCCCTGCCTGCTTAAGCAATTTGTCCCCCGTGTAGACAGAATGAACCTAAAAAGCACATTTGATCCATTAATGATTCCAGGGAGACGTTGCCTTTGGACTGATGAGTGACAAAACATTGCAAGGCTAAGTATTTCTACACCCCATTAATTTCAAGAAGTTTAAGTGTCCTTGTTTGAAATCAGCGGAACCGAAAAGTGACTTATCCGTTGCTGGTTTGTGCCTGCAAAACATTGGGGGGGGGGGGGGGAGGAAAAAAGAATTCTACCTCCAGGAGGAGATTCATCATTGATTGGAACTTGCTTACTTTTAAAGCCCTAAATGACTTGGAATTTGAATGCCTGAAGGAACGCTTCTCCTACACTGATTAAGGACATAATCATAGAATCATAGAATAGTAGAGTTGGAAGGGGCCTATAAGGCCATCGAGTCCAACCCCCTGCTCAATGCAGGAATCCTATGCATGCTTAGAAAAAAAAGTCCAACAACTCCCAGCATTCCCCAGGCAGCATTCCCAGGGGAATGCTGGGAGTTGTAGGATTTTTGTTGTTGTCTGAACATGGTTGCACCCTTAAAACATTTCTATACATCAACCTCCCCTAGCCCCGGGGTCCTTCTCAGAACCCTCCTCTGGGTGTCCCCACCATTTGAGGTGGTGATACTCCTTTGTGGAATTCACACCCCAGGGAGCCTTTGCCTGGCTACTAACTCATGGACGCTCTCTGCTATTTCCAGGATCAGTGGCATCGTGCTTTGAATCCTAGTTCCTGAGGAATAATTTTGAGGAAGTCTATTGTCTTCAAGCCTGTCTATGGGCTTCCCAGGGGCATCTGGTTGGCCCACTGTGGGAAACGGAATCCCGAGATCGATAAGCCTCTGGTCTGATCCAGCAGGTATCTTCTTGTGTTCTTAAAGGTGGTAGGCAAAGGTGTTTTTTTTAAGGTTTTTTTTTAAAGCTCTGATGTAAGAGCTTAAAAGAGCCCTGCTGGATCAGACCAAGGGTCCATCTGTTCCATTAGTGGCCAACCAGCTGTCAACCAGGAACCCACAAGCAAGACATGGTGCAACAGCATCCTCCCACCCATGTTCCCCAGCAACTGGTGTATATAGGCTTACTGCCTCTGATCCTGGAGGTAGCACAGAGCCATCAGGACTAGTAGCCCTTGATAGCCTTCTCCTCCAGGAATTTACCTACCCCCCCTTTTAAAGCCATCCAAACTGGTGGCCATCACTTGTGATAACAAATTCCATAGTTTAACACTGCGCTGTGCAAAGACCTTCCTTTTATTTGTCCTGAATCTCCCACCAATCAGCTTCATGGGTTGACCCCATTGGGTTCCACAAAGTATTACTGTTCTGCTTTGTTTTTGAAGCTGTTTTTACTGGTGTAACCTGCTTTCTTTATTATTATGTTTTTTTTGGGGGGGGGCATTGGATTCAGAAAAATCTGAATGTGAAAATGTGAAAAGTTTGTCATCGCTTAAGTTCAATTGACATTTCTGGGAACTAAGGTGCAACTAACAGTACAATTCCATGCATGTCTACCCCACTAAGTTGAATGGGATTACTCCCAGGGTTTACTCACTATGTTGAATGGGGTTTTCTGCACTACTAAGTATGCACAGGATTGCAACCTAGTGTAGTCTGGATCCAACCCATCGTGTTTTATGAGTTGCTGTTGTAAGGACCCAGTTTCACAGGTTGGAAAAGCCCTTAGTTTCATACAGCAAAGACTTCAAGCAAATTTACGCAGCAGTAAAGAGCTGGACCCATTGCTCCTGCCCCACCTGAGTGAGGCCATGCCCCTCTGCTATGGTGTACCCCGACAGCTCCTGGAAGGAGGCGTCTGCTCACTCCGTTCCCCGGAATCTATCCCTCTATAATTCTATCCCTCAGACTCTTCCCTCACCCCCAGTTTCAAACACACAGACACACTAAAATTAATTACAATTAATGAATGCATTTTAAAAAACATATAACCCGAGGTACACACCCCTCGGGTCCCTTTCGTATTCGTGCCAGGTTTCAGGCATCTAGACTTCTCGGTCGCAGTGCTATGATACACAATCTCTTTTATTTTTATAGTTTCCAAAGCAGCCTGGATGATGACGATGATGATGAAATAATAATAATAATAATAATAATAATAATAATAATATTCCAGGAAATGGAAAGCATGTCTCTAATACATCAGCAGAGAATAGAGCAAAGCTGCTGCCCTGCCCTGTGCAGAAGCAGAAACATAACACAACGAAGCAAAGGATTTCATAACAAAGCAGCCGGTTACCTGAGCTTGCGCATCCCTGCGGAAGGGAATCTTGCAGTGATGACACAGAGTGAAGGACTGGAGGGAGAAAAGGAGGACGATGAGGAAGAGATACAGGAGGAACACAGCCTACAATTTGCCGGCAAAGCACGGGCCAGAAAACGGACCAGGCCTCACAAAGGAAAGCAGCCCAGGAAAACCAGCTCATCTCCCGGGGGGGCGGGGAATCTGTGGCCCTTCAGATGTTGGGAGACTAAATCCCTGACCATCGGGCTCTGCCGGCTCGGGATCCGACAACATCTTAGCGGATGCTCTGGGGAAGAAGGTATGGCCAGGTGCAGAAGATACCCACGCTTACCTGCTCCTTGCAACGTGGAATGGGAGTGAGATCATGCCTTCCTGCCTCACCCACGGGTGTGTCTGCCCTGGTGCCCTCCAGATGTGGGGCTACAACTTCCATCATTGGCCATGCTGGCTGGGGCTGATGGGAGTTCAAGTCCAACATCATGCGTACAATCCAATGTCCGTGGGCCCAAATCACTGGGTTGCTTCATCACCTACCCCATAATCCAGCAATGGGTGGTGTGATTTGGGTACTATTAGGGCATATATGCCCCATTCAAACGTGTCATGGGGGTCCATGGACGCTTGGGGGTGCAAGGGTGCGGGAGGCGGGGCAGGCAAGCCTGGCCATTGGGGGGGGGGGAAGGCTCAGGTTTGCTCCTCACCATACACAGGGAGCCGGTAAGGGAAAGCAGGGTCTGCACTGGCCTGAATGGCGTGGGGGACAGAGATCCTCCCTGTCCTTCCTCTGAGCCTGCCCCAGGGTTTTGGGGGGTTAACTGTCCGGCTCTTGGATGATGCGGTTCTTCTATGATGGCACCACAACCATCTCACATTGACAGTTCGGAGGGTTGCAGGCCACGTGCGTCGCCTTTCACCCGGTCGGCTGTGCCTGCTGGGGCAGCTGCTGCCACTACAGAGCACCTTCCAGGCCCAACGGCCACCTCAGGAACGAAGTGGCCAGATGTGCTCTCTGGAGCTGCAGCCAGTAGGGCTGTGCAAAAACCCCGGACCTCGAATATTCAAATCCGAGTTTGGAGGCCATTTTAGGGAGGATCCGCTACTTTCTCGCACAGCCGTAGGCCCTGGTACAGCCAGTTAATTACGTTAATTGCTTTGGACCTTGAGTCTTGTTAGTGATGGAGAGAAATCCGTAAAATAAGGGAGCTGGATATTGGGTCCCTTGAGCCTGTACAGTGGATCCATTTTAGAGAGAGACTGATCTGATCTGAAATGGATCTATTTCAATCTGCAGAGGTTCCTGCGAGTGTTCCCTGCTCTCCCAAACTCACTAAGGAGGGGTTCCCCATAACCATGGGCACCAGGAATCATGGGAAATGTAGTTCCCAAGGTTCCACGTATAGTTCCATATAGCACCCCTGAAGCCCTATTAAAGTGGCTCCTGTAAGACCTTTCTGCCATCCCACATCTCGGTAAGTTAGTGCGATGGCCTCTAGACTCTAGGTCATGCCATTGGAAAAGTGACGGGGGACATGGGGCTCTGCTGATTGAGAACGGATCCAATTTAAAATGAAATTAATGGCGGACACTTGGCAGACGCCCTCCAAATTGGTCAGGTTTACACGGACCCCATTCTGAATAGGACGGTGGCTGACGGGTGGATCTGCCCCCTTCTAGCTCCAGCCCCCCTTCCAATGTGAAAGCAAGGCCCCCTCCAAGTGAAGAATTCAGAGCTTACTTTCGAGGGCTTGAGGCAAACAGGCTGAGAGAAGCGGAGAGGGAAAAGCAGGTGTAACTTGAGCTCACGGCAAGCCAGAAGGAACCCAGGAAGCCCCAGCCTGAGAAACACCGAGAGGGAAATGGGAAACCCATACCAGCATGTGTCCTGCCTGGCAAACACCGGTTGGCCATGCGGAGTGGCTTGAGAAAGAGAGCAGCTTTCGCCTTTTCCTGGAATCTCTTAGGGTCTCCTTAGGGAAGCCTACCTTACTTGGGGGGGGGGGGAGACAACCCTCCTGATCTAACGTGCTTTCTAGAAGGAGGGCCACCACTCACCCACTGGGGAGCCAGTGGGGCTCAAAGGAGGGAGTGCAGCTCTCCCCAACATCTGACGCCATGCTGGGAAGGGAGGGAAGGAGGGGTTCTGCTGGGGGAGCATCGGCGGTCCGGGTTCCCACGTCCTGCAGAATCTCGCCCTTTCCACACACCGCCCGTAACCTGTGACCTCCCAAGCAGCAGCTGCGTTCTCAGCAGCTCTGGACACGAACCTGTCCTCCTTTCAACAAAACCAAAAGGGGCCGCTGCCTGCAGCGCCACTGTGCCCGAGATCCCGGAGCTGCCAATGCAGCCAGCTGTTCCTTTACCTTGGCCCTGGGGCTGCCCTTGGGATGGCAGGACTCCCTGCCCCAGTTCGCCGTTGAGCCAGAGCTGCATGCGGATGAACGGCTCGCGGCCTTTCTGGGTCAACTTGCTCCATGGCTTTGGCCGGGACAGCATGTCGCTGACGCTCCCCTGGGAGAGGCCGAGCACCTGGAGGGAAGCAAGCGGAAAGGGCGCAGCATTAGCAGCATGTCTCGCTGGAACAGGGGAGAGCCGGGGTGGGGAAGAGGGGCGGGTCCAGCTCCCCCGAGGTCGCATTTCTCAAGGAGGGCAGCACTGCAAAGGAAAAGGCGGTGGTGCCACACTCCGCCCTCCGGATCGGGTAACAGGGGGGATGGCGAGTGCCGTGCGAAAGTCATGCGCCACGCGCCACTACGCACCCCTTCTGGGAAAGGAGAGTGGTGCCTCTGGTCCCAGAAGGAGGAGGTGTTCCTGGGAAAGGAGCATCTGCTATCCCCTCCCCTCGCCAACTCGGGAGGGCGAATCACACATGGCACCTCTTAACCAAAGATGGGGGCTGGAGGGATCCAGAACAACCCCCCTCCCTGAATAATATGGGAACATTTCAGGAAGTGAGCTTCCCTTTTTCCTTCCCGCTTTTTAGAAACCTCCTCCTATAGCAGACAGCGGTAAAGCCCTCGCCCGCAGCTGGGGCAAGCAGACATCAGGCTTGCGGGATCTACTTTGTTTTTTACTAGAGGCTCTGATGTCCACCAACCAGAGACAGGTACAAATCTGTGGCTCAGGTGGATGGAGATGCTGAGAGTAAAAGAACAGGGTGCCTCTGAGAACATGCTCAGCACAGGAATTTGTGATCATGACCAGAAGCGAATTCACAAGACTCTCTATCTGCAAATGCAGTTCTGCTTCTCACGCCGCAAGTATTCTTTTTCAGGGACCTAATTTAGTGGGGACAGCTTTTTGTTGTTGTTCGTAACTGGGAGTCACAACCCTTGCTAATCTACTGGAGATCATCCAGAGATCTACCAGTAAATCATGAGGCCCCTTATTCAAATCCCTGCTTTAGCACTTTATAGCGCAGTGGGAAAGGTTTCAGGAGAGCGAGAAAGGAAAAAGGAGGTATCAATTCCCTTTCCCTCCCTGTTAGCTTTGAAGCATGCTGCAAAGCTCCTGATCTGGGCTGGCTGGAGCTTTGTACAGCAATACTCCTGCTAGCAGTTGAGGTCATGCTGTGATATTTTGTTGCGGGTCCCCATTTATCTCAGTTCTAAGCGCAAGAGTGCCTGACTCTCGTGAGAAGACGGTCGAAGACTGCCCGGGTTCTGCCACAACTCCACAGTATGACTCTTCCCTGCCTTGGCAGCCCTCCACTGACACACTGAATGGAGCAGTGAAGGACACAACCAATGGAATTGAACTCGACAGGGCAAGAAATACAAATTGACAGGAGCAGAGAAGACCGAAAAGAGGACTAAGACTTTGGCCCCGCAGGATGTCAACATCTCCAGTCCACCGTGAAGATACTGAGCGATCAGGCCGGGAAGTCACAGGTGCGGTGCTCACACCACCTTTCACTGCCGTGCCACAGGTGGGGGAAACAGGCGCAGCTCAAGCTGCTCAAGACTGAAGGGCCACATCACTCCGCCCTGCCAATATAGCGAGGGATTCCATGCACTTGCAGTTCAACACGCAAGCAGGGAATTCTGTGTCTGTTGTAAAATGCAGGATCGTAAGCGACAGCTGTTGCCGCTTTAAAGACATGATCATTCTTGGCGACAAGATGTGCAGGGAAAAGATGAGAATGCCCGGCAGTATCGAGTCCACGCCTAGAAAATCCAGTAGTTTTGAGTCTGGGGGATGGGAGCAAAAGCATGCCTGGGGGAAAGAGGACGAGTCCCACCAGGGGAAAAAAGGGACTGTCCATTTGCTGCACATCTGCCAGGCACATCCGAATAGATACCTGAGAGACTCACACCACGATGCTGTGGGGAGAGATCGGGCAGGAGGTTGGGCTCAGTGGCCAGCATCGTTCCTTCCTCTCCCCTCTCACTAGGCACACAATTCCGTGGCTCTTAACCTGCTGGTTCGGATGGCCGGATGCCAAAGAGGACTGGGTTCCCGCACCTTTCACGATTGCATAGGAGGAGGAATGTCAGCAGGCACAGATAGCCATGCAAGCAATGGCTGCTGAAATTCCCTCTTCTACACAACCATTCAAGGTGAAGGAGCCCTGCTCTCTTTTGCATCTGGCCACCCTACTCTTGGCTCAGAACAAGAACATAAGAATGTAAGAGGAGCCCTGCTGGATCAGACTGAGGGTCCATCTAGTCCAGCACTCTGTTCACACAGTGGACAACCAGATATCAACCAGGGACCCATAAGCAGGACACAGGTGCAACAGCACCCTCCCACCCATGTTCCCCAGCAACTGATGCATATAGTGATGCATATAGGCTTCCTGCCTCAGATACTTGTGGTAGCACATAGCCATCAGGGCTAGTAGCCACTGATAGCCTTCTCCTCCAGGAATTTAGCCAACCCTCTTTTAAAGCCATCCAAATTGGTGGCCATCGCTCCATCCTGTGGTAGCAAATGCCATGGCTTAACTATGCACTGTGCGAAGAAGTCTTTCCTTTGATCTGTCCCGAATATCCCACTAATCAGCTTCAAGCGATGACCCCATTGCGTTCTACTATTATGGGAGAGGGAGAAAAATGTCTCCCTATCCACCTTCTCCACACCATGCATAATTTTGTACACTTCTATCGTGTCTCCCCTTAGCCTCTTTTTTTCCAAGCTGAACAATCAGCTGTTGTAACCTTCCCTCCTAGGAGAGATGCTCTGGATCATTTGAGTTGCCCTTTTCTGCCCCTTTTCCAGCTCTGTAATATCCTTTTTCAGATGTGGTGACCAGAACTGTACACAGTATTCTAAGTGTGGTCGCACCATAGATTGGCATAAAGGCCGTATGATACCGGCAGTTTTATTCTCGACTCCTTTTCTAAGAATGCCTAACGTGGAGTTTGCCTTCTTTACAGCGGCTACACATTGGGGTGTCATCCTAGAGTTCTCAAAGATCTCAAATACTTCTTTCTCTCCACTTCTTACCCCCATCTTCCCATTCTTTGAAAAAAATGGACACTCGGAGGATGTTGACTGAATTCTGCACATTATGAAATGCTGGCAAAAATTCTGCCCAGGGCCACCACGTGTGGACCGCAGTGCTCGCAAACAAGCGGAACGCTCCTGCTGAGGCCATTACCTTTTCCCCAAATATCCTTTGGCAGATGCCGTTCTTGGCTAGCTTCTCTTTGACCTGACGGGTGAGCTCTATCGTATCCACTTCCTGGTACATGTAAATCTCGTACTGCTCGGGGGTCAGCGGAGGGACGGAAGGTTTCGATGGCTTTGATAAAGGGACGATGGGGGAGGACGGGAGGGGGCTGTTTTGTGGCGTCTCGCTGCGACTCGCCCCCGTCACGCTCAGTTCGGAAGTTTGGGAATAGGGGGACTCCGCGTTGGGCCACTCCTTCCAGTAGTCCGAAGAGGAGGGCCCTTGAAGCTGCTGGCTGCGGTCCGAACGAGACTGGCTGCCGGCCTTCTCCTTCGTGCTGATGGTTTCCTCCACTTTGGGGTCTTCTGGAGGAGCTGCGTTTCGCCTCTCGGGCTGCACGGTGCTCCACCAATGGTCCTTCCACACCCCGCTGCGCCCCAGTTCATTTTTAACGTGCCTCAGCACCCCTTGCGCGGAATCGGACATCCCGTGGAGATCTAGGATGGGCGCCTCGGGAGTCTCTTTCTTTAGAACGGGGAGAGTCTGCAGGGAAGAGGCGCTGGAATCCATGGACGAGTGCTTCTTCAGGGATATGGCCAGGGGGGCGTAACTGGGGACAGAAGAGACGGCAGGTTGGGGGATCAGTTTTGGGGACAAAATGGAGATTTCGGCCTGGGATAGAGGGCTGGCTTTTAAGGCAGGTTCGAGGGCGGCCTGCTGAGCCTCCATCTCTCGCCGGGCTTGCCGCAGAATGGAGCGGATGGTGTCGTCGGAACCGCCGCTGCTTGAGGTGGAAGGGGGCTGAGCCGGCTCAGCTGCAAGAGAGAGAAGCAAAGAGCCCTATGATGAGATGTGCTAGAGACCCCACTATTCCTGCGCTCTATGTGGGGCTGCCTTTGAAGACGGTTTGGAAGCTGCAGCTTGTGCAAAATGCAGCGGTCAGATTGGTAACAGGGACCAAAAGGTTCGAGAATATAAGACCTACTCTGGCTCGCTTGCACTGGCTGCCTGTATTTTTCAGAGCCTGATTCAAGGTGCTGGTTTTAACTTGTAAAGCCTTACACGGCTTGGGACCACAATACCTGATGGAATGCCTCTCCTGACACGAACCTACCCGTACACCACGTTCAACATCTAAGGTCCTCCTCCGGTTGCCTACTTCAAAGCATGGAGGGTGGCAACAAGGGAGAGGGCCTTTTCAGTGGTGCCCCCCCAATTATGGAATGATCTCCCCGACGAGCTTACCTGGCGCCAACAATGTTATCTTTTCGGCGTCAGGTCAAGACTTTCCTCTTCTCCCAGGCATTTAACAGTGTATGGTGAGGGTTTTATTGTTGTGGTGGTGGTTTGACCCAGAATAGTTGTTTTTAAATAATATTGTATTTATAACCTGTTTTTATGCTTTTTATGGTTTTAAATTTTGTATATCGTTTTTTTTTTTTAATGGTCAATGTTTTTAATTTTTGTAAACCGCCCAGCAAGCTTCGTGTATGGGGCGGTATATAAATGGAATAAATAAATAATAATAATAATAATAATAATAATAATAATAATGTCTCCAAACGTCGCCTTCAAACCCTTGCTTCTGGCATCCTAAAGCAAAGAGAAAGGATGCGGACCAGGTGCAGAGGAAGTGTCATTTTTCTGGTAAATCTTAAGTGTTTCTATCAGAAGCCTTATGACCGTAACAAATATTTGATTGAGCTATCACTGCTTTGCTGGAAAATGACAGAAATAAGGGTGAGATCGTATCCTTAACCAAAATCACTGATTGGACCCCTGAGATTTATCAGCAAGTGTGTGAGTGTTCTAACATTTCCATGCCTCCAGACAGACTGACTGGGTTCGGATGACACGATAACCAATGGTGGATTAAATAGTCAATGGTGGGTAAAATACTCAACTGTTGGTTATTGTGTCTTCTCTTGGGACTTTTACACACCACAGTTGGTTATTCTGTTGAAAAAACCAATGCAAATAACCAACGCTGTGCGGAGTTGATTCTTTGAACAACCGTTGGTTATCGTGTTGTGTGTCGGGCACCGACTATTTTGTCATACACAGTTGGTTATTTTTGGTGACTACAGAGTCCCCTGGCAAGAGCGACCAATTGACACACCATTGCCTAATAGTCAACTCGACACTGGCCTTAATCCACATCACGTTTGATTAAAATCATGTCCTGTGGGGAGCACCCCCTTGATAACCAACCGTGGAGTTGACTATTAACCCACCATTGACTATCGTGGTGTCCGAACGCAGCCGCTATGAACTACTAGTAAATGTCAATATTCATTGACTTACTTTTAATTTAAAATAAATGCATTCACGTGAATAAAAAAGTACAACAGGAAAAACCAACAATAGATCACATCTAAAACATCTATTATCATCAATTAATATGGAATATAGTTGACCCACCACTCAAGTATCTACAATTATATAAATATCAATGATTAATCAGTCCAATTTAATATAAACAGCAAAAACAACATATTCCTTGACTTTCAAACCATTTGTCCTTGACTGACAGCCATCCGGATTATGCCAGGATACTTATTGTGATGCCACCAATGTCATAAGCAACATCGAACGATCAGGAGGACATTCATGGTCTGTGGCACACATGGGGAATGGTTCAGGAAGACAGCGAAGCTGTGATTGGGACCAAGCAGAGAGTGGGCAAAACAGGGAACCTGTCCCCCTCCCCACAAAACCTCCTCAACTTGGACTTACCCACTGTGTGTTCTCCCCTCCATCTCTGCCCCACTTCGCTCCATGGTGTTCCTAAGCCGCCTTCCATTGCTGACCCCAGCATTCTGCTTTCTATATGATGTAATAATCTCTCACACGCAAGCTCTCTGTGACCACACTGAGGATCATTCAAGACAAAACTCTGCTGACATCTCGTTTGGGAAGGTCTAAAAATGTGTTCCATTTTTCAATTACTTTCTGTGATCTCAAATCTGTCTATCGACTGATCTATCAACAGACTGATCAATACACACACACACACACACTCCTGTAATTGTTGCAGTTTTGCCCAAAGATTCTGGACAATTGTAATCCAGTGGGGTGTGTGGAAAATCCTCCTTTTGAGAACCCTGAGCCTCCCTGACAGCAGATTCTCCCAGTCTGGTGTCTTTCAGATTTGCAGGGCTGCAACTCCAATTGGTTGAGGGATGCCGGGAGTTGTGATCCAACACATTTGAAGGGCACTAGGCTGGGGAAAGCCGCCTTGCTGGAACGACAGTTCCCAGGACTTCCTGCGGAGAAGGAATGTCTGTTTATAACCAGATGAAACGGCACAGGCGCAAATGCCTCTGGCTTGCTTTGCCCACGAAACACGCGGACTCTGGGTGAATGGAGTGGCAGCCACTAAAATGGGGCGCCGGAGGAATTGTGATGCGTGACACGCTTCCTGTAGAAGGGCTTTAGTGCCGGGACCATGAAAGGAGAGTTCGAAAGCTTTCCTACCTGTTTTCTGGACTTGCAGCTCCCTCTTGGCTTGTTCTAGGATGGATTTGATAGCTTCGTCAGAGCCCGCCTCGGTCGCTCGGATTCTTGTAGTGATGTTACCTGAAAAAAGGCAGAAATCACCTGTTTTAGGCAACTTCCGGAGGATTGGTATTTCCATTCCAAAGCATTTGTTAGTGAACCATTTGGAAAAAACTCTTAAGTAAAACTAGAAAGACATAATAAATAAAATCCACAGCCATATTTTGAACTCCTAGGAAGGTGCAGACTTACACTCACTTTGTACTGCCATCTAAACCCCCAACTTTTCATCAGTATTTTAAAGTTCCACTTTTTAAATATTTCTGCTTCTCTTTCCCCTTGTGTCTGTTCCCTTTTCAACCTTCGTTGGTAAATCGCATGACGTATTGCAGAGGAGGCTGGTGACTCCGATGTCAGTGGGGCGGTGAATCCGCTCCGGGTTTCAGTCAGAACCAGGCAGAAGCTCTAAAGGAGCTAATCCAAGGTGGACCTACCATGGATTGAACCTAGGAATGGGAGCATGTGAAGGAAGGGGCATCGCTGCTATGCTTTCAGCCCTCACACTCACTGGCTGCATTCGGACAACACGATAGACAATGGTGGGGTAATAATCAACCTTACAGTTGTTCATCTAGGGGGTACTCCCCACACAACATGGTAATAAATAATCAACCATGATGTGGATTAGGATCAGCGCTGAGTTGACTATGGCAGCATTCGGATGACACGATAGTCAATACAACTGATGATTGTCTGTCCCCACCCCCCCAGTTGCTTATTGTGTCGTCTGAATTCAGCCACTGTGAACCTGAGGTAACTTGGCAAAATTTGCTAGCACTGGAACCTTATAACAAGGATTTCAGACGATCTTTTTGAAGGGCTCACTAGAAAAATACACGGCCCATTTCCACCCGATAACTACATGAAGAAATATGCAAAAGCAGAAATTGCAAGCCTGTTCTCCCCCCCCCCCCACACACACTTAAAAAAAAATGAAAATCTGCTATGTTTCGAAAAACAAAATATTCTGAAAACAGCACACGGCCGCAGACTGGAATAGAAAAGCAACGTAAGGGAAGTGGGGCTTTTGAATGGCTTTGGTCGTACTTCAAGTTGGCATTCTGACAAAGGATCATTCAATTTTTTCTTCGAGCCAGCCAGAGCTAAATTCTTGCCTTTGACAAACAGAACTGGGATTTTTTTTGACGATTTTGAAAGCTGTTCCGGACAATCGCCCTCAATCATAAAGTTTCTCGGGGTGTTCTTTAGAAGAGATACAGGGACACGCTTGCCTGTGACTATGGAGAGAGTACTTAATGCGGGATGCTTATGCAGACACTTGCCTACGGTCTTTGATTACACACACACACCGCCATTTCTACTGCTAGCGATGGGGTGCTGGGTACAATCTGCTGGTGCCTGCCGACATTTTGATGCCTACAGTGGAAAATCCAAGGGGCATTTCCCTCCTAATCAACAGGGGAGACAGACCAGGATCATCCCAGAGAGCAGGACATGGAATAAGGGGCTCAAGTTATAGGAAGCCAGATTCCGGCTGGACATCAAGAAAAATGTCCTGACTGTTAGAACAGTATGACAATGGAACTAATGACCTAGGGAGGTGGTGGGCTCTCCCACACTAGAGACATTCAAGAGGCAGCTGGACAGGCATCTAGGGATGCTTTAAGGTGAATTCCTGCATTGAGCAGGGGATTGGACTCGATAGCCTTACAGGCCCCTTCCAACTCTACTATTCTAGGATAGTAGAGTTTCAAGCCTCACTGAAATGAATGGAAGCTTGGTGTGAGTGCCGGCCTCTTAGTGGCACCTGTCTGCTCCCCTCCCCTTGCCTCATGGAGGAACCGCTCCTGGCTGCGCCCCATTAATTGAACAGAGCCAATCCCATTGTGATACATCCCTTTTTGTATTTTGGAAAGCAATTTAATATCCTTGTAGAAAAGCGCAAGAAAAATAATAAACAAAAGTCAACTAAAACCAAAAATGTCCAGAGGGGAAGCCCTGTTAAGGGTGCCTCTTCACGAGAGGTTTAATGCACTTTGAAGTCTCATTAAAAAAATTACCTCCACACCAGCGGAGCGCAAATGGGGCGTAGAGGCGCGTTATCTCTCCGATTATGCGCATTATCGAATGCGCGTTAAATGGCGAGTTTTATTTTGCTCCGTCTGTTAAAGCGCATTTTGACTGTGTGAATATGCGCTTATGCGCATTAACTACTTGTAAACCGCATTTTGGACATCCTTTAATGCGCTTCGCTGCCTCTCGCCACCTCTCGTGCAGCGGGATTAGGCGTAAATGCGCTTCTGCGATTATGCGCATAATCGGCTAACCAGGCGCAAAAGCGAATCCTTGTAGAGGGGACCTTAGTCTGCTGCAGTAAAACCAGTTTTTTTTTGTTTTGTTTCATCAGACTTCTGGTGCATCTGATGAAGTGGGCAGTGTCCATGAATGCTTATGCCAGAATAAATTTGATAATCTTTAAGGTGCCATCAGACTCTTCCTTGTTGTGGAAATGAAAAAAAAAGTCTCTGTAAAAGGAGTCTATGAGTGGGTTTTGCTCCAGGTCACCAGATCTAGGATCCAAAGCAAGCGCATGGCCTGGCTTATTCACGTCGCTTATAGCCATGTGTTCTGCAGGCGACTCTTGTCGCTGCAAACATTCTCTGCTTTCTTGGGAGGGGAGAGGTCACACAGTCACCTGGATTGATTGGTTTGATCAATGAGGGTCAAGGGACCTGGGGGTGGAGGCTCCTTTGACGCCGTCTAGAGCTCTGCCTGAACATTTTCCCTTTCACATCACCCTTTCAAAGATGAACGAACAGGTGATGCAGGAAGACAATGCACATTTGACGACAGAGCAGTGAGAGATCCTAGAATAGTAGAGTTGGAAGGGGCCTCTAAGGCCGTCGAGTCCAACCCCCTGCTCAGTGCAGGAATCCACCTTAAAGCATCCCTGACAGATGGCTGTCCAGCTGCCTCTTAAAGGCCTCTAATGTGGGAGAGCCCATGACCACCCTAGGTCATGGGTCCCATTGTCATACTGCTGTAACAGTCAGGACGTTTCTTCTGATGTCCAGATGGAATCTGGCTTCCTGTCACTTGAGCCTATTAGTCTGCATCCTACAATCTGGAATGACCAAGAAGAGATCTTGGCCCTCCTCTGTGTGACAACCTTTCAGGCCCTTGAAGAGTGCTATCATGTCTCCCCCTCAGTCTTCTCTTCTCCAGGCTAAACATGCCCAGTTCTTTCAATCTCTCCTCATAGG
This sequence comes from Anniella stebbinsi, assembly GCA_029215795.1. Taxonomy (NCBI): domain Eukaryota; kingdom Metazoa; phylum Chordata; class Lepidosauria; order Squamata; family Anniellidae; genus Anniella; species Anniella stebbinsi. The sequence continues at coordinate 30,860,664 of JARDYH010000009.1, read as the reverse complement.
GCTTTGTTTCCAGACCCCTGATCATCCGCGTTGCCCTCCTCTGAACACGCTCCAGCTTGTCTGCATCCTTCTTGAAGTGTGGTGCCCAGAACTGGACACAATACTCAACATGGGGCCTAACCAGTGCTGAATAGAGGGGAACCAGAACCTCACGCGATTTGGAAGCTATACTTCTATTAATGCAGCCCAAAATAGCATTTGCCTTTTTGGCAGCCACATCACACTGTTGGCTCATATTCAGCTTGTGATCTACGACAATTCCAAGATCCTTCTCGCTTGTCGTATTGCTGAGGCATCCTGCATGCCCCCCTTCGTCCTCCACACTGGACTGTTTCTACCCAGCTCTGAGATGCGTATGTGAAGGATTCATGGTGTGGCACCAATGACAAAAGTCCTCCAGACCCTGCAGAGCAGTTCTGGGCTAAATGCACTGATTGCAAGGAGAAGAAAGCTCCATATGTTCCAAAATACTCCTTCCGATGGGGGAATTGGGAGACCACACTGACGGCCTCTCCAGCTGCTGGATCCAGAGTCGAATTTGGAGCAAACCCATGGAGATGGTTGGGGACCTGAGTTAGCCACGACTAACTGGATTGGCCCTCAGTTCATCCCTCTCTTGTGCCTTTAGGGGCAGCACTTGAGCACAAGTTTTTTCTTCACTGTGCTGCAAGGAGGACAGAGGAGGACAAGCCTGACGCTTCCTTTGAGGGGAGCAACACGGCCTCACAAATTGGGAACCAGGCATTGAGGGCAACCCTAAAAGCCAAAAGGAGGAGAGCATCCAAATCAGGACAAAAGAAAAAAAAAAGGGGGGGGGGGAAGAAGCAGGTTCTCAGGATGCAGAAATACTTTATTTCAAAGCCCCAACACGTTCCGGCCTGTGTGGTTTTTTTAAGGCCTTCTTCAGGGGGTTGATAAGAGATGTCCACCCCCTGAAAAAGGCCTTAAAAAAGGCAGAAACGCGTTGGGGCTTTGAAATAAAGTATTTCAGCCTCCGCCCCATTTTGTGTCCCATTGAGGGCAACCCTAACACATCCTGCACTCATAAGAGGCTATTGGCCTTTTCTTTTCTTTTCTACCATTTCTTAAAGCTCTTGTCGAGTTTAAAGAAGACACTGAATATTAAATACAGAACCCCATTTAATCAGAACTGGAAAAAAGCTCTATATTCCTAGATACCCCTCCCCCCTCCCTATTTTTTAGAATAAATATTTAAGGCACTGGCGCTGGGCCAATCTCTCCCCCCCCCCCTCAGCTTCTTAGACAACTGCATAAAATATCTATGATGTTATTACTGTAATTAATAACTTTGGATTTATATAATGTTTTTCCTTAGTGATCAAAGGACATCACGTACTTTACCCCCCTCCCCAGTCCTTACTATGGTGACCAGATGTTCATTTGGATGGCTTTGAAAGGGTGTTAGACAAATTCCTGGAGAAGGCTATCAATGGCTACTACCCCTGATGGCTAGATGCTACTACAAGTATCCGAGGCAGGAAAACTATATGCATCAGTTGCTGGGAAACATGGGCACTCATGTCCTGCTTTGTTGGTCCCTGGTCAACAGATGGTTGGCTGTTGTGTGAACAGAGTGCTGGACTTGATGGACCCTTGGTCTGATCCAGCAGGGCTCTTCTTACGTTCTAATACAATCCAGCATCCTCTTTGCCCTTACAGTGCCCAACCAGATGTTGCTTGTAAGCCCACACGCAGGAACGATGACAACATCTGGCATTGTTTAGCTCAGAGAAAACATGAGTAAGGGGAGACATGAGAGAGGTGTACAAAATTATGTATGATGTGGAGAAAGTGGATAGGGAGTTATTTCCCCCTCTCTCATAATAATAAAGCCCATGAAGCTGATTGGTGGGAGATCTGGGACAAATAAAAGGAAGGACCTCTTCACACAGTGCATAGTTAGACTATGGAATTCACTACTACAAGGTGTAGTGATGTCCACCAACTTGGGTGGCTTTAAAACGGAGTTGGATAAATTCCTGGAGAAGGCTCTCAATGGCTAGTAGCCCTGATGGTTTTTTGTTACCTACAGTATCAGAGGCAGTGTGCCTATGTACACCAGTTGCTGGAGAACATGGGTGTGAGGGTGCTGTTGAACTCCTGTCCTGCTTGTGGATTTCCCGTGGGCAGCTAGTTGGTTACTGTGTGAACAGAATCCTGGACCTGATGGAACGTTGGCTTGATTCAGCAGGGCTCTTCTTATGTTCTGCTAAAAAGGGCATGGTCCTCTATTTGAAGGACTATCCAGTGCAGGTCTGATTTAAAGTTACAATCATCAGAAGGGAGAAAAAGGGGACTTGAGTTAGCCCCTGGCTAGCACAAGGGTCACTTGATCATAGTTTCTTTCCCACCATGGGGAGACGTATTTAAATTAAATCCTATTTAAATTATAGGAATGGTTTCTAAATGTGCAGATATGTATCTTGATTAGCCTATTCAAATCTGCATCCTCTTTTTTGGTGAACTGTGGCCACCCAAATCCTTACAAGCGTTACCCTGTAAGGTTGCCCACAGTGTATTCATTTCCCTATTACACATTATTATTATTATTAATAATATTAATAATAATAATAATAATATTTCACTTGTCTGAAAACAGCACAGCTAAAGCAGCTTACCAAAATAATAATAATAATAACAATAATAAGCCATTCAAAGAGTATAACAGAAAATTAAAACAGCCAGAAAAGGTAAAACAAGTGAAAATACAGAACACAACATACATAGCAGCATTAATATCACTATAGTGTTAAAAGCAGCACATGATTACATGAAAAACTTGCAGGAATTAAAAATCTAACGGCTTCAGGTCCCCATCTTAAAACAGGAAGGAAAGGGGCTTGTCAAATCACTCCAGGGAGCACATTCTATAAAGCCTCGGTGCCAACGAGGCCTCGGCTGTCGTACCTGCATATCTATTCTCCCACAAAGACAGGGCAGAGAGCAGACTCTCTCCAAAGCTGGATCTAAATGCTCAGGCGGGTTCATACCAGAGAAGGAAGTTTTTGAAAGTAAGGCGGAGAGATGCAGTTTCTTCTATCAGAGACATAAGATCAGATTGGGAAAAGAGAAGGAGGGAGCACAAGGGGAAACAACCCAAGACTGTGGGAAAAGAACCCCGAGGAGACACATCGAAGTTAATATCTTCAGAACAGCCTCTGATGAATGCAGCTGCTGTTACTCCATTCCAGCTCCATCTTTGAAATAAGCTTTTACAGTGAAATCGTAAGCAGGTTTGCTCAGAAGTAAGCTCCACTGAACTCATAATATAAGCTTGCTTCCGACCGCAGCCTACGTCCTTTAAACTTGTAAACTTGAATGTACTCAATGTCTTTAAAAACAATAACCAACCAAGTAAAGATATACCTCGATATGGTGATTTGATGCATTGGATACTGCTTTACAAGCATCCCTGACCAGTAAAAAAAACAAAAACAAACCTATAAAGAAAGAGTTGGACATCATAAGTAGAACAGTTCCATTGAAATCCATGGGACTTTGGTCATGGCTGATTCAAGTCCCTGTGATTTCAATGAGTCTACTCTAAGCGTGACTAGGTCCGGATCCAACCCGTAGCATGAATGTCTAAATCTAAAAAAGAGATGAAGCAAAGGTCTGCTGGGGGAGTTCACAGCTGAGGTGAAATTTGAACCCAGGACGTCCCGGTCCAAAACCGCCTCCCCCCTCGAGCTTTGCTACCTCTGAAGGTAGGATACTCAGAGACCCGTTCTGGCTTCCAACGGGGTTTTCGAGCCAGGAGAGCTGCAAGGGGCCGGTCAAGCAGCTCACCACATGCTTCTCTGATGCTGCTGTCAGCATCACGTTTACTGTCGAGAGCTGAGCCTCCCGGCCAAAGGCTAAAGTGGCCCGAGGATCCCTTGCCAGGGGCAAACTCTGCTTTTGGGCTTTGAAGGCATTCCCCACGCTTTGGACGACACTTCAAGACAGGCACGTTGTCCGTTCGAGACCACAGAGGAAGGAAACGTGGCGTGCCTCACACACGTTCCCTAGGGGAGCCAGTCTACACCTATCCACACCCATATACACTCTTTACCTTTTGTGCCGGAGGTGCTGATGGCTGCGAAAAGCCAGCCTCCGAAGCCCCAAAGGGACAGCCTCAGCGGCTATAAGAGCCAGCACTGTACAGTGGACCAGGGAGGCCAGAGTTCAAATCTCTCCTCAGCCGTGAAACTCACCTTGAGCCACTCACTGGCAGCCTGACGAGGCCAAAAGCCCCATGGGCGTAGACCTGGGCGCCTCGGAGGAAGGACAGGATACCAATGTGCTCCACATGAATGATAATAATGCCTAACTCTGTCTCAGTGAAGCAGGAGTTTTATTCGAAGGAGTCCGGTTAGTAGAACAGTGGAATTAGAGGGAAAGGGGAAAGCAAGGGCTCTTGATGCTAACCCATGGTTTGTTTTATACTTACTGGTCCAGTACAGATGCAACAATGGCCCCCTGCAAACCAGGGCTTACAGACTGGGAGATAGCCTCATGGATGCCACGCTTCTTCCCCGGCCACCCAGACTCTCCAGAGGGAATTCCTCCCTCCCTTCCCTGCCCGGCGATGAACATGATCTTGTGTGAAATGTGCACTGACACTCACTGTGTTGACGCTAACCAGGGTGGACCCCATGATGAGGGTTTGCAAAACCACTTTGATCCGGGTTGTCGGGATAACCTTGGCTAGCGTCAACCACGGTTTGGTCCACATGTAACAGGAAATCACGTCAGTCCTGGGAAAGAAAGGGGGGATTGCTCTGGAGAGGGCGGGAGGTTTCCAAGGCTAGCTTTGAGGATGCAAACCAGGGTTTGCGGGGAGCCACGGTGATGTCTGCACAGGGCGCCACCGTCTGTTTTTCTTTCAGATTCCAGGCCAGAATCAAACTGCAGCCTTCCGTGTTTTTAGCAACAACCATCAAGACGACACACAGCGAAGCACACCTTCACTTCCCAGAGATCGACCGCAAAGAGAAACACCTGCCTGTGACGTACCTTCCGACCCATTTCTTCGTTTCGGTACTTCCTGAAATAGCCTGTTCAGGTTCTGGCCTGGATTCTCTGTTGAAAAACAAGTTGGGTAAGAACAAAACAATCAGGGCAGTGCTGGTTCTGACAATTGGGGGACTGCGAGATGAAACAAGGACAGCCGGGGGCTAATAAACCAGGGTGTCCAGGGGGGAGGCTGGGGGGGAGGGGGGAGTCAGGGCAGTAGGGAAGTCGGGCAGCTCCAGGTCTGGCCAGAGCAGCTGGCTACTTTGGAAAGGAAGCAAGGCAGGTTGGTGGGTTAATAAAGATCTCCACTCAGAAAGGAGATGAGAAAGATATAAATACACATCAAGAAAGGTACAAAAAGGGGGAGACGGGCCAGTAATCCCTGCAAGAGCGATTGGCCCAAAGGAGGAAAACCCACTGCAAGATGCCCTGCCACAGGTCCTGGCAACCGAGGGACGTTCTGCCTCCGGGTGTCTCGAAGAATCAAAGGTGGTCTACAAAGGAGGATCAACCCAGAGCGCAGGACACGGAATAATGGGCTCAAGTTACAGGAAAAACTCCCTGACTGTTAGAGCAGGACGACAATGGAACCCATGACCTAGGGAGGTCATGGGCTCTCCCACACTAGAGGCATTCAAGAGGCAACTGGACAACCATCTGTCAGGGATGCTGTAAGGTAGATTCCTGCATTGAGCAGGGGGTTGGACTCGATGGACTCACAGGCCCCTTCCAACTCTACTAATCTATGATTCTATGAGACAAACCCACTCCCATTTCCCCCTTTTCGTTTAAGGCTTTCTGTCCAAGCAAAATCACCTCTATCGGAAAAGCATGCAGGTCCCCTTTAGGGAGAGCTTCCTTTGGCAACATCCTTTTGTAGCAGCATGGGCAAGGGTATTTGCAACAGATGTGCCGAAGGGGGCGTCCAGACCTGCGGACGATGCTAACTGGGCCACGAGCAATAGCCAAAAGCGGAAGTGGGCAGAAGAACGGCCGCGTTTGTGATCCGTCATTCATAGGAGGAGACATTTCCCTGTGTTTTTAAATCAAAGCAAATCATATTCCTTTTTAAATGATAAACAGCTGGAATGATTGGACGTTTTATCTATCCAGAGAGGGAACTCAGAGGGGGAAAGATGCCGTCTCAATCCAGGGCAGGTTTACTGCTTTTATTTTCTCTTGTGTGCCATCGGGCCTTGTTTGCATAGGACGCAGGGAAGGCCCTCAACTGTGCAAATGTTCTACACACGTACAATTGCATTACCATGTGAACTAGCCCACTCGTGTGCAACCGTCGCAGGCCAGGAAGCATTAACTGGGGCCATTTTTTGCTGGTGCACTCACATGTTACACCAATGGATTAACACACATGTTGAATGCTCTTAAAATGTGACTGGGTGCACATGGAAAGCTAACTTTGATGCCACTTACTGAACCGGGCCAGGATGTTTATGAGCAGTTTGATTTCATAGCTGCCCTTAAATGTGACTGCTGGGGTGTGCCTGGAAAGCTTACGTGGGGAAAGGCTGTCCTTTCCAGGCCTCCATCCCATGGGGAAAAAAAGCGAAGGGCTGCGGGGTGGGTGGGTGGGGAGGAACCCTCTCTATCCTGACACTATTCATCCACCACCTCCCCCACTTCTGGGGATCAGGGTTCCTTCTCCCCTTCCTGAAACCACCTTCTCTAAGCAATAGATTTCCAATGCTCCCCTTTCCCGAAATCAGGAGCCAGGGTGAGACAAGGTCAAATGTGGAGGGTCTTCAGCTAACCCAGAGTAGCAAGAGGACACCTTCTCATCCTCATCGCTATTCCTGTATGTGGAGTGTACGGACCAGCACCCTCATTACGTTCCATGGGTGGATTCTTTTTAATGGCACAATAGTCTTAACATTTCTTGCTCATGAGCTCTTTCCCCTTGTGGACCACAGAGTTTGGTATTAAATGTCATTTTGCCAAAACAGCCCTGATTTGAACCAACTGCAACCGTGCTCTTGCACCAACCATTCTAGGTACTACGCTCATGAGCGGGCCCCACAAGAGGGGAATGTGACGCAGGATTGCAGATTTAACACGTGGCTAATGGGAAAGAAATCAATAAGGAGTCTCTAACACGTGGTTGCAAATCCCGCCAGTAAAAAAGGGGGGAAATCTTGAAATGTGAGGACAAGGGGTAGAACTCAAGAAGAAGAGACGACATCACAGGGCCCGCCCAGGTTGGCTCTCCCTCCTTGCACCGTCGCAAATTGGTGAGAACGAGAAAAACCCTTGTCGTTTTTTAAAGCAAGGCATCAGGACATTCTTCCTTGACTAAAGGAAGACTAGATTTTGCAAGAGACAAGAGTCTCCACTGCTTTCTGCCTCCCTCTGCCAACTCTTCCTGGCAACCCTATGAAATCTCAGCACCAAACTGCCCAGTACAGTTGGCTCTACTGGTGGATCAGGACCCACAACGCTGCCTGGCACCATCACCGTAGACTTTCTGCTGCAGGGTGAAGACCTTTTTTATTTCCCCAGGTTTATCAATCTAAAACATCTTTTGGCACTTTTAACGTCCTTTGCACTCACGCTCTCCCCCGTTATTGGTTTTATTTCGGCTTTACGGAGCTTTATTGGTTTTATCATGCTTCAGTCTTCATATTTGTATTTTACCACTTTTTATAGTTTTGTTGTTGTTGTATTCACTATAAATCACCTAGAAGGTGACTGGGTAATATATAGATACGGTAAATAAAAAATTAAAATAAATAAAATCCATGTATATGGCTAAAGAGATTGAGAAGCACAGGTTTGGCCTCAAAGGGAATCCCGGGTCCAAAAAGGTGGAAGAATTCCGACTTCCTGCGACTATCCAGGACCCTTCTCTGCCCCTGCTACTTAGCATCCCTTTTGGGGGAGAATGTGGGATCCTCTCCAGGCTTTATATCAAGTCTGATTATTGGCCCATATATTGTCTCTCTTGGCTGGCAGTGTTAGGATAAGGCCTGGGCTCCCTGGTTTGGTCTCAGATTCAGACTTGGAGGCAGAACTAGAAGAAGCCCAGCCAGGGCAGGGAGCATGAGAGGAAATTCCCCAAGATTCTCCAGGAGTCAAGGAGGAATCATCCCAGAGCTTATCAGACAGGAAGTCCAGGCTCAGAGATCATCCTCCCTTGCCCCTGGGAACTCAGTCCTTGTCAGAGGGGGAGGGAGCATTGGGATTGACAGATCCCAGAGTCTGCTGCAGGGTTAAGCAGGTGGAGTTCAGAGGAGGTCCGCCAGACTAGCGGCACATCAGAAGTTGTGGCACGAGGACCTTCCCTGAAGTAGGGGTCAGGGAAAACACCTGTAAGGCACAGTAGGAAAGCATCCATTTAATTGATAGGCAACTGCCTTGCTTTGTTTGACTAATTAAGCTTAGAGGATAGCTCCTAGCATTCACACTCCCTTCAGGTGTGAAGAAGTGGTGTTTTTTTTAACTGAATAAAGATTTTGTGGGTTGCATAGCGGACCTCTTTGTTGTCTCACATCTTAGTGGGAGTGCTTGGAAGCATGACAGGTGGCGGTCGTTCCAGGGCCTCAGATAGAACCCACGACCACTCGCACCCAAGGCTGCAATCTACCTAGAGATGGTGGAGAAATCCGCAACGGAATCAAATGAGTTCGGATTTCTATAACTCCGACCCGTGGATTCTACAGCAGACCGGCTTTTCCGAAGCCGCACGGTTTCCGCACACTGCCTTTCTAATGTTTGTTTTACCTTCTGGAATTTTACCCAAATTTAGTTGCAGAAAAATACATAAAATAAAATATATATTTTTTTAAAAAAGCGGCCGAAAATGCTCATTTCCCCATAGCTAAAGCATGAAATGTGCATTTTGGGGGATCTTTGCAAACGTAAATCTGCGCAAACTTGCAAAATTGGGGGGAGAAAACCAATCCCACCAATGAGCGGATGACAGAATGAAAGGCACCTGACAATCTGAGCAACGCAGGTGGAATGGATCTTTCAAAATCCGTACATCCTTGGCTCTTCCCACAGAGCGAGGGCCCCTCCCCCACACAGTGCACGAGGCCATGTTGTCGTGAAGCATTTTTCCACACTCCTGCTGCCCACAGCCCGTGATGTGAGGGTGGGGAAATGCTAAGCCTTTGCATCACACGCTGGTGGATATCAGATATTACCAGAAAAATGGGGAAGAACAGACACAAAGGGATGGCAGAACTCTCTCTCTCTCTCTCTCTCTCTCTCTCTCTCTCTCTCTCTCTTTCAGAGGATTTTACAGAGAACTGGGTGGAGGGCTGGGGGCGCAGGTTAGGATGACGGTGGCCATCTCAGCATGGTCTGGGATACTTATGAGCCTGCACCAGCCCTCTATTAACGAGACAGCCATCCTCCCCACATCCAGCCCCGAAGCTCTTTCCTTTCCACTCCAGCATCTTAAGATACGTTGCATAATCACAATGCTTTTGCCTTCTACGGATCCACTTTGCCCTGAAGCGGAGGACAAGAGTGGATTGTTGCAAGCTGATTAGCCTGCTAGGCTTGTGATGTGTGTGTGTTTGTGTGTGAGTGGGGGAGAAGACAACTGTGTGCCTCAACTGAAGCTTGGGGACCCTGCTTAAGTCATGTGGATGTTGCAGGAGGGGGTGGATCAGACGATCCTTGATGATATACTAGGCTTAGACCTCACGGTTTCGAAGACTGCCACACTTCCCGCTCACATTCATTTGAGGCATGTCAAATGAATGAGCTAACCTGGCAGAGGTGGGGATATATAGTTCCACCTCCTCAGAAGTCTCCAATAGCAAAAGCGATGAACGCAAATGAATCGAGATGGATCAATGCCCAAGAATGCTGGGGCAAAAGCCATGCAGGGAACCCTTATTTGTTTATGTTTATTTATTTTAAACCTTTCTTGGCCGCTTTTCAGGGCAGAAGGCCTCACAAGGCGGCTCACGCTACGTTTTTTCACACCGCTAAGCCATGTTTAAGAAACAAAAACGGCTTCGTTGCTATCCAGTGCATCAGGGCAGGCCCAAGGTGGCTGGGGGGCTGGGGTTAGAACAGCAAAATGACGCCACTACCATCATTTAAGGCAGGGCAAAATCCCCACTGGGGTGTGTTCCTGCGCCAGCCCTGCGGACCCGAAGGGGAGCGGTGCAAGAGCAGTAGCCCCCAATGCGCAGCTCCCCTTCGTTCCCATGGAGCTGGTGCAGGGGAACATGCCATTGGCTTACTCTGCCCACCTTCTACACTGTCACTTTGCCCTGACTCACAGCCACGAAGAGTTGGCGCAAGATGGAAACCGATCGGATGCAAGGAGCCCTTCCCGAAGAGGGCCTCGCATCGACCAAGAGCAGACATGGAAAGAAAAGAGGGCGGCCAAGGCCTCACTCACCTCGTTGCCTGCCCTGGATGCTGCGCAGCGCCAAGATGTTCTGCTCATCTGAGAGGAACTGCTTCATCTTATGGAAGGGCTCCTTGCCTCTCACGGTCAGCTTGTTCCACGGCTTGGGCCGAGCCAGGATCTCGCTCACGGAGCCCTGCGAGAGCCCCAAGACGTAGTGTCCAAATATCCGCTGTCCAATATTGTGCTTGATCAACTGCTCTTTGACCTGACGCGCGATTTCGGCCGTGTCAATCTCCTCGCCTTCGGAGGCACTGCCGGCACTTTCGGACTGGTTGGGCGACGGAGCCATGCCATTGACGTCGGGGCTTTGTTGCAAGGGGCTTTGGGAAGAGATGGAGTTTGTGCTGTAGGGACCTGCTGAAAAAATCATGCTTGTGCTTCCTGCTTCCTGCATTGCCTTGGAGTAGAAGGACTGCATAAGCTGGCGCTGGAGGAGAGAGTTTAGTGCAAATTTTCCCGTAGAAGCCAGGGGTAAGCCGGAGTTTGCCAAGGACGAGCTGAAAAAGTCTTGACTTAAACCCGTTGGTGAGAACTGGTGTGTACCATTAGTATTGGAGGCCTGATCCCCTGCATTGCGGGGCAACTGAGGAGGAGGGGAGGCTGGCAAAGTTGCAGGACGCTGACTCTCAGGCTGGTCTTTCCCTTTTCTCCTGGCTGACCCTACAAGGAAGGTCAAACATAATGCATTATGGGGGATCAAAACGGGGTGGGGAAAAAAAAAACCAAGACCAAAATGCAGAGTTTGCCCCACAAAAGGGAAAAAAAGTGCAGGTTGCGTTTTGCTTTTTTTTGGTTTTGTTTGTTGATAGAAGGGCCAATGTAGAAGGCCGTTTGGGTTTTTTGTTTGTTTGTTTTTTGTTTGTTTCTTTAAATTTTAATTAGCCAAACAAGGCCCCCAAGACAAACAACATGCATTTCATGTTTGCACCTTTCTTGTATGTTGCAGCCTGGAGAATCCCCCTTTCCAACATTAACAGCAGAACAATGACATGAAGTGCAGTTATACAATTGTGTTTTGTTTGTTTCTCATTTTCATTTTTTTAAAAAAATAAATAAATGCATCGACACAGAAAAATCTCTTTGGAACCATTCCCATTCAGGCCTCCACACACAAACATGCTCACTCGCACACGCGTGCACACACGCCAGACCTCCGTCGAACCCAAATGCAGCAAACATTTATAAACGCTCGGTGAAACTCGCTCGGGTTAGAGAAATCCTCGCTCGGAGGAGGCCACGGAAGAGCTCGGACCCTATCCGGAACGCGGGAAGCACCTGGGGGCTCGTTTACACAGTCGTCAACAGCTGTGGAGAACTTCCTCAAACAAACCCACCTCTGGAAATGCCACCGTTCCCACCCATTTGCGTATTCAACCTCTGCAAAGTCGCCTCGTTTGAAAACGTACGGACACACAAGAAAGCAAACGGAACCGAAATGCACCAACCGCTGGAAATCAGGCAGTCAGGGGCTCAGAGTGACGTGATGGCTAAGTGCATGAGACAGGCTCACTTTTGAAATCCACTTCAATCTATGTTTTGGGAAAAGGGGGGTGGGGACATTAGCGCCACTGTCAGGTTGCCTTCCATTTCAGTCTCAGACTCCAACGCGGCTCATCGCACCGTCCCGAAATGTGTCTCCTTCCTAACCTTTAGAATGCCTCTCAGGTCTCCAAGTCTTATTCTATTATCAACGGCATAAAAGGGGGGGGGGGTGTTGGGGGAACCAAACCTGATTCAAGGTCTTCGCTCGCCATTACTCATTCTGTCACGAGGCGGATTGGGCTCCGCTCCCCTCGCCTCTCCCCCTAACAGGAAACATAGCCCAAACAGGAGCAACTGCTCTTTTCCTCCACTTACCACTCAGGTCACTGTTTGTGATCCGCAGCGTGGCGTTCTCCGACTGCAGCAGGCGGTTCTTCTCCAGCAGCAGGACCTCCAGGGGTTTGGATGCGGCATCCTACAGAGAGACGAAACGGGAGATTGGTCCAGGGTTAGCCACAAAAGAGCAGACAGCCGGAGAAATGCCCCTCGGGCAGGTAGGGGGGAATTGAGGAGGGTGGCAGATGTCGCTTGACCCGAATGCTAGGATTTGTCACGCGTGTTTCGGCGTGACTGTTGCGATGCTTTGGTCTATGACGGCGCCCGGTTTTGTTTTCTGGTGCAGACCTTCCTATCGACTCTAGAGATGTATTTTTAAGTGCTCCATTAATCATTTTTTCTTACACCTGTTTGCCTTTAGACACAGAGCTATCGTGGCGTGTCTTCCTGGAAACACAGTGCTTCAGTGCCATGGAAAGAATGGGCAAATTAAATCAGTCACAAAAGCCGACCCTAACCCTTTCCCTACACACGACTCTCAATCATCGAAACCCACTGGAAATATATATATATAATGCCTGCTGTGCGGAGGCGCAGGTTCGGGTTTGCACTAAAGGTGCCAGAATCCAATTTGTAACCTTTGATCCGATGAGATGAATATGCGACAAGACCAGAAGCTGCGAGTGCTTTCCCCCCTCCAGCAAGGTTTCTTTGTTTAATTTTGTTCAAATGTGTGTTTAAGACAGTTTTAAATTTTGGATCCCTGCTACAATTTCATTAAGTAATGCATGGAAAGAGTCAACGACTGGGTTCGTACAACAAAGTGTTGGTTATTACCTTTAAAGCCCTACATGGTTTGGGTCCAGGTTACCTACGGGATCGCCTTCTCCCATACAATCCGCCCCGCACGCTCAGGTCCTCTGGGAAGAATTTACTACAGTCAACAAGAACTAGACTGACAACCATTACCCAGAGGACTTTCTCTTCTGCCGCTCCCAGATTGTGTAATGACCTGCCAGGAGAGATTCGCCAACTCACTAGTCTTCAGGAATTTCAAAGATCTATAAAGACTGATCTCTTCCGGCAGGCCTACCCATTTGAATTTTAAAGTGTTTTATTGGTGTTTTATTGGTATTTTAATGATGTATTGGTTTTATGTGCTTTTAATCAGTTTTGTATTTTGTGTTTAATGCTGTTCCCCGCCTCGATCCGTTGGGAGAGGCGGGTAATAAATATATTATTATTATTATTATTATTATTATTATTATTATTCCATACTCAAGGCTGAGTGTGGGTTGAATGTGGGTTACCATTGAACTATGGGTTATTGTTGAAGCATGGGTTGTTGTGATGACTAAACCCAGCAGCAGTGACAAACCATGGTTTGTTAATCATGAACAACCCACAGTTCACAACCCAACCAAAAAAACAATGGTTCTCTTCATGGGTTGTTTGTGGTTAACAAACCATGGTTTGCTATTGTGGTTGGGTTCAGAAAACACAACAATCCACATTTCAACAACTCACACTCAATCCAAACTTGACCTAAGAGTGTGGGCTATCATGTTGTATGAACCCAGCCAATATGGTATAATAGGGAAAATGTTGGTTTAGAGCCAAGAAGTGCTGGATTCAAATCCCCATACAGTGATTAAACTTTCTGGGGTGACTTTCGGCCACTACTCTCTCTCAAGATGATAAAATGGGATAATAACACAAACACAGTTTACCAACAGAAACTGTGGAAAGGGTGGGATAACACCCCAGTGCTTACACTGCAACAGACTTGGCTTTGTCAGCTCCAGACTCACACACAGGTGGAGAGAGAAATAGGCCAGGTTTGTAGGATTACCGCAATATGTGTGTTGACCATTTTGAATATTCAAGCCGTGGGCTTATCATGATGTCTGAACCTGGTGAGGGTGGGTTGAACTCACCCTCACTAGGCTTGGTCGTCAAAATGAGCCACGACGCCCACCTACCGCATCTTGAATATTCAAAATGGCTGCTGGTACATGCCTCAACCCACCATAAATAAATAAGCCATGATGGGCTACGGTGATTGTGCGAACCCAGCCTGTGTGTGTGTGTGTGTGTGTGTGTGTGTGTGTAAGGAGGGCGGGGGACTGCAGCCTATGTAGATTTTGTTGACTATACACAGACGCTGGGGTTCCAGATTTTCCATCTCTGTTTCATGGTACCAATTATCCTTATTTAATGGAATATGCTCTGTTCATTTCTCCTTTCGGAATGATTACGTGTTTTTGCTATTGTTCATCATCACACCTATCACTGGTTCCTACTTGTCACCTCTAAGGAGTGGCCCACCAAAAGGTCATGTAGGGAGATTGTAGCTGAGAGAAGCCTTGAACTGGGAGTTCAAGGTTTTATTTCTATACCACTTTCCAATAATATCAAAAGTGATGCATAATAATAAAAAGGGGGGAATCCCAAAACAATTCAAAGAACCAACAGAACAAAAATACAACAGCAGGTACGCAAAAACATCAAAACATTGCAAAACGCCTTGAGACATTTATTTTATGAAGTCTTCAATTTAAGGAATAAAGGAATAGAAACAGAACCAACAGACCAATAAAAATACAAAAATATCCCCCGCAACCACCCCAGAACAGCAGCCACGAATCCTGTTAACCCTTAAATCATCATCATCATCATCATCATCATCATCATCATCATCATCTTAACTTGAACGATAAAACACCCCTTGCTACTGACTTCCTACATTGGCTGTTTCTAGCTTCATTCTCTTGTGTTGTTTACTTGTCCTCATCATAGCCATGCAAGACAGAGATGATTTGCATGATCATCTTACACGCTGGCAGACTTACTCACGAAAACATGCCATGAGCCGGCTCCCTGGCTGAGAGAGGACATGAACCAGGATCTCCAGGGTCCATCTCATTCACCCCCAAAGAATCACAGCTCAACTCCCCCAGAAAATAAAAAAGGGAGCCCATTACCTGTGTGCTGGAGCCATCAGAGGGTGCAAACTCCATAGACTTCAAGATGCTGCAAAGTGGAAGAAGAAAGAGTCATTTTCCGCTCTGTCCTCTCAGAACAGCTCCACTAATGAGCATTAATGTTGTAATTTTCAGCTCTCCAGGAACACCCTAAGTGATAACTTTAACAACTTTTCTTCTGAGTAATATGATCTGATAATGAATATAGAAAAACTATTCACACTAGTTATCATAGAAGAACATTCTCTCAAACGTCCTCTAAATCACGATGTAATGCAGTCCCACCAGACCGTTTGGAGCATAAATTTAAAGGTTAATAAGGATATAACATTTTAAACTGTCAGAAACAATATAAATTTATACGTGTAACGCTTAAAGGGAAGTGGGGAGGAGTAGTTCTAACAAAGCAGCAAAAACAGGGAATCGCCACTGCAGTCATAATAATGCCTATGAAACGTGAAACATAAATACATGCAAAAGATCAGGGAAAATATGTGCAAATTAGTTGCATGACCCAACACACCGTGGGCATAAAAGAGAGAGGAGGCGCTGCGCTTCGTTTTAATAATCAGCTGCTCCACGGTGACAAGAGCAGAGAATTGATAGATATTGCTTAAGATCTATAAAGCGCCTGGAAATCATAAGTACACGAAAGTCATCATTTTTGCTTTTCACTCCCCACATCCTCATGAAGCAGTGCCAGACGAGCAAACTATAAGGCCGGGCCCTGGCTTTGCCCTCTCAAGGGGGCTTCTGGGCAAGTCTAACATTTGCAGTTCAGCCAAATTGCCTACGTTAGGAAATTCTTTCTGCATCCCCTGGTCTACAGTGGGATTGCTGCACATTTCAGGGGGGCCTTGGCCTGTTGTCAGACGCCCCCCCCCCCCACAAGTTGGGCATGGGCAGCAGGGAGTTTGACTAAAGCCCCACCGTCAACCTAAAAACAGCCGCCACTGTTTTCGCAGGCCCTGCGGCTCCGGTGCACTTGTGAACTGCTCGGCCTGCAGACCTGTCGCAGGGCGAGGCTCATGCGAGCACAGGAATAAAGGGGCTGGGAACGCAGCGCCCATTTCTGTATGTCAAGGAAGTGCTTTGTTCGTACAAGTGATTTATAGGACCTGCAACCCAAACTTTGAGGAAGTCCACAAGAGAGCTTCCCAAAGTAAGACACGCGAGTGGGACCCGCGACAACATTTGGCAGGGTGGAGTTCAGGGTTCCAGCTAACCAGGATACTCTGTTCCATTCCCCTCCTCGCATCCTGTTTTCCGTCCCCGTCCCCCCTGAATAGTCAGCATTTCATGGCTGCTGGGCATGCTCAGTCCTCCTTTGTCTCTTTTGGGGGTTACCGATTTTCCCCTATAATTTGTGGGTTTCCCCATCCCCCTGCAAATCTTTATATTTCCCTCTTGTGCATGCCTTTTTGGCTACGTAAGGAGAACACGTCCGCTATTTGTATATAACAGGGGTGGGGGAACTCCAGATGTTTGGCCTATAAGCAAAGCCAGTGGTGAAGGACCATGAGATTTGTAAGCCAACACATCTGGAGGGACGCAAGTTGCCTAGCCCTGGTATACAGGATACATGAAATATAATGGCTTCAACCCAAAGATGATGGCGATGATTTATTACGTTTCTATACCGTCCCATAGCCGAAGCTCTCTGGGCGGTTTACATAAGATGAAGTTCTTGTTCTCATGAAAATATTTATTGTGTGAAGAGGTTAAAGATCTTGGCCAAAATTCAGGGCATTGACAAATTCCCAGATTTCTTTGTGGGTGAGTGGGTAACCCACAAGCGTACTCATAGCTTACGATGTATTTATATATATTTTTCACTTGGAGTTGGTTCTTAGATCAAAGTCATCACATTTTTAGTAGGGGGGAACCTGTTGGTGATCTCAACTGTGCGTCCACTTACTTTAATTCTTTCTTCACTTCATCATAATCCGCTTGCACCTTCAGTTTTTCTTCCAGTTGCTTAAAAGCAAAAGAAAATACAAACAATTACTTGGATTAGATGAACATTTGTAATCTGGCTTTCACACATCCCCCGTAGGTTCAGAAGCAATGTTCACTGATCAAGCCAATCTATCGGTTTACATCTCTATTTGTGCTGCCTGTGGACAAAGGTAGAAAGACTAATGAAAGAAACATGGTAAAGGATACTTAGCGACTCAATCTTCAGCCAACAAATCTCAAATACCTATATCACAGACCTCCTGGAGAAGGGAATGCCAACCTGCATGCCATCAACCTCATGATGTGTCGTCGCCACATCTGGCGTGTTACTCCCATGAGGCTTTGCCAGCCTGCCCGCAGTCTGAGATCATCAGCAGAGGCCCTTCTCACCTGCCTGCTGCCAAGGATGGCTAGGCGGGTGAGGACAAGAGATAGGGCCTGCCTCGTGGTGGCTTCATCCATCTGGAATTGGCCTCTATCAGGGGCTTTGTCAGCCTCTGTCTTTGCCTGACAAAGGCTCTGAAGACTTACCTGATTTCGCTGGGCTTTCCACAGTCCATGAACTGCAGCTTTTATTGGAGAGATCTGTTTTTACACACTTTTTATCAAATATTTATTTACTGATTTTTAATTCTACTTGTTTTACACTGTTTTTAGTTTGTACGGCAGGTTGAAGTGGGTTCTATCCTTAAAGGAGGCCCACAAATAATTCAAAATACATAAAAATCAGTGTGTTCCTTAACCAGAGAGACCACAGGTCCTACTTTGTAGAGGACAGTCCTCTTTCTGAAAGGCCGTGCTATCCAAGTGTAGTTTGAAGATCCATGAGAAGGGAGAACATGGGCCTGGAAGTTGCTCATCCACGGTTAAGAACTGGAGGGCAGGTGCACAGGTGTCCTGTTTGCAATCTCCCCACTAGGTGAAATGTATTGAAATTCTGTTTAAATTACAGTAAGCATTTCTAAATGTGTATCGACAATATAAAACAGCAGATGCACATTTTATGCAAAGCAGTATCCTTTTTAGTTCTGTTTTTTTGGCTACCCTAGTCTTAACACGGCAAGGAGCTTCCATGTTTTCGGCCAGAGCAACAGTTACTGAGCCCGGTCGTGCCCATGGCTCGAGATCTTCAGGGCCCCTTGTTCAGGTTCCCCACTGTCTGGGATGTGGCAGGTAGTTACCAGGGAGAGGGCCTTTTCTGTGGTGGCACCTCAACTTTGGAATGGTCTCTGCTGTGCCCACTGTGATGTCTTTCGAGTACCAGGCCAAGACCTCTTCCTGCCCCCTCGGGCTTGTAATCATTGGCTGATCCGTTCTGCTTTGATTACTTTGGTATTGGTTTTCGAAGGATTTTTGTTTCTCAACAATTTAAAATGTTTTATTCAAAGGAAATGCAAGAAAATAAGAAATAAGTAAATAATTTAAATTTATACAATTTACAACCTCTCTCCTAAGACCATAAGAAGAGCCCTGAGGCTGGATCAGACCAAGGGTCCATCAAGTCCAGCACTCTGTTCACGCAGAGGCCAACCAGATGTCGACCAGGAACCAACAAAGCAGGATACGGTGCGACAGAACTCTCCCGCCCATGTTCCCCAGCAACTGGTGTATATACACTTCCAGCCTCTGATCCTGGAGGTAGTATGTAGCCATCAGGGCTAGTAGCCATTGATGGTCTTCTACAGGAATTTTCCCACTCCCCTCTGAAAGCCATCCAAATTGGTGGCCATCGCCACATCTTGTGGTAGTGAATGACACAGTTTAACTCTGCTCTATATGTAAAGAAGTCCTTCCTTTGATCTGTCCTGTATCTCCCACCGATCAACTTCATGGGATGTGACCCCGCTGGGCTCTAGTCTTTTGAGAGAGGGAGAAAAATGTCTCCCTGTCCACCTCCTCTCTGTGACCAGCTACTCCATTTCTTCCACCCACTCCCAACAGCCGTGCAGTTCTGGTCCTAAAAGTTGGGGAAGCCAGGCTGCCTCCCCAAATCCCAAGACCTTTGCCCTTCTCCCAACGCTAAAGCTTTTTCCATGTCGACAAACTAGATGCCCGCCAGAGCCGAATGAGGAGAAGCCTACACACTGATGCAGAGAAAAGGCTGGCGACCAAATCAAGGTCGCTTCCCTGCTCTGCGCAATCGGGCAGAGCAAGCTGCAACAGTTGTGGAAAGAGATTAGCACAGCAATTGTCTGGAAGAACCCACAAAATGCAAAGCAGAACAAAAGGTTCAAGCTGTGAGACAATCTGGAGGAACTACTATCTGGCTCTAATTATCGACCCGGTTCGTTTTCAGACAAAATAAAAGGCGTGTTTCTAAAGTCACGCAAGGTCTAAAAAGACTACCCTCTGGGGACTTGCAAATGTGCACTAACAGGAGTGGGGTGGGGTGGGGGAAAGGGGGACTCCAGTGCGGTAGCTTTAGGAAAAGTCATCTTATTGAGAAGCTGATTTGAGTTCATTAACCTAAGCAATGGGTACAAAGAAGAGGTAGGAAAGAGCAATCAAGGAAGTCTTCCCTCTCCTAGGTAAACAGGAAGTCCGTACCTACTCACATATAACCTCTTCCCCCAGAATAAATGCACCAGCCTCCATTCCCACTACAAAACCAGGCCTTTCATACTAACAGCACACAAGCAAATGCATGGTGGCGGTAAAATATGAAGCTGTTTCTCTCCCCCCAAACCCTGCTAGTCTAATGCTACTGGCGGGCAGAGTAGACAATACTGGGAGAGACGGATCATTGATGTGATTCACAAGATGGCAGCTTTCTTTGGCAGGAGGCCTTCTAGCTCGGTGGCAGTGCATGCGCTTCGCTTTCAGATGATTCCAGCGGCAGAGGGTACAACAATCATCGTGCAGCCAATGTTTAAGCATGGGATGGCTTTTGAAAAGCGCATGATAATACAAGCAGCAAAACTTGCAAAGAAGTTGCCCTCCTGTTCTCAGAAGCACCTTGAGGACTAGGAACTACCCCCCCCCCCTTAAAAAGTAGTGACTCTCAGGATTCTGACTCGCGGGTGGTGGATGGTGGAAGAGAATAGAACCCATGTACTCTGTCACGTCAAGATGCTTTAGCAGTTTTCTGAACAGAATGGATCTGAATTTTAAATGTGATTTAACTGGAAACCAGTGAAGTAAGTTAAATAAGAACAAGTCACTCACATCAGAGGATATTGAAGTCCGATGGAACGCCTCTCCCGACCTGAACATACCTAGACACTATGATCAACATCTGGTGACTTCCTCCAAATGCCTCCTCCAAGGGAGGCTCGGAGGGTGGTGGCAAGGGAGAGGGCTTTCTCAGTGGTGGCCCCCCGACTGTGGAACGAGCTCCCCATTGAGATCTGCCTGGCGCCGACATTGGCATCTTTTCAGCAGCAGGTAAAGACTATCCTCTACTCCCAGGCATTTCATGGGATATGATGGCTCATGTATGTCTGCTGTTTTTGAACAGGTCCATTAGGGAAGATGTTGTTGATTTAAATTGTTTTTAGCCATTTTTATTTTTTCTGCGCAAAAATGTTTTAGATTGTGTTTTAATTATGTTGTTATATTCTTATGAACTGTTGCAAGCTGCCCAGAGAGCTTTGGCTATGGGGCGGAATCATCATCATCTTCCTTTTCAACAACATTTTTGTCATTTGGTATTGCTATGTCGAACAGGTATGTGTGTTTTTCTTTTTTGTCTCAAATGGTTATGTCTGGTCAGTTGCAAGGTATTGTCTTGACTGTATGAATTGTTCTGTTCCAGTATATTTTAAGATCTGCATTTTCCAGGATTGTTTCGGGTGAGTGTGTATAGTATGGTGTAGGTTGTTTGATAAGATTGAATTTGATGGATAATAATAATACTCAACTGCAGAGGTTGAGCTGGGTAATGCTGCGGCAGTAACAAAGCAGCCCCCCTCAACCCGGCCCCCCCGATGCAAATATACAACTTGCCCACATCACATCCCCAGCCCCAATACAAGGTGGAGGGAGGGAACAGGGCCGAGGTCCCGTGCGTAGCCTTACTTTGAGCGTGCTGTTCTTGGCGGTCAGCTGCTGCTCGAGCTGGGAGATCTGGCTGGTGGAGTTTTCCCGGAGTTTGCTGAGGCTGCCCTGGAGCCTCTGCACATCTTCCACCAGCTGGGCGATTTCACGCTCTTTGGCGGCCAGTTCGACTTCCAAGCTGGATCGGGTCAGCACCTCGATGGCCTGCTCCTAACAGACAGAGGGGGGAGGGGAGGAAGGGGTAAACTCGTTAGCAAGAGGGCATGCCAAAAATCACCTGCGGTTCATTAACCCCCCAAAAAATGTATGGTGGAGACGGGAGGCTACTCTGAAGCATTGACAGGTAGATCCCATGCCCTGCTTTGGCTGCTTCTGGAATGTACGAAACATGCAGATTGAAAAGTGTGGCAAAAACATGCCTTGCTTCATAGGTTAGTGGCATAATCCCATCCCGATGCTTGTAAGCCTTCAGACCTGGAGGCTTAAGAGCATCCAATGCTGGTGATCTTCACCTCTGCACCCCTCCCACTCAGCATTTTCGCTAGACGGGCTTTTTCACTCATCTAGCTGGGCACTGCAGAGGAGGGAAGGGGGCTGCAAAGGCCTGGGGGTACTTTGTAAGACGGCCTCTCTAGTCCCTTCCCCGCCCCTGAAATAATAATAATAATAATAATAATAACAACAGTAATTTTATTTATTTTTACCCGCCTCTCCCTCCGGATCGAGGCAGGGAACAACATCAATACAAACCATATAAAATACATAAAACTTAAAAGCATATAAAATGAATACATTATTAAAATATCAACAAAGTCTTAAAATTCGACTGGGTAGGCCTGCCGGAAGAGATCAGTCTTTATAGCTCTCTTAAATTCTGGAAGACTGATAAGTTGGCGGATCTCTCCTGGCAGGTCGTTCCACAGTCTGGGAGCGGCAGAAGAGAAGGTCCTTTAGGTAACCGTTATCAGCCTAGTCTTGGCCAACTGTAGTAAGTTCTTCCCAGAGACCTGAGTGTGCGGGGTGGATTGTATGGGAGAAGGCGATCCCGCAGGTAAGCTGGACCCAAACCATGTAGGGCTTTAAAGGTAATGACCAACACTTTGTACTTCGCCCAGAAACTAATTGGCAGCCAGTGGAGTGATTTTAAAGCTGATGTAATATGGTCACTCCTAGGTGTATTGGTGACCAACCTGGCTGCCATATTTTGAACTAGTTGAAGTTTCCGGACTGGGCACAAAGGTAGCCCTATGTACAGCGCATTGCAGAAGTCGAGCCTTGACGTTACCAGCGTGTGCACTACCGTTTTTAGTGCTGCAAAGGCCTGGGGGTACTTTGTAAGATGGCCTCTCCAGTCCCTTCCTCACTCCCAGAACCCCTCCCCCTTTACCTGCTGAGGTTGCTGGAGCAGTTCTCTCTGCGCCAGTGTGAGAGTGAGGGGGTGGGGGGGTGCAGGTTCCTGTCTCCGACCTCAGATCCAGGAAATACCCTATGCCCCTCCCCAGATGCTGCCCACATGACGGCTCCCTAAGCTGCTGTCCACGCAGGGTGACCCAAACATGGCTGCCAGGATTTCGATTAGGAGTCAGAGAAGGGAGCACATAATTCCAATCCTTTACGACATCCATTGGTAATCCATTTGTTTCTGGGTTTGAGTCAAGAGCTGGTATTAGCATTTAAAGCCCTAACATCCTGGCACCAAGGTACTGTAAAAACTGCCTTCTCCTGCATGAGGTTTTGGAGCTCCTTTCCCCTATGCTACCCTCCGTGGAAGACC
The DNA here is from genome assembly GCA_029215795.1 of Anniella stebbinsi. Lineage (NCBI taxonomy): Eukaryota > Metazoa > Chordata > Lepidosauria > Squamata > Anniellidae > Anniella > Anniella stebbinsi. The sequence continues at coordinate 30,837,725 of JARDYH010000009.1, read as the reverse complement.
AGCAGGTGAATTTGAGAGACAGAGCCTTCTTTGTGGTGGCCGTTCCTGGAGCAACCCGTCAGACTCCCTCTTTCTCTGCGCTTTCAGATGCACAGCTAAGAAGTTCTTGTTCCAGCGGGCAATTTGTACAGATTCACTTGCAGAGCTGTCACACAATCGAAGGAGCCTTGTTGGATTGATCACATCAGTTCCAGTTGATCAATCAATTCCATGTGAGTCTGTAAAAAACTACAATTCCTGAAGCAAGAAGCTTGTGAATGGGGCACGTGCGTGTCCTAGCAGGCTTTTCCTTAGGAAAGGTATTCCCTCCTCTGTGTGTGAGAAGGCAGGGGGAGAAACACCTCTTTTAAAGTCAGTGGCTTTTGCTGTTTTTAAACTAAGTAATTCTCTCTCTCTCATTAATTGATTAATTGGGGGCACCTTCTGAGTTTAATAGGAATTTTTAATTGATTAATACAACTGATTACTCAATGTGGTTATTTTAATTTGTACTTTCTAATTTGTAACTACAGGGTATTTAGTGCAAGGGACCTTCTTAATACAATAGGTAACAGACCTTTGTAGTTTATTTTAGAATTTTATTGTACTGGACAATAGAAACATTATTTCATTTTTTGGGGGGGGGAACTTTTTTATATCATTGCAATGGAAATTTTACATGGGAAGTCTATCTGGAAGCTGTCAAGGCCAATGGCTAGTACAGTAAAATTGATGGTGAATTTTAATCCTGTCTGATGGCTGCATTCTGTTGCTTTTTGTTACTACATTTCATCCTTTATTTTGAGGTGATGTTGTCATTTGATAAATAGTTACTTTTCTATTACCCACTTATCATCATCATCATCATCATCATCATCATCATCATCATCATCATATCATCATCATATTTTATTTATAGAGAAGTGAGCTCCAAATACAAGCAAATGAATTGAACACACATCCTTTTAGGAACCTGAGCAATGAGGCACGTGGACTTTTTCCCAAGACACAATGGTCATCCACCCCATAAAGCCAAAATGGACGTTCCCATGAAACATTTGTCCACCTTGGCAGGCTTTGAGAATGGTCTGTTCCCCCCCCCCCCCAACTCACGGAGAAATGCCACTTAGGAATTGGTCGCCCGTGTGAACCCTAATGCCAGTGGCGGCTTTTGCGTGTAAGTCTAAACCATGGTTAAGTGTGACATGGATGACCAATGCGACTCCAGCCGAAGGTTTGGGCTCCTTCCTTTGCTCTCCTCCGACAGTGGGGCCGGGAGGAGGAAGAAACTATGATTCCGTTTTCATTTCCCCGATTTTCAGCTTCTTGTTACGTCCGAACCAAGAATTGTGGTATAAGAAAAACTCTAGTCTGTGAAACAAGCCAACTCAACAAGCCAGGGCCTGTAGTTGGCTTGTTTAGTAACTGACTAGAATCTACCTTAAACCATGATTCATTCCTAACAAGCCAGGATTGAGGAAAGTGAAACTGATGTCCTCCTCCCAGAAGGCTTCACCTTGGGTGGGCAGATGCTCCTTTATGTAGAGCTAAATCCATGCTTAGCGTTATGTGTGAACAGGGCCAATGTCACATTTCCCACAGCTGTGCCTCCTCCATGGAAACAGCCCTCCTCCCCAAACTCCTCCTCCTCCTCCCAGGGAGGCAAAAATAATCTCATGGGGGTGTGAGGGCAAGAGTGTCCTTTGCAGCTACAAACAGCACCAGGGGAAGAAAACATGCAGTGCTAAAGACATCAGAGGAGCAAATACTTCCATTCTTCTTACTGCACCTGTTTGGTGAGCATTCAAGCGAGAAGGGCTGTAAGACGCAGGGGAAGGACTCAGGCCGTTGTCACGCTCAGTGGTTGCTTGTTGAACTGTGGGTTAGCATGTTGTCTGAACCCAGGACATTTTCTGCAGTATGACTTGTTATCCATCCTGAACAACCTAACAACCATGGGTTCTCAAAGTGGCTTGTTTGAGAAGAATAAGCCACAATGCATGGTTAAGAAGCAACCTGGTGGATGTTCAGATGACACTCTAACCCCATGGTGCAACAAACAACCCACGTTTCAACAATTCATACTCAACTACTGAGTGTGGGTTAGCATGTTGTCTGAATAGCCCCAATGAACTGGCAGGGTAGCTGAGGTCCATGGAGTTGGAGACAGGAGGGAAACACGGAAGAGCCGACAGGCAGGATGGGCTGTAAGACCCAAGTGGAGTGGGAGGGAAGACCACTAACCCAGACATGGCCACTGACTTGATTCACACAACCCACCAAGGGTTATCATGTTGTCTGAACGCAGTGTGTTTTCCATTGGGCGGTTATCATGTTATCTGAACGCAGAGCATTTTTGAGGGATGGCTTCCTAACCATGCAGGGCGGTTTCTTTTTTTGAAACAAGCCTCCTTGAGAACTCACGGCTTGTTGTTGGATTGTTCAGGGTTGCTAACGAGTCATGCTGCAGAAAACACACAGCGTTCAGACAACATGATAACCCACAGACAACATGATAACCCACCTTGCAAAAAAAGTGCTGTGTTCAGACAACACAATAACCCACAGTTCAACAACAACCCAGACTGGGTGGGTTAGCGTGCTGTGTGAACCCAGCCATTGACTCACACATGGGCTGTGTACTTCGGAGGAACCAGCAGGAGCTGCCGGCTGCCTGATTGAGACGTTGAGGAGCCAAGGCAGCCCCCAAAGAATGGTGAAAGCTCCACAACCGGGATGGCAAGGAACTGAAGCTTTTCTTTTTAAATTGAACATGATGCAGATTTCGCACAAATTTTCACAGCTCCAGGTGAGCTGATTCAGCAAGGGACATAACCACCGTGCTGTATACCATCTAGCAAGTTGTTGGCATGCAAGAGCAATAATCAGAGACACAGCATTAAAACGACTCCAGGCGGTAACATACTCCTGGATTCTGCGCCCCCCACCCTTACCCCGCAATCTGCTGGCAAGACAAAGCACAAGGAGAGTTAGTTCCAGGTGAGCAAGCTATATCTTGCACTTCCCTTAGGAAAGAGGGAGGTTTCTTATTGCCTGCTTTCTCATCAGGCTCCTCACTTCCCTCCAAATGTCCTGCTCCAAGCAATTCCCCAGGAACTCTATTCTGGCTGCAGCTGAAAACCTCCATTCTGCCCAGGAGAAAAAGTGCAAGACGCCAGGCTGCAGGCGCCTCAGAAGCAGGCCCCGCTTGTCACCCACGCTGCCTCTTACCACATCCGGCGCTTTCTGGATCTGGGTGGCCAGCTGGAGAGACTTGTTAGCCGACGAGAGCTGCTCCTTCAAGGACTCGGCTTCTCGTTGAGCTACCTCTGCCCTCTGAAAGAAACGAAAAGAGTAAAATTTGGGGTGGGGGTGGGGAGGGGGAAGGAGAGAATGTACATTTGATTTAACAACTGGCAATTATTGCACGAACATTCATCAATTCATGCCCGACTGAGTATAATTGATTTTCCTAAACACTCAACCTAATAAACGATGGGTGGGGGGGGGAGAGAGAGAGAACCTCAGAATGTGATGGATTTTTATTTTAAACAGTACAAGGAAGAAATAATTGAGCGATTATGACAGTAATTTAACGCTAGGAGCGAGGAATCCCCTGCTGACACAAATGCTGCGGCCCACTGAATTTCCCAGGCTGGATGAATGCAAGTGGAAATAGAATCCTTTGATTCAATTGCCTTCTGTACTCCCAGCCAAAGCTGGCTGCGATGCGAGATCCCTCGTGGGAATCATTCTCACGGGTAACCGCCAAATTAAAGAGATCCCTGGCCTGTTTTGCCTGAAACATGCACAATGTGGTGTGTGTGTGTTTTTGTCAAGTCTCTTTCCTCCATAACTATGTTTTCTCTTGTACAGACATACAAAGGGCCAGGGCAAATCAGATTCCTCGTCATTACAGTTTTATCCTGCTCTTCCTCTAACGCAGGTGTGGGGAAGCCCGTGGTCCTCCACGCACTGCTGGACTCCCATCATCCCCAGCAGAACATGGCCATGGATCGGAGATGATGGGAATTCTAGTCTAACATCTGGACGGCCATTGGTTGCCCAACCCTGCTCTACGGAGGGCACTGTTGCTTCCATATTACCCTCCTTTATCCTCACAACAACCCTGTGAGGGAGGTTGGGCTGAGACAAAGGGAGGCAGGTGAGAGAAAAAGCCTCTCCCCATGTGTGGGGGGACTTGGTCCATGAGCCCGACTCCTCTAACAGCCGCACGGACAGTGTTTCTCTGAGGGTATCCTACATGTGTAGAGCTTGTCTGGCCTAGGATGCTTTTGCAAGGGGGACACATGGGTTCTTTTTTTAAAAAAATAATTAACACCCCTAGAGACTGACCTCAGGCCACCCACTAAGATTTCTGGCTTCTGAGCAGAGCATTTGAACTTAGGACTCCCTAGTCCAAGTCTAACAATTATGGCGCGGCACTTCTCTTTAATGAATAGATTGCACATGTGGGCAAAGATAGCTGTTCTGGAGGGTCAAAAAGCGCCCACTGGAATTTCGTATGGTGCACGCACTTGCTGCAGGGGGCGCTGCCCCTCTTGCGTGAGCCACGAAGAAGAAGGCCTCTCCTATGATTGCGCCCATGGTATTTTATGGAGGAAAGAGGCGATCAGGGTTTAAAGGAAGGATTAGCCACATACTCATTCCATGGTCTTGAACGTGTCACCCACCTCTCCTACAATGACCTTATTTTAATAGCCAATCCATGTTTAAGCACACGATGGGCCAGAGCGGAGCTGTGTGCATGGCATGACAGCCCACCATGAGTTATTTAACCCACGGCGAGGCTGCCATGCAGGCAGCCCCCATTCTGAATAGGCACCCCCCCCCACATGAGTCCGAGGAGGGATTGCTTGGGGTTTGTCGTGCCGTGCGAACCTGGTGAACGTGGGTTGCGCAAGGGTTAAATTACATGGTCTGTTTTAGGGTTATGTGAGGGTTGTTTGACCCTATCATAACCCACACCTGCTAGGCTTGCTCCGTATGACAACCCCAGAGCAGGGGTTCCAGATGCAAAATGGTGCCAACAGCTGTCGCGGCTCGTCGTGGATCGAGGGCGCAGGGCGGGCAAGCATCCGAGACGAATGCAAAAAGAGAGAAGTGTCTCAGGATGCTGCAAACAAGTTTACTGCTGAAAATAGCAATGCATTCGTTTGCAGCATCCTGAGACTCTTCTTAGGGATGTCGCAAATGTCCAACTGGGTCCGGGAGCCCAACGGCCCCCCTCTCCCCGCGTTCAGGCCTTTGGACCCAGTCGGGCGCTCCCGACACAAGTGCAGCCCTCCACCTGAACACTCGCGAGGCCCTAGCAAGTGCTTGGCAGCAGCCCAGCCTATAGGCCAAAATCGCACACTCCCCCTTCCAGGATCAATGGAGGCTGCCACTGAATGCAATGGGGGGATTTTCATGACTTCGGGGGGCTCTGTAGATTGTGCACTCCCCCCCCCCCGTTCCAATGGCAGCCTTAGAAGCCCTATTGACACAAGGGGAAAGACACAGGCAAGTTCACCCACCCCTAACATTTTGTGGCATCTTTCCTGTACCCAATCTTAAAACGAGGCCACTAAAACCTGGCCTGTAGCTCCACACTCTTGCTTGGCAAAGGAGAGGGCTTCTCTCCTGGAATATTTCTATACTGGGTTGTTCAAAGAGCTTCAGCAGGGAAATCAGGGCTGTAGAGGCGAAGATGTCCATATGGTGCCAGAAGTGGGGAATCCAAAGGACCCCCACACCCACATGCCTTCTGGGGCCCGAATTCCTGCCACTGCTTCTAACTGTGATGAAGCACAGACTGTGGAGAGTGGATGCCAGTCTAGAGTAGTCAGTACAAGGCTAGACAGACCTACAGCAGACTTAATACGGAAGTGTTATGTTGGTAGTGACATTAATGGTGACTGTCATAATCAGGATGGGTAACAAAAGTCCCAAAGGCCAGTAGTAGGAATTCCCAAGGGAAGGGGTGCGCGATCCGGCAGCCTGCTCCCAGGGACTCAGCTATGGTTCAGCAATCAGAAGTGCTAATATCCGTCCCAGCCCCAAAACGAGGACGCTGAGCTTTTCTGCAGAGGTGCGATAAAAACACTGTGGTGCAAAAGGGAGCGGAGTTTCTTCAACCCATCTGATCAAACAACGCTTCAAGGATGCCTTATTGTCTGATGGACGATCCAGCTTTGAAATCCTACCTGATTTGCTCTTTCAAGGTCCGTCATGATCATCTCAATTTCATCCGACCTGGGAGAAGAAAGAAGCAGGGCTCTATTAGCCTATGATCAAACCAAACCACCAGCCAGACACAGGCCCCTTTGCACACCATGGCTCGGTTTCCAGGATTCTGTTGTGCGGTGTGCCACATGGCAATATGACAAAAGGAGGTTAAGAACAGGCAGCCGGATTTCACACTGTAACTGCTGTGTGTGTTTTTAAAAATAACGATAGGATGTTCGTGGTACTTGTGAGAACTTCTAAGCCGTACAATAGAACCTAGAGAATAAATGGCATCAAAATACCTTCATCGTTGTACCGTTCTGAACCTTAAATTCCGAGAAGCTACAGAGACACTGAGGCAGCAGCTAGTGCAGTTTATAATCTGAGGACAGGAGAGGCCTCTACCACACAGTGGCCAACCTGCCACATCCTAGCAAGAGCTTGCGGCACTGCTGGGCAGGCCAAACCTTAAAGATGGTTGATCCATGCAGTAATCACTTGGACTACTTTGTTATCCTTGATCCATTTTTATTATCTTTATCCCACCTTTCGACATTAAATATATTCAAGTTGGGGAATGTGTGGCCCTCCAGGTGTTGCCAGCCCGACCCAGCATAGCCAACAGCGAGGAATGGTGGGAGTTGTAGTCCCACATCTGTAGGCTCACACATTCCCCATTCTCAGCTTACAATGTTAGCGCATCACACAATAAAAACAGCACTTCAACAGTACTAGCTACATAGAAGAGCCAAAAGAATCTTGACTATGCCTGCTGAAATAAAATTGCTTTATCTGCCTAGAAGAACTATGTTCTGGGTGCCACAACCAAAAAGGCCTCACCTGCAATACATCTGCCAGTAGAGGGGGGGGGGAGGAGACAGAGTAGGAAGAGGCACTTTAATGCGTTATAGACGAGCCGGCCTTTGGAAAGAAGTCAGAAACTTCAGCTGGCCCTGAATTCTGCAGAGGGAACTTATTTATTTAAAACTTTTTAGTGAACCTAAGAACATACACAGCCCAGGACCGCAACACTTGACAGATTGCCTCTCTCAACCTGAACCTGCCGAACACTATGATCAAGATCTGGGGCCTTCCTCCGGGTGCTTTGGTCCAAAATAGGCTTAGAGGGTGGCAACAACGAAGAGGGCCTTTTCAGCAGTGACCCCCTGAAGCTCTGGAACGAGCTTCATACTGAGGCCCACCTGGCACCATCACTGCCATCTTTTCAGCGCCAGGTTAAGACTGCTCTCTACTCCCAGGCATTGAATGGAATATGATGGGGCATTTGCACCAGTCATTTAAACAGGTCTAGTATTTTATTGAAACTGTTTTTAGCTGTCTAAATTGTTTTAAATTCTGTATGTTTATGTTTTTATGTTGTATTCTATGAACTGTTGTAAATTGCCCAGAGAGCCTTGGCTATTGGGCAGTACAGAAATGAAACGAATCAATAAATACGAATCAGAAGAGCCCCGAGGCTGGGTCAGACCAAGGGTCCATCTCGTCCAGCGTTCTGATCACACAGTGGCCGACCAGCTGTCCATGAGAAACCCACAATCAGGACAGGAGCGCAAAAGCACCCTCCTGCCCATGTTCCTCAGCAACTGGTGCACACCTCAGCCATGAAGCCTTGCTCTGAGGAGGGACCTCTTCTCCAAAGTGAGGCACTGAGTGCTCTGGAGTCCACGCCACTGCTGCTTTTGTAGGACAGCGGCCGGCAGGGCTTCTCCGGCTGGGCTAGGGGTGCTGCCAGCCCCTTTCTGCAAAAGCAGCAGCGCTGATCCAGCTGTGGTTTGTGGCATTCGTGGTAGCAGCAGCTGATTGGGGGGTGTGTGGTGCGAGTGTGGATGCTGTGGGCGGCGGATGTGTGTATTTACCACCTGCCCCAATCCACCTATCACAGCCACGTGGCTCTTTTCATATTGTCAGCCGATTCTCCCAACAGCAAGAAGGCTAAACAAACAATGCCACTGGTACCAGCCCTCGGACAGATCACCACCCTACGCACGTCTTCCCTTACCCAGGAACACCTTTTCTCTGGTAAACTACCCCTGTGCACCTCATAAAGCGATGTAGGCTCGTCAAGAGCTTCAAAGACAACCTCTCCATTTAGAAAGCTCAACGCCCATCAAGGTTATAAACGTCTGAGCCATTAATTTAAAACAAGAAACAAACAAACAACCCCCCCCCCACCCCCACAAACTTTTAAAGTAGAGTAATGAATTAAATTGCTGCAATGTTCTGTCCTCGGGCAGGCTTGAACAGAATTCAGGAGGATCTTCAAAAGGATTCATTCTTTTCATTTCAAGTGCCGAAACGCTGCATCAGGAGTTGGCGCTTCACAGCCTGAAATCAGTTATTTCGTAAAGTCTCTAATAGCTCTGTTTGCCGTCTGCAAGAGTTCGTTAAAAAACCAACCCCAGCTCATCTTTTTCGGAGCTTGGATGCACCGATTCTCAATGACGTTTTTAACGGAAAAGACCGGCTAGTTGTTCCCAGGGTTCAAAATGTGGGAGCAATTCCATCCAGGTAAAGAACAAGGATTTCAACAAGGTGGCCATATTTGCCATAAACGCTCCACCACCATCATCGCTTGCCACCACATGACCAGATGGGTCATGTGGACTCGATCCTAACCAGAACATTGGGAATTCCCATTCAGAAACTCTAGACTCTGCCAAATGTGAGGCTATGGGGCCAAGATGGGGGGGGGAGTGTTCTCCTGCTGCCTTTTCAAAACTGCAGGGATAACTCTTTGTTATGTGTTAAATATGTATTGGGGCATAGTTATATTTTTGAAGAAGGGAGGTCAGTAACATGCAGTAGATGCAGACGTCCAATGTGTTGTCACTGATCTCCATCAAACCTATTTATTCAACCGTTAGAGACCTATTACATTTCCTTCCGATGAGGCGTTGTTATAGGTGCCCTATCCAGGTGTGAGTCTTTGATCCTCGATCAGGATGTAATGGCTGCCTAACACATCAATGAACAAATTCCCCTGATAAGTATCAGGGAAATGTGAGGCAATTGTTAATTTAAACCCTACTGCCTCTCTTTTGTCTGCAGCATTCTCTTTAGTTTTGCTGTCTACCATTGTTATATTCTACTGACATATATTCTGCTGGGATTGCTGGTATATTTTGGATATGTGCCTAAGTATGTTAAAATATCCCAAATTCTTGGTTATAAAGACAAGTTCCTTTCGTATCAACAGTGAAATCCTTTACTTGAAAGTTGTTCACTGGGGTTTACGCTCACGTAAGCATGCACAAGACGGCATGCTTTTTCTCATCATAAATGTCAACATAATACAGATTTGGATATTCCCAAATTTGGAATAGGCAGCCATGTAAGTTTCTCAAATATTCAGGCCACGCAGAAAGAGAGCACACAGAAAATCTGACATTTTTTCCAGGGATGTGTGTGTCTGTACCAACAAAGTTCCTGGAACGATGGCATCTCTCTACAAGATCCACAGCAGCAGGGGCACTTTAAAAACCAACCAACCAGGAATAGGTCCAGCAGTAAAATACAAGGCAAACACACCTTAATGCTCTTAAATGTGCTGGGAATGGGAAAATTAGGAATAACCTCATGTACCGATATATGTTGGGTTTGCAGCTCCTACCTCAAGAATCTAAGGTGCGCAGCAAATTAAATCATATGTTTTTTTGAAACACCTAATTTATTGCTGCATGGTAACTTCTCAAAATGTGCAGAACTGCCAAGCCTACTGAAAGTCTACTATCTTGAACCTTTTCTGGGCCTTGTTTCATTTTCAGGACTGAACACAGCAAAAGCATTCTTGTAATCTTCTGCCAACACATACTTCCAGAAGAACTCAGAAGGACTGCCCAGTTGGATCCAGTCCAGCATTCCATTCTCCAGCAGCAGCAGCAGCCTCCCAAAAGCTGTTACGATCTCGCTACTGCCGGCTCCTGGTATCCACAGGTAGGCTGGCTTGGAACATGGAGGCTCCATTTCGATGTCATGGCAAATAGCCACAGATTGGCACGTTCTCTATGTGGAGCAAGTGAAGAATGCAGCAGCTCTGCTGTTGGCAGGAGCTGCCCCTTTTCAGCATGCAACTCCTTTGCTGAGGGAACTTCACTGGCTGCCTATTGGCTACCGGGCCTGGTTTAAGGTTTTGGTACTAGTGTACAAAGCCCTGAACAACTTGGGGCCAGGATACCTGAAAGAGCGCCTTCTCCCTTACCAACCTGCCCAGTCACTGAAGTCATTAGAGGGCCTGCTCCTGGTGGTTCCACGTGGACCTGCGGCCTGATTGGAGTCCACCAGGAGAAGATCCTTCAGTGTGGTGGGCCCTTCTCTTTGGAGGTCAGGCAGGTGACAACACTCTGCTGCTTCTCATGCCTCCTGAAAACTGTTCTTTTCCAGGAAGCCTTCCTCAACTTGACCAGCCACTGTTTTTATTGGCATTCTGTTTTGAACCATTTTAATTTGGTTTTTTTTTTTTAAAAAAAATTAAAATCTTTTACTGTTTTATTCCTGTGTTCACCGCTCCGGAATCTTTTAAAGATATAAATAAATAAACTAATTGTGTTGGGATGATAGCCAGAGAAGGCTACTGCCTTCATGTCCTGCTTGATGGTTTCCTAAAGGTATGGGGTTGGCACCTGGGGGCAAGAAGACACTGTAGCACATGGAGCTTTGGCCTAACAGGACAGGGATGTGCATTAATTATGTTCTTGATCCTATTTTAGAGCCGCACCTTTTTGTCTGGCCAGAACCTACGGCCACCCTGTGTATATTTATTTATTTATTTATTTATTTATTTTCTTACCCACCTCTCCCTCCGGATTGAGGTGAGGAACCACATCAATATAAACAATATAAAATACATAAATTGATTAAAAACATATAAAATCAATACATAATTAAAATCAACAAAGTCTTAAAATTCAACTGGGTAGGCCTGCCGGAAGAGATCACTCTTTATAGCTCTCTTAAATTCCTGAAGACTGGTGAGTGGGTGGATCTCTCCCGGCAGGTATACAGAGCTCACTTAGGGCAGCCAAATGTAGCTGAACTCTACCCATGTCAGTGCCTTGCCGGTTCTTGCCCACAGCACTTCCGAAGCATAAAAGGTTTGTGGCGACAAGGAAAAAGGCCACTGCAATCTTTACATGCGGGAGAACCACAGTGAATACATCTGAAACGTACTGGGGAGCCAATGTTTCTGTCTTATTCGTTGGACAGGGTAACATTTTGGTACGAAGAAAAAACACACATGCAACATTTCCCCCCCACCGCACCCCATTGCCGTTTCGTTCACTTTATTGCTTTGAATGGCTGTTAATACGAAGCCACAAGGGCTTGTAAAAACGAACTACTCAAACTTTTATGACCGGGTTTTGCAAATAAAAACTACCTGCCGTTGATCTGGGGGAGCTGTACAATTTGCTTAAATAAAAGAATGAAATCGCATCACAGACTCACATGGGCGAACATCACAAAGGGGGAGAAAGGATAGAAGAGAAAAGAGCATCTTTTTGCAGTATGTGGGGCGGGGGGATTTCAGTGGCTTAGAAACAGGGCAGGAAGACCCAAAGAGCAGCATAACCAGTTCCATGCTGACAATAACTTATTTTTATTCACGTTTATTGACAGCATTTGTACCGCTGCCCAGTATCGCTGTTCTCTAGGTATGTGTTTCTCAAACAACTGCCCCATCATGCTACCTAGCAATACGGCTGTGAACGGACCCCCCGATCTGATCTGGATCCCGATCTGTCAGATGCAGATCGGGCCCGATCCGATCTGGGTCCATCCACAGCACTCCCTCCCACTCTCCCCGCTCTCTCCTCCCCACTCTCCCTGCTTACCTGTTGCCTCCTCTGCATCATCCACCATCGTCTTCCCTCCTTGCTGTGGGCCGCCGCATTTGCTGGTCGCAGCAGGTGATGGCATCACCCACCATGATTGGCAAATGTGGCATTCTAACCAATTAGAGCGCTGCATTTGCTGGTTGCGGCAGGTGACGTCCACCCGCCACGACCAGGAAATGTGGTGGCCCACAGCGAGGAGGGAAGGTGACGGCAGGACGATGGCAGATGATGCGGAGGAGGCAGCAGGTAAGCAGGGAGAGTGTGGGGAGGGATGGGAAGAGCGGGAGGGAGTGCTGTGATCGGATCCAGATCACGGATCCGATCTGGCCCGATCCGGATCTAGGATCCGGAGGCCCGGATCACCCTGATCCGACTCAGATTTGTGATCTGGATCCGGTCACAGCCCTACCTAGCAAGCTGCTTCTGCAACAATGGGAGCCTCAGAAGTAGATTCTGATACAGCAGAAAATTCCACGGGGCACAAACACGAATGCAGAATTTTGGGCCGGTATGCCCATCAACTGACCTCCTATTATCTGGTCTCCTTCAAATATTGTCAAATATTCTGTGAAGCCATGTTGCTAATGATGCTTGAATAATTGGCCTATGGCTTATTTAGCACAACTGTTGTTAAAAGCCTCTCTTTCTTTCTTTATTTTAATAGTGGCCACTACCTTGCTTTATTTCTAGGTTTGTTCTTTTAAAAATTGTAACTGAAAGACTGACCTTGGTGTTCCAGTAGAAAAGCCAAAGTGAATCGTTCACATTTATAGACACTTTACCTAACATTATTAAGCGTTATAATAATTTATTCATTAGTTTTTAAAAGTTAACTTCACTGTTTCGTATTAACAGTTGACTAATTTTGTATTTATTAGTGTGAGTATGAAACACATTGACAATTAAAGAACCTTTTTGTTGATTTCCTAAAGTCAATGCCTGAAAACTATTTGACTTATTAACTGACCAAATCTTGATATTATATTCCAAAAAAATTTATTGTTATTATTTTTGCATTCAGCCATCTTTTAAAGATCCATACAAGCTATGCTGTCCCTCTCTAAAGAGAACAACTTGTGAATCACATAAGCATCTTTGACGACCAACTGCACTGCCTTCCAAAATGCATCATCTTCCAAAATTGTAAAGGGTAAATATATGTCCAATGTAGATCTTTGGATTTCCAGAATCCTTCCTCTGTTTCTTCATTCAATTTGTTATTGATCCAGGGGTGGGAGCGGGAGGGGGGGAAGGATGGAAAAGTTAAACCGGGAGAGAAATATTTCAATTGCAAATGGTACTAAGAACGTCAGAAAAGCCCTGCTGAATCAGACCCAGGGCCTATTTTGTTCAACATTCTGTATCTGCAGTGGCCAATCAGATACCCCTGGAAAGGCCAAAAGCAAGACATGAGAGCTATATCACCCACTTGTTTACCACAGCTGATTTTGCTGTTTGGGCTTTTTTGGGGGAAAAACTTCAATAAAATTGAAATTATTAAGAGACAGAAAGCCATGACCACTCTCCAAACAATCTATGCAACATGGGCCTCATCTACACCTTGAGGCTTTCTGGGACGGGGCGGGGGGGCGGGGAGGATCCTGGGCTTACCTGCTTCTGAGATCATCCCCCTGTGTCTAAATGTCAGCACATTTTCCCGGAAGTCAAGAGGAACGTCCCTGGCATGGTGTTTGTCTGTTTTTTCCGCATTGCGGAAGTGCGGGGCTACGTGGGGGGACTCTGTGCCTGACGGGCACAGAGTCCCCCCGCACAGCTCCGTGCCCGTTTGAACAGCTCCGCTACTCGTGGCGAGGAGGGAGGACCCGGAAGCGCTCACGCCACACCTCCTGTGGTCCTTGGGGTTGTTCCGGGACCGTGGGAAAAATCGGGAAAACTGCGTTCTCAGTTATCCCGGGACAACTGAGAGGTCGTCCCCGGTTGACCCCGGGATTCCTTCGAGCTGACCCTGGGATAACTGGCTGTTGTAGACATGCCCATGGTCTTTCAAGACCATGGTGCTATTTGAACCAGATAACTATAGAACGATTCCCTGCTCGTCATCTTAATAAGTGCTACAAATGTGAACTGTGAACTGTTTTCTAGCCTAGGCCCTTAACTGAGAGAAAACCCTTCTTCACTCTGTGAACTCTGTGGCGTAGGGGAATGAAAGGCTTCAAAATGAAGAGATCAAAGAACCGTGATTTCTGGTGCACTAGAGATTACACAGCAGCTATGCGTCAGGATTGAACTCAAGTGTGGTTACCGCCCACTGTTCCAAGAAATGGCAAGGATGTAATCCTACCCTAAGTCAAATTCTTTTTTCCCAGGAATAATATTAACACAACCAAATGGACAGGAATTGTCCAATTTGTAAACGTTTGTCCCCTTCTCATTATTGGAATGGGGAAACCAGGTCAAAGAGGTTTTGGGTGATACTTGAGAATAATACAAGTTCTTTGTACAGATAAAATGTCTTCAGTTCATTAAAATGTGCATGTTTAGAAGAACACTCACATCTATAGCAACATCTTCTGGCACTCACAGTTAGCTTTATGTCATTTGCCTTTTGAATACTTGTTATCATAGAATGTGATGTTTTGGATCTACACATTAATGGTGCAAGACTGCCCAGAAGTCCCACCATCTCAAAGGCATTACAAAATGATAACTCTCTTCAGATGACACGCTAAGCCACACTGGTTAAGCATTCTGAGCTAAACATTATGGCTTAGTGTGTTATGTGAACCATGATTTAGTGTGTCACACGAACCATTCCTAACCATGGTGCCTACATAACCACGGTTTAAACATGATCACTAACCACTTGCTGCAAAAGGCTTAAGTGGCTTAACCATCGCTTAGCATGTTGTCTGAACAGGCCCACTGTTATCGCCATATATTCTATTTAGATATCATGGAAATTCTGCTATTGACAGTTCCTAGACTACTCTTATAGTCTTGGGCAACGTGCTACTACAACGGATCCTCCAAAGTAGACGATCTGGGTGCAATGGCTGGCACCATCTGCAGGGTAGTATCAGCTGTATGTCATATAGACTCTGTTCAGACAACACACTAAGCTACGGTGGTTAAGCAATTTGAGCTGAACGTTATGGATTAGCATGCCATGTGCATCATCACTTAGCGTGTCATGTGAATCTTTCCTAACCATGGTGGCTGCATAATCGTGGTTTAAACACACCCACTCACTATTTGCTGCAAAAGGGTTAGCAGCCTAACTATGGCTTAGCTTGTTGTCTGAACAGGCCCATAGTGGCCGGCCCATAGTGGCCATAAAAGAAAAAAGAAACAACTATCGGAATGTGGTCTGAAAGAACATGAGGCAGCTGCTTTGCTGAAGCTAAGCAGGCTTGGATCTGCTCAGTGCTTGGAAGGGAGACCACCTGGGAACCAACCTGTAGCCACCTTGATTTTGATGATGGATATAAATGAAATAAATAAATAAATAAAAAATACTACACACAATAGCAATGGCAAACTGGCAGCCCAGAAATCAAAATAATTGTCTCTGTCCCCATTGCCTCGGACAAATTTTAATCAGGGGTGTGTATGACAAGATGTTTTCCCATATATTCACTGGTAAGGAAAAGACAGCTTCCAGGCTGCAAGAGGTGAAGGTTCACACCTTAAAGTCTCATCTTTTTGAGCTTTTGTCTGCAACACTGTGCTGCATAAAACTGAAGGATTTACTGCTACCATGATCCCCCAAGAGAGGGTGAGTTTGTGTGACAAAATACACTTCCAGCCCTTGGCCCACTGCCCGGAGAACGCAATGGCCCTTGAGAACACCGCGGTTCATCAACCCTGCTCAAGAGCATTGGCTTTCAAACTGTTCAACACAAGAAAGAGTGGAGGAGGAATTTCCCTAAAAAACTATCTTGCCCATCACTAGTGTTTTTGCCCTGAGTGTTAGGCACACTCTCAATCCTCAAGGGGTGACCGTGAAGTTCAAACAAGCCTGACCATTATCCTACATGGACTGTGCATGCCTGCTAGCTCATGCCCCAGAATCCTTTGCGACAGACACAGGTTCCTCAACAGACAAGACCCTGCAGGTAGAAGATTCGGACACCACTGCTGTACAGTTTAACTGACAGTGTCCCATCCCTGGCTATAAACCATTACTCATCCTGCATTGAATTTTAGTAAGCAACGTGACAAGAAAAAATGGAGCTGATTTTCATCCAAATTTACAAACTTTGTATTACGAAGATTTCCTCTTCCACTCCTGCCACTGCTGCTGTAATACTGCAGGATCCAAACACAGCAACCCCTTCCTCCCCTTCATTTTGATACAGAGAGAGCCAGAAGATTAGATAGATAGATAGATAGATAGATAGATAGATAAGATAGAGATAGAAAGATAGATAGATATATAGACAGAGATATAGGCCCCTTCCATTCTATGATTCTATGAGAGAGAGAGAGAGAGAGAGAATTACCCTCAGTTTGGCCTTGGGCAGCCCAGCAGTGTTAATTTTCCATGTGCAATAAAACAAACAGCGTATAGACAGCAGCACAAATACAGGTGATATTCCAGCCTATTCGACCTAAAGAGCAATCAAAGAGGATGTCATGGCTCACTCACCTTCAGCAGCGGGGTGGCAGGGGGGTGTGGGGAGAACAAAACAACCACCCACCTCCACCCCAAACATGAATGAAGCGGTGTGTTCCACAAACATTTTGTGCCTGCCATTTTAATGTGTCAAAAACAAACGGAATTTGATTTTTTTTTTTAAAAAAAATGCTGCCTCACCTGCAGCTCGTGCAGAAGTGATAAGCAAAATAACAGGATTCACGATTTCCTGGGGAGGACCTATTTAGGAGGCAGTCGTGGCAAATTAAAATGAGTTACAATTTGGGATGGGAGAGAAATCGGAACAGTCCATATGTTCGTTCACACTTCCTGAAACGAACGCATGCCTTGAAAATCACACTTTTCTGAATTTTGCAATACAATCCCCCGATTTTTTTTAAAAAAAATGTGGACAAATGCTGGTATATTGGGGGAAATTGCTTACAAAAAATAAATATGTCAGAAGAAATGTGCCCAAATAATCGCACAAATGTTCATGCTGACCATTTCTTTTTTGAAAATGCAAACTGATGTCGAAGCAACTGAAGTTTGAGAAAAGCAAAAACCTGAACGCAACTGAAATTGACAGATTTCTCCATCCTGAGTTACACTTGAGCGTATATCAACATGATTGCCTCAAAGGACTTATGCTAATGTAACGCTTACTCTCTAATCCAGGAAGTCCCCTCCTGGCGGCAATGAACATTGCATCCTTTTCAAAGAGTTCAACATGAAGAGTTCTCCATCTGACATAGTGGTTTCTAGTCCACAAAAGCAGAGGCCACAATGCATTCAAGGCGCCACAAGAGAGCCCTTGTGGCCCCAGATTAACGCAGCCCCCTCTCTGGAACTGAACTGAAATCCACAAACCTCCCTGGATTAACATTTCCTGTCTACCTGTTTACTTATTTCAGACCACTTCTATGCCGCGTTTCCCTTAAAAGTAAGTAAATCCCAAGGCGTTTTAGAAAATTAAAACCATGCTAAAATGCAATAAAACCAATCAGTACTGCAATAAAACAACGAGAAAAATAATACAATTAAAATAATCCCTGCTTTTAACTTGGTGCGTTACCGTCGGAAACGTCGCCTGCTTAGTGACATGGATTTAAGTTCATAAACGGCATCTTAGGAGCTCATGAACTTGCTTCACATGTAAGAAACACTCTGCTATTCGTTATCCGATCTGGACACAGCAACTACCTACAGAGTTTCGAGGTTTGCACAAGCAGCAAAGAAAATCCGAGCCAACTGTGTTGGCATGCTAGAGGAACCAGGGGGCTAGGCAGGGCCCAGACTATATTCTATATACGTATTCCTCTTTTTATTTTTTTATTCCTCGGCTATTCCTTCAGACGTGGCCTTTGACTTGGACAACAAACTTGTGAGGAAGTTTGCATTTCAAGTCTCCTCCCCATGGCAAATGTCCCCCAAAGGATATATCAGCACCGCTGTTAACCACATTACAGAGGAGGCTGGTGGCTGCGATGTCAGTGGGGCAGCGAATCTGGTCTGGGTTTTGGTCAGAATCAGTTAAAATTCCCTTACCAACCTGCCTAGTCACTGAGGTCACCGGAGGGCATACTCCTGGTGGTTCCACATGGACCTTTGGCCTGCTTGGCGTCCACCAGGAGAAGAGCCTTTAATGTGGTGGCCCCTTCTCTTTGGAACTCCCTGCCCCTGGAGGTCAGGCAGGCGCCAACACTGGGCTGTTACTGACGCATCTTGAAAACAACTCTTTTCCTGGAACCTTCCTCAATTGACCAGCCACTGTTTTTATTGGTCCTTTCTTCTAAACTGAACAATTGTAATTGGCTGTTTCAATACTACGTGCACTGCTCTGGAATCTACTTTAAATATGAAGCGGTATATAAATGATGATGATGATGATGATGATAATAACAATAATAATAATAATAACCGACAAGACAATACCCTGCAACCGACCAGACATAAACGGTCATAGACAAAAAAGAAAAACACACATACCTCATCGACATAGCAATACCCAATGACAAAAATGTTGTTGAAAAGGAAGATGAAAAGAGAGACAAATATACACCACTGGCCATGGAAGTCAAAGAACTATGGCATCAGGAAAAGGTCACAATTATTCCGTTAGTCACCTCAGTTACTGGCATCACATCAAAAAATATACAGGAAACCTTCAGAAACCGGGCCTACCAGAATACATCCATACCAACATCCAGAAAGCAGTCATGCTTAAAACATGCTCAATTGTCAGGAAATTCCTGAATCTGTAAAAGACAGCATGACTTGGCAAAGCCCGTCACGTCCGTCTAGAAAAACCGCCACGAGTAAGAAAGAGATGAATAATAATAATAATAACAACAACAACAACAACAACAAAACGGAGCTTCTTTAGAGTTCTGACTGAAACCAGTCAGAACTCTGAAGAAGCTCCATTATTCACCGCCCCATTGACATCGAAGCTGCCAGCCTCTGCTACCTGATTCCCTGCTTAGCTTGGGATCTGAAGCTGGTAAAGAATCCTGGTCCAGTAGGAAACATGGCCTCCCTTCTCACGCCCAGTAGGATGCACGGGAGCGGTTTCCCCTTGGCTCTCTTTGCATGCACATGAATTGCTCAGCCACATGGGCAGACCAGATCCCGCAGGGTCTTTCCCATCCAAGCAGCACCCTCCTTCCCATTGGGATACTGAGCGAATGGGAATGGCCTACGTGATCATCCCCATCGTGTGTGTGTGTGTGGGCATTTATACAACTCCTAAGCAATCTGGTCCGTGTCTGCAGGGAGACCCCTTAGCTCTAGCCAATGCAAACATCCATGCCAACATCATGACTTGGGGAGGCAGGGGGGTGTTCACTTCTGTGGCCTGCTCCTGCTCCCTTAATCGCAGCTAAGAGTTGTGCGCCATTAGGTTTGCTCCAGCCCCTGGCAACGACCGGCCTGCCAGAGGAATGTGTGCTGTTTTTATGATTAGCTGTAAACCTGCTGAAATAACATACGCCGTTCTGGCGCTAAGCAGCGACCTTTCATGCAAAATTAAGAAGCTGCTGATCTAGTGCTGGTTAACCCAAGAACTGGCCATGCTTTGGAAAGCCTTTGTTCAGTCTCCCCCTGCAGGGCACAAGGCTCTGCGCTGCAGAGGAACGGGCTGCCTCCTGCCCAAAGAGGAAAACAGGGATGCACTTCTTTGCTCGCATTTGCAGGAAACGGGAGAAGTTTGTCACACGTGTGAACTTTTGGCCCATCGAGGGAAAACAGCCAGGCTGCCCTTGGCGAAACGCATCAGCCAAAAGTTTTTAAATATATTCTATTTGGGGGCTGCTGATTTGCTGCTGCCTTTTAAAATGGCAAACGTCTAGTCTATAAGCCTGCAACAAACGGCTCAAAACATCTTGGGCAATGGTTGGCAAAAACCTCAGAAAACAGGGCACTTGTATCTCTGGCCAGGTGACTGAGTGACTACTAGTAGGAATGGCCTGATGGACCCATTTGGTGGGGATGCAAAAGGCAAAAATAAAAGGAAATGAGAGTGTGTGCGAGGGAGAGACACCGATCTGAATTGAAAGCATCTGGCTGGCCACAGATGGACAAAAGATGGACCTGATCCAGCAAGCCTCCTCCTCTATTTACTCCCTGGACATGAAGGTAAACAGCAAGGCTTGCTAGGCTGCAAAGAATCTAGCAGAGAAGGCTGATGCCTCCAGTGTCAAAGGGACGATAAATCCGCTCCGGGCTTCATCCAAGGATTCACCTCTCCCACATCGGAGCTACCAGACTCCACTGGGCAGAGATGAGGCTGTCGCCGCATGGCAGCCCTCATCCATGAAATCACGCCAAGGAAAGCCGACCGGGTGTGCCCTCCAAGCACCATTTGTTTTCAAGTGACCCAGCTGTGAGGAATAAGGGTTCGCTCGTGTTCACTTGATGGCAGGATGGGGAACCTCGGTTGATTCTAGAGCCACCGGAGCCCCCCCCCCCCCCCCCGTGTCTGTCTCCAGGGCTTCGCGAGCACACAATGAAAGAAACCCTTACCCATAACTGTTCTTTCAGTGCTCAAAAGTAATGGGGCCAGATTGTGATGCTGGAATGTGAAGGCGCCGCTCTCTCCAGCGTCCTTTCAAGCAGTAAAAAGAGGGGTTATTTCACCTTAGAGTACAATACTATTCCACTGATGCAACACTTATCCACCGATGTACCAGCACACGGACAGAGTTTACAATGTGGCTGTAACGGCCTTCTGCTTTCGCCGTAAGTGGGCACTTCGTAAGAGAAACGCCTGTGCTGCACTTGCAGAAGAATTAGGTTTTAGTTGTGTGTGTTTTTTAAAAAGATGCCGAGTGCAGAATTCCCCTCCGTGCCGACCTCCTTTTATGGGGCAAAGTCATAAATTGGCCCGTACAGCCATCCTGTCGCTTGTGAAGTGTTATGAAAACAGTGGAAGGGGGGGCAGACAATCTGGCCCCTCATGTGTGTGCACGTTTCTCCCACGCTGTTCTGCTCAGATTGCGTCGCTTTTTGCATTTGCACTGGAACAGTGCGGCCCCCCTGACTTCCTTCTTATTCCCTTGATCAAACTGCATCCCTCCAGCCCCAGAAACGGCCATTAGCCCCAGTGGTGAACACAAAAGATACATAATCCACGCCAGGCAGTGCCCTGGGAGGTGGGGGGAGCAAAGTGCGCATGCACATGAGAGACTGACGGATCTCAGTCAAGGAAAGGGCTCAGTGAGGAAGGGCTCGATCTGCCCCCTACGCCACTGCGCCAGTCAAAGCACCCCTGCTGCGTTTCACTTTTACAAAAGCACTGGGTCACATCTGTTTTTAGATCTCGATGGAGGGAGTGCCCAGGTAAGGGGTGGGCTGAGGAAAGAAAGGGAGGATTTCCGTTCCCAGTGGTATCAGGCAGGAATTTGTGGCCAAACTGACTCTTGGACAGAGGAAGCAGGGCTATGGGTCACGATCCCCCAGATCTCGAAGCTTCCAGTGTACAGAAGGTAATTATGAGGTCAAGGCACAGGCTACTGTCATGGGGGTAGGACACTCAGTGTCTTATTACACAGCCTTGCTATCACCCTCTGGCTCAGAAAACAAGTCCCCGGCAGAACATCCATCTCCCCTGCCATGCAGAAGTCTCAGGCTGCAAAATCAGGCAAAGGCCCTTTAACAATCCAGTCAGCTCCTTCAGGAAGGGAGGTCTTGTCAGCCTACATAGGACTTCAGTTGGCGTTCGCTCCATGCTGAGACAACATCTTCCTGTTGTTGTAGTAGGAGAGAGCTCCAGTCAGGAGGACCCACTAGGAGCTATCCAAGGTCCTATTTTCTTCTTATCTTGTTCTGACTGCCATTGGATGTCACCAGCTTCCCCTGAGAACCTCAAGGGACCAAAGAACAGGACATGACGTTCCTGCCAACTCCTTTAAGGAGAAAGCCCCTACCCTGGCCTTTCCTTGGACGCGGGGCTTAGTCGAGCTTCTGTAGGAAGCTCAAGAGGGGGCATGGCTCAGTGGTACAGCCCCTGCTTTGCATGCAGAAGGTCTCAGGCTCAATCCCCAGCATCTCCTTGCCTAAAAGCCTGAAGAACTGCTGTTGCTGCCAGTACGTATTGACAACACTGGGCAAGGTAGACCAATGGTCTGACTCAGTACATGGCAGCTTCCTGTGTTGCTAGGAGCGTTCCCTTCCAGAGAAACCTTTTGCCATTTGCCTGGCTGACCTTTCCTCTCCACTCTCCTGATGCCACGGGGAAACTGGGAAACTTTTTGGCGGAGAACAGGGCCCTATCCGTGACTTTTAAAAAAAGTGTAAATGGACTTCCGAGGTATCACTTTAAAGTCAAGTTGTGCGTGTGATTCAGAAGGGCTCAAGGCAAACACTTTAAACACTGCTGGAGTATAAATCCTTTGCTGAGTGCCATTAACACCTCCACCAGTTTTGTACCGGGTCTGACTCTCCGCAGCTGACATCTCCCTCTATCACATTTTAAATACTCTTTTTCTCATTATGGATGGTAGCTCTACAGATGTACGTTTCCTTTCTCTCTCTCTCTCTCTTCAGATGCAATTGTTAACACATTAGCTGGGCGGCAGAAGAGGCATCAACCACGATTATTTCTAAAGAAGCCTTGCGATATTCCCAGAGCCTTCATTAGCTACGCAGGCGGATGCATACGGCAGAGGCTGGAGCGACGGTTGTACCTACTAAAGTTTTCAATAGCAGGACGCAATGTGCAATGTGCAATAAGATTTGGGGGGGGAGGGTGAATGCTGTACACCAGCGCTTGATTTCTCAAATCAGAGGCGCCGACGCCTGCCTGGAGATACAATCCGACCTGCAAGACCTTCTGTTTATTGTGTTTACTTGATGGGGGAAGGAATTTGGCACGTACTAAAAATGATTACTTGCATGTATATCCTTCTCCCCAGGAGCTCAGGCCAGTGAGCACTGTGCTGCTGGTGGCAGTGAGGTTATCACAAAAACTTTATGAGGAAGCTTAGGTGGAGAGAGAGAGAGAGAGAGAGAGAGAGAGAGAGAGAGAGAAGCAACTGGCCCAGGTTTGTCCAGCAAGCTTCATGGCTGAAGGGGGATTTGAACCAGGGTCATACTCCGACACTCTAGGCCTGTATTCTCCAATTGGGTGTCCTCCAGACTTGCTGGGACTGCACTTCCCATCATACCCAGCTAACATTGGCCATGCTGGCTGGGGATGATGGGAGCTGCAGTCCAACACCTATGGAGGGCACCAGATTTGAAAAGGCTGCAGTAAGCACTCCATCGTACTAACTCACCGTGTGCTCCATCCTAAAAGGCCTTCTCCACTATGGACGTACTAGGGATGAAGTCTGGAATTTGAAACAGATTCTGTGCAAAAGCACATATCTCATGTTTGGCACAGAGATGCCACCGAAATCTGCTTCCTCTCATGACTGATTGCTGTGATTCCAAGCCCTCCCACTGCGATGTGAGACAATAAAGAGGCCCAGGTTCTTGACACCTGAAGAGAGTGTGAATGCGAGGAGCTATCCTCTAAGCTAAATTAGCCTAACGAAGCAAGGCAGTTGCCTACCAACTCAATGGACAGTTTCGCCCATGGTGCCCAACAGGCTTTTACTGAATCCTTCCCTCAGGGCAGGACTTGAAGGTGAGGCCTCTGCCAAGTGGCTAACCTTGCGGAGCGCCTCCCATCTCCTCTCAACTCTGCCTGCTTGACCCTGCGGCGGACTCTGGGATCTGTCATCTCTGATGCTGCCTCCCCCTCCGACAGAGACTGAGTTCCCGGGGGGGGGGGATCTCTGATCCTGGCTGTCCTGTCCGATAAGCTCCTGGGAAGATTCCTCCTGGACTCCTGAAGGGTCTTGGGGAATTTCCTCCCCCACTTCCTGGTGTACATCTGCTTCTGCTTCTTCAGCCTCCAAATTCCCTCACAACCCAGTCCCCCACACTAGGGAGGCCTGATCCTGACATTGATTAGGACTCCACACCCTAATGTTTGGAAGAACCCCTTGTGTGGATCAAGGCTGTCAAGTTGCGAGTCTCCATATTCCTGCTCTGTGTTCTCAATGCCCACAAAGACTCGCAACATGTTCTTGGAACCGATCGAGATATTCTTTTGTGCCTCCAATGTTAATCAGGGGGCGGAGCGACCAACTGAACTCTCCAGCTGTCAGAAATTTGGGAAATCCTGGTCTGAAGTAACCCTGACCCAATCAACACAAGAGACGTTTGACGTTGAAGCTGTAGTGGGATTCGCAAATTTAAGCCTGTTTACGCAGAGAAATGCCGTTAGGGTGCCGATGCTGTTAGGATACCGATGCTATTAAGCAGAGCAGAGATGCTTTGGAACAGTTAAGGACAGAACAACAAAGGGTCTTGCAGCACCTAATTCCTTAGTCTTTAAGCTATCACAAGACTCGTTTTTGCTGCAACAAACGAACACAGCTACCCCTCTGGAACTCTTACAGCCAGAGGTTCTTATGCTTCATCAGACACTGGTGAATGAACAGCGAAGAAAGGAAGGGAAGTGGGGCAGGGGAAGAACCCGAGGGGGTCATTATTCAACAGTCCCTCGGATGGGGTTTCTTGATCCAGCTGATAAACCATCCTGTACGGTCAAGAGGAAGGTCGCTGGACTGCACGGGCATCAGCTGATGGCAGCCCATGCAGTCTCAGGGGAGGGTCACAATTCAACCCTGCTTTGCACGCTGAAAATCCCCAGGTTCAACGCCAGGGATCTCCATTTGAAAGGATCTCAGGTCGTAAGGCCAGGAAAGACTGGGAATCGGGAGATCCGGGTTCTAGTCCCCACTCAGCCATGGAAGCCGACTGGGTGACTTTGGGCCAGTCACAGACTCTCAGCCCAACTTACCTCACAGGGCTGTTCTTGTGAGGACAAAATGTAGATGAGGAGGGTCATGTATGCTGTCTTGGGGTCCTTGGAGGAAAAAAAAGGTGGGGTATAAATGCAATAAATAAGACTGCTACTACCAGTCAGGGAAGGCAGCCTAAAACTAGACAGATCAAGCCTTCCCTAACCTCGTGCCCTCCAGATGTGTTGGACTGCAACTTCCAGCATCCCCCAGCCATAGGGATGGCTGCCGCAGGGATATGCGGCCCTTTTGAGGCTCACTGGATTTCCCTGGAGCCCCTAGCTTGACATCTCTTCTCAGATTCTGTCCCCCTCCGAAGCA
This sequence comes from Anniella stebbinsi, assembly GCA_029215795.1. Lineage (NCBI taxonomy): Eukaryota > Metazoa > Chordata > Lepidosauria > Squamata > Anniellidae > Anniella > Anniella stebbinsi. The sequence continues at coordinate 30,812,394 of JARDYH010000009.1, read as the reverse complement.
GCATTTACACAATCATTTGCACCAAAGTTCAGTCATAATTTGCGCAAATGCCAGCCGCCGTTATGTTTAAGCTGTGCAAATTGCAACTGCAATCTGCGCAAATCAAGCATATTACAGCTGCAACTTGTGCAAATTACATCTGCAAATTGTGTAAATGTCTCTTTAAGGGGGAGGGGGAACCTGAAAATCTGTGAGTTGGCCCAACTCAATTCACAGCAAATCAACTCAATTTGCACCAAGTCGGGCCACCTCATGAGTAAATGAGCAGAAGTCTAGGGATTCGAGCTGATCAAAGCTCAGCGAACTTCACTCCCTGGTCGGATTCCTCCAACATCCCTACCCAGCCAGCCATGGCGGATGCTGGGAGTTACAGTCCAAGGCATTTGGAGGGCACCTGAATGGGAAAAGCTGGACTAGGTGGACCAATGCCTTGTGCCCATATAAGACAGCTGCATATATTCACCCCAGCAGTAGCCCTGAATTTCTCAAAAAGAAGAGAAATAAAAAACAAACCCAAGTAGGCTCTTGTGAAAAACAGGCCAGAAGGAAGGGCTCAAAAGACTGCAGCAATCAGAATGTGAGCGAGACCAACAATGAATCCGTATCTGGAGGCCTCAACTGGTGAAGGCATTAATGCAACCAATTTTTGCATCAATGAGAATAATCACTAGAAAACAAAACCCAGGCCAAGCTTTCCCCGCTCCGACTGGCTTGCTCTGTGGGGAAATTAGCTGCTCCAAGCCGGGCAGAGCAGGGGTTAACGTCGGCTGATGTCGGCCGCCCCGAGCCACTGCTTTGTTCACCGGAGCGTTAAATCTGAAAGCTCCAGAGAGGGCCGCGCAGCTGCGCAGCCAGGACAGGGGTATAAAGTTCTGCATGAAAAATGCATGTCGCAGGCTTGCCGTGGTCTTCGGCTCTGGCGGAAAGGAGCGCTGACGGGGGGGGGGGGGGGATGCATGAGACACCTCACCGTCTCTACAGCAATTGGGGACATTCCTCAACAAACAGCACCTCGGGAAAGGAACGAAAGGGCAAGCAAACCGTGAAACAAATCAAAGGGTTCAATTATCTCCGTGCCATATCTCTCGGAAAGGAAACTTCCCAGTGCCGAAGGCCGGTGCGCAGGGGCAGGGGCTGCTGGGCCAGCTAGCTGTTTGGGGAGGCACTCAATTTGTGGCATGGGAGGCGGTGAGCAGAGGGGGGAATCCTCCAGTAGAGCGACCCCATCCTATTATTTTGTCCGTTTCCCCCTTTCAGTCTTGGATAAGGACCGAAATTCAAGCAGGGCGACACTGCGTAGTGAGCAGCACCCGGAGACAAAGGGCAGGTAAAGTGACCCTGCTGTTGGTTCAATGTCTGCTTGCAATCACAGCCACACGTTTACCTGTCTACGTTTTCATGGGAGCGACAAAGCAACGGCCAGCAGCACGTTTCGGAGGGGCCACGGGGGATACCCTTCACAATGTGGCAGGGGGAGGAGGCTACAGTTAATGTGCGTCACATGACACTCGACCATTAATGTGCCCCGTAGTCTCGGGTGCTCAGGCCTGGCTTGCACGGTGCTTAGGCTTTAACGTGACAGATTTTAACATCACGGGCCGTAAAGTGAAACACAATGCCGCACAAAAATGTCCGCACGCTCAGCTGCGGGTCCTTAAAAACCTGTCTTAAAGGCCTTAAAGAAAGAGACACATTGCCACCGGAAGTCAGAGATTCAAATCAAGGAAACGCACAGGCACAGGGGGACGGAACAGAAGTAGAAACTTCTCAGAAGAGAGGATTTGACTACACTCTGACAGATAAAAGGCGAAATGCTAAGTTTGCTCTCGATTCAGCCTCCAAATGGAATCCCCCTGCCAAATTTGATCAGAGATAACTTGTGGTTGAATTTGGGCAGGACTCCCCAAAATCCGTCACGGCTTTCGCATGAACTCGACAGAATCCCACGTGGCCATAGACCTCCGGAGAGCCCCCCACCCCATCACCCTTGTCAAGTCAAGTAACCACATTAGGAGCCTCTAGTTAGCAAGCAATCTGAACCCAGAAATTAAAAGATCAAATCTACCATGAGAATATAGTACCATTATACCACTAAACCCCACGCAAATAGCACAAACAGCACTAAACCACCTCCCCATCTCGTAAATCAGCAAAGACAAAACCCTGTATTATGACGACCAGCAACAAAAATGATTAAGGTTTAGTCCAACAGAGAAACTATTTGACGTCTCCGGAGCTCAGAAGCTAGACAGAGCAACAGAATAAGCAAAAACCCTAACATGACCTTCTTGAGTGAATTAAAAACACCTCCAAAGAAACAAGCAGAGTTCTCCAGGGCAACTATATTCACATCCCATAGTTTGGGGCGGAATCCAGACCTTGATATGGAAATCCATCCCTTTATTTGCAAGGCAGGGAAGAAATGTATCCATCTCCCCCCCCCCCCCTTCCTGGAATGCCCTACTTCTGGACTCCTACTCCTCTGGATCATGTCCAGAGGAGCAGAAACAGGCAGAGATTCCATTCTGTGGCAGGAAGCTTTTCACATCTAAGCGGTTACTAGCAAGAGGCTTTGGCCCCACCTGTTTTTGAAGAAATCACACCTGCATTAAGCCATGTGCTGCTTACGTCATATTCTCAGCAAGTTGAGCAGCCCGTTAGAAATCGGCAGGGAGTGATCGTGGCCATTTTCTTCAGGGAACGTCCTCCTCTCCCCCCCGCCCCATATTTTATTCCTGCATGCTCCAGTTTCTAGCTATTATTGTACACGGGTTTTATAGACTTGGGTGGGCTTTTAAGCAATTTTTGGAATGACTGTACACATAGACACTTTTATTAGAAGCCACCTTGCTGGCCCAGTTAAGGCAGAATCAGATGGAATGAGAATGATAAGTATTAATGAACTCTATGCTTTTAAGATGACTGATTATACCACAAATAACAGAGAACTAAAGAGGTAACGACTACCGAGTAGGGGGCGGGGGAGGGAGAAGAGGGGCAGGACCACAGTTCTATCATGGTTCAGACATCATGTCCAAATCGTGGTTTGGCTGCCATTGGTGCAAAGTTTTCGGATTGCACACTTCAATTCTGTCCGTACCTTCACCCCCCAAAAAACTTCCTGGTTTGAAATAACTAGAGGCCTTTCAGAGGCAGCTGGACCTGTCGGGGTGCTTTAAGGTGGATTCCTGCACTGAGCAGGGGGTTGGACTCCATGGCCTTAGAGGCCCCTTCCAACTCTACCATTCTATGATTCTATGAGCAGGGCTGGGCAATTTGTGCCCCTCTGGATTATTGGCCTATCATTCCCGTCAGCCCTCAGCACTGGCTATGCTGGCTAAGGCTGATGGGAGTTGTGGCCTAGATGTTTTGGCCTACAAGCTGCCCACCCCTGAACCGGAGTTTACCGTGAGATGCAAAGTGAGCAAACTATTCCTAGCGCATGCTAATTTGTCTCCAAACCAGGCTTGGAAAACTGATCCAAGCAGTGTTTTTGTGTTCTGGAGTGCACAAGCCTGAAGCCTGGTCACAACTGGGCTGAACTGGGCTGGTGGAATGAAAATGTTTATCTACAGTAACAACTATAAGGAAAAGACAAAGTGTTATTGAGGTGTGTGTATGTGTGTTTAATACAGCTACTCCCCAAAAGGAGAGGTTATTCCACATCAAATCCAAAGAAAGATTGAACTGTAGATCAATGCTCTGAGTATTTCTGAACCCACGTGACCCAGAACCAACACCAACTTATTACAGAGCTGGGGGTGTCCAATGGGTCCGGGGGGGATGCAATTACAAGCCCCCAGAATGCTCATGGTGGCCGTCCCCATTCTGCAGGGCAGGAGTAGCTGAATGGCAATCATTCAGGAAACGTGCAGCTGACCTTTCAATTGTGCTCCGGATTTTCTGCTCATTAAAAGCAGGAGCACTGGATTACAAAGGAATCGGCTGGGTCTATACTACTGCACATGACAAACCAGCCCTGCTCCTGCTTAGTGGTCATTTGGCAGTCTCCAATTAAGTTACCAGCTAGAAATGGTTCCCTATCGTGCTAAGCTTTAGCGGTTCTTTGCAGCAACAAAGTCAAAGGTCCTGCACTGACTTTCACTGCACAAACTCCCCTTTCAGACGGCGCAAGGCAGGATGTCCTGCAGATAGGGAAGTATGGACTGTGTAAAATCCATTCCATCTGGGTTGTGCGGATTGTCAGGTGCCGTTCGTTCTGTCATCTGCCCATCAACAGAATCGGGGTTTTTCCCCGTTTTCGAAGTTGCACAAAGCTGAGCATGTGAAAATGCGCAAATCCCCCCCCCATGCACATTTTCACACTTTAGCCTGGGGGGGGGAATGCACATTTCCAGCCATTTTTAAAAATGGTTGCATATTTTCTCTATGACTAAAACTGCGCAAAGGTCCGGAAGGTTAGAAAAACTTTCTGCATGTCTGTGGAATCCACCAGACTGAGGAAAAGCCGTCCATACTTGGGAATCTGAGGGTGGGATTCATAAAAATCCAAGCTCATTTGATTCTGTTGCGGATTTCCCTGACATCCCCACCTGCAGGCAATGAAGAAAAGCCCAGCATGACCCGCTGAAAACACCCAGGCATGAGAGAAAGCTGCCTACAGGGGCGGGTGGGAGGAGGTGACTTCAGTCTTCATAGAATATCTGTGGCCCACAAATGCATTTTAACTTTACAACGCAAGAGTGCATAGCCAGGGCTTCAGCTTCTGAGCACTTCATTCATTCGTCTTAACTCATTCTGAGTTACAATAAGGTGCTATGTAGTCCTCCGGAAACTGTCCAACAGCCCACCTGTAGACTTCTGCATACCCTTGGCCTATAGCACCTAAATTTGAAACGCTATTTCTGGAGGGCATGGGGGGGGGGGAGGAAAAGTAGTTGAAATGAGCAAAGGGACCAATGAACTAATCCAACGGGACATAAATCAAAGTTCTGCACATGAGGAGACTGTCAGGCTCAACACCGCCTGAAATTTTGGACACTTTGCAATTGTTTCTTCCAATTGCACCGAGCTGGCTTTCACTGCAAACCTAGACACGTTGCTTCGCGTTCTTCCTGCGAGCCCGCTTCAAGCGTCCCCCCGGCGGTAAAAACCTTACATGTGTTGGAAACGAGGTCTCAGAAATGTAGCTTCCTGTGGCCACTGGAGAAATGACATCGGGGCTCATGCACAGTGGTATCTACTCAGTGGCAAATGGCCATCTTCCCACACAGAGGAACCTGCTGAAGGGATGGATGGATTGACCAGCCCTCACAGAAAGACACTTTACACCAGGTCAGACCTGGGGTGGGGGAATCCGCTCCGGGATTCAGTCCGAACTCTAAAGGAGCTATCCAAGATGTGGAGCCCCTTAGATAGCTCCTTTAGAGTTCAGACTGGTTCACACTGAAACCCGGAGTGGATTAGCTCCTTTAGAGGTCGGACTGGTTCAGACTGAAACCCGGAGTGGATTAGCTCCTTTAGAGTTCAGACTGGTCCTGGATTAGCTCTTTTAGAGGTCGGACTGGTTCTGACTGAAACCTGGAGCAGATTCCTCTGCCCTACTGACATTGGAGCTACCAGCCTCCACTGGATCAGACTATTTTGTCCATCTGGTATGGTCTAACGTGACTGGTCTCTGACTCTTCAAGGTCTCTGGCAGACAACAGGTGTTTCCCGTCACCTGCTCGCTCATCCTTTTAACTGGAGGTACTGAGGACTGAACCTGGGACCTTCTGAATGCAAAGGAGGTGCTCTTTCACAGAGCTCCGGTCCCTCCTCCATCAATCATCCTGTACAAAACAGCCAGGCCCTCCCCGGCTCCTCCCATTCCCCTCCTGCCCTGCTCTTCACCCGCCCAGCTCCTCCAAGTGTTCCCTGTTTGGGCAGCTACGCTCTCGCTCCTCCCCCCCCCCCCCCCCCCGGCTCGGCTTGCCACTTGAAGAGAAACAGGCAGTGCCGCCATCCATTTATTTAACCCAGGGAGGGTCGCAATTTGAAAACCTTGAAATCCTCTTACACAACTGTTTTGGCAAGCCCCTCCGTGTCCCAACAAACATGAAACTGTGCTTGCCATTTGTCTCAGGAATCCTGCATTAATAAACATGAAGAGGAGCACTTTTTACCTCCCACACGCAGTGACAGAAGAAAACAAAGACCAGCTGTAGTCATCAATGGATCCTTGTTCTGCACATAAAGGCCTAATTGCATTTTATTTCAAGCCTACACATGGAAAACTTTACTGATGGCGTCTTGTCGATTTCGGCTTCTGGAATCCCGGCCAGCAATCTGCAAATCCATTTTGGATTCGGTCGTTAACACCTTCGCCGCCCCAGAGATGACCAACAAAGATGCTCTGGGGGATATTTCCCTATTGGAAACATTTTATACACACATCAAAAGTATTAGGAGGAACTACGAATTTCAGATTTTTTTAAAAGATTAGGTAGTTAGAATCGGTCCCTCTAATAAGTGGACTCCAAGTGGTGGGCTCAGGGGATGCCAGAGATTTGCAGAAGTACAAAAGATGTTTAAAAAACAAACAAACCCGAAAGTGGAACCCCCTCCCCCCACAAAACTCAATGAGGATGAAACATGCTCAGTACCCACAGAACGTTGGGAGTCAGTTGGAAAAGAAAATTGAAAAATGGGGCTGGAGGAGGTGGAATACCCTGTAGGAGGCCAAGCTGCCTGGTTGGCCATGCTGTTAGGCTGTGAGAATGCGCTTCAATATTTTGTTGCAGAACCCCCTTGTTATTTATTTATAAATAATCTGTATAGCACCTTTCAAGGCATTTTGCAAAACAAGACAATAAAAACAAGCAGGTAGGCACTGAAGTAGGTCAAAAGGCTGGTGGGGCAGGAAAATCATAACTGCCTGCCTAAAATCATCGATGGAGGGAGCAATATCAATACCATCATCTTCAGTTTATAATCAGAACCGAAGAGGTTGGATAGTCCAGGTGGAGGAAAGAGGGTCAACGCACCACAAAACAAATACGGAAAGAGAGACACGCTCTGGTGCTAGTGAAAAATCTTATCCTGAATAAATTCTTCTGCAGTACGCTCTACGCGTTTCGGATAAAAATCCTTCCTCAGGAGCTGAAGAAAGACACGAGCTGCTGAAATATATAACGATAACTGAAAGGTCCTCAGCTTCTTCTTTTTCTATCGGGCAACCCTCCGAAAACTGAGGGTTTTTTAGATAACGTAACGCAGTTCTTGGCAGGGACGCCCGAAAGACAAAGAAGAAGCTGAGGACCTTTTAGTTATTGCTTTATATTTCAGCGGCTCGCATCTTTCTAGTCCGGCATTCTTTTCACAGAGCGGCTGAGCAGATGCCCCAAACGAGCAGATGCCCCAATGGGACATGAGGGCTATAGCAGCCGTCCACTGTAGTTCCCCAGCAACTGCTCTGATACTGGAGGTAATGAATAGCCATCAGGACTAGTAGCCACTGATGTCCAAGTTGGCGGCCATCACTACATCTTGTGGTAGCGAATTGCATAGTTTAACCACATCAAGCGTGAAGAAAGTCTTCCTTTTATCTGTTACAGTTAGAAATGAGGATTAGAAAACAGTCCTGCTCCTTTAAGACCCCCACCCCCAAACTAGAACAAAGTAATATTTATTTAAAGATTATTATTTTTATCCTGCCTTTCCGCACCAAGGCAAAGACCTTGAGTCAGTTGACATCATAAATGTGAACACAATCAAAGAGTATAACTGTTTATACCGCCTTTACAAGGATCACCTGAAATGTCACAAAGTAGTAAGAAATCTTGGAGTTCACCAGGACTAGAGGCTGAATGTTACTCGTAAGCGCAGCAGCACTGAAACCAAGCCTATGCACGTGGTACGGCCCTGGCTCACAAACATTCCTACCACTCCTTGGATTAAGTCTGTCAGCAAAGGCTCTTGGTTGTTTGTTTTAAAAGGCTGAATTCACACAATACCCAGTGTGGGTTGCTATTGAATCATGGATTAAGGTCTTGTCTGAATGCAGCGGGTTTTCCGCAGGATGGGTTAATACCTTGTCAGCACGCAGTGCATTTTCTGAAGCGTGGGTTATCGGGTTGTGTGAACGCAGCATGTTTTCCATAGGATGGCTTGTTAACAATGCAGCATGGTTTATTTTTCTCAAACAAGCCACCTTGACAACCCATGGTTTATTGTTGGTTGTTCAGGGTGGCTAACAAGCTACACTGCATGATTAACAAGCTACCCAGCGAACAAAGTGCTGAGTTCAGACAACACGATAACCCATGGTTTGACAACAACCCACACTAGGTGAGTTAGCATGTTGTGTGAACCCAGCCAACGTTTTGTAAATTACCATATAAATCAACGCTGCCGAACCAACAAATAACGGACACCACTAGGCATGGTGGTGATGGTGTAAGCATCATCACCATCATCTTAGGTCCCTAGGCAGCGTCTGGGGGTCAATAAGATAATTCGGATTCCTGGATCCGAGGTCAGAGACAGTGCTCCAACCTCGCACCCAGGAGTCCGAGCTCCCCTCCCCTCCCCCCTCGCAGCTGGTGAGTACAGAACTGTGCCGACTGCCTCTCCAAGCCTGCCAAAGTGACGCTGGAGAGGAGGGAGAGGAAACGGTTCTGTGAGTGGAGAGGAGGAGATTGGGGGAGTGGGACGCGAGCAATCCCGTCCTCCTCTGCAGAGCCCTGGCAGAGCGGGCAAAAGTGCCTCTCTAGGAAAAAATGCAGAGTGGGAGAAGCGTGGCGGTGAAGATCGCCTCCCGCTTCTCCTGCTCTCCATAGAACGCCCAGCAGCTTCCGAATTTGGAGGATGACAGAGGCCTACGGACAGGGGTACACCGCCCCTTAGCTACACAGCCCCTGCCCTGGTTTGGGTTTCTCTTAGGCAAATCCTCAAAATCTCACGAGAGGCCCAACGCTCCCTGGAACAGACCATTGGTCCATCTAGCATCGAAGAGTTGGGCACTGGCTGGCAGCAGCTGGTCTCTAGGGGTTCAGGCAGGATTCGTTTCTAGCCCCACCTGGAGATGACGGGGATTGAACCTTCGACCTTCTGCACATGCTCTCCTATTGAGCTGAAGTAAGATGCCCAATATGAAAAGGGGAAGGGGGACATAGAAGATGGCTACTATTAACACATCCTAATCCCTGCAGCTTACAGGAGGCCAGTTCACTTCCATCAGTCATTTTCAAACTTTCTTCTTTCATGGAATGCTATCCAAATCCAACTAGGTTGCCATAGATTACCTGTGTATCGCCGAGGATTCTGGGAAGTGTTCTATTATTATTATTATTATTATTATCATCATCATCAACAACATTTGTATACTGACAACATCTAAACGGACTCTGAACCTTGGAGAGCTCCTTTAGAGTTCTGACTGAAACCCGGAACGGATGCGCCACCCCACGGACATCGGAGTCACCAGCCTCCACTGCCAATGGCCTGGCTCAGTGTAACGCAGCTCCGTAAGTTAAAGTTAGCATCAAGGTCACATTGGGGGCAGCAGCGTGGCTGTTCCCCACGCCTTGTGGGTTGAAGCCACGGTAGCTGCAAGTGGGATCCTCCTGTAACGTTCGCCCCACCCCACCCATACGCACAAATGGCTGTTCCCATGCTCGTCTGAGCATAGACGAAGACTCACACCCACGTGACGATTGGGCTAGTGCAATGGAGAGAGGGAGCCTGGCCCACTGGAGAGCATCGTGAAAAATGCACCGGCCGCACGTCTTGATGGGACTGGCGGGCCCAGCGAGATGAAGGCAGGGGAGTACACAACACAGGCAGCACGTATCAAAAGAGGGGCTGTACAAACTTACTTTGCCGTCGTCTCCTCGTCGAATTTTGTCTTCAGGTCAAATAATTCCGTCCGCGTCTTTTCCAAGGCTGAAGGGGGAGAAAGCACCACACCAAGGCATTACTGAGACGGTAAGAGCCACGTCGTGTTTTTTTGGTTCGTTTTTTTTAAAGGCCGCTCAATTACTATCAAACTATAAACTGTTCTCTGTCTGAAAAAGCCGTCTTGGATTAATAAGCCTCCCCTCTGACCAAACAAAATCACGCCGTAGGAAAACAATGCTTAAAAGCTTTTCAAAATTCCTCCTGTTGGGGAAACAGACGGAGACGCGACAGGCCCCAACCACAATCGCCTCTTTCTGGAACTGTGAAAGTCTCCAGATCCTGTCCTGCTCACTCTAGCCAGGCCTACTGAAATCCATTTACAGATCCGCTTTTGAGACACAGGCCGTCTGCGCTAGTTCATGTGGGGGCCTCCTTGCGCTACAGATGGGAAAACCACTGGGGCTGGCTGCTGATGACCAGCAGGAAATGTCCATCCCTTCCTTTCTGTCTGCTGGGGGGGGGGGCAGGTGGGGGTGTGTGCCCCCTCCTGCTTCGCCACCCCAATCTCCAGGCCCCTCTGAGAACTTCAGCCACTGAGAAATTCAGACCCATCTGGTTCGCAGTTTAGGAAGCAGATGGACTGAGGCGAGATGCAAGGGGGTCATCACCACGGGCCGCTGGTGGTCACCAGGATCCCAGGGGCCTGCTCGGGCTGCGGCGCCCAGCAGCTAATCCTGACCTTCTTCACTCAGCGAAGGGGCTGGCCATTGCCGTCTCTGAACGAGCTCATTCACACATGACGTTTATGCAGATGTGAGAAGGGGGGGATCTGCCCAAGAGGCAGGAAACCTCCAAATGATTGGCGGTTGGGCGAAACAGGACGTGACCATCTGGGGAATCCCGGAAAGCCAGCTGGAGGCTGCCAGAGGGCTTAGCTTTGGCCGCTGGGCTGAGACTCTGCCCCTTGCCATTGACAGCACCAGTGAGGACGCAAGGCTGACCCTCAGCTGATGCCAACCACGAATTCAAGTAGGTCGTGGTGGGGGCCGGAGGGACTGAGCTCCCCGGGCAGGCTTGCGATCTTGTGACAACGGTTTGTGGACAGCAATCATTGCGTCCGCTCTTGGACAAAGGGTGCCTGCAGAAGGCACTCGGATGAACCCCCAAGGCCACCCACCCATCCCTCCCTTTGCCGCTGGTGTCAGTCATGGGGGGGGGGAGGCAGGGAGAGGGCGCACCTGTCTGCAAGGTCTGCACTTTGTGTTCCGCCTCCTCCAGCTTCGAGGCTGTTGACATCTGCGTCTCTTGCAACATTCTGCCGGGAGAGAAAACCGGTGACTAGAGGCCATGTGAAACAGACGCGCCTCTGGGTAACGTAAGAAGTGGAAATCAAAAGAAATGATGATCGATTTTGCACGTCGGGATGGCGATGGTTGGCGCTGCCCTTCTCCAGCCAGTGTGCTCAGGCCTCACTGCCTCCGCCAGAAGCTTGGAGAGAGCTATGGAGCCCCCCCCCCCCTTCTCCCTGCCTGGGGCCGCAGGAGAGTTGGGGCAAGGCACATGTTTAGCACACGGCCGTACCAAGTCCGGGCTCAGGCTAATTTGGGGAGGCAAAGTGGAGTCCGGCCTTTCTCTCCTTGCCATCCTGTCCTGCTATGTTTCAGCCTCTCCAGATGCTGTGTGGTGAGAGCACCCGAGCTGCCTGGGCCTGCCGTGGGGTGTGACTCCCTTCCGGACCGTAACACACAGCACTTGCTCCTGGGCAGGGATGGGTCCCTTTGTTCATGCTGATGGGGCTCTGTGAGGACACAGGGTTGGATCCAAAGCACCCTTCCATCAGAGGAAGGCTTCTTACGTCAGAAGAAGGGGACCTTTGGATTGAATCCATGACATGATGAGATCAGGACTTCCCTGTCCCACCTAGAAGCAAGGCTCTCTGACTGTGTCCCCTAGAACAAGGGTAGGCAGAAGGTAGACTTCAATTCCCAGCATTCCTGGCCATTGGCCATGCTGACAAGGACTTCTGGGAGTTGAAGTCCAAAAGACCTGGAGTTCTACCTGCCTTCCCCAAACTGGTGCGCTCCAGATGTGTTAGGTTACAAGTCCCATCATCCCCTGGCTAGCATGGCCACTCTCTCACAAAAATGCAAAGTGGAGTACCGATAGCTAATTGGGCAACTGGAACGGCCAGCAGTGAAAGCCGGCTACAGAGTTACCGGCAGAGACGGCTTAACGCACGTTCCAAAAGTGCTCCGACGGTTCTATTTATTCACATTGTCGAGGAAACAATTTCACAGATCATTATGCCATGGCAGCCAGCTTCCGGATGAATGATTTACAGATTTCAAACACCAAAAAGACATGTGCCTCGAAAGCCCATTCTGGCTACACGAGACGAATGGGGAGGGTGGATTTGCAGGTTTCTGGAAATCACACTCCCGCAACAGCAGCCAGTAGCTACGTGTCCTTACTTTCATGTCTGCATTCTCCAGAGTTATCTGGGGATTTCAGGGGAACAGCACACGATCCTACTGGAAACATGAACCCCTGGACTAACTAAGGACTAACCCCTGGGATGCACAACCTTTTCAGCTCCAGGGGCTGTATTGAATGTCTGCTGGGAATTCCCTGCCTTTGCTTCCGGCGCCTCCTGAAAACATCATTGGTCCCCTCTACAAGGATTCGCTTTTGTGCCCGGTTAGGCGATTATGCGCATAATCGCTGAAGCGCATTTACACCTAATACCTCTGCACGAGAGGCGGCGAGAGGCAGCGAAGCGCATTAAAGGATGTCCAAAATGCGGTTTACAAGTAGTTAATGCGCATAAGTGCATATTCACACAGTCAAAATGTGCTTTAACGGACGGAGCAAAATAAAACTCGCGATTTAACGCGCATTCGATAATGCGCATAATCGGAGAGATAACGCGCCTCTACGCCCCATTTGCGCTCCGCTGGTGTGGAGGTAAATTTTTTAATGAGACTTCAAAGAGCATTAAACCTCTCGTGAAGAGGCACCCATTGTTTCAGGAAGCTTTCCTTGAGTGACCAGCCGCGGTTTTACCAGAACTCGGGGTTTATCAGAATCCATTGCTCCAAAATTCTTTAGATGTGGAGTGGTCCTAGAACTCTAGAATAGTAGAGCTGGAAGGGGCATCTAAGGCCATGGAGTCCAACCCCCTGCTCAATGCAGGAATCCACCTTAAAACATCCCTGACAGATGGCTGTCCAGGTGTGGTATCTAAATACTGTAAAAAAAATAAATTTAACATCCCCCCCTCCCCAAGAAAACCATACATGGCTTTCTCTTGATAATGCTAGAAGGATAAATAATCCCCTTATCTCCACTCCCTCAGGAGAAATCAGAGATAAGGGAAGGGTTTCCCAAACTAGCTGTAGTGTTAGCACTGGAAAGGAAATCCCAGGCTTTCCCTAACTAGCTCTAACAAGGTAAACTCTGGGTAGAGTCCCACGGCTCCGCGGGCCACACTCAAAGTATTCAAGGGCCACATGTGGCCCAAAGGTTGTGCAGCCCAGGATAAACAATAACATGCTTTCCACTTACGGAACACAGTGGGAAACGTTCAAAATGCTTCACATCCATGATCTCAGGAAAAGCTCTTTAGACTTAAAGTTCCAATGTTGCCGACCACTTCTAGGCTGCCTGAGATCTCACTTCCTTGTTAATTCGACTTGTACGTATCATTTTGACTGTTTTGTTGAACTTTTTATCTAAACTCATCCTCGCCAACAGTGTACCTAAGGCTTGTCTGAGGGCAATGAACTCGGGATTTCCTGGTTCTCGGCTCGCATTCTTAGCACGTGAGGTGCTAAAATCAGCCCTAGGCTGGAATTTTATTCTAAACAAGAGACGGACCGGGGAACCGGAAGGTGAGTCTTACTCCACTGTCACCCAACGGCAAATCACCACCCGACACCTGCTTAGGACGCAGTTTTGCGCACAATATCTTTGCGTGTGCAACAGACGTGCAAATCAACATACCTTTCCTTCTCGGCAAAGTCATTTTGCAACTTTTGTTCTTTCTCGAGAGCGATGGTCTCCGCTTGGTTCTTCAGGGTCTGCTCATATTCCCGAATTTTCTCTTTAAGTGCTTTTATTGTCACCTCTGGGGCAGGGGATGGATGGGTGGGGAGAGACAGGAAGGCGGCAGGAGAAAGAAAACGGCCGGTAAACAACCACGCGTGGTAGCGGCGTGCAGAGCACTTTCCTGTCTTGTAGGCTCCGCAGCAGCAGCAACACCACCAGCAGCAACAGCGTGGCTTAAACTTTAGCTCTTCAACTCTGACACAAAATCAATGGCTACGAGTCCCTTTGGAGACCTTTTACTCCCTAAATGCTAAATTGAACTTTAAATGCTTAAGGTTGAGAAGATCAATGGACTTTGCCGGGAAGCAGAGCGGAGGTTTCTCTAACCTGACTGCGGGGCAGAGTGAAACATCAGCTGCTAGGTACCTTATCGAAGAGCCCCCCAATTAGGCTCAACACAGACAGCTAATAGGAAGCCGCCGTCTACCAAGACAGACCATTGGCCCATCTAGTTCAGTATTGGCTACAGTGACTGGCACTGGCTTTCTGGGGTCTCAGGCAGGGGTCTTTCCAGCTCTGCCTGGAGATGCTGCTGGGGACCGAACCTTGGACCTTCTTCTGCATGCAAAGCAGGTGACTTGCTACAAATCTATGGTCCCATCGCAACAGCCCAAGGTATCTTGGTGCCTGAGCCAGAAAATCCAACGTAAAGAAATTTAACAATCTGCTGGCCTTCCATTCAAGACCTCGCCCTGCCTCATTGCAGGATGGCCCTCCTGACATAAGGGGGGGGGGGGCTGAGCTGATGAGGGGTATATGAAGTAGGAGGAAGCTCATGCCAGTGCCAGAAAGGCGAAAGGAGGAACTGCCACTAGGTTTGCAGACTACGAAACCTGAACAGAAATCTGCCCGCAAAATGCAAGGAGGGGCTAATGCAAGTGAAATCTGTCAGGGCAGAAGGCAGGGCTGCTTCTTTACCAGTGCAGGCTATGACCAATTCCCTTCCAAAAGGGATTCTCTCTCTCTCTCACACACACACACCACTTTCTCCATTTTTGCATCAGCAGCTGAGGACCTCTCTGTTCTGGGAGTCTTTCACAGAACTATGCATTTTGAGGAGAGACACGCTGGAGATTTTACTGTTGCATGTTGCACTTCTAATTCAGAAATGCCAGAAAATAAATAGCTTCTCCACTCTTCATGTTTGGTTGCAAGCCAAAAGATTAAATAGTGCTGGCCACAAGTGCCGGAGGAGCTTGCAAGTGCCGGATTAATTTCGCTGCCACCAGAATGCCCAGAACTGGACATTTTCAGGGCAACCGCAGGTCTCACAGAAAGGAAAACAGCTTTGGATTGAACGAGTTCCCTTCCCTGGTCCAAGACATGCTTGGCTGCAAAGGCCAACCAAGCGGGCACACAACAAAAATCTGGAGCGTTTTTGAGAGATGAAGCACTTGCGCCTCGAGATAATGGCATTTTCATGTACAATGGCTGCCTTTAACAGTTTGCCCATCCGCTTAAATAACTAACCTACATTACTTCAATAACTGCACCCCGCCCTAGGGATAAACAAACTGTAACTACAGCGAAGGTTGCACATACCTAGGTAGTACCACGTATTAATCTAGAGAGAAAATGGTGCTTTACTAAGGATTCACAGGCAAGAGCAGGGACAGAGTTGTATATACATTGACACACGTAGCTGGGCCATAATGCTGAAGAATAACTACAGGAGGAGTTAAAAACATGACAGCTGAATCGTTAAGGGCAAAGATGGAAACAACAGAACTAACCAAGGCAGGTATGGGGGTAACAAGGAGATTCTAGTTGAGAAAACACAATCCAAAACAAAGGGGTGATTGAAGCTCAAGACTGCTCCTACCCCCTGGGTTCTGTTCTTGGTCACACTACAGTGACAGAGACATCACAGAACCGACTTTTATGACGGGCATCTCCCTCCACTGAGCATCATTATAGTTCCTCATCTTAAACGTTTCTTGAAATGAAGCCAAACCTGTTTGTGTTTACACAGAAACAAGCAAACAAAAAAGGCCTTCCCCTCTGCCCCCTGCACCTTACCTTGATTTTTCACTTCTGCAAATTCTTTGTTGTATTCCTCGAGCGTTTCCCTCAGTTTCTGGTTCTCTGTTTCAATATCGTGCATGCGCTGGACTTTTAGCTGGAGCTGTTGCCCCAGATCCAGGGCTGGAACAGGATCTGAACAATACAAAGGCAAGGATGGAGTTGATTGGAAAAACAAAGGCGATGTCAGAACCATCCCAAACCTTCTGCCATTGCTTGGTGGGCACGCATGCACACTTACAGAAGTTGATGTCAGGTGACGTCCCTTCCAACAAATCCAGCTCCCTTGTTTATATTTTTACCGGAAGGTTGGAAGATCTGGATTTCATTGTTGGAAGTCTTGCAATCTTTTGGGACACTCACATTGATTTATAATTATTTGTTTATTTAAAATATTTCTTGGCTGCCTTTCAGGGCAGAAGCCCCCCCCCCCCCCCCCAAAGCAGTGTATACCAATAAACACATAAAACCGGTATGATAGCAAGAACAATAAAAAACAGTAAGAATACAATACAAACAGCAACGGATCCAGTAATAAAAGCAACAAAAAGTCACAGGGAAGTGCCAGGCCTCTCTAAGGGCAGGCAGAGAGGCCTCACCGCTATACATCCCCTCATTTTCTATCTTGCTGCTCTACACTATGGTAGTGAAATTGTTGGACTAGGACTGGGCAGACTGAAGTTCAAATCTCTACTCAGCCACAAAACACATTGGCTCAGTTCGGACGACACATTAGGCAATGGGGGGGGGGGGAATTGTCAGTTGTGTTGCTTATTGTGTCGTCTGGAGGGCAACACACAATGCACACACAACTGACAGTACGTTAATCAGGCACTTTAAACAACAGAGCAAAACAACAGGCTTGCACGTTGTTTAGCCCAAAGCCCCGTTGTTTAAAGTGTCATCCGAATTCAGCCCCCCCCCTCTCCGTGGACTATTCCGTTTCGGAATAGAGTTCTGCTGCCTAGAGCAGTCAAAAAACCTCAGCCACTCTATGCAGCCGGCAGAACTCACAGTGCATGCTGGGATACGGCTGGGGGACACACGGAGGAGAGGCTGCAACCAAAATGGCCACCGCAAGTTCGTAGCAGCCGGGGCGTTTGCTGGTTCCGAGCAGCGCCGGCTGCAGCGTGTCGTCTGTGGAGCTCCTCCTGCCTAACGCACGGTCAGTACGTTATTTACCCCTCCGTTGCTTAATATGTCGTCCGAACTGAGCCATTGTGTGACCTTCAATCTTCATAGCTCCAAATCAAAAACAAAAAAACACAAGGAGGAGAGCATCCAAATCAGGACCCAAAAAAAAAGGGGGGAGAAGCTCCCCTCCTTTTGGTTTTTTGTTTCTGTTTTGGAGCTACGGGCTTTGAAATAAAGTATTTTAGCATCCTGAGAACCTGCTTCTCTCCTTTGTTGTTGTTGTCCTGATTTGGATGCTCTTCTTTTGGTTTTTTGACCTTCAACCTCACATACCATCCCAACCTCACCTACCTAACCGGGTTGTGGTGTGGATAAAATGTAGTGGAGGAAACCATGGACACCACCCTGAGCTCCTTGGAGAAAGGCCACGACATAAGAAAGAAATGCAGCTTTAACATTTATCCTGGAGGCATTCCTCACAAGATGGCGGACAGCAATACAACTGTGGGGCAGTGGGTCAAGTGAAAGGCACTGTGGGTTAGGGGCTGAGGGACACAACTCGAGAGACCAGAAAGAATGAGAAGAGGACCTTTGGACAACTCCTTTTAAGAGGGTCCCATAACTATGTGCTTGGATAGTTTCTATTTACCAGGGGCAGAAGATCCACCTTCCGCTGGAAGGTTTCACCCATGAGACACACATCAGCTATTCGGCAGGAGACCCGGGACTTCACAGACCTAGATACCTTTCCTTTCTTGGGAAGCAGCGGAACTGACAAAGAGGTTGGAGGAGGTAGGGCAGAATTAGGCCGGTCGAGTGTTTTCTGCCGCACACCCAGGCAGGCGAACACAGGGAGCATTTCGACGAAGGTGCCACAGTGCACATGCCACGTCTAGCTGCACAAACTATATTTTGCCTAGTTGCTGGGCTGGCCAGCAGGAGAATCCTGGATTCCAAAAAGGTCTCATAAAACAGCGCTGCATACAGTCCGGCGGTGGGCGCCAGCATCACTTGTGAAATGGCTATGGAGATTTAGTCTCCCGCTGAGGAATGTTAAACACCCCGATCTCGGAGGATCAACAACAGTACATATTAGGGAGCTCGCTTAATTTGCAGCCGCCGCAATCATTAATTTTACAGACCACCCTCAGTTGCTGGAAACACATAACAAGCCCATTGTGCCTCTCTTAACGCACTAAGCGCAAGCCTGGGCGCTTTGCAACATGTCAGCCCAGCGCCAGAGTTTACAGAAGAGCAGCACTGGGTTATGTTGAGCAGAGAGGCAGGGTGTGCTGCGTTGTGTTACTTCGCTCGGAGGAGGAGGGCTCCCTGCGTTGCCACCTCTGTGATGCAAGGCGAAAGAAAGCAAAGCAAAGCAAAATAAATAAATAAAACCCAGGGCTGCTTAGTGCTTTGCCCTCCCAGCGCATGCATTGTTTATAGCTACATCACTTTCTCATTTGTGGTTTTTAGACAAGGGATGTTGGGTTTTTCCCCTTCATTATTAGCAGTGTTAAAATATTCATCTCACATTATATACTTTTTTAAAAGGTTATTTAACACAGGGAGGATTTGGGAGCAATCATAATGTTTAAGTTAAGTGGCAGACTGGGGCGGTAAAGACCCCACAGGAGCGTCAAACTAAGTGTCACACTGCTGCTGGTTGGCGAAAATGGACCATTTTGGCACCGTTTCCCACAGGTGGAGGCTCCTGGAACATGGAGGGGATGTGCCCCAAACCAAGATCCTTGCTATCTGTCCTCAGAGCTGAAGGCTTAAGCTGGGGTAGGGCCACAGACCATTAGATTACTGCACTGCACTGCACTCTATGTGGAGCTGCCTTTGGAGATGGTTCAGATGCTGCAGCTTGTGCAAAATGCAGCAGCCAGATTGATTCAAACAGGGACCAGGAGGGTCGAACATATAAGACCGACTCTGGTCCGCTTGCATTGGTTGCCGATTCAAGGCGCTATAAAGCCTTATATGGCTCCGGACTGCAATACCTGATGGAACGCCTCTCCTGACACGATCCTACCTGCACACTATGCTCAATATCTAAGGTCCTCCTCTGGGTGTCTAC
Source organism: Anniella stebbinsi (assembly GCA_029215795.1). Lineage (NCBI taxonomy): Eukaryota > Metazoa > Chordata > Lepidosauria > Squamata > Anniellidae > Anniella > Anniella stebbinsi. Next base: position 30,793,211 of record JARDYH010000009.1, on the reverse strand, counting down.
TCCGAGGGAGACTCAGAAGACGGCAACAAGGGAGAGGGCCTTCTCCGGGTGGTAGCTCCCCAATTACGGAATCCTCTCCCTGACAAGGCCTGCCTAGCGCCAACATTGTTATCGTTTTGGCGCCTGGTCAAGGCTGTTCTCTTTTCCCAGGTATTTGGCAGCATGTGATGAGTTTAAGTCAATGATTGCTCAAAGTTGTTTGTAGGTGTAAATTGTCTCTGTGTGCACTACTGCCTGTTGTGTGATTTTTATTAGGGGTGTGCATCGGATCGGATCCGATCCACGATCCGAATCCGATCCGCCCCAAAATCGGGAAAATCCAATCCGATCCGATCCGATCCGATCAACCTCCGATCCGATCCGATCCGACGAGGTCCGATCCGGATCGGACGCCATTTTGAATGCTTTTTCCCATAGCCAAGTATTGTTTTACAAAAACGCCTATAACTTTTTCATTTTTAAAGATAGAAGGATGAAACTTGGGCACATTATACACTGGTTAGGGATAGTTATCTGTGAGAAATTTCAGAAAGATTGGTGCATGCGTTTTGTGGCAATTAATTGTTTAATAAATACCCAGAAATGCCTATAACTTTGTCATTTTTAAAGTTACAAACATGAAACTTTGCCACATTGTAGGTGGTACCTTGGGACCTATCTGTGAGAAATTTCAGAAACTTAGGTGCTTGCCTTGTGTGGCAATTAATTTTAGAAAAATGGGTAGTAGTGGGGTAAATACATTTACGCCTCCCATTTTTTTATTTTTGAAGATACAAACAGGAAACTTGGGCACATTACAGGTACCACTTGCCTTGATATGTGTGTGAAATTTCAGAAACATTGGAGCTTGCCTTGTGTGGCAATTAATTTTTGAAACAATGAGGAAAGAAACACCTATAACTTTGTCATTTTTAAAGTTACACACATGAAACTTTGCCACATTGTAGGTGGTACCTTGGGACCTATGTGTGTGAAATTTCAGAAACATAGGTGCTTGCCTTGTGTGGCAATTAATTTTTTAATAAATACCCAGGAATGCCTATAACTTTGTCATTTGTAAAGTTACACACATGAAACTTTGCCACATTGTAGGCGGTACCTTGGGACCCATGTGTGTAAAATTTCAGAAACGTAGGTGCTTGTATTGTGTGGCAATTAATTTTTGAAACAATGAGGGATTCATTGGACAGCACTTGCCCATAGGGATTCATTGGACAGTACTTGCCCATAGGGATTCATTGGACAGTACTTTCCTATAGGAAATCATTGGAAAGCACTTGCCCATAGAAAATCATTGGAAAGCACTTGCCCATTGAGAAATACAGTTATGCCTCCCACTTTTTTATTTTTGAAGATACAAACAGGAAACTTGGGCACATTGTAGACTGGTTAGGGATAGTTATCTGTGAGAAATTTCAGAAAGATTGGTGCATGCGTTTTGTGGCAATTAATTTTTTAATAAATACCCAGGAATGCCTATAACGTTGTCATTTTTAAAGTTACATACATGAAACTTTGCCACATTGTAGGTGGTACCTTGGGACCTATGTGTGTGAAATTTCAAAAACGTAGGTGCTTGCCTTGTATGGCAATTAATTTTAGAAAAATGGGTAGTAGTGGGGTAAATACATTTACGCCTCCCATTTTTTTATTTTTAAAGATACAAACAGGAAACATGGGCACATTACAGGGAACACTTCACTTGATATGTGTGTAAAATTTCAGAATGATAGGTCCAGGCATTTGGTGGCTACGAATTTTTTAGATTAAAAGTTATTAACCTTTTTTACACAGAGGCTGGGGCTGTCAATTGCACCCTCCCGCCTCCCGGGAAGAAGAAGGAAACACTTTCTCTCATCTCTTTGATCCTTGCACGCTTGGCTGCAACTGAGCTAGTATCCATTACAAAAGGAGAAACAAAGTAGCACTTGGCTCGTGTCTGCTTTGATACTTTCACTCAAGCAGAACGGCTGAGCCTAGGATCACTCTCTCTCGCTGGGATCGTTACAGGAGAAATTTTCTACAGTCTTCAAAGTGGTGTGTGCAGACACCTTGCCACCACATGCCTGGACCTATCATTCTGAAATTTTACACACATATCAAGTGAAGTGTTCCCTGTAATGTGCCCATGTTTCCTGTTTGTATCTTTAAAAATAAAAAAATGGGAGGCGTAACTGTATTTACCCCACTACTACCCATTTTTCTAAAATTAATTGCCATACAAGGCAAGCACCTACGTTTTTGAAATTTTACACACATAGATCCCAAGGTACCACCTACAATGTGGCAAAGTTTCATGTATGTAACTTTAAAAATGACAAAGTTATAGGCATTCCTGGGTATTTATTAAAAAATTAATTGCCACAAAACGCATGCACCAATCTTTCTGAAATTTCTCACAGATAACTATCCCTAACCAGTCTACAATGTGCCCAAGTTTCCTGTTTGTATCTTCAAAAATAAAAAAGTGGGAGGCATAACTGTATTTCTCAATGGGCAAGTGCTTTCCAATGATTTTCTATGGGCAAGTGCTTTCCAATGATTTCCTATAGGAAAGCACTGTCCAATGAATCCCTATGGGCAAGTACTGTCCAATGAATCCCTATGGGCAAGTGCTGTCCAATGAATCCCTCATTGTTTCAAAAATTAATTGCCACACAATACAAGCACCTACGTTTCTGAAATTTTACACACATGGGTCCCAAGGTACCGCCTACAATGTGGCAAAGTTTCATGTGTGTAACTTTACAAATGACAAAGTTATAGGCATTCCTGGGTATTTATTAAAAAATTAATTGCCACACAAGGCAAGCACCTATGTTTCTGAAATTTCACACACATAGGTCCCAAGGTACCACCTACAATGTGGCAAAGTTTCATGTGTGTAACTTTAAAAATGACAAAGTTATAGGTGTTTCTTTCCTCATTGTTTCAAAAATTAATTGCCACACAAGGCAAGCTCCAATGTTTCTGAAATTTCACACACATATCAAGGCAAGTGGTACCTGTAATGTGCCCAAGTTTCCTGTTTGTATCTTCAAAAATAAAAAAATGGGAGGCGTAAATGTATTTACCCCACTACTACCCATTTTTCTAAAATTAATTGCCACACAAGGCAAGCACCTAAGTTTCTGAAATTTCTCACAGATAGGTCCCAAGGTACCACCTACAATGTGGCAAAGTTTCATGTTTGTAACTTTAAAAATGACAAAGTTATAGGCATTTCTGGGTATTTATTAAACAATTAATTGCCACAAAACTCATGCACCAATCTTTCTGAAATTTCTCACAGATAACTATCCCTAACCAGTGTATAATGTGCCCAAGTTTCATCCTTCTATCTTTAAAAATGAAAAAGTTATAGGCGTTTTTGTAAAACAATACTTGGCTATGGGAAAAAGCATTCAAAATGGCGTCCGATCCGGATCGGACATCCGGTCCGATCCGATCCGACCATCCTCCGATCCGATCCGACCCCCCAGGTCCGATTCCGATCCGCTATCCGATCCGATCCGGGGGGTCAGTGCACATCCCTAATTTTTATGTTTTAAATTCTGCATATTGTTTCTAATGGTTTTAACCTTTGCAAACTGCCCAGACAGCTTCGGCTATGGGGTGGTATAGAAATGTAATAAACAACAACAGCAACAAGGGCCTAGCGTGTAGCAGGCCCTACTCCATGGGTGGCAAACTGGAGACACAGCTGCACGAAGAGTGGCACAAACAGGAGTAAAGCTGTGGCGCTCATGGGCAAGAGAAAAGCTTGGATCTAATGGGAATCGGAATCAAGGCTTTTCCTCTAATCCCCTGAGCTGGGGAATGGCAGCAAGGATGAGAGGCAGTTGGGAGTGTTGCGCTGACTCTGACCCATAGCCAAGCCTTGGGGCCCTCCTAATCTCGCCCATAAGTGCTCCAAACTCCTGCTCGGAACATTCATGCACCTCGAGTTCGCCACCGATGCAGTGAGGCGTGCAAGACTAGAGATGTCTCCATGGATGTGTCCAGAGCACCATCCGGTGCTGGGCTATGGGATGAACTTCAGAGATTGTGGCCTGAAGAGGTGGAGGAGGAGCTTTGAGGGCTGTTGACTACCACACGCTTGCTCTTCCTCTGCTTACCTAGACTAATTTCATCTGGCAGAAGGGGGACTGGCCCTGCTGGAGGAAACCCTCCGTGGTTCACAGGGCTGTTTGCAACTATCCCCTGCTTGGACAAGGTGCATGGATGGGTGCCTGCCACGCTCTCGGATGAGGCTGATGATCTGGATGCATCTCGAACTGGTTTCAGGCCTGGTTTTGGCACAGAAATGGCTTTGGTTGCTCTAATGGATGCCCTACGCTGGGAGAAAGTTGGGGGCGGGGGGGTGCTAATTCTCCTGAGTATCTCAGTTGCTTTTGACAACACAGTCCATAGTATCCTTCTGGAGAGGCGTAACGATTTGGGAGTCAGGGCAGATCGTTTTGGTGGCTTGGTTCCTTTCTAGAGGGCTGATATCAGAGACTAGCGGGGGTGGGAGCTCTGGTGACTGTGCCCTGGGGTCCTGCAGGATTCCATCTTGTCCCTGTGTCTACCTGTGTTGGCTTCCCCAGTTCAGACTTCCCCGCTAGCACCTGGTAGGCAGCAGGGCTAGAGGTGTGTCCCTGAGGTCCCAGTCTAAGTGCTTTCCCCTTCATGTCAGTAACACCCAGAGGGGGCTTCTCTCGCTCCCCTTCGCAATGGACTCTGGGGAGAAAGGGAAATGCCGAACCACTGCATTAAAGCAGGGATGGACTGGAGGAGGACCAACAAGCTGAAGCTCACGGGGCCGCAGGTGACTGGTTTGTCAGCTCAGAGAGGCCGTGGACGGCGGCCCTTGAAGATTCCTCAGAACCTCCAGCCAGAACAAAACAGATCACATGGCGCCAGTCTTGAAACAGCCACCTTGACTACTGGTCTGCTGCTGACCACTATTCAAAATGCCAGTGCTCCGGTTTAAACCTCTAGATCAGGGGGTACAGATCCCCAGGACCGGGGAACCAGTCCAGTCCCCTGGGGGATTCCTCAGAGGGCCACACCCCAATCGCTGGGTGGTTTCCCGGATTTTACGCAGTCTGTCTCCCCCCACCCCATTCTAAAAAGCTAAAATGCCTCTCTAAGGGTTACTTCCAGGAAGAACTGTGAACTACAACATGCGGGTATTTGGGGTAATTTTAGCCTCGCCCCTTTTGCCTTTGGCCCCACCTGCCACTAGAATGCAGCCTCCGAAAGCTTCTCCGGAATGGAATGTGGCTGTAAGGGGTTCTGCGCCCCTGTTCTACATGGATTGGGACCCAGATCCCGGAGGGAAAGCCTTCTCTCCTATCAACCTGTGCCTAACCCTGATGACGCCCCGCTTGCGCAGCTCACTTCCCAAGGAGGCTTTTCTCTTCTTTGGCCCCACTTTTAAAGACTTGTTTTTCACAAGCTATTCACCTCCAACATACTTTTAAACCTGTGGCGATCGCTTCTCGTGATGCCATTCCACATGTCCTTTGGTTCTTTCAGGGCCTACTGGAAACTGCCCTGGTTTCTTTTAATTGAAGGGCGCTATAGAAATGCTAGGCAGAGACACCTCAGGGGACAGGTGCTTGCATTGACTGCGCCCTGGAGGGGTAGACTTTAGAACGTGGCACACTTGCCAAAACAGTGCGCTTTTGTTAGCTGTTGATTCACATAGGGCCATCAACGTACGTAGTGGACAGGAGGGCAAGTCCCTGCCCTGAGGAGTGTACAAACCAAAATTCAGAACTGGGAAGGGAAATGGAGGCAGGAGTAAAATGTGCATTTGTTCTTGTTTTGCGGAATCTGGCTTAGTTACAGTGGAGTACAGGAACTAGAGGGGTCGGGCCAAAGGCTTCGTGGGGAAAGGGATATGAGAGAAGTAAGAAAGGAGGTACTTGCAGGCATCGGGAGCAGCAAGAAAGAAAGGGCAGAGTTGTTTAAGAGAGCAGGACACCCTCGGGCGGCTATTAGTGTTGGCAGAGGTGGAGAGGCGGAAGCGGGGATGTATCAAGAGATGCATGGGGATGGGTGGAGATCACGAAGGGCTTTCAAGGCAAAGGCGGGGAGCTCATACTAGAACCATCTAGCTACAACCCTAGTTGGATAGGACGGCCCACGTGTCCTACTTTAAGACAGTCTTCTTTTTGAAGGTGACCTCTTTTTGAAGGAATGCCCAGTTCAAAGACAAAAAGACTGAGGAAGTGAGAGCGGCCGGGGGTGAGGGGTGCAAAGTTTGCCCACCAACATTTAGACTTGAACAGCAAACCAAGCAGGCACCCGGTCACAATCTTCCCCACTGTCTTGTATTTTTATTTGAATTATTGTAATTCTTTCCAAATGTATATGCATAGGTAAGAACATACAAGGGGTGCTGAATCAGACCCAAGGGCCCATCTAGTCCAGCACTCTGTTCACACAGCGGCCAACCAGCTGTCGGCCAGGGACCCACAAGCAGGACACGGTGCAACAGCACCCTCCCGCCCATGTTCCCCAGCAACTGGCGCATATAGGCTTATTGCCTCTGATACTGGAGGTAGCACAGAGCCCTCAGGATGAGTAGCCATTGATAGCCGTCTCCTCCAGGAATTTATCCAACTCCCTTTTCAAGCCATCCAGATTGATGGCCATCACTCCGTCTTGCGGTAGTGAATTCCATAGTTTATAACTCAACACATGTATCCTCTTTTATCCTCTTTTTCAGTGATGCAATTCCTCTTTCTGGTGTTGAGGGTATTGAAGTACATGCCCCCCAATACACACATATCATGCCCAGCACACACTTAATAAAAAATAAAAATAAAAATTATCCAGTATGTTCATTTTGAAGGACCCACAATATATGAACATCAGCAAGGCTCTCCTAGACTAAAATTAGCCAGGAATTCATATTAACCATCCCTCCCTCCCCCGGCACTACGAACATCTACATTATAAAATGAATAATGACTAAACCTTTAGTCAATAAATTCCCAAATCCCTGGAAAGCATTATATCGTAAATGAAAATGTTGGCACTCTCATAATTATTCATCAGGATATGTATATTTAATTTTGCTCTATTAAAGGTTAATGTCAAAGAAGCGAAACAGTCACAGAATAAAGTATGAAGAGAATGTTAAAACCATCTCCTTGCATTAAACTTCAAACTTTGCTTAAGCTGAGATGAATGATTCAAATGTCAGCTGTTTTTGAATATTGTTTTGGGATATGTTAAGGAGTCCATGCCGAAACAAACTTACTTCCCTGCTTTGATGTGTAAGGCTTCTATTAAACAAAATCTAATTACATCACCGTTATAATGGCTGGGACATCATTCAGTTACATACCAGCCCAACGACTTTTGGTTTGGAAATCTCAAAATGCAACAAGCCTTTGGAAGGAAGTTTTGGGGTACTCATGATTATTCCCAAGAGGGACCCTTTTAAGGATGATTGCCTAGATATTTCTATACGGAGGCTCTGGTGTATGTAAACACCCTGGAACAAGACCAATGTACCTTCATATGCACGTAAAAACGGGATGTAAACCTACAGGGTGAAAAGGAGCAAGCGACACCTGGGTTATGAAACCCTCTAAGGATGGTATCAAGTGCAATGTTTAAAAGTAGCTTTGGGGCAAAACATCTGAAAATCCAATACTTCCCCCACTTAGGTACTAGATATTTACATTCATTATCTAACAGGGGTAAAAATATTCCAAAGTTACGGTGGGACGGTGGCGGGGGTGGGGCGGAGGAGAGAAATAGCACCACCAGTTCTCAGAGTTGGATGAGAAACATGCTCTCTAAACATGTGGATTATAGAAATCGTGCAAAATTATTGGGGCTGGGGATAAGGAAGAAGAGGAGAAAGCAATTATTTACTTGGATTTCAATCTCTATGCATTTAGGCTCTATTCTTCCACCTCTGATATTGGGAGGGGGGCAGGAGTATCAAAGGCCTCCCCACAGGGCTGCTGTGGGCCTGAATTATGTATATATAATCACAGCAGAGTACCATGAGCACTGGAAAATGTCCCATAGAAAGTATTGCATGTCCTACAGGACATTACTCAATGAAAGTTCTTATCACTAAGAATAAAACATACAAATAAGCAATGGATTTTAGGAGAAGGTAGAGAATGAGAATGTTAGGTGCTCAAGTTGTGTCTGGGCCCTAAGCGAGGATGCTCTACAGCTAAAGCGCTCCAAATATATGTCCATCACACTTTGGGGTTTGAGAAGCAGCCTAGTTTTTACAGAGCTGGTTGAGTTGCATCTGTGCTTTACCCAATGGAGTCCGGTGGCTCCGATGTTAGTAGGGTGGTGAATCCGCTTGGGGTTTCGGTCAGAACGCTGAAGGAGCTCTCCAACCCCATCCACAAAATGGGTCCAGCACCTTGGATAGCTCCCTTAGAGTTCTAACTGAAACCTGGAATGGATTTACTGCTTCACTGATACCACAGTCACCAAGCTCCATTTATTCATCACTTCAGATAGCTGGTGCAAGCTTCCATGATGGGACGTTCTATACATCGGGGGGGGGGGGGGGCAGGGGATTCTGCATACAGAAGAAGATCCTAGGACATCAAGAAGAAGATTAGAACAGAGACTTCCCCCTGACGTGCAAGTTTTCTGTAGGCAGAGAGATTTTGCTTTTCACGGAAGAGAAGATCATTTGGTCCTGGGAGCAATTTGATCCTGCGAGCTGTCTCAAGCAGGACAATTTGATCACCTCTGTGAAAACAAGACCTGGGACCAACTGCCACACCCCAAGACCCTCAACATGGGATGGTTTGGCTGTGGAGCAGCCCAATTTAGAGCACAGAATTCCATCCGTACAGCTGAGTTGGCTCCTTCCAAGGGTTCTAGGAAGAGTCCTTCTGTTGACTTTTAATAAGGCAAAACATTCCAATGCACCCAATGACTGACTCAAACCCTCAACCCCATCCTGGCCTCCATGAAACATCTCACTCACTTTTGCTCTGGAGCAGCAATCCCAAAACTCTGTGCCCAGGTAAACGAGTGTGTCTTGGAAACAAGCCATCGTGCTCTAGAGATCCAGAGGGAGTTAGAAAAAGGATGAACTGGGATACTCTGATTTAACCTTACACTACAGCCAGTCGGGTCGGGAAAACAGAAGCCTCCCCATGGACAGGAATGCAGGACGCTGCTTTATACAGAGTCAGACTCTTGGTCCATCTAGCCCCGTATTGTCGCCACGGACTGGCAGCCATGGCTCTCCAGGATTTCAGGCATGGTTGTTTCCCAGCCCTACTTGGAGATCCCAGGTATGGAACCTGGGACCTTCTCCACGCACAGCATCTGCTCTCTCACCCTGAGGCTAGGGCCCCTCCCAGAAAGCACAGCCCATTCCCAAACGGAGTAGCTAACAGGGAAGGTAACGTGAATTTGGCTTCCCCGCCAGTACAAGGGCGATGCCTGCCCATATTCCCAGAACTGTTCTGTCATAGCTTTCCTGCAGGCTCTTTATCATGTTTCATGATGCTCTTACTGTGGCTGTTCTTATATTGTTTTATTGCTAGCTTTGATTTCTGTTTTCTCTTTTTTTGTACACTGCTGGTTTTATTCTATTTCGTTCCACTGTAAGCCACCTTGAACTTTATGAGGAAATGTGGAGCACAAGTATTTTAAAGTAAACAGTAAATAACAGACAATGCAATTTTATTTTACTTGGGATTTTAATCCGGAAAACACACACAACAGCCGCATTTAAAAGTTTGGGAAAGCTCGTTTTATTTAAAAGGCAAGAAGTGAGGTGGTTTGATACTAATCAGTGAAGAGACAAATCCAACCATGGCGCGCACTCTTAATACTCAAGTGTAACTGTTTAGAAAAAGAACATGGAGGTTAGCCCTGTCCCCCTCCACCCCACCCCCCCAATCGTTAGGTGAAATGCTCAATGCACCCCTTGTGAGTCTGGCATGCACAATGACATCACACACCCACGTGGCTTACTTTGCGCTGGGCACTCTAGGCTAATGTAATCATATGATTACATAATTAACCCAGCTGTCTCATTAAGAAAATCAACTGGAATTCAGGGCATAATTAGTCACACAGCAATTAGCATGCTGATGAGCAAAAATGATGAAAATCCCTCTAGATGGGGAGGGTGCTGGGACCACCCATGTCATCTCCAAAAAGAGAGCCACCGCAGCTGGAGGGGGACAGACCTGTACAGAATCCATTTCTCCTTGGAATAGAGTTTTTGATCCAAGTGGAGGAGGAGGAGGAAGAAACCCCCAACATGAGAATCAAGCAGAAGGCATCATACATGCCTAAAAAGAGTGACTTGCTGCTTCCATAAAGAGGACTGGGGTAACTGGAAAACCAAGTGCAGGCCTCCAGATCGGGTTTTATAGATGAGGTGGGGGAACAGCAAGAGGGGAAGGCCTGAATATATCATAAAACATCTCAGGTGCCTGAACAAAATATTTTATTCTGCCTAATGCATTTTGGAATAAATTTGCTTGCTCAGGGGCCTCTTTCTGAAATCTGTCGAGCAGAATAAAATATTTTATTTAAGCACCTGTTTCTGTTTAGAGGCCTCCACTTGCTTCACCCTGAGGCCGAAGAATAAGGGCAAGTGAATGACTGGGTTCAGACAACACAATAACCAATGGTGGCTTAAATAGTCAATGCTTGGTTATTTAATCCACCATGAGTTATCATGTTGTGTGGAGGGAATTTTTTTTAACCAATAGTTGGTTATTTGTACGAAATAACCAATACAAATAACCAACACTGTGTAGAGTTAGCTATCTGAACCACCATTGGTTACCATGTTGTGTAGAGGGTACCACTGGTTATTTCCTTGGCCACCATTGGTTATTTTGTCAGCCACAGAGTTGCAAGGCAAGAGCACTCAAAGTGGTAGCTGCTGCTCTAGTCCAGCTGGCAGGATAGGTTTTTGGCAGCAATGGCTGATGGAATACTAGCGGGAGGATTGAGTGGGGGAGAGGGCAGGGGATAAGTGAGTCAATTCTGCTTGAACTAATAGTCAACTCAACGCTGATCCTAATCCACACCACAGTTGATTATTATCATGTTATGTGGATAGTACCCCCTAGATAAACAATTGCTGAGTTGATTATTACTCCACCATTGACTAACACGTTGTCTGAATGCAGCCCATCTTAGCCAAAGTCCCCCAAAATTTGAAGTTGGCACTACCAACCTGGGTAGATGGGCATCATCTGACTGGAGTGGGGGGGAGGCGATGGTGAAATCGCAGTTCCCTACCATCGCTTTTCTGTTCCACAATAGGGACCAGCAGCTTCCTCTTTCTTCACACGGGGAAGAAAGAGGAAGCAGCAATGACAACTTGGCCCATTCAGTGGGCGTTTTTTTCACACTGCTTTTCCTGCATACAGCAGGAAATGGCGCCAAGTTTCGCCTCCAACCCCCCCCCCCCAAAAAAACCCCCATGGATTTACAGGGTCTTATTTTGTTGCGGAAAATAGAGCAGAAGGAGAAGGAGGCAGACGCTATCGTCAAACGGACCCGTAAACATCCATTAAGTGGCCCAGTGACGACGAGCGTGCTATAAAACGCTTGTCTGACGACGCTCAATGAGTGGCTAACTGCTAGCCTGTTCTAGCATATATCTATCATGTTCCAAAGCTCTGCAGACCTCAAAGAAAATGTGTAATATCAACCCTTATGTATTATTAGGAAGGAGCTGTGGTATGAGTAGTACGCATGCAAAAACAAAGCAGTAAAAAAGTAGAAGCAATTTGATCCTTCTCCTAGCCTGGACACTGTTTTTAAATTTTAAAACATGTTTTTAATTTTACTGTGGGTTTAATTCTATTTTAACTTTTGTAAATTAATTGTACATGTTTTAATCTTGTATGCCTTGAGTCCCAGCCCTGGGGAAAAGGCGGGATATAAATAATAACAACAACAACAACCTGGCAGGAATGAATTATACGGACAGACACAATACAGCTGCAAAAATAATTCACCAACAACTGGCCATCAAATTCAACCTCATCAAACAACCCACACCATACTATACACACTCACGCGAAACAATCTTGGAAAAGGCAGATCATAAAATATACTGGGAGAGAACAATTCATACCGACAAGACAATACCTTGCAACCAATCAGACATAACAGTCATAGACAAAAAACAAAAAACAAACAAAACCACACGTACCTCATTGACATAGCAATACCTAATGACAAAAATGTTGTCGAAACTATGGCAACAGGAAAAGGTCACAATGATTCTGTTAGTCATATCAGTCATTGGCATCACATCAAAAAAACTATACCGAAAACCTTCAAAAACTGGGCCTACCAAACTACATCCACACCAACATCCAGAAAGCAGTCATAGTTAAAACATGCTCAACTGTCAGGGAAATCCTGAATCTGGAAAAGACAGCAGGACTTGGCAAAGCCCGTCACATCCGTCTAGAAAAACCGCCACGAGCGAGAAAGAGATACAACAACAACAACAACAACAACAATAATAATAATAATAATAATAATAATAGAAAAGTTTGGCAGCGTTCATTGCAGATGGCTTGAAAAGAGCTGGGCAAATGTGAGTGTGAATGAGCTTGGGTCTGTGCTCTTTTATGCATTCAAACACCACTGCGGTATTACTTAGGTGCAGTGATGCTCTAAAAAGGATGGCTTTGATTCATGGGGAATGTCTGGGGACAGGGGAAGCTGCCTCCTACTGAGTCAAGATCCTTGGTCCATCCAGCCCGGTATGGTCAACACTGATTGACAGCGGCTCTTAAAAGGCTTCAGGCCAGCTTCTTTCCTAGCCCGACCTGGAAAAGCTGGGGGCTGAAGCTGGAACCCTCTGTATGCAAAGGGGCTCTACCACTGCATTACGGACCTCCCCTTAAAGGCAACACACCTGACCTCCTGGGCTTTGGGCTAATGCCTTACACATGACCTGCTGGGCAAACAGAAGAGCATCCCTGGGCCCCTCCTAGAAGGCAGCTCTGCCGTACAGCTTTTGACAGGGGCAGCATTTCCTAACGTGGAGACGGTTTTGCAGCGACTGACCGGAAGCCTGGAAAACGCATTCTCCCCAACCGCACCAGGAGTGCGTAAGTACTCTCTGGACTCCACACCAAAGGGACGATCTCCGATTTTGCCAACAGAGCGAGTAAGAGAGCTGGAAATTAAGGAGCGGAGTTTGTTCAGGAGGACCGGGAGGCATTTCGAAGTCTCCCTTCACAGAGGTGTTTCATTAAAGCACAGCTGCTGTGGGTGTGTGAGTGGGTGTGTTTTAAAAAGCGGCACATAAAATATGAATCTGCACTAAAACAGAGGCCTCTACGTTTCAGAACGTGCCCAGGTCGAACTGAGGGAGTGCAGTTGCGCCAACACAACAAACGGGAGGATCAATCCCACAATCAGCAATGTCATAACATCTGTACAGGACTGCAGCGTGTGACACACATGGGCACAACTCTCGTGCAATGAGGGCTGGCTTCTCTCTCTCTCTTTCTCCCTTTATCTTGTTAAATTCCAATTTGCCAAATGGGAACTCATTCATCTCTGGGTGGTGGAAGGAGGCTGGGGCGGGAGCGCACGGGCGTGGAACGCTAAAACAAAAGGACTTCATTACAGGCCCATGTAACACTGACAACGGCCAGACAGCCTGTTATGAAACATGAACAGAACCACAGAGGCAATTAATATTTCATACAGCTGGCAATGCGCTAGCAAAGGGTTGGCTCTAAAAATAATTCATTCCCGATGCTTCGGCTCCTGGTTTCCCAAAAACCAGGTCTTTGAGCGAAGCGGCTGGCTGCTTCCTTTTGAGAAAACTCCCACACAGAGTGGGACGGGAGGTGGAGGGGGGGCTGGGAGGAGACGGAGAAGAGAGCGTCCTCCGGCAAGCCCTTTAAAACGCACTGCTGGGTTTTAAAGGCCACTGCGCACCGTCAGCATCACCCAAAAGGGAAAGGAGTTCTTAAGTGTCCCTTTCTTCTGTCCCCAGGACTTCTGAGCAAGACTCAGAGCACAGAAAGAGATGAAGAACTCTCTCTCTCTCCCTCTCCCTCTCTCCCTTGTATGTCAGACGTGAGCAAGGCAATGCTCAGCCAGAGCTGAGGTGACCGGTGGAGGCACCGGGGGATGCACCGCTGCCTTTGGATCCTAAAGGGCTTCAGCCAAGTCACGATGCCTCAGCTTCACCTACCTCATAGGGCTGTCGCAAGGGGAAAGCGAACGTGGAACAGCAGCAACAACTATAGAGCATCTGGCACAGCAGAAGGAATATGTGAAACCTCCAGTGTCCGAGGCAGTAAGCCCTATTTACACCAGTTGCTGTTGCACAGTGTCCTGCTTGGGGGTCCCTGGTCGGCCACTGTGTGAACAGAATGGACTAGCTGGACCTTTGGTCCGATCCAGCATCAGGGCTCTTCTGATGTTCTTACGTGCAAACACTGTCACAAGAAGTCTGCGCAAATCTTTCCACGAACGAAAATGCAGCTCAGACCGCCGAAGGATAACTATGTGGCGGCTTCTGAATATTCAGTCGCCTTCCGGTGTAATTAATTCATTAATTATCCCCCAGAAAATTAATAAACCCACACTGCCGAGAGGGTGTCTTGCGAGGAAGTTGTGTCTCCCTTCCTGATGCTGCCAGCCCAGTGACGGAGGAGTTATGGCCCTGATACCGTTGCAATGGAGAACCCACTCCCCTGGCTCCCTAGGAAGCACATGCAGGGGGCCTGCTTTGAAACGCCTCAGACACTGATTCCTATTTTGAAATGAGACTCTCAGCACCAGGCAATCGGCTCCCACGGGGTTTCGTAAAAGAAAAAAAGAAAAAAAGAAAAAAAGAAAAAAAAAAGAAACTGCAGTTGCGGGAAAGGCAGGGAAACAGGTGAGGATATGCAACACTAAGAAGGAGGGGCTAAAACTTTTTACCCTTGTGCTATTTTCCCATTGAAATACACACACACACACACACACACACACACACACACAAACACACAGGCTGAATTCGGACAACATGATAGGCAATGGTGGGGTAATAACCAACCTTACAGTTGTTCATCTAGGGGGCACTCCCCACACAAATGGGTAATAAATAAACTGTGGTGTGGATTAGGATCAGCGCTGAGTTGACTATGACAGCATTCGGACGACACGATAGTCAATACAACTGACGACTGTTTCCACCCCACCCACCCCAGTTGCTTATTGTGTCGTCTGAATTCACTCATACTTTAAGCTACCATCTGTACCCAAAAGTGACATTTACTGCAGTGGCACATTTGGGTGCAAATAGCAGCTAAAAAAAAAAAGGGTGGGTAACAAGAAAACACTGCAAGGATTAACAGATTAAGCACCCCCTCCCTATGCTTAAGTCCCAAACAAGATCTTCTCCCCCACAACCCCCATGCCCCAGCAGCCATGCCCTGGGACCTCTGTTGATATCAATAAAACGTTCTGTTCTGGAAATGACAAGGATTCAAGAGCAGTGGTTGACTAGCAAGGCTTTTCTAAATGGGGGGGGGGGGGGTGCTGTTGCTTTTTAAATTAGTAAGTGGTGACCGACCAAGAAAGAGACCTTGGGGTTGTGGTGGACAGATAGATGAAAATGTCAACCCAGCGTGCAGCCACTGTAAAGAAGGCAAACTCCACGTTAGGCATAATTAGAAGAGGAATCGAGAATAAAACTGCCAGTACCATACTGCCTTTATGCCAATCAATGGTGTGACCACACTTAGAATACTGTGTACAGTTCTGGTCACAACCCCTAAAAAAAAAATACTGTAGAGCTGAAAAAAGGGCAAAAAAGGGCAAAAAAGGGCAACTAAAATTATCAAGGGGCTGGAGCATCTCACCCATGAGGGAAGGTTACAGCAGCTGGAATTGTTTAACTTGGAAAAAAAGAGGCTCAGGGGAAATATGACAGAGGTGTACAAAATGGTGCCTGGTGTGGAGAATGTGGATGGGGAGACATTTTTCTCCCTCTCCCATAATACTAGAACCCAATGGGGTCAACCCATGAAGCTGATTGGTAAAAGATTCAGGACAGATCAAAGGAAGGACTTCTTCACACAGTGCAGTTAAACTCTGGAATTAACTACTACAAGATGGTGTGATGGCCACCAATTTGGATGGCTTTAAAAGGGGGTTGGGCAAATGCTTGGAGGAGAAGGCTATCAAGGGCGACTAGTCTTGATGGCTCTATGCTACCTCCAGCATCAGAGGCAATAAACCTATATACACCAGTTGTTGGGGAACATGGGTGGAGGGTGCTGTTGCACTGTGTCCTGCTTGTGTGTCCCTGGTTGATAGCTGGTTGGCCCCTGTGTGAAGAGAGTGCTGGACTAGAAGGACCCTTGGTCTGATCCAGCCTCAGGGCTCTTCTTATGTTCTTAGCTAATTTCCCCAGTTTTTGCCTTTTAGTTAAGCCTATTAGAACTAGCTGGCGATACTATCCAAGCCATTTTTCTCTTTCTAATGAGCATTTGTGTATTTTGAGAATTAAAGTCTCCAAAGACCAATTCTATGTTTTGGGGAATTTAAGAAGTGTTTCAACTACTCTTCCCAATTTAGAAATAGCTATACCCTTCCTTAATGGTTGTAGAGCCCTAACTGTGTCTTTTTCATTCTGTAAGTATACACGTAGGTTTAACAAGCATATGCAACATACAAGTGCATATCAAAGCCCTGTACAGATATTGTAATCATGTAAGGGGTGGAACAATTAGTGACTAAATCATCTCGATCAGATCAGACAATACCTTTTACCTCCAAATATCAGGTGGGGAGTGAAATCATGCCTCTGCAGCCATCCAGTGTGGCTTCCTACTTCCAATGCCACTAGATGTCCGTGCATGAGTGTAGCCATAGCTCAGAAGTATAGGACATGCTTTGCTTGCCAAAACTCCCAGGCCCAGTACCCAGCATCTCTGCATAAGCTGAGAAAGACTCCTGTCTGATGCCCTGGAGAGCTGCTGACAGAGCTAAATAATGGGCTGGAGAAGCAAAATAAATAATACGTGGACCAATGGTCTGTTTCAGTACAAGGCAGCTTCCTAAGATGGGTAAAGGCCAATGTGCGTAGGCCTAGAT
Organism: Anniella stebbinsi; assembly: GCA_029215795.1. Classification (NCBI taxonomy): domain Eukaryota; kingdom Metazoa; phylum Chordata; class Lepidosauria; order Squamata; family Anniellidae; genus Anniella; species Anniella stebbinsi. The sequence goes on along the minus strand of JARDYH010000009.1, from coordinate 30,776,120 downwards.
TTTACCTGGGATTTTCAACATAATGCACATGAAATGCAACACACATGTTGAATTCATGAATACATGCTCTATTCAAACGTGGCGCCAACTAGTGGATGTCTAATGGTGGGACATTAGTGCTGGGTGGGTAGGGGAGGCACACTCACCCATCCCACCAAGCGTTAAGGGCTGGATCCAGGTAAAGGTATCATCTGATCTGGTCATCTGCCTCTTCAGATGTTACTACTCGCCAGTGAAAGCCTTACACTGGTGAGGGATGAGAGGAAGAAAACCCTGACCAATTGACCCATAGTTAAAGGATCTCATTCCAAAGGCTGAGAACCAAGCCTTTATGCTGCTAAATGATAGCTCTTTTTAGCTACAATATGGATACAAGCAGAATTTACTAGCAGGAAATATGTTGAGTGGCCTATAAAACAAAAGGGAGCCTGGAAATTAAATTGCGAGGAATAACAACACCCACACACATGAAAAACGTCTTTCTTCACAAACAAGTGAAGGAATCAACCCTCCTTTCTTGAGAGATGTCCTGATCACATCCACCTTTGAGCTTGGGGAGCCAGCTAAAAAGAGGTGCATGCATTGTGGTTGCATCCCTTTTGATAAAGTTTCCAGTGGGCCTTGTAGCTCAAAAGATTATCTAGTCAAACAAAACAAGCAGCCACGTTCAAAGCGGCTTCCAGGAACAGTTTGCTCTTGAAATTATTTAATCTGGACAACAATTCCAATGGAATTAAAGAGTCAACCTTGGACAGTTCTCCAAGATGCCGGCTAGCGTACCTCGCTTGTTCATTTTTCCCCATTAGAAAGTGCTGCAGCACAGCCATTGGTGAGCAGAAACGCCTCTCAAGCATGCAGCCAACCGCCAGGCAAAGGGGAAAATGCCTGCCGTGAAACGAGACTGTAGATATCGTTTGCTTTTCAGGACAGGACAATATGTCCGCATACCTGGAACATCGATTAATCTCTTGTAGACATTCAGGAACGCCGCCTCTGCCTCTTTGCTTCTTTTGCCCAATGCGTCAATCTAAAAAAAGAAAAGAGAAAAGAAAAGGGGGAGGAAGAGAGAGGCTTGGATCAGTTCTAGAGAAAAATATCCGCACACACGGCAGTGGGGCTGAATTTATGACGGCATAAACATGACTAGCGACGCCAGTTCATTTCTCGCTTAAAGCTGGACGCTCACATCTCCGCAGGCAGACGGCAGGATTGGGAAAATGCTTCCAGTTCCATAGTGTGGGCATCAGATTTTTCGGTACCAGCCTTTCACAGCCAGATCCAATTCCTATTTACAGGAGGGTAGGGAGAAGCAGCAAGGAGAAGTCTCTCCCAGCTGCTCAGGCTGGCCAGAAAGCCTGACTCAGAAGCCTTCAGAGTAGCCAGGACTATCCACCAGACCTGGTCTAGTCTGTCTGTCTGTTTATTTATATTATTATTATTGCATTTATCCTGCCTTTTTCCCTCCAAGGAACCCAAGGCAGCATACATAATCTCCTCTCCATTTTATCCTCACAACAACAACCTTGTGATATAGATCAGGCTGAGAGTCTGTGACTGGCCCAAAGTCACCCAGGGAGCTTCCGTGGTTGAGTGGGGACTAGAACCCGGATCTCCCGACTCCCAACACTTTAGCAACTACACCACACTGCATGTTATGTTTTAATGTACATGTTAGGTCCCAGCAGTTAAAAAAAGTACCTATTTCTGGCCCACCAACCATCTTGAGGAACCCTTATAAATAAAAAGATTCTGCACTCCGGTTTTAGAGCTGCAGTCCTCAATGAGTGACAGGGGTCACTCTTGGGGGAGATGTTGACCCCCTTCTAGTCCACTCATGGGGGGGGGGGTTGAACTACACTGCTTGTTACAATTAGGGTTTTCCACCTGTCCTTGCTCAGATAGTGGAATTCATTTGGGTGTGTTCTTGTCTCCCATCTCACTCATGAGCTCTTTTTCTTGGGGTTCCATTCTTGGATTCTACTGCTGCTGAGACTTCTTTGCTCCTTCCCTCCTTTGGCCAGATCAGTGCACAGGCCTAATGTCTCTTGGGTCACCAGTTCCAAGATCCACTGGAGGCTCAAGACATAACATTCACAGGATGATAGCTACACCCCACCCCGCCCAGATTTCTGGCTGCAACTGAAATGAACTCATATTTATTACCTGCTATTCATTATAAAATAATCCCAAAGTGGGGTAAAGAAACAATCAACCACAACATAATCATATAGCATCAATTGATAAAACAGTATACAAAAGGGGGAGAACAGAATTAGCATCTTGCAAGATGCATCAACACGGATTCAGTTGAAAGACAAGGTGAATATTAGTTCCTTATTTACATTCATCTTCCTCTATTGCTTCCCACGTCAGATTTTAGACTGGAAGGTTCTTGGGGGCAGGGACCTGCTTTCCTGGAGGCATCAGGCTACCAAAGTTGCCTGTCCCTGACATCCTCCTTTTACCATCTTCTCAGCTTGCAAGGCTATTTGTGATTTGGCCCTAGGCAGAAAGGGAATCTGTGATTCCAAGAGAAGTCAACCATGTCACAGGGCACCGGCAAGCATGGAAAGCGCCAGGCACAGGATGGTGGAACAGAAACGTTCTAAAGATTACTTGGAAGTACTTTGAACATCTGGAAGTGTCATATCAATTCTTTCTCCAAAGAAGCCAAAACAAGGCGAGGAAGTATTTAGTTGTTTCAACCTTTATTCTCTCCTGTATTGGAGTACTTAAGTCTGGCTAAAAGACATCAGTGAGCACAGACGTTCCTGGGTTGAGAGTTTCCTTCACTCTCTCCCCGATTTCGAAAATATATCGTTTTTACTACCTTTGCAGTCTCATTTATCACAAATTGAAACAGCTTGACAGGAAATAAGGCCATGGGGCAATACCCCAGCCACGTTGCGCAATTCTCACCCAAAATTGCGGTGTATCTGAGGTCAAATGAGAGACTATCAGCTGGTGGCTCAGTATACCGGCAGATACAGCGTTGCTCTTTGACATTTCAGCACCATCGGTCAAAATGTCACATATTCCCCGCTCTTCCCCGTCTCAATCCCATCTGATCCTTAGAATGCTGCCTCATGACTCCAGGACACCATCGTCTCTCCCCATGCCACCCCCCCCCCCCCGGCAGCCCCTAATTCGCTCTCCTTTCTGCTCCTCATTGTCAGGATCAGGCCCGGTCTCCCTGGTATGTACCCTGAATCGAACTCCAAGCCTGAAGAATTAGACGAGCCAAGTCAGAAAGCAGGGGAGGAAATTCTCCAAGATGCTCCAGGAGTCAAGAAGGAATCTTCCTAGGAGCTTATCGGACAGGAGGCCCAGAGATCATCCTCCTTGTCCCTGGGAACTCAGTCTTTGTTTGCGGGGCGGGGCAGGGGGGGGGGGAGTATCGGAATTGACAGATCCCAGAGTCCGCCATAGGGTCAAGTGAGCAGAGGAGGTAAGAGACAGTCCGCTATGTTAGCCACTCGTCAGAGGTTACAATTTGAAGACCCTCCCTGAAGGAGGGGTTCAGTAAAAGCCTGTTGGGCAATGCAAGAAACTGTCCGTTTAGTTGATAGACAACTGCCTTGCTATGTTAGGCTAATTAAGTTTAGAGAATGGCTCCTAGCATTCACACTCCCTTCAGGTGTGAAGAGAATAAAGCTTTGTGCATTGCATGGCAGATCTCTTTATTGTCTCACATCTTGGCAGGAGGGCTTGGAATTACAACACTCATGATGAACGGACTAGAAAATCTACCCATTCTGTTGGGCTTCTTGCACAGCTATGCGTTCTCCATCACAAACTCCAGCAGGTCCTATCCTTGGTGCACACACTACCTATTATGATGGAGTGACAGCCACAGCAGAACAACAACATCGACCACATCACAGTATAACACTGCCTGGGAGGTTTCCATGATGTGACTCCTTTCCATATCACTGCCTCAGCATTCCAAGGGTGACACTGTGAACAGGCGCAGCATTGAACCCTCCAAAGTGGGCCAGGATCTTTGATGATACCCAAGTGAAACAGAGGAAGGCATCTACGTCGCAAAGGCAATGCCAGAACAAGCCATCAGTGGAATAACTAGGCCCAGAAAGCGTGTTCATTATCCAAGTCTGACCTATGGCAATTTCAACAACCTAATAAAAATGAAGTGTCATGAAAACCCACTCACACAGCAGGAAAATCGGCCCTGAAATCAAGTGGAAATGTAGCTGGGACACGTCTGAGTCCAGCTCAGTTCCTAGTAGCTCTCGATTCAGTAGCTGTGTAGCCATCCGGGAATAATATTCCATGGCAAATAAGCTTATTCAGAGGTTACATCAGAATCTACAGGGAGCTTTATTGACCTTGGCATCAGAATTAAGCCCAGAGCCCAGGTTGGCATAACACACAAACACCATCTTAACAGCAGCGAATGGTGAAGTTTCACGAAGACGTAACATTCATATAGAGCACAGTGAGTGGCTATGGAGCTGTGCAGGACAGCTTGGTATTACACTTGAACAGTAAAATGTTCTAGTTCTCAGAAAGTCCATATCAGCTCTTGTACTGCCAGGCTGCCTTCATCATGAAAAAAGCCCCTAATTTTGATTTGTTTAAAGTATTTTAACCCACCTTTTTAGGACCACACCCTTTGATCACATCACACCATATGCTGTTCTGCCGATATGTGGACTCAACTTATAGGCAGCCTTGATGAGGGAGGTCTTCAAGGCCCACCTAAAAGCCAGAGTTGGAGGGGCAAGACGTAGCTTGACTGGGGGTATTAAAGGTTTAGGGCCAACACTGAGAAGGCCTTGTGTCTAGTGCATGGCAAACTTACTGATCATAATAGCAGGCAGCTGAGAAGGATCATAGAATCATAGAATAGTAGAGTTGGAAGGGGCCTATAAGGCCATCGAGTCCAACCCCCTGTTCAATGCAGGAATCTACCTTAAAGCATCCCTGACAGACGTCTGTCCAGCTGCCTCTTGAAGGCCTCTAATGTGGGAGAGCCCACAACCTCCCTAGGTCATTGGTTCCATTGTCGTACTGCTCTAACAGTCAGGAAGTTTTTCCTAATGTCCAGCTGGAATCTGTTTTCCTGTAACTTGAGCCCATTATTCCGTGTCCTGCAATCTGGGTTGATCAAGAAGAGATCCTGGCCCTCCTCTGTGTGACAACCTTTCAAGTATTTGAAGAGTGCTATCATGTCTCACCTTCAAGGTACATCTTGACATTCATGCAAGGTTGTACGAGTGGAAGTGGATCCTTCAGATAAGCTGGTCCCAATCCAATAATGGCTTTAAAGGTTAAAACCAGCACTTTAAATTGGGCCCAGAAACATTCTGGTAGTCAGTGCAGCAGGCACAAGATTGGATGTAGGTGTTCAGATTTTCTGACCACATCAGAATCTGGGCAGCCGCATTTTATACCAGCTGTAAAACGTGCAGCCCCACATTTTAAACTAGAAATACCAGGGAATGAACAAAGCAAGTGTTTCACTACTGACTTATGGCTCCTTCCAAAAAAGGGTACCAGTTGTAGCACATCTAAGTATACTAATATATGCCATGTCAGGACCACATGGGCATGCTCTGGGTGGCTGCTGTTCAGCTCTAGAATTCCCTTCTCTTGGAGACTGGCCAAAACAAGAGCCTGGGCATCTTCCAAAAGCGACGCAATGAGACTGCTGTTGGTTTTTTAAAACCAAACCAGCTTTGGGTGGCCAGTAAGATTAACGTTTTAATTACGAGGCTTTTATGAATAGTGTATTTTTATATGCCAAAGCCTCAGGATGGGGTGGACTATGAATCACAGTGAGTGAAATAGAAAAATATATCACTCATGTTTAATTTCACTGAGTTGTGAAACTGCTCTGAAAAGCTCCAACTAACCACCGTGTCCATCTTTTAAAAAACTGTGCCAGCATACATCAACGCTGCCCCGCTCCTAAGCTCAACAACCAACAGGAAGCCATGGCCCAAGAATCGCTATTAATGTTGAGCAGCGCCTCGGTTGTTGCTCCAGAGTCAGGCCTGTCTCTCATCCGAGCCATTAACACGTCAGTTTGGGAAGTGATACATCCTCGCAGCTCCCGTGATAAACAATGCATGCTCTAATCCGTGATGTAGCACTTACTGGACAGGCACAATATTGGCAGTGCCAAGATCAATAAATGCACCTTATGGCTTTTAATGCCAACAGTGAAACGTACATCATGAACTAATAGGCCACAGCAAGTGCTTTACTTATAGCAGGAGGGTCGGAAAAAGAGAGTGGCTTTCTACCGGCAAGCGTTCTCAGAATGAATTAAAAATGGGTGCAAAAAAGTATAGTTAATTTTCAAGCTGTTCTCTTGTTTCAAGAGCTGGGATGCAAGCTATAAGTCAGGCACTCCTGCAGACTAGTTCCTCTCCTGTGAACCCAGCAAGTGAATCGCTAACACAGCGATGTGAAAATCTGCCTGGCAGATTTTTGCTCCATTGCTGTCTGTAGGACAAAGGGGGCGCAAGTCTGGGCGGAACTCATTTCTGCCTGGACCTGCACGCCTCCTTTGTCCTTTCCTCCGCTGCGGTAATGGCAGCCACCATTAATGCAGTGGGGGAAAATAGGCAATTTCCCCAAGGCTGGGGAAATTGTGTTTCACTCCCCCCCCCCCCCCCCGCCACCGCTGATGGAAGCCTTAGAGGCCGCCATCAGAGTGGAGGGGGAAAATACACAATTCCCCCAGCCTTGGGGAAATTGCACCCCCCCCCCCACACACACCTCTGATGGAGGCTTTAAAGGCTGCCATTAGAGTGGAGGGGGATGCAATTCCCCCAGCCTTAGGGAAATTGCATTTCCCTCCTCCCACCGCACCAATCGTGGACGTGATTGGTGCAGGAGGGAGGGAAGCAAAGCAGGCTTTCCGGGATCTCTGAAAAGCGTGCATTGCTGAGCATTTGGCCGGGCCAGCTGAGTGGCGCCCCACAAGTTCTTCATTCACTACTCTGATAGTAGCAGGATGCAGGGCAGGGCTGTTCCTGGTTACCTGAGCAGGAGAAATGGATAGTCTTTTAGATTTCCTGGGCCTAAACCACATAGGGCTTTAAAGGTAATTACCAGCACTTTGAAGTGCTGCTCAGAAATGGACCAGATGGCAGTGAAACTGGCACTGGGAATAGAGTCATGTCGCCCAAAACAACTGGCCCCAATCGAAAATCTTCGCTGCAACATTTTGTACTAGCTGAAACATCCAACCCATTGTTCTCAAAGACCTGCTTTGCATATCACAGCCACCCAGAGAGCTTCGGCTATGGGGCAGTATATAAATGTAATAAATAATAAAACAATAATGAAAGAGCAGAAGTGAAAGAGCGTGCTGGCACCTGGCCAGTCCCGCTGTGCTAAACAGCCCAGGGAAGCTCCACCGATCATGACATCTGACTGGGAATTGTGGGTTGTTGGGGGAGAGATGACCCAGAGTTAGAACCGTAGGTTGTTTAGCTCCGCCCAGTTGCAGCAGGAGCAATCGGGCGACGAGAACTAGCAGGCTCACTCATTTTTGTTTCACTCGCAGCAAACCACAGTTTAACACACCATGGGCTGTTGTGATGAGCGAACTGGGTCACTTACTTACAATTCCCAAGTTTCCTTAGAGGGAGAGCATAAAAAGTTTAAAGCAGGAGCTAGTAAGGTAATACATTTAAAACCTCTTTTCTCTTCTTTTTTTTGGTTTCTGCCTCCCTCTGACACTTTCTTCCAAGGCCCAGGGGCTGCTACTCTCTGCTATGTCCCAAGGTGGACAGAGAACCCCATGCGTCTGTGTCGTTTCCCAGAGGACAGCCTGGGAGGCTGAGGCGGGACGCTTCTTCCCTACCCGAGAAAGATGCTCTTCCCCTGCCTCTAAAACAGCCAAGCCTCTTTGCAGCTGCTTTGCCAAACTTCAAGGTGTTTCGCACTTTCCAATTCTACCCCCGGTTCAACTTGCCCCCCCCCCCACCGCCCCGTTTCAGGAGATGAGTAACTTCCATCACTTTCAACTTGGGAGTTGCTCAGAGCCTTCAAAGGGGGATCACGCGGTCCACAGTGCTTTGGTTGGCACGACATGAGCTACCCATGTCACTGCCACACACACAGCACTCCGGCCCCATCCGCTCTTGACAGGCCAACCCGACAAGGAACAGAGAGGTGAGAACTCGAACCCCCCCTCCCCATATGCAGCACCGGTCACGTATCGCTTCAAGGGAGAGAACCTCTTCATCTGAAAGTATCCACACACACCCCTCTCCATATGGCTACGGGTCAATTCACTGAGTGATTCTTGACGTGGGAGGAGGTCACCCGCAAAGTGAGGTTGCCCCCTCAATCACCAGAGCATGCAACGATTTTGCGAGACGCCCCAATGCTGTAAAATTGGGGTGTTCTGAAAATCACAAAGGAAGAAAGTTATTTTTAAAGTACGATGACCTGAAATTTGATCTCGGAGCCATTTTATAATGGAATCCTGAGGGGGAAATATTAGCTTGTGGCAAACCTTTCACCTGAAAGAAGTCACGTTAATCGCTCCTCCCTGCATCAATGCCCACTTCCCCCAATGAAAACAGGAAGAATGGTCTGGCTTTTTTTTTTAAAAAAAAAATCCCCACCACAACATACCTGGCTGCTCCTCTTCCTACCCCCAATCCCCTCCTTCCAAACCCCAAATTCATGGTGCCCAAGCCTACCTGACCTACACGCCTGAACTTCTTCCTTACCGCCTTTGGGTAACAGAGCCAGTGCTCCTAAGATGCCGCCACCACTCGTCCAGTCGCAAAAACAACAACTCCACAACACGTGGCGGCGGCGGCGGCTGCTGCTGCTGCTGAGACAGCGCTGAAAGGTCTCAATTACCCCGCAGACCTATTGCTCCAGATTGTTTGGGTTTTATCTCAATGGCTAAACGAAACCTTTTAATCAAACGGCCGCAAAGCTTAGGGCCTAAATCAATGAAACAAGCGGCTCTGGATTTTGCCATGTGCCAGCGAGCGATTTGTAATAGCTTTGCTCAGTGGTTGTGTCTTGGAGCGCCCCCCTTCCCTCCCCAACGCCATCATTGCATTTATACGACAGAAAAGCAGCTTTGGGCCTTGAAGAGGTTAACTTCTGGAGCTCTTGGCTGCGCTCCAGGCTCCCTCCTCGAAATCGGCGTGAACGCAAGCGCCCAAGAAGCGCCCAGCCTGGCCATGATTAATAGACTGCCGAAGACGGTGCTGTCCACAGAACACACACTCTTCATTCCCCCTGCTTCCATAGATCATGGACTTATCCTCAAAATATCTGACTGAAATTGAATTTGGCTTCTCTCTCAACCATTCATTTCCTATGTTATGCAAGGTTATATCCTTTTTCTGCATGAGCAGAAGCAAACCAGCTGCAGCGCCTCAGAAGGAAAATGTGGTTCCAATTACAAAAGCTGGCCTGGATATTGAACCACAGTTCAGATGTTGTTCTAATTGAGCCATCATGGAGCAAGTCTAAAGTAAAGAAATTGGATTAATTAGGCCTGTAAAGTTCAACATAAGGAATCTTAGTGGTGGGGAATCGGGGCTTAATAACAAGAGAAAGAGCGGGGGGATCCCTTCCTTGGAGCGTTTCACAGGCAACAAGCTTTCAGGTTATACAGCTCTCTTCTTCAGGCATGTGTGTTCAAAGCAACAATCCAACATGAATGTTGATATAATAAACCATGCAATCCAGCATGGCAGAGGAGCTGGTGACTCCGAAGTCAGTGGGGTGGTGAATCGGCTCCAGGTTTCAGTCAGAACCAGTCAGAACTCTAAAGGAGCTATCTAGCTCTGATGCCAGTGGGGCAGTGAATCTGCGCCTTGGATAGCTCCTTTAAAAGTTCTGACTGAAACCCAGAGTGGATTCGCCACCCCACTGACCTCGGAGCCAACAGCCTCCACTGCAGCCTGGTCTGATTTTCTGAAATACCCAGGATGTGGACCTAAACAAGGAGTTGTGTTTATTAATGTTCCACAACTGGGACTATTCTAGACTGTGGGATTTCAGTGTAAGGACAACTGGTTAGGGGAAGGCACATCATTACAGCACCATTAGATGTGGCAAAGGCCAGCAATTTGGATGGCTTTAAAAGGGGGTTGGATAAATTCCTGGAGAAGGCTATCAAGGGCTACTAGTCCGGATGGCTCTGTGCTACCTGCAGTATCAGAGGCAGTATGTCTGTGTACACCAGTTGCTGGGGAACATGGGTGGGAGGGTGTTGTTGCACCCATGTCCGGCTTGTGGGTCCCTGGCCAGCAGCTGGTGGGCCACTGTGTGAACAGAACACTGGACTAGATGGACCCTTGGTCTGGTCCAGCAGGGCTCCTCTTATGTCAGGCCGTGATCCCTGCCACAACTCTCTGCTCCAGACTTCTAATTTAAGAACAGTCATGTATAAAGCAATTGATAAGTCTTGTGTGTATTTTTAAAACATGTGCATCAGGGAGGGAAAGTAAGCATGCATTGGTTTTCGATAGGCTTTGATGGCCGTGTGGCACCCAGACTGAGACAGGGGTGTTGTCCCTCAGTGTAAGCGATCCAGTTCAGAAACCCCTCCCTGCTCAGTTAATGAATGGGTAGGCCGACCATGCATGCCCTCATTTTTTTTTAAAAAAAAACAACTTCTGTTTCCACATTTTAAACGACTGAATGAGTTTCCCCTTAAAATCCCCCTGCCTCATCGAATGAGGCAAGAACGGCAGGCACAGAAAACGCACCGCTGATCACGTTCTTTCAGAGAATCTGCCTTCCAGCAGGCGCTGGCGCAGGGACTCCTCTGTTGCTCTTGGACAGTCCCGTTCTACCACGTGAAAAGAATACTGATGACCTCAGGAAATCCGTGCCCAGCCTTAAAAATAGCTGCTTAATGGTATCACAGACACAGGTTCAGACGCTGCACTTCCGAATATTCACATTTTCCTCACACCAGCCAGCCCAGCCCAGAAGTTTTCACCGGGTAACACAAACAGGCATCCCACCAAAAACCTTTCCGAATTACGTCCCGATGCGGTTTATATGTGAACAAAACTGGGTTCTTTTTGAACTGTAAAATTTGACGGGATGCAGCCTGTTTCTTGGCCCAATTCAAAGTTCTGGTCCGAACCTGTAGGGCAGGGGCGGCGAGGCTTGTTTGGCCAGAATTGGCTCTGGGCAAACAATTCATGGGCCGCACGCCAGCAGTGGGGCCACATCTCAGTGTGGGCAAGGTCACACGCTTGCCTGGACCCCATTCACAAACACTCCTCCATTTTTAGCCAGAACATTCACACATAAACCACACCCTCCCCGCCCTGCCACCCACCCCCACAGCACCAATGGAGCCTTTTTAAAAGCCTGACCGTAGCATGGGGGGGGTCACCGTTTTTAAGGGGGTTGTGGTGTTTGGGGAGGGTTGGCCCTTCCCACCCTGTAGTAACACCCCGAAAACCCCTCATGCAGCACCAGGCAAATGCTTTTTTCATTCACCATGGCCATGGGTGGGGAATGTATGGCCCATGAGATGTGGCTGGACATCAATTCCCATCAACCATAGCCAGCATAGTGATGAATGATGAGAGTTGCAGTCCCACACCATCTGGAGGGCCACAACTTACCCATCCCTGATCAAGGCTTTTAAAATAATTTATAGCCTAGGTCTCTTAGGAATATGTTTTTTAAAAAAATCATGTTGTATTTCTAATATAGTATTTTTGTATGTTGTATTTTTTTTAATGAGTCACCCAGGGTGCCTCTGTTATTGGGTAGCTACATAAATGGAATCAATCAATTAATGGAGTCTCAAGCTTTCCCCTTATTTGTTTTCAACCAGGCCAGAGCTAGATATTTCAGGAGTCCCACCATTTTGAACTGAAAGTGCACCTTCACTCATTCCCACAGGGCAACAGGACTTCTAGCCAAAGTGGTGTAGTGGTTAGAGTGCCGGACTACGACCAGGGACGCATGGGTTCAAATCCTCACATAGCCATGAAACTCACAGGCTCATCTTGAGCTAGTTACTTTCTCCAAAGCCATCCTAGGGCTGTTGTGAGAATAACATAGCAGATGGATGGGGCAGGGAATGCTCTGGGAGGAAGAGCAGGTTATGTAACCTCCACTTAATCCAAATTCTCTAAGCTGGGCAAGTTGCACACATTTGTACAATTTTGCATATTTTATTCTACCACATATTCTGGGGGAGGAACAATGAACAGTAGGCAGAGAGAGAGAGAGAGAGAGAGAGAGAGAGAGAGAGAGAGAGAGAGACCTTCTACCCCTGGAAACCTTGTTCAACCACCTCTCTGGCTCCCTGAAATCCAAAGAAAGCATTGCCTACACCGTTTCAAGGACATCTGTAGCCATATGGGATAGAAACTTCAGCACCTCGTTCCACAACTCATGCTTTGATTGTTCTCTTGCAGATTCTCAGCACACACATAGCCCTGCATTTCTAACCAATTCTAGCTTGGTTCAAACCAACTCAGGAGGTGGCTTTCCTCCCCAGGCCCAGGCACACATGTATGCTCTCTCTCTCTCTCTCTCTCTCTTTCTGTCATATAGACACAGAGTTAGGAAGCTGGCAAAAACTTTCCTGTTTAGGCAGGCAGAATACTGGCAACTCTGCTGTGATAAACATGGCTTTTGAAAAAAACTAGTTATGCACTCCGATAGTTCTTTCATATTGTATGTTTTTAACTTTCTGTAAGATGCCTTGAGGGCGCTTTCCTGGAGTATATTATACACACACAAACCCAAAAAAATGGAATGGAATCTAAAAGGGGCCAAAGGGATGACTAGGATGAGGAGCAATGTAGCATCTTGTATTGAATCAACATCAGTTGTTGCAGAAGCGGACACCAGGAGGTGCCCAAAGTTTTAATGCAACAACAAGATGCATTTCAAACAGGAGCTCTTCTTCAAGGGAAAAGCCTGGTGAGTGTGATGGACCTATCAAGAGATCCACAATCTTCTAAACGTGTCTTCCTAGAAACTTCAGAGAGCCTGTCTCCACCCACTTTGAACCCCAAGCTTTATGGGGGGAGATTACGAACAGTCCCCTGGTATTGAGGTACTAGCCTGCAACAGATCAGATGCAACGAAGAGTTGAGTGCATGTCCACTAAAGATTTTTGAACCCAGGTCCCTGCACTGCTCCCCAAACAGGAGAGCCTAATGCCTGATCATATACTGCAGGGTTAGCTTTGGTATCAATCACTCGACTATAAAAGGAGGCCAGGGTCGCTATTTATGGGTAGATTGCCTTTGGGAGGGTGGAAGGGGGGAGTGATCACTTCTGCGGGAAGCTCACCAGTTCTAGAAGAGCAGTACAATTGAAACAAACAGAATAAAAATGGGCGAGACCTTTGAAGACGATGGGGCTCAGGTTGTTTGTGTTTTACGTTCTCCTGTTGACTTCTATGCATTTTACTTTGACTGATAATTTGGTTCCCTAAATGTATTGCTTTTTCTCCCTCTCCCCACCCAATTTTTTTTTAAAAAGCTATATGCCATTTTGCAAAAATTGTGAAGTTGAAGAGAGGTCTATATATAGAAGTAAATAAGTGCATTATGAATGCATGAATGAAAGAATGAATTTGGCCTGGGTCCAAAGAAGCGCAAGCAGAAGGGGAAAATGTGTACTAGCTGTTCGATGTACTCCTGCGCAAGGCCCGAAGGAAGGCTTCTGTGGTAGCGCTGCCCCACCATAGCGATGGGGTTGTGGTACAGTATGAGAAACAGTGAGTAAGGAAAAGACAGGCTGTAGCAAATAAAACTCTATGCACAAAGGGAAGAATCTGCCCGGCTTAGGGGAGGTCATTTGTAAAAACAATCTTTTGCTGAGATAGAAACAGCCCTTTATGAGCAGACGTTATCCTCTAGAAGAAGAACACCTTTGGATCCAACCTGTAGCTTGTGGGGACAGGTGGACAATCATAGGTGGGAACAGTTTTAGTCTGGAAGCGTCAAGCGTGGTATTTCTTCGACCTGTTGTCTGAACTGAGGGAAGGCTTACTGTTGCGTGGAGAAGAGAAATGCATCATTGCGTGCACCCAACCAACAGGCTAGTCCCGGGAGCAAACACCACTGCTCCCCTCCCACTGGTCTCTCATGGGCCAAGAGAGGAGCAGGTACTGTGGGCCCAGGACTGTGGGCCCGTCATATGAGCCAGAGATCCAAAGGCAGGGACAAATCCAGAACTCGGGCCTCCTTCTTCTATCCCTGGGTCCTGAGGTCTGCCCAGCTCAGCTAATTTTTGAAACCCTCCCTCAGTTTCAACTAGTCGGGAAGTGGTGGAGGAGAAGGGTCCAGGGTTCCGTCCCTGACATTTCCAGTTTTCAAAACATTCAGGTAGCAGGTAATGGAAAGAAACATCTCAGTCTGAGGCCCTGGAGAACCACAGCAAGTCAGGGCAGACAGTGCTGTGATGGATAAAATAAGCCAGCACCCCATTTGCTTCTGCAGTGGAGAAGAGAGGCACTTTGTAAAAATCAACCCCAAAGCCCACTTGGGTGCTCAGAACGAGTTGCATTAATTCTTTGGCTCCTAGCCAATATCTTGAGCAGGGATTCCTAGCCTTTTTAGGCCCATTGGCCCGTTTGAGAGTTTTGGGAAAGTGTCGTGGGCACTACCACAAAATGGCTGAGGGGGAGCAGTCACAAAATGTGTGTTTTCTCTGTGTGTGTGTTCTCTCTCCCTCTTCTCTCTGGGCACTCTCTCTCTCTCTCTCTCTCTCTCTCAGTTTCTACTCGTTTCTCTCCCAGTTCTTACAGGGGAATGCCCAGGCGGCCAGTGTAGGACTTGCCACTGCCACGTCCTTGCTCAAAATTACACAGAGATGGAGCTGAGGGGAGCCGATGGCATCGTGGACACTGTGGAAAGTCTACGGGGGACACCACACTGGGGATCACAAACCTAGAGAGCCACCATCATATTTTTAGTGTGCTATTTCAACTGATACAGAGAGTAAATATCATGACTGTGCACAACAAATAAGTGGAATAGCAGTAAAAGCATGCCCTCATTTTAGCAAATCCCAGCCCTTGAACAACTGTACCAAGAGAACTGTACACACATCTGGACACCAGGAAAAACTTCCTGACTGTTAGAGCAGTACGACAATGAAACTAATGACTTAGGGAGGTCATGGGCTCTCCCATATTAGAGGCCTTCAAGAGGCAGCTGGACAACCATCTGTCAGGCATGCTTTAAGGTGGATTCCTGCATTGAGCAGGGGGTTGGACTCAATGGCCTTAGAGGCCCCTTCCAACACTACTATTCTATGATTCTATGATTCTATGATTCTCTTTGTAGGAAATGGGAACAAAAGCAGAAAAGCTCACCTCTCCCTGGAAACTCTTCAGTAGTGGAGCTACCTGTTTGCGCAGGTCCTGGAAGATAAAAGCAAACACACACATCAGAAAAAACAAAACAGTTCACTGGGGGCGGGAAGCAGCTAAAAATGCAACTGTTTGAATAATATTTGAAGCATTTCCATCAGTTACTCTCGCAAGCCCTTCTTTCCACCAATTTTATCATATTAGCTGAAGGCTGATTACATTTTTAATCGAAACATTGCTATGAGCAAGGAGTGGAGCAAAAAATCCATTTTTAACTGGCTTATGAATCCAGCCTGATACACAATTACAATTGTCCCAAGGGAGGAGAATTAGTTAACAAAAGCCTGTAGTAATGTTGGATAATCAGTGAACTCCTTCAGTCTAACAACTCAACTGAAACAGTGCAATGAATGACTAATGGGATGTAAAACATGTGTAGCCACATGGAAGGGGATCAAGCTAGACCCCGTTTGGAAGCACAGCATCCTTCTGACGTGCCAGGAATTGGGCATCCTTTATTTAAATTTGCAGCCTTGCCTGCTCCATGGAATTTATAACAGCCGGCCTGCTTCTACAGAGGGGGAAGACGCCTTGAGCAGCCTGATCGCTTCTGACCCGGGCCCCGAAGTTGGTATTGCTATTATCTATATCTTAGTAGCAATAAGAGAATTCAGAACCTGCCTATCAGCTGAAAATTCTCAAGGCAGACACAAAACAAAGCACAATAAAACCATTGAAAGGAATGGAGAACAGCAGAGGGTAAATGGCAGCCAGTGACTTTGGTCCTGCATTACGACAAACGATCGGTTTTAAAAGATTAAGTGTTGCCGCACCCGCCTTTTCCACTTTACAGCACAACCCATGACCAATTCCTTTGTAGATTGTGTGGATAGCGTGCCCTGCAAACCAGGACCGTGTTTTTTTTTAAGGGGTTAAGCAACACAGTGGTTTTTAACCCACGGCTTGTTATTGGGTTAACTGCTGGGATGATTAGCCCCTCTACAACACAGTGGTCTGGGTTCGCATATCATGCTGCACAACCTACGAAGGAGCTGCTCATGGGTTGTGTGCCAAAGCGGAAGAGGCATGCACGACAGTTGGTTTTAAAACAATGGGTTGTCATACATGCAGATACTGCCAGTAAAAACATGTAACACTGATTAGACACTTGGATGTATTGTAAGAAATGTGGGATATAAATTACAACAGACAGCCAACATTTAAAAGCCTGTCAAATTGG
Source organism: Anniella stebbinsi (assembly GCA_029215795.1). Classification (NCBI taxonomy): domain Eukaryota; kingdom Metazoa; phylum Chordata; class Lepidosauria; order Squamata; family Anniellidae; genus Anniella; species Anniella stebbinsi. Next base: position 30,759,561 of record JARDYH010000009.1, on the reverse strand, counting down.
GCTGCTTTTTAAAGCTTGTGTAAAAACGGACGTTATGTCCTGAAGAATTTAGCTGACCCCATCAGGCAGCTGATTCCATAACCTGGGGGCCACCACTGTAAATGCTGTGCCCTCAGTGGACACCAGCCTAATCAATAATGGAACTACATATTAAGAGATTCTCTAAACTGAAACTGAAACAACTGCTTGACTGACCAAGTCTGCCCCATACAGGGCAGGGTGGGTGAGTGAAGCACACGGACAGGTGGGGTGGCTTCTCCCCATAGACATTATGCTTGTCAAAACATATTTCATTCTGTGAATAATCAGATTTTTGCTTGACTCTGCCCTGCAGAACAGGAGCCCCAAAGAAAGGCATAATAATAATAATTAAAAGCAAAATAATAAAATAAAAGCTTAATAGCAGTTTAATAGTCCCTATAGGGTCATGCCCATTTAAAAGAACAAAAATAGACCAGCTATATAATTCAGGCTTGTAAATTACCACTTGTGATCGCTTGTGTCAAGCAAGAATCACCAATAGGGGATCAAGTAGGATCAACACATACACACACTGGCTGCATTCGGACAACACTTTAGTCAATGGTGGGTTGAGTAGCCAACTCAGAGTTGGTTATTTTGTGGGTACTCCCCACACAACATATTCCTACACAACTGTGGGTGGCTGAGGCTGGTGTTGAGTGGACTAATAGTCAATCCGGCATTTGACTGACAAAATAAGTACTGAAGTGCACCCTGACCATATAGAATCAACGCCTTTTTGTGGCGTTTTCATTACCACCAGACATGGGTCAGGTGGGCAACTTCACCCCTTTGATCCCTTCATGGTCTCACTCTCTTCTGTGGTTGCCCTATCCTGGCATGTACACACATGCAGTTTGTCTCCTAGAATTCTCCAGCTATTTGCAGTCCTGGTTTGACAAAATGACCCTCTGGGGATCCTACAACCTAGACAGAGTCCTCATCCGTAAAGTATTCTATCCGTAAGCAAAATAAATTTGGAAGGAAAAGCTCCTGGATTCCCTGGCTCTGCTATGGCGTGCGTTCTCATTCTCTCTCTCTCTCTCTCTCTCTCTCTCTCTCTCTCTAACTTCCTGCACACTGGCTGGAGAGATTCGGGTTATTAGGGGAGGGGGGAGAGCAACAGCCCGGTCGTATCAGCGTCAGTGACATCATTAGTTCAGCTGTCGCATCCAATTGTGGAGCCAGCTCATCAAGCAGAAGAGACGCTCCAGCCTTCCGACTGTCTGCCCATTTTGCATTTCCTCCCTTGTTAGGAGACGTTTAATAAAGAACTAGCAAGTGACCCTACACGGAAAATTGGCCAAGGCTGAACGTTATGATTCCAGATGCTTTCTGACAAGAACTTGAGAGTAACTTATTGAGGGGAGGGAGGTATTTCGCTAGCTCCAGCTACATGAAAAGAAGGACCGAGATGTCCTCAGTAAGCACCACCACTTTTTTTTTTAAAAAGGGGGGTGGACAAGAATGAACCATTTCTCGGAGATAAAATGCATACAAAGAGCGCCTTAACATTCCAATAGCTGCGCACACACTTCCCTTTTCTGACACGCTCAAAAGACAGCAATTGCTCACTTGCCAAGTAGCCCACGTTGAGTGAGTTTGCCCAAGTCACTGATCTGGCTGTGTCATAATGAAAACACGGCCCTCTCAGAGCAATGGCTCACGAAGAGAGGCAACAGGCAAGCCTCCACCCCCACTAGCCATCTCCAATGGCCGTGCTGGCTGGGAATGATAGTTGTTGTAGTCCAATACTTCTGGAGGGCACAATCACAGGGCTGGGAATAACTTCCTGTGGCTTATTTTCCCTCCCCATTGTGCCGGTTGTGAGCCACCTAATTGGCATAGTTACTGGGCCCAGGTTGTTGTGATGTCCGAACCCAGTGAGGGTGTGTGGCTGGGGTGGTTTACCCTGAAACCGGACGTCCCGACGTAGTTACCTAATTAGGTGGCTCGCAACCAGCACGTGCAGGGAGGGAAAATACCCTACCACGGGTTATTTTCCCTGCATGATCGTGTGAACCCACTCAGTCATGCACAGACGTGCAGGATTCCTACAACCCTGCAAGAAAGTTGTGTCCTTCCCTTAGAGTTCTGAGGGCCTAGCTTTTACTTTAAAGCAAAAATAATTTCCTGAAGAGTCCCCGAAAGAGTCACCTTCTCCCTTAAGAAACTGCCGTCTGCAGAGACTATTGCCTACTGGTGCTTCTCTCTGTGCTTCCATCCCAACTGGAGAAATCCTTCCCCAGGCCTATTCACCTGCTGCCAACCATGTTAATCCTTCAGACACTAGGCAAAAATGTACATTTTTTTCACAGCTTTTGATGGTTAAAAATACTGATCTCCTCATTAGATGAAACCACAGTTTTGTCTGTGCTGATGTTTTTAGTTTGTTTACTGTGGAATCTGCCTTGAAGCCCAAAGTAGTGGGAAGGAGGCATGGAAAATGGAAAATAAATGGATGTACACAGCAGACAACGACAAGGTCAGCAGCCTAGAGCCTGGACCCCAACTGAAGAAGCCGAAGATCTCCCTTTATTCATGGGCAGCACCTACCTCCCGCACTCGCCACCAGGGTACTTAATGGCAGGTACCCATGAATATTGAATCACATGCAAAAATAACTTGTTTGCTCAAGTTATTGTTTTGCCACTCATAAATGGGGCAGTCTTTATGAAGGGAGTGCCTTGGGAAGATTATATGGCTTGTCTGGACATCTACTTGCGTATTTACAGGTCAAGAAGAAAGGGAAACGAAAGCAGCAGCCGGCACTTCCCCCCAGGGCTGGACAAGGATCAGTTCATTTACTCAAGATGCTGCCTTGTTTCCACCACCAGTGAGAATAAGCTCCCCCAGAAATCTTTTCTGTGCCACCACAAAATAACACACACAGTTTTTCAACTGCGTCTGTGAGAACGCTGCTATCTCCTCCTCCTGATAAATAAAAAATAATAGTCTCGACTTTTGCAGCAGCAGGAAAAGAACACGCTGGTGCTTTAAGAATGATTTTAGCTCACGGATCTTGTGAAAATTCCATTAGCTTTAATTATTTATCAGAAGGAGATTTAGATTACTGTTCCTGACCTATTTTTTTCCGGCACATGGGCCCGCCCAGTAAGGAAATCAAAGAGAATGGCATTTGCAAAAGGAGGAGGACTTACTGAGGTTGGGCAAATCTGGTTTTATAAGTATGTCTCAAACGGGAACCATGTGTCGGGACGCTATACGCTTGCCTCTAAACGAGCTGTACGGCATTGAAGAGTTTCCTCTTCGCATTTTAACATCTAACTAAGTTTGCTCAGTCACGTAACAGGGTGCTCCTCTACTTTGTGCCTGATCCCCACAATTTAGTTTTAGGGGTTCAGTTTAGAATGTTTCACAGCTCTTGTTGGCGTTGTGGAGCCAACGGGGATGAATTCCCCCCCACGCGGTTGCGGATGTAGTTTTGTTAAGAACGATCAGAAGACTGTTTTACAAAATGGCATCAGCACCTGGCATGGCTGGGCAAGTCTTGGGACCCACCATAGCTGCCTGGTCTCCTCCTTTTTCTCCTTTTAAACTTGACCGCTAATCCTCTTTTAAAATTACCTAGCACTGTAAAAAGAAGGGCAGGGCAAAGTAGCTACAACTGCTGGCACCATTTCCTTCTTTAAAGGCAAAGCCTCAGAGTCCTGCCCCCAGAACTGTATGCTGGGGGCGGAGGCAGCGGAGAGAAGGAAGGACATGATGGTAGCAGTGGCTGTAGCTGCTTCACCCGGCATTTCCTTGTCAGTGCTGGGCTGATGGGAGCCCCAGGAGGCTGGAGTTGGGCTGCTTCCACTATCACCGTCAGCCTACCCTTTTGACTGCCATCCCTTGTCTTCAGCCCTTAGGTTTAGAGGAAACCTGACACCAGCCCGGAGAATATCGCAGGCCAAAGGGTAAGAAGATGAGAGCCCTGCTGGATCAGGCCAAGGGTCCATCAAGTACAGCATTTCATGCATACAATAGCCAGCCAACTGTTGACTGGGAACCCACAAGCAGGACATGACGGGTTCCGTAGCAACTGGTGTATATCGGCCTACAGCCTCTGATACCAGAGGTAGCACATAGCCATCAGGACTCGTGGCTACTGATAGCCTTCTCCTCCAGGAATTTGTCCAATGCCCTTTTAAAGAAATCCAAATTAGTGGCCATCTTGTGGTAGAGAGTTCCATCGTTTAACTGTGCGCTGTGTTGTCCTCTTCTGCTCTGCAGGCTGAGGGCAACTGGCGTTCACTCTGGCAGGGAAAGTTAGTAATGACTAACTTAAGACCCAGACATTTTAGTGGGTCTATCTTGAGTCTATCTTTAAGCCTAGCATTCTTCCATGAAGATGGTGAGACCTGCTAACTTTTTTTGAAGTATCCAAGTCCTTCCTACATTCTTGCTTTTCACTACGCCAGGCCTTTGAAAAAGAGCTCCGTGCAGCAGTGTGCAAACGCTTATGGACTGCCTTCAAAATTGTTTACAGGACAAACTGCGCATGGAAAATGCCGCTGCATCCATAGATGTCAGAATCAATCCTTTTCATATAACTTCACGAGTCAATTTCTCTAACTGCACATTTTTCAGAACGCACTAATATTGTGCCATCAGTTATGAAACAGTAAGTTAACGCTGTCCAGAAATGACAGAACGGGAAACAATTTTTACCCCCTCAATCATTTATTGAAAATGTCAGGGGACAGGTTGCTTTTAAGAGAGACTACTCAAACCTGATCAATAAACACACTTTCTTCTATTGAGTCAGTCACAGGGTTTTCATTTCCTCCATCCCCACACGATGCCGCCTCCACTTTTTGTACCTATTTTTATCTGGCAGAGGGGCAAACTGTGTGTAACAAAACATTATTTTCAACAAAAAAACAGCCTTCAGAGCCTGTAATCGTGAATGGAAAAGTATGGGGGAGCAGGCTGAACCCCTGTCCTGCCATCTGTTGATTTCAAAACCCATTCCCAACTCAGCTGCTTTTCTCCCTGTGTGGTTTCAGGGGTCTATTAACCCATGAAAACATACATCTGAAACTTTGCAGGGAAAGAACATCTAGGAGAGTTTTAACAGAAAAAACAGTGAGCAGGGGGAAGGATTAAGCACCCCACTCTGCTACGCCACCACGAAGAATGTCTCTTTCCAGAAACTACTTTTCATTTTAAAGAAAAGTTCCAGGGCTCTGTTACTGGTATTCATGTGCAACGCATAGTTGGACCCACAGGAAGATGTTTGTCACACCATTTCCCATTTCCAAATTTAGCAGGAAGCAGCAGCCACAGTGGTGGTGAAGCAAAATGATGGGAACCATCAGCCATCACGCCGGCTTTCCAGGGGAGGAAGAGTAATCCTCTACCTCATCCTTCAAAACCAAGCCCATATCCTGAATGGCAGAGAGAACCATCACAGCCCCTCGTACCGAGCTCAGCAATGGAAGCAACTGCTGTGGCTACCCAGTATCAGTTAACAAGAGGAAAACGAGTGTGATGATGGAGACACATTATGTGGCGAAACCCCGTGGGGGGGGTGATAGTGGCAGCGGCGGCAGGTTGTCGGGAATCTGTTGGGAAAGATTGCACCGAAGACGCCGCAGCACGTCTTCTGACACCCCAGCAGAGTGGCTAGGTTCCAAGAGCGTCAGGAATATAAGCAACGTTGTCCTTACAGTGCAGATATAAGGCAGGGGGCTGAGATTTGCATAAGGCTACCTAACCTAGCAAAAGGTTAATTAAAAATAGCTCACGCTCTGGGTCACTCTCCTAGACAGATTCACAAGTGAATGAGTAGGGATACTGTGGGGGCCCGACTGGGTCTAAGATTCCAGCAGACTCCCCCCGCATGTACACGCCCTGGACCTCACAGCGCATTTGCTGGCCCGGCCTGCGGCGCAAGTGGGGGTGGGCAGTGCCAATGGCTTGGCAGTCGCTCATTGGTGGTGGGCATGGGTGAGTCCGTCCATCCCTATGAAAGAGAAGCATTTTTAGGAAATGGGCTTCTCTGTCTTTACTAGGCCATTAACGTCCAGATCAGAGCCTCACTTATTGTCTCTTCCCTCACTTATCACCATTGTCTCTCCAGCAGTGCTCAGTGCAGATATCCGTTTCCAACCCAGTTTCTTAAATGACACATGCAGATACAAGGAAGAGTCTTGTAAAACAGACTTGGACCACAGGTGGATTTGGAATTGGGCGTCCACGTGACTTGGGCTCTCGGCTGATTTCTCTGAAGTCCACCCCTCCACTAAGACGCAAGGCTGAACAGAAGACGACTTGCTTTTTATCGTCGTGGTCTGTGAACAACCCACAGGCATCGCCGCCGTTTTCTTTGTGTGCCGCGATGTTTGGTTTTTGGAACTGACTCTACATAAGCAGTACCTCACAGCATGTAGGACTAGGGAGCTGGTGGCCAGAAGAAACAGCAGATGCCAGGGAATAGAGGAATTGCTGGAGAAACAGGGCAGGGAGCAGAGATGGCCCACCAAGTGAGGTAACAAGCCTGCTGTGCCTCATGCATTTGGAGGCCTTTTAGCCCCACTTTTTACACACATCCTCTCTCTCCACTCCCTCTGTAAATATCTGTCTTACAATGAGGATAAGACTTCATGCACCTGAAGAACTGGGCTCTAGTCCATTAAAGAGTTGGCCACAATCAATCAGTTACCCTTCTAGGGGCTACTAGACTCTTTTGTCATTTTCAAGCACAGAAAGTTGATTTTGTGGCCTTCTTTTAACAACCTCACCTACTGAAGGCGACAAATGATTTAAACATATGGCTCTCGGGATAAGGAACTCATCCCAGCAATGGTTTTCAAACTGGTTTGCTTTCTGCCTATTATGACCTTTAAGGAACCCTAATAATCCAACAGAACACTTTGTATAGGATTTCCCTCCAGCCAACAACACAAGACACATTGCTGAGCCTCGGTTGTTGACTCACCTACTGATGGTTGTTGAAAAAGGTGGCGATCTACAGACAACACGCTGCAGCAGGGGCTGGAAGGAATCGGCTACCACCCTGGTTGTAGATTGCCTACTCGGCTCTGACTGACAGTTCAGCTGCCATTTTCCCCGCCTCCCAAACCCTGTTAGTCCTCCAGCAGGTATCCCAGAAGGCACTGCGGCTGAAAACCATGGGCGCCGCCATTGAAGCCGATGCAGGACACGCCTCCCAAACCCCATTGGCTGCCTCAGTCAGTGGGTGGAACTCAGCAGCCTCGGGCAAAGAGGCAGCCAGGAGGGACGGCAGCACCAATACAACAGTCGCACCACACGCCCAGCGCTGCAATTCCAACGTTGGCACCCACGCCCCAGCCCCCAACCCCCCCACCTCCCTCCTAGAGCATCTTCCGCACACACAGGAACGAAGGCAAGAGTGGGGTGGCATAGAAAACTTTATTCAGCAGGGAGACCAGACATGGGCAATAAGGCACATGGGCACCACTATGCCAGGGCAGAACCTACGGAAAGGACAGTTGCCCCCGGGAAGGGAGGAGGCGGCTGGAAGGCACAGCAGTGAAGAGGGGACGGCCGAGGCCCCACCCCCAGGGAGCCAAGCATGGAACGTGCCAAAGGGATGAGGTGGAGAGGGGTGGCATGCCAGGGAGGGATGCCAGTCCAGAGATGGAACTCCACAGCTGACGCTCACAGGGGGTGGGGGTAGCGCAGCCAGATCCAGGCACTGATGCTTTCACACACACGGGACACCTCCGCACGGGAGCGACGCTCCCCAACGGGATTCTTGGGGCCTGGCAATGGCTCGCTGTCCAGCCGTGTTGGGCGGATGAGGGGGGCTCTCTGGTCGCCCCTTCCCCTGCCCTCGTCCTTCTGGGTGATGCGAGGGTGGAGGTGGCGGTGCAGTGGGGGTCTACTTTGGATGGGGTGTTGTTCCCCTCTTGGTGAGTGGGGGGGGGGCTGCCCCCTGCTCCAGGGTGCCTGGGGTTGTTGCTTATTCCGTCTCCCCCTCCCCCCCTTTGCCGTAGTGCCCTTCTGGTGCGCTTCCCTTTCCGTTTGGGTAACTGACTGGGCACCCTGCATGAGTGCTTGCAGGAGCTGGCCCCTTGTTGAGCTCCGTGCCGGCTGCCTGGTGGGGGAGGCGGGCGTCCTGGTTGCTATGGCGGCGAAGCCGGGTCTCTGTTGCGAACGTGCTTGAGCGGCCGCCCGCTTTCTGCCTCTCTTGCAGCTCCGCTCTCTGATTTTCCTTGTTCAACAACTCATGGTTGTTGCTTCAACAACGCCCCAATTCGGACAACACGTTTGTCAGTTGTAAAATCCCCCAACAACTCGCAAATGAGTTGGTCATCTCAGTTGTTACTTTAACAACTGTGGGTTGTTGCTCCGTTGTGTGGCTGAATTCGGACAACATGTTTAACAACGCAATGGGTTGTTGAAGCAACAACCCACAGTTGTTAAACGTGTTGTCCGAATTGAGCCTCTGTGTGCGCATGCAATTTTAAACAAAGAAAAGGAAGTAATGATGCACAGGTTTCTGTTTAGAGGAGCTGATTCACACATTAATACCTGTATTTTTTAAAAGTATGCATTTTTAAGTGTAAATAATATGTGGGGACTAACTTGTGATCCCGAACATCTGTATTATATACACAGTCTCACTAGGGAGCCAAGACTGCATCTCACTCTAAAGTGTATCTGGATTTGCCGCTGCGTAACATGGAAACAACCCTAAGTATACTGCGATTAGAAAAGTAAGGCCTGTTCTCCGTGCAGCACTGGGAAGACTCTAGCAAAAGTAGTTTGCTCAGCTCTGAATAGATAAAACGAAGAGAAAGGATCTAGAACTCAAGCCACATGAATGCCCAGTTCTACATTCACAAGCGTTCCAAGAACACTGCAGGAGGAAGACCAAAAAAAGAAACTCGCTCTCAAGTTTTGTGCTCACTTTTCTCCCGTCCCTGCAAGGCATGCATGTTGAACAATCAATCACACCACTTTCCACTGCAAGTTAAAACCGGTTGTGCTTGCCTACACTAATAGAATGCATAAAAAGGTATCTTTGGCAATTGTGTGAGCGCGCACACAAACATGTGTGTGTGTGTGTGTGTACTGCACACACACACACACACACACACACAATGGGTTTATTATCACTACAGCACATTCTGTTCTCAACCGTCATCAATGCCAGTTAGGAGTAAATGTTGATGGAGCTGGAAGCTTTTGGTTACAATGACATCCATATATTCAAAGCCCTTAACAGCTTGCACATTTTTTTTTTCAAATTTCAATGAACTATTTTCTGTGGGCACAATAAAAAAACTCTCTTTTTCTTGGCTCCACGGCAATTCAGAACTTAACGCAGTCAAACAAACACTCCGTCTTGGCCACGGCTCTTGGCTCAAGCTGATGAATCAGCAAAGTCCATAAATGTCTAGCCAACTTCGACAGACGTTCCCAAGGCAGCCATATAGGGAGAGTGGAGATACCAGGATCTGCAATCGCGAACAGAAGATTGCTGTATGCTCTGCTGGTAGGAAGCGCAGCTCCTCCTTAAGTGCTTCAAGGTTATTACCCCAAGAAACAAATCCCAGCCCTAAAGAAGAACCTTATTACCATGCATGCACCTAAAAGTCACCTCCACGGCAACTGTGCAAGGCTTCTGAATGGACTCTCCAAGCCACAGGTTTCCCAATCATTTCTGAGTGTAATTCAAGGTGCTGGTTCTTGCTTTAAAGCCCTATAGGGACTCAGGATCACAGTAATTCAAGCACTGCCTGCTCCCATATGATCCTGCCCACATGCCAGGCTGCATGGTTAGGACTTTCTACAAGTTCCCCACTTGATGACATCTAAATGAGTGGGAAAAGATGAAAGGTCATCAATCAGAAGAGGGCCAAAATCTCTTCTCAATCATCCCAGAGTACAGGAGGATACAGAATAATGGGTTCAAGTTACAGGAAGCCAGATTCCGGCTGGACATCAGGAAAAACGTCCTGACTGTTAGAGCAGCATGACAGCAGAACCAATGGCCTAGGGAGGTAGTGGGCTCACCCACCCTAGAGGCATTCAAGAGGCAGCTGGACAGCCATCTGTCAGGGATGCTTTAAGGTAGATTCCTGCAGTAAGCAGGGGGGTGGACTTAATGGCCTTATAGGCCCCTTCCAACTTTACTATTCTAGGATTCTATGACTCCACAATTTTATGAAATGGAGAATGGGTGTTCTCTGTGATGGCACTTTCCTTAGGGAACACACTCCTAGCTCTAGATGCCTGGTGGCAGCACTTGCAAAGCCGGCGACCTCTTTCCCCACTCCAGGTTTCAGATTCAGTAAATGGAAATACATGTGGTTTAGTGCAGCTACCACCTTTTCTACCTTTGTTTCATTTAAGTATTTTTATCCTGATCTTGAGCCAAAAAGGATCCCAGATTGGCATGCAAACAATCAGCGAAAAAGGCAGTCATTCCTAAAAGGACGTGACACATAAGGAAAAGGGGATGGGGAAGGAAGAGGGGAAAAATAAGTATACTGTTAACAGGTCTTGAGGAATGGCCTTGCTTCCCCTCTCATTGTCAGGATCAGGCCTGGTTTCCGTGGTGTGGATCCCAAATCGGACTTAGAGCCTCAAAAAAACCCCAGCTGAGACAGGAAGCGGGGGAGGAAATTCTCCAAGACTCTCCAGGAGTCAAGGAGGAAGCTTCCCAGAAGCTTTTCGGTCAGGACACAGAGGCTGAGAGATCCCCCCCCCCCCGGGAATTCAGTATTTGTCAGAGGGAGATGGAGCATCGGAATTGACACATCCCTGAGTCTGCCGCAAGGTCAAGCAGGCGGAGTTGAGAGAAGGTGGTCCACTAGACTAGACACAAGCTGAGGTTACACCTTGAGGACCCTCCCTGAAGAAGGAGTCTGGTAAAACCTCTCAGGTACAGCAGGAAACTGTCCATGTGGTTGATAGGCAAATGCCTTGGTTTGTTAGGCTAATTCCGCTTAGAGGATAGCTCCTAGCATTCACACTCCTTTCAGATGTGAAGAGGTGTCTATTTACTGAATAAAGCTTTGTGGATTGCATGGCAGACCACTTTATTGTCTCTCACACCCTCTGAGTGGGAGGGTACTCATCTCCCTGGTGGGGTAGTTCAACAGGAGCAGACCCTAATGCCCCCTTTTGTCTGCTCCTCCCTCCCTTCTTCTTTCCACAGGGCAGTTGATGACTTTCTTTTATTTCTTTAGTTTTGTTAAAGTTTTGTCCAGATTTTTGGTTCTACTGCGACGAAGTCTTTTTATGTGAGATTTTCATATGCAGGCTGGATCTGATAGGAGTTGCAGTCCAACACTTGGGGGGGGGCACCAGGTTAAGGAAGGGTGTTCTACTCAGTTTACTGGCCATCTGACCACTCAAATAATATTTGATGAACTGACAAACAATAATCAAGTATTCTTCTCTAAAAAACATTTTTTTGAACAGGCTTCATAGGTTTTTTAAAAAAAACAGAAATAAAGGCAAAGTAGCAGCTATCCAAAAACATCCAGATTAGAATGAGGGAATATTCCCTGGTTCCTGCAGCAAGCAAAATGGAGTGATGGGTGGTGACTTCATCAACTGCTGAGAGCTTTTGTTCTTTTCCTATTTGGAAAAGGTTAACGTTATAGTAGCTGACCATCAAGAGAAGCTCTGCTGTGCTGTTGGCAGGCGACAAACAGCTCTCCCTCCTGTTCTATTTAACCAATAACACCATAAGAAAATGTAAAGGTAAACTGCCACTGACACAGTGGCATTCTGGGATTCATGGAACATCTGTCAAATCAGCTGTCAACAGACAATATTTGACCAGTCAATTGACCAGGTCACCAACCCTCTTCTCTTCTGCCGCTCCCAGACTGTGGAACGACCTGCCGGGAGAGATCCGCCAACTTAGCAGTCTTCTAGAATTCAAGAGAGCTATAAAGACTGATCTCTTCTGGCAGGCCTACCCAGTCAAATTTTAAGACATGGTTGATTTTAACAATGTATTAATTTTATATGTTTTTAATCAGTTTTATGTATTTTATATTGTCTGTATTGATGTTGTTCCCTGCCTCGATTTGGAGGGAGAGGCGGGTAAGAAATATTATTATTATTATTATTATTATTATTATTATTTTATTCTATTTACTCTTTGTTTAAAAGTTATTAACTGAAAAGCCAAGGAAGTGTTTGTTCTGTTAGGTAAAAGATTTAACAGCAAAACTGTAACCGCCCTACACTGTTTGGTTATCAACCTCACCAGCTGTAGCCTAAGAAAGCTCTTGCCATGCACTGCATAGGGGCCTTAGTGTTTGTGAGTTGCACTGGCAAGCATGAGCGCTAGAGACATGATGCGCCCACTCCCCACTATGGCATTTAGCTTCTGGAAACTCTGGGGAGGGAGCTAAAAATGTAGTGCGTGTGAATATTCACATGAACCACATTTTAACAGGGAAGCCCTGAAGGGCGAAAGATGGGGACAACGCAGGGACGAGGGACGAAAGGCAGGATCGGTGCTAGATAAATAATGGGCACAGTAGGGGTGCATCCATAATGCTCATCCGGCTCTGCGAGGCAAGATGGCCTCTTGGTGTTTTTCAAGTATGCAGTTTCACCAGCTGAAGCTTTCCACTCGGATGAGGCACCACCTCCTGCCTACCAGCAAGAGCCCTTGAGATCCAAGAGTGACTGAAGCCATTTAACAGCCCGGCAGAGCAATCAAGGTGGACAATTCTGCTTGAGATGCCGCTCTAACTACTTCAGCAGCTAAATCCGAAACATTTTAATCTCTCCCCCTGAAAAGCTTGCATGGATAAAAGATAAATGGAAAACATGATTCAGAGCTGCTTCGTAAACAAGTGCCAGCTACAATCTGAATGGATAAAATATACATTCAGTTACAGCCAACGTACTTCCCCCAAAGCCTGGAGAATGTGCAAAGCTGACTACATGTTTAAGTGTCAATGTGATGTCTGGTTCAATACACAGACCTTATGCGGGAAGGGAGCGATAAATACACAGAAGGAATCAATTGCTTCGAACCCCCTAGTTCCTATTTTTAAGCAGATTAGTGTTTTGCATTATAGAGATCAATACTTCAGTTTACAGTAATCAAAAGGCAACATGTTTTTCTCCAATTGGATAGAAGAACATCAGAAGAAACCACCAGATTTGCACCCCCCCCCCTGACTATACATTTGAATCTATAGTCTGAAGCATTCCGAAATGTCAGAATGGGAAGGACTAAATGAAATAAACTCATGTAAAAACGCTGCCTACATTTTCAAAGGGTGATTTGTTTCGTGCTTGCTTTAAAACATTAATGGTGCATATTTTCCAACAATATGTTTTTGCATCAAAAGGGGATCCTAAAAATCACTCAGAAATAGACATTCTTCCAAGTCAAGATAAGAATCTCCTCCTTGCAATCAGACAACAAACCTTTGTTGTTCTTTTTCTCAGCAAATAACTAATGTAGCAGGCAAGCTAGTAACTTCAATAAGATCCATCTACAAGGCAGCTATAAATCCACATAGACAGTCTGGCACCTAGAATCAACTACAGGGATGTCGCTTCTAAAATAATCGGTATAGGTTAGCCAAGAGATTCCAATGCTCCATTCAGACATCATGCTTAGCCATGCCGTGATGTTTGAATAAAGCCTCTTAAATCTCTCTGGATTATGAGGTTTAATTATGGTTAGGCATGATATCTAAAAAACTGACCAACTATGGTTTGTGATCAGCTAGCAAAACAACATTGTAAACCATGGTTTGAAGGAAATTGTAAACCATGGTTTATGCTAACTATAGTTTGGTGTGATGTCGGAATTGACAGTCCATGTTTATGGCCAAGGCTCTGCCTCTAGAGGCCACTGGACCGTAGAAATAGAAGCATTGAGCAGATAGGTCTCTCTAAGCCATGGTATACACTTTGAAGCCAAAACCATGGCTTGAGTTCTAAATTATAGTTAGTGCAAACTGTAACTTGGTGCAGCCTGAATTGAGTCAAAGTTTCAATACAGCATCATAGCTCATGGACAGACAGTCACATATGATTTCACCTCGAAAATACATAATTTTGAGTCAAATTATCTATGATGTTCCATTGTATTTTCAACTGAAGTTTTTTTAAAAACAACAACAACAATTTGGATTATTCTCTCTCTCCCCTCTCCTATGAAATGATTTTCATCTGTGAGGGAGAAGCTACGGATTTTCTTACCATTTTTCACAGGGGTGAAAAGCCATACAGAGCGGAGAGAAAAGGAGCCCAATTCTCCTGCACTGCTCAAACCGCAGCAGATCCACAGCTGCTTTGGAGTTTTTAATGATCCTCATTGTCCTCTTGAGGAAAACATTCACATGACTAAGCGCCACATATAATTTGACTCTTAAAGATCCTGCACAATTAAGGCAACATTACTATGCATTACTCTCAACAACTACTATGATGGCTTTTTCACCCTAGTAAAAACTATCAATATATACCACATTGCAGCTGATTATGGTTAATTCTGCTTTACTTATATATTCAGATTGTGATGATATAAATTTAAACCAAAAGACTCAGATTAAACTCAGGGTTGTGGACATTGAAAAAATAAAACTGGCAGAAATGTTAATGTATATAGTTTACATAGGGCTAGTTCAGACAACACGCTAAGCCATGGTTAGGCCTCTAACCCTTTTGCAGCAAATGGTTAGTGAGCATGTTTAAACCGTGGTTATGTAGCCACCATGGTTAGAAATGGTTCACACAACACCCTATGTCATGGTTCACATGACATGCTAAGCCATAAGGTTTAGCTCAAAATGCTTAACCACCATGGCTTGGTGTGTCAGCTGAACAGGGTCATGCTGAGCCATTAACATCTGTCTAGCTGTATGCACATGTCTGAATTTTGTTTACACGCACACACACACACACACTTATTTATTAATTATATTTCTATACCACCCGATAGCCAAAGTTCTCTGGGCAGTTCACAACAATTAAAACAATAAAGTACAAGTTAAAAGTTTAAAAATACAGTATAAAAATAAAAATAATAACCAAACAGAACCTAGGCTTCCTACATTATGCTTGTTATTGGGTTCTGATCCTCAAATACAAAAATGTATGCATATCCCATAAGAAGGGAAGGGAACACAGATCGGTAAAACTCAACACTTTCCACTTTGAAGAACATGTTAGCAGAGGTCAAATCCTCCCATATACACTCTTCATGTGTATTTGAAAGGGAAATGAAGTGATTCAGAAACACAAATGTCGGATGCTCATGTGTTTTGCACTTAGGAAACTGCAGACAAGCCGCTGCCCAGACAACAGGCTTTTTTCCTTTCGCCTTTGTTCAAATTTTTACAAACACATGCATATGACAGATACCAATTACTAAATTACAAAAATGCCATTCTCGTAGCAACTATTCACAGTAGGTATCCCAATAATTAATAAATGAATTCCACTAAATTGTTAAATCTTATGGTATGTCATATGCTTCATTTCACCAGCGTACAATTTCAGTCAATTTTAGTCAAATCACGAATTATCCCGAACCACACTTAAAAAGAAGGTAGAGAGTCAGTTTTCCAATATCATGTCCATAACAATCTGGCTGTTGCTAATACAGCTGCTAGAAAGGTCCCCTTTATTACTGTAAATAAATCACCCCTTACAAACAAAAACACAGCAAAAGAATTGCTGTTCAGCCAACCTTCAGATTAGAATTCCCAAGGAAGCTTTCCAATATTGTTGTACCAGGGTGCCTGAACTAGGAATTGGGACCTAGCAAAGGAAACTACTTGAACGGTGCTTTCATCATCTTTATCATTATTTGTATGTCACCATTCCACCAAAGTTATGCTCAACATGGCTCGCAATTGCAATGGGAACCACAATGCAGAGCAAAGATGAACCACAGTATCAAAACAATAAAACCAATAATGATGCCAGCAATGATGCCAAATTCATTCAGCATATCAGGGCATTAATGCTATGAACAGCATGCTCGGAAACCCCATACCAGCTGACACAATTCTTTTCTTTCCTCAGAGACAACATGACCAATAGTGGCCAGCAGAACAGTGAAGAATATAGCCACGTCATAGCTACAGTGAAGAGCACAACTGGGGGTGGGGAGGGGCTGGATCCCAGTGGTAGATGAATGCATAAAGCCCCATGTTCAAGCACCAGAAAGCTCATGCCTGAAACCCTGGAGCACCAGTGCTGCCAGTCAGTGTCAACACTACTTAGCTAGATGAGAACTTCCTATGTACACAGTCCACTATTTCACAGCAAGGAATACAAAAATGGGGGGGGGAGGGAAGTGAGGAAAAGTGTTAGAGCGTGGCTTGGACAAAGAATGTGCACTCGCAATATCAGTGTGGAGCTTGATATACGGAGCTCTGAAATGGGCCTTTGGTGAAATATCTACTCCCGTTTGGTTCGGCGTACAGCCATGGTGTCTTAAGCATTCAGAAGATGGAACTCTATATTTCCCAAATGTGACAAATGCTCAGATATACATGGCATCTCAAAGCAACTGGGAGTGGACCAACGATGATGCGTTGACACCCTGTATCTTTGCACATTTCATGTCCATGTGAATACTGGCATCCACGCAAGACTTTAAAGCAGTGTGGGGCCAGGATTTGAAGTCACACGGCGTTCCTTCTCCTAAAATATTCAATAATCCTCAGAGAGGGAAAATACAGGCACTTATTTTGCACCTAATGCACCTGAAACACTAAAAATATTTCATCTTTTACTTGAATTCCAGAGCAAATTTTAATTTTTAAAAAGATCCATGAATTATCAACGGCCTGTTTCCGTGTCATTGGCTCTGAAAAACGCCAATGCTTCTCGTCAGGTGGGGAACTTCTGCATGTACGACATACGATAGCTATGACAGATCCATAGAGCCTCCATGTCCACATGCACGATGCTACTAAATATCAGGTGCCGGGAAGGAGGGGGGCAGTGCCAGAGGGCCCTTCATGCCCTACCTATGGGCTTCCCAAATGGGACCAGATTGCCACTGAGGGAAAGAGGATGCTGGAGCTTCGGTTTGATCCTGGAGGGCTCCTCTCTGGGAACAAATGGTCCTTTGATCTCCCTCTTCTCCTGGAACGGCCAGCTATTAGCAGCCATATTCCACTTGTCCACAGAAGAGGAAGAGAAGCTATAGTGGGATCCACTTCTTTAGTCTCCTTTGAGAAACCAGTTGCTCTTTATAGCTCCTTCTCTCCCTGGATTGTTTCCATTCAAGCTGGTTGTTAGAAGGACTATTATGTAACTTTAAGAACTCATGCCTGTGCTTCTCTCCTTTCCCTCTCGGTATTGTGTGCATCCGATAATAAGCCTGCAAGCAGAGATTCCCTTGTCTTTAATATTAGCATAGTGCTTGGTAAATTTTGTTGTTTTTCCCCCCCAGGGAGTGGGGTGGACACACTTGCGCCCAGTCTCAGCTGTATTAAAATCCTTGATGTCCCTGTGGACATTTTAAAATAGCTTCTCAGCGTGGAACTGGAAATGACTTATCCAGACAATGACATGGTGTTGTCTACCCTTTTTAATCTCTACTTCTTGTCCAGTCACTCCCATTGCCTTCCCCTTCCCATCTAATTTTAAGGTGTTTTCTCTTTCAGATGGTCAAAAAAATCCATGCCACCGAGTTATCACTGGGCTGTTTTGGAGTTCCCCCATTTTCTTCCTAAGATTTTTTACACCCCTGCAAACCTCACGGTTACCCCAGTTTCCATTAACAATTGTCAGTATTTCCAAAATCCCATTCCTTGCTCTGAAGCCATATGTTCTCAATACCGGCCCAGGCCTGTTCTCACACAGGCAGGAGCTCCAGTTTCAAAAGTAAAGCAAACGATGTTAGACAGGAGGTTATCCCACTGAGCCGCCTTAAGATGAGGCCAAAAAAGCCCCAGACGTTTGCACACAGGCACACCAAAGCAAACTGAAAATAGCTTTGGCTTAAGAGATGCTTGATTTTCGAAGCAATTGAAGCAACCAGCGTGCCTGCTCCGGATGAATACATCATAAACTGTCAGCCAGCCTTTGAGCACCATTTGTCACCCAACGACGACGCAGAAGGGTCTGATTCGTTTGTGCAGGTCTCTGGCTGGCTGCTGCACCAAGTCCTGTTCTCGGGATATCGCACACATAAATCAAAACGGAGAAACCGTCGCCATTATGAAGTCTACTCACTCCCAGAGTATTGGGATTATAAGTAATTTTCTGTAACAAAGAGTCAATAAAGTTCACAAGTGCTTTGGACAGGGATGATGAGTCAAGCTGCCAGAGGCAATGTTGCGACTGTGCACAGAGACAGGAGCTAAGGCTGCATCTCAATGCAAGCGCAGTTTGTAGACGGAGCGGGGCCTCTTCGGCACACCCGGATTCTAGGAATCTCCCTGGCTCCATGCCTGCTTTCCCAAAGCCTCGCTTGCAACGCCATCACAAAGGGAGACCCTGGAACTCGGCAAAAGCTTGAAGGTGGAACTAGATGTTACAAGGAACTGATAGGATGAGAACCAAGAATTCCCAGCTCTGTATGCAGCTGCCCCATGTAGTGAACTACCAGGGCTACAGGTTAGAGCATCTCTCCAAATAGTCAAGAGTGCCTCCACCCATCGAGGTGGCCACTGGCTCTCAACAGGAAGTCCTTTACTGACATCCTGTTCAGGCTTAGACTTGGCCTGGCAATTATTATCTTCATTAGTTCTGACCCCCCCCCCCCCCGGCCCGGCTCCTGGCTGTCCATCCCTCAGCTCTGACGACAACAACAACAAGCCACTGAAAATGGCAGTGTCGTGTTAAGTCTCCCCACCCCAATCACCATAGTACATCTAGTTCAATTCACTGATGTCATGATGAAGTGCATTTCCCTTTTCCTGCCAGTGGTAGACAGTGACATAGAGCACAGGCAGATGTGCATGTATCATAACTATGTCAGACCACAAGGCGAGCTGGACCAGATGGAGAGGGACGTTGTACTCCATACAGGGCTGCCATTTTCAACAGCATCTCCATTTTATTCCCAACACCCAGTTCCACTAGCTCAGGCTAGCTCAGCTAAGGTGACCAAAAACCATTTTAAAAGCCAGGAGAGAGTGGGAGGGGGCACCTTCTTGTTCCCCAATGAAGGCACAGATACCTATATCCTTTGGCAGGTTCAACCCTTATGGCTCCTGCTATTTAGTCCCAAATTGAGACTGCTTCTTGCACCCTAGCCCTGACTTCAAAGACTGCAAAATATTTAGAATCTAATCATTTGAGTGTCTCTAGCCCCAAAGATGGCCCTGACCCCTGAAGGAACTTCCACTGGTCCCAGGGAGCAAGTTCCACCGTGTGTTGCAGCATTTACTGTGACTAGAAGGAGAAATCTAAAACAAGACTTTGAGAGCAAAGGAAGATGAGGTTTGATGATGCCAGAACACGAGGGATGTGCGTGAAAGGGGGGGGGGAGTAAACCCACAATCACTTTTGCCCAATAGATATCATTTCCATAAGGGAAAAAAAGGTCTATCCTATGCAGTGGACACCTTACAAATGTAGGCCTAAGTACAAATGTAGGCTCTTCGCATCCACAAGAGGTAGGACCTCTGAATCACCCCCTGTGGCAAATGCATTTCATTCCTTGGTTATGTTACCCTATAAAACATGGTGTATGTCAGTAGCACTGAATATGGACATTAGAAGCTGGCTCATACTGGTCCATTGGGCCCAGTGTTGTGACTGACAACAGCTCTCCATGTTCCCAGGAACTCCTCCCATCCTGCTACTAGAAATCCAAACTGGAGAGGCCAAGCATGGATCTCCTTCTGCATGCAAAGCATGCGCACTGACAATGCACCTGCTTCATACATGTTCAGCTCACTGTTCCATCTGGCCCAGCATTGTCTCTTCTGACTGGCAGTGGACTCCAAGGTCTCAAGCAGAAAGCGACTTCTCCCAGCCCTGCTATCTATCCTTCGGTTGAGACTGAACCTGGGCATTTCTGCATGCGGAGGATGTGTTTGGCTAGCAAGAAAGTGACTCAAAGGAAAATAATTATCTGTTATTACTACTAAGTAATTATTACCTATTACTACTACAGCTAAGAGGGCTGCAAACAGACATCTGGTCACTTGCAGTGAGCACAAAATGACTTGCAGGTGAGTAAGGAGGGAAGCCTTTATAAAGCAAAAGGAAATGTATTCTACTGCTGCCCCAAACAAGCTATTAATATGCTTCAAGCACAAAACTGATGTACTTGCAATTTTTGTGATCAGCAAGGCTGCCCTAAATCTAGTATGCTCTTGCAACAGCCAAGCATGGTTCCGGATTTTCACCACTAGTAGCAGCAAACTCTGCCCTCTTTGCCTTTTGTTAACTATTTTGCAAAACGACCACAAATGAATGCAGACCGCATGACAAGAGAAGAGGATGCCTCCACCATTCAGCATAAAATGGGGATTGGTTCCACTGGTGAGGCAAATGAATGTCCTCTTCCCGTATCCTGCAAAATACCGGGAAGTGCTTTGAACATGTTGTGGAGAGAAAGGGGAGGGGGAAGGAAGCCTCATGGCCAACTTCCTACTCCCTCTGAACTCAGGGCTTGATGGCTTCTTTTATCAGATGATAAGCAATCAGCAGTGGAGCTGGCTCCTTTTGTGCAGGAATGCACAGCCTGGAAAGCAACACATCTGCACTGGTTCTGCTTTGGGGTCTGCTAGGATGAAAAAAGGGAAGCCTAGCTAAATTCAGGAGACCTTGATGATGAAGAAGCACATCTGAGGAAAACACAACAGTAGCAGCAGCATATCCAGCAATCTGGAAGATTTGTTGCCATGCCCTTAAGACGAGGAGTAATACAACTGCCCGGAGCTTGATCCAAGGTCTACCCATTCAGCACATATGGGTACTTTGATTAGGGTACCACAGAGAAAACCTATTCCTCATTTCATAGAATCATGGAGTCACAGAATCCTAGAATCGTAGAGTTGGAAGGGGCCTCTAAGACCATCGAGTCCAACCCTCTGCTCAATGCAGGAATCCACCTTAAAGCATCCCTGACAGATGGTTGTCCAGCTGCCTCTTGAATGACTCTAGTGTGGGACAGCCCACTACCTCTCTAAGTCATTGGTTCCACTGTCATACTGCTCTACAAGTCAGGAAGTTTTTCCTGATGTCCAGTCAGAATCTGGCTTCCTGTAACTTGAGCCCATTATTCTGTGTCCTGGACTCTGGGAGGATTGAGAAGAGATCCTGGCCCTCCTCTGTGTAGCAAGCTTTTAAGTCCTTGAAGAGTGCTCTCATGTCTCCCCACGCCCCCGTCTTCTCTTCTCCAGGCTAAACATGCCCAGTTCTTTCAGTCTCTTCTCATAGGGCTTTGTTTTCAGACCCTTGATCATCCTCGTCGCCCTGCTCTGTACCCCCTCTAGCTTGTCTGCATCCTTCCCATCTGTGTCATGGACTAATTATGCAGGCTTGAACAAAAAGTGTACACACAGAGAGCCTCAGTTTCCCAGCAGTAAAAATAATCATGCCAGTGACACACTGAAATTTGTAAAAACTCTTTGCAAATGACAGACAGCACAAAACAGTCGTATCGTTTCCTCTAAATCACCCTCTTCGAGTTATGTGCAAGTACCACAAGAAAACTTGAGAGGTTCTTCAAGAAACACAACAGAAGAAAAGGGAATTAGAGATAGCAAAATTGTCTCAAGCACAAAGTCTAAAAACTTCCACTAAAGATGCTGGGGAATGATGAATTTGGGAAATAATGGAATAAATTGACAAATCGTGTTGATAGTTGGGAAGGTCAATTGGGATCGTTCAGGTTTCCATTAAGATGGGTGAAGTTTATCACCTGCAGAATAGCTGTTCTGGAGCTAATGAAAATCTGAATTTATCCACCCACCACCAAGTAATACTGTGCTGATCAAAAGCCCTAAGTCATTCTTTCTTTGCTTGTTTCTTCTTTCCTTTTTCTATGTGCCTTTTTTTGTAGAAGTGCTAATTTAAGAGAGGGAGATAAGGAATGGGAGCTGTGGCATTTTGTCTTTTTTGTTGCAGCAGACTAATGTGGCTACCCTTCAGGAATTTGTCTCTATGCAAGACTAAATAAATAAAGCCACTTGGCTGTCAGGACTCCAGCGCAAGAAACAGATTATTTTTGTTTTTTGGAAATGAAGAACTGAAGCTAAAAGAGAGCCTTCAAAAATTATTCCCTAATTTGCTGAGTAAAGAGAATTTTGCAAGACCAGAAACAAACTGGACCTGACTCAAAACAGAACTGACACTTGGAGGCTTTGGACTCTGCGCATTATCTTTTTGAAGAATGTGTCTTTGGCACTCTGGAAGTCTGCACTGAAGTCTCAATTTCCTGTTCTCATCAAGGCAACCGGATAAACGCTCTGCAGGCAAAGATCTGCTCGTACGTAAGTGCCTTTTTAGGCACAAGAAACAGGCAAGAGTTCATTATTTGGGACACAGAGTTAAGTAATTGCAAAAACCAATTCAGCAAGAGGCTATTATCAGCTGGGAATCCAAGGAGAATAGCTGCTGCCGGCTGAGGATCTTTTCAACAGCACTACAAAGGAGGACAGAAAGAGTGGTACAGCCACGCTTTTCAGAGCGCAAGAGGCTTGGCACTTTTAGCCATCTGTCTATTGACAACTCACTTTTTCGGTGCAAATGGGGACAAAGCAGCAAACATTTTTTTAAATCATTCTAAAATGTGAGTATAACCATAACACAGCATTACACCAGCCTTAAAAAAGTGCCCACTGACTTATATTTTATTTTTGTTCTTTATTTGGGGATATACATCCTGCTTCATGGGTGGCGAAACTCTTTGTCCATCTATTAGCAGTGGAGGCTGGTGGCTCCGGTGTCAGTGGGGCAGTGAATCCACTCTGGGTTTCACTCAGAACCAGTCAGAACTCCAAAGGAGCTATCCAAGGTGCAGAAGTGGATTTGGGGTAAATTCAACACCCCACTGACATCGGAGCCACCAGCCTCCACTGTCTCCTGGCAGTGGTCCTCCAGGATCTCAGGAAGAGTTCTTCCCCTATACCTTCTACCTGAAATTGTATTTTTACCTGGAACTACCTAGGATTTGAACGTGGAATGTTTTGCAAGCAAAGCATGTGCTCTGCCCGAGTTGCAGTCCGTCCCAGCAAAGACCCTGAAGAGGCCTACTAAAATTATTATTATTCCTGTACAATATGGACCAAAATATTAAAAACAACCTTTTTCCTATGCATTTTCTAAAGCCCTTTAGTGCACCAGGCTGCTCTGCACTGACCTTGACTGCTATGGTCCTTTATCAGCTCTTAGGAATGAGAATAGTCTAACAGTTGCTGCCAGCGCCTTGAGAAGGATGTAGCCCAAAGAACCGCTCGCAAGATAGTTACGCCGATGACACAGAGTGGCTAGATCTGGACAACATTCTGACCAGTACATCGCCTGAGATGTGATGGGCCACAAAAACCACTCCTTTCTCCTTCTCTCCCCAAGGGCTTTTGCTTATACTGGTGCCCGTTATATGAAATTTTGGGCAAAACCAAGGCAAAATGACCTTCAATTCAAACCAACCCAAAATCCAGTCACGAGTCACTTTTATAAACCATTACAACAAAACATCGTGCTTGCCTAATAATGGAAGAAAAGATAACTGAATAAAATGCACAATGAAGCATTAGATCAAGAAACCACATGAACAGTCACCTCATCTGTGCACTCTCTCTCTCTCTCCCTCTCCCTCTCTTCTTTGTTTCCACCACAGAAATGACCACTACATGTGTGGTACATCTGATAAAAAGGCAGCAATCAATGTCAACTGTAGATCAGCCTATGCATAAGGAAGAAGGATGGAATGAGAAATTTGCAACACCTGATACACGACACGTAGACAGGGGTGATCCAGTATTGCTTACTTGGACGACTTCCAAAGGGCTTTTGACAAAGTCCCTCACCAAAGCCTCCTGAGCAAACTTAGCAGGATAAGAGGAGAGGTCCTCTTATAATTACAAAGCAGAGAGTAGGCAGAATTGGCAAATACTCCCAATGAGGGGGTGTAAATAGTGGGAGCCCACGGGGATCACTATTGGGACCAATTCTTTTCAACTTGTTCAGAAACGATCTGGACTTAGGAGTGAGCAGTGAACCGACCAAGTTTGCTAATGATACCTAATTATTTAGCATGGTTAAAACGAAAAAGGATTGCGAGAAGCTCCAAAAGGATCTCTCTGAACTGGGAAAGTGGGCATCAAATGCTGTTCAAAGTAAGTATGTGTAAAATGATGCACACTGGGGCAAAAAACAACAACAACAACACCCAACTTCAAGTATAACCCAATGGGATCTGAGCTAACAGTGACTGACCAAGAGATCTCGGGGTTGTGGTGGACAGCTTAATTAAAAAGTCAACCCAATGTGTGGCTGCCGTGAAAAAGGATAATTCCGTGTTAGGCATATTTAGGAAAGGAATTGAAAAATAAAACTACCAATATCATACCCCCCTCCTTTATACAAATCTATGGTGCGACCGTACTTAGAATATGGTTGATAACTTCTGGTCACTGCATCTAACAAACAACATTGTAAAGTGCAGAAAAGGGCAACTGAAATGATCAAGGAGCTGGAGCAACTCCCGTATAAGGAAAGGTTACAGCAGCTGGGATTGTGTAGTTTAAAAGGGGAAAAAAGGTGAGCAAGGAAAGACATGATAGAGGTGTACAAAAGTGTGCATGGTGTAGAGAAAGTGGATGGGAGACATTTTTCTCCCTCTCTCATAATACTAGAACCCGGGGTCACCTCATGAAGCTGATTGGTGGGAGATTGAGATCAGACAAAAGGAAGGATTTCTTCCCACAGCGCATAGTTAAATTCACTTCCACAAGATGTAGTGATGGTTACCAATTTAGATGTCTTTAAAGGGGGACTGGACAAATTCATGGAGGATTTGGATATCAATGGCTACTAGGTCTGATGGCTATATACTACAGTACCAGAGGCAGTAAACCTATATACATCAGTTGCTGGGGAACATGGGTGGGAGGGTGCTGTTGTATTCATGTTCTGCTTGTGGGTTTCCCCTGGACAGCTGGTTGGCTACTGTGTGAACAGAATGCTGGACCAGATAGACCCTTGGTCTGATCCAGCAGGGCTCTTTTTATGTTCTTAACATCAACTGCTGGAATGTGGACTTTCATTGATCACTTTTATCAATGTGGACACCAGTCTTGTTGAAACAGTGGCAGAATTCTGTGCTGTACATAGAAAATCATGCATGAGCTTTGGGAGCACCTCCACCAATATGAACCTCCCCATTCATTGAGATAACCTTGTTTCACATTCCTGCTTTCCCTGTAGTTTTGACGAAGAGGGTACAGATTGGAGCTCTCTGCATGGCCCCCACCCTCTGAAACTCTTTCAAAATCCTTGGGAGATCAGGTTGGGCCCTTTTCATACGATTTTCACTGACAAGTTGAAAAACACCTCTCCTGCAAGAGGGAAGCGGAAGCGGGTTCTCCTTAAGGTACCAATGTCTTTGGTTCATTGATATCCTTTGTGTTTTTAGAGCTTATTTTTTAAATGTGTTGAGTTTTAAAGTTTATTGTTCAGCACTTTATTTCCGGAAAAGCAATTCATGGATATTATAAAGAAAACTGCTCAATCTTGGTTTTTCAAGGCACACCAAGCTATTATTGAAGTTTAAACATCATAGAAGAACCTTTATATTTTCTTGTCTCTCAAACTTCATAACAGCAAAGGCAGTTTAAGCCTGCTGAATTCTTAAAAACAAAGAACAAAAAAGAGAAAATCAAATTGCTTTTAGATTCGATCTTTGGTAGTAAAAATTTTCACAAGTTCTCGAATAAACAGTTCTAAACTAGGATCCGACCACAGGGTCAATCTGATCCTGTTTTAACTTTTCACAACTAACACACTTTCAGTGTAAACTGTTCTGTGAAGCCCTGAGAAGTAGGATTATAAATAGACTTTGCTTTAAAGAGATATTCCATTAAATTCACTTAGCACATGTTCAAAGCACGGTTTAATGTTGACTAGGCTGACCATATGAAAAGGAGGATGGGGCTCATGTAACTTTAACAGTTGTAGAGAAAAGGGAATTTCAGCCAGTGTCATTTGTGTACAATTAGTTCCTGGTGAAATTCCCTCTTCATCACAACAGTTAAAGTTGCAGGGGCTCTGCCTTCTTTTGTATATGGTCACTCTAGTATAGTGCCTGCACCTTTAACTGTTGTGATGAAGAGGGAATTTCACCAGGAACTAATTGCATACAAATGATACTGGCTGAAATTCCCTTTTCTCTACAACTGTTAAAGGTATATGAGCCCTGTCCTCCTTTTCATATGCTCAGCCTAATGTTGACACCTTCAGATTATGTGCCACGTTTATACGGAGCAGTGATCAAACTCATTCATGCATTAAAGCAGCCAAGAAGGATGGACCTGAATCAAACAACATGAGCCAAGTTAAGTAACACTAAAAGCTGAGAAGATTTAAGAAATCTGACAGCTTTCAGGGTTCCACATTCAAAGGTTTTAGAGGCTGGATTCAGACATGCACTTAACCACTTCTGAACGGTTTCTTCTCCTGTACGATGCATGTCAAATGCATCAATCTGTATTGGACTTTGGTATTCTTTATGAATAAAATTAATTCACTGCCTTTCTGTTAAAAATACTCAACGGGCATTTTTACTATCAGACAATATTGTATCAATAAAAGCAGCATGAACATCAGAACCATCTAAAAGGCACAGGAGATTTAAATTTGCCCCTCAGCATTAGTAATGAAGTATGTTGGCAAACGCTCCTTGGAGAGCAGGTTCACCTTTTCTAGCGGTGCAATATCAGCCCCTAGTAATTTGCACCACCATAGTTGTTTGGTTTCCAATTATACCCCTTCCTCAGGATTTCCAATTTTTCCACTGGACAAATGGAGTGGGGGGATCCCCGCACACGGGGTGGGGGATATTTTTGTCGTGATCTTTCCAGATTTACCCCCAGGTCTCAAAGAACTGTTTATGCTTTGGATTTTTAAAATTGTTATTTGTATTTTAAATGTTTTAAATGTTCTAATATTGCAGCAGGTTTAACTAGATTTTAACTTTTGTCTATTTCTATTTAGATGTTTGAATCGTACATGTTTGAATTTTGTAAAGCTGCCTTGAGTCCCAGTATTAGGGAAAAGGCAGGATACAAATACATAATAATAATAATAATAATAATAATAATAATAATAATAATAATAATGGCTTTATTTTAAGTTTTATTACATTAATAACCTTTCCTGCTTTTATCATGGGACTCTAGGCAGCGTCCATGGAGTTCCCAGGCTGTTTCCCATCCTGACACAGGCCAGACCCAACTTGCTTAGTTTCAATGTGGTTGGTGCATCATATGCCTGGGAGCTGCAGTGCCCTCTGCTCCATGCGGCCGTCGTTTACCTCCCATGTATATCGGAGATGGAGTAAGGCCTCCTAAGAAGATGTTAAAGCAAGTAGACACAAAGAAGAAGACCCAGACAGGTAGAATCTATAGCTGATCCCAGTCAAAAGAATTGTGCAACGTTTAATAACGGGCCATTGTCATCAGGTGTCCATTAATAGTGTGAATTATTATATGATGAAATTACAAAACCGCCTACATGTTCAAAAAAGCAATTAAATACTCCTATGCTTGTTTCCAACAGCAGGAAATAACATAAAGAATAGGCACCAATTAACATGGAGCTATTGCAAATCACTCGTCTTGCAATATGGCTGCCATTTCTCCCATGCTGGTCTTGCAAGTGTGCCTGAATGACCAATCATCAACGTGTGACTGGCATGGCCAGCTTCTGCCTTGCAGGCGCACACCATGCTGCTATATCACACCAGTTATGCACAAAATGGCTGCAACTGGCAGTACCCACTGCTGTCAGAGGCGTGGTCAGAGGGCACGCAGGCCAGGCCTTTTCGCACTCCTTCCTATTGCACCTCTCTCGATTAGCATTCTGGGATATTGCAAAGACCAGTTTGTTTCACTGCGCTTGGAGGGGATTCATTTTTATTCTCTCCTTTCATTCTATGCAGTCTCATGCTTTTGCTGTGAGCTTCTCTTTTTTAATTCGGTTTTTTTCCTGTGTGTGATTGACTTTGATGCTGTTTTAAATTTGCCTATTGCAAGTCCTCTTGTTTGTGGGGGGGGGGGGAAGAGGAGAGGAATGAGTGCCCCATTTGGGAAGAAAAGGCAGGGTATATAAATACTTTAACCAAATACAACAAATACCTGGAAGCACCCAGAGACACAGAAGGTGTATGAAGTGCCTTTAATCACTACCATCCATTAAGGGCAATATAATGGAGAGAGCCCTGAAAACGTGAGTTCCATATATTCTAAATCGTTAGAAAGTACTAGTAGTTTCCACTAAAGGAGTTTCCAATAAAGAAGCTGTACTACTTCATTTAACAGAGGCAATGTTCGCTTGCCACCAGGTGTTTATAGTCCTGTCCCATTCTGTTATGCATCTATTCCACCAGTTAAAGCTCTCTTTTGAAAGTGAGCTTCATGACAAAAAGAACTTCCAAAATAGAAGTATGCAACCAGTAAGCCCCCATTACCACCACCATAACAGCCTAAGTTATGAAAACTTATTAGCAGCCTCGATTTCATAGAATCACAGAATAGTAGAGTTGGAAGGGGCCTATAAGGCCATCGAGTCCAACCCCCTGTTCAATGCAGGAATCTACCTTAAAGTATCCCTGACAGATGGCTGTCCAGCTGCCTCTTGAATGCCTCTAATGTGGGAGAGTCCACCACCTCCCTAGGTCATTGCTTCCATTGTCGTACTGCTCTAACAGTCAGGAAGCTTTTCCTGATGTCCAGCCGGAATCTGGCTTGTCCTGCACTCTGGGTTGATCGAGATCCTGGTCCTCTTCTGTGTGACAACTTTTCAAGTATTTGAAGGACTTGAGGACCAGATGCAGAGTACGATTTTTAATGCATTTCATTGGAATAAATTAAGCAAGAAGCAAGAACTGGACTCTTTTGTTGCAGGATTTTCAAATCCTAGACTCCTTGGACAAATAAAAGGGATCCATGATGTGTGTGTGTGTGTGCACACACACACATGCAGAAGGGAAGGCCCGTAGCTCAGTGGCAACGCACCTGCTTTGCATCGAACCCCAGTTCGATCCCCGGCAGCATCTCCAGGTAGGGCTGGAAAAAAACACCTGCCTGAAGCCCTGTTGCTGCCAGTCCGTGTCGACAACACTGGGCTAGATGGACCCAGGGTCCAACTCAGTATGAAGAAGCTTCAGATGTCCCTATGATGGTAATGCATGCACAGAAGATGCAAGCTAAAGGCCATAGGTACATTGCCACTCCTGTTAACCTGGTGAGCCAATCCTGAAGCACAGAATTGCAAAAGCAAATTGAACTGAGATGGGGGAGGGAAGGGAGATGCTTCTGGTAGGGTGGGGGTGGGGGTAGGGGGGTGGGAGGCGGAAGCCTGCTAAGGATAAGCACACCCCCGTGAATGCCTGAAGGGCTTCTCTTCTTCCCAGCCATATGTTGCAAGCAGAACGTACTGTTCCAAGTTTCAACAGAGCGCATTCGTTCAATCGGGCAGCCCTGTGTCTTTGCCACACCTTAAATTAAAATGTTAAAAAGTGAGACCCAGCTTCCTTCCCTGTAGATTTATCTTCTGGTGACCGGCCCCCTTCTTCCCTCTCCCTGAATGTCTTTACTCTTCCTCGCTTTTCTCTGTGGTTTGATTCAAGACTGCTCTGCGTGGAAGGCAAAAGGCTCTGAAAGCCAGCTCTATGCGCACTGTAAACATACGGCAATTTGTTACTGTGAAAAACCATCTGTTTTTCGGTATTACAATCCTCAGAGGGCAAATTATAGCCAGCGTTCAACATAAAACATCAATTTAAACCATCAACTATTCATAATTTCAATTCTTTATTGGAAACCAAGGACATAAATGTCAGGGAATAAAGCAATATTTCTTTTATTAACTGTTCCATTCATCTAGCTATTAAATAAAACCAGGACCCTAATAAATAGCATTAGCCTCTGCACTGACAGGCACCCCAACCAGCGCTGCAATTTCTCAAGATCCCCCCACTACCACCGCCTCATATAACTAAAAATGCATTATTTTCTTTATGAACATTACTGCAGAAAAAGAAAATAATGCTCAGGCTAAAAGCACTTTAATATTTATGAGGTATTTGCGATTTCCATTGTACCTCAACAACTTAACATTTTACCAAGTCCAGTGCTGAGTGAATGTACTTTAAAAAAAAAAAAAAAAAAAAACCCAACTCACTGTACACCCAAGTCTTCCATTAGTCAATCACCATCTTGATTGTTGAGTCTTAATACAATGTTTATGTAACATGCAGAACACGGATCTCTCTCTGCAGGCTTGACTGGTGTTCATGGGGGGCGGGGGTTCCTGGCCCACGCAACCCCTGCCTGAGCTGCCACCTTAGGGGCTTTCATTGGGCTCATGAATCTCTGGTCACGGCAGGGGAGGGGAGAGACTCTGTGGCACCCTTCTTTCTTTAGAAAATGGTAAACGTGCTGCTTGTTCTGTCGGGAGTTTTCTGAAGATGCACCAGCTCTCATCGTGAAGTACTGGTTATCGTTCAGAAGTGAAGGGGAAGGGTCTGATGGAGAACTGATTGTGCCTCAAAATGGGGACCAGACTAGAGGCCTTCTGATGGGCTCATCCTTCTAAATCAATGAATAAGAAGTGTGCCCACATTTATACAACTATTGTAAAATATCTAGACAACTGGGGGACGTCTGGGCCGGCCCCCTCATTGGATACATGTAGACCCTGTGTTCAGACGACACGCTAAACCACGCTGGTTAAGCATTTTGAGCTAAACCTTATGGCTTAGCATGGCACGTGAACCATTCCTAATCATGGTGGCTACATAACCATTTGCTGCAAAAGGGTTAGTGGTCTAACCATGGCTTAGTGTGTCAACTGAATAAGCCCATTATAAACTGATCTCAGCCACTGGGTGCCTCTCCCTCCCCCTACCTAAAGATTGTCCAGAAAATTGGGGCGGGCAGTTAAGAGGAAGCACGAGGATGTTGATAGGTAAACACCAATCAGCCACTGTAGTTTTCTATTTGGGGCAGGTGAGTATGTGTCAGAGCAGCAAGGAGAAGCATAGCCTCCACCGAAATACCCACTGAGGGTGTAAGTTCTGATAAGAACACCCTCTCTCTTTCTAATCGCCTTCTGCTCCCCTTTCTCCATGCCTCACTGCTGGAAGGTTTAAAGACGAGACAATCCAAGGTATCAAATTACCCTACACTGTACAAGATACACTATATGTACAAGCCATGCCTAGTTTTGCATTTAAATAAACATTTAAGAGTGCTTCAGGGTGGGGGGAGGGTGTCAAGTCTCCACACAACAATCACCACAATAACTCTTACAATCCCCCCATCCCACCCCCATTAAACAGGTCAATATTATTCATGGTTAAATCAAAATTTGAACTCAGGACTTCCCAGGTCACACTCTTCCCACTGCACCATTCCACAAAGAAATCCGTCCTGTTCTCTGAAATTATGCTATGGTTGGCAGGGCGTTAACTTGCATGAAATACTCCATTTCAAATAACAGAGTCTTAACCTGTTATCGGACCCCATTCATGATGGATCTGGGTGAGTCTCCCAAGAAAGGGAGCTGCTCAATGGAAGTGCCACCACTGAGAAGGTCCCGTACTGTGCTGTGCAGCCACTCACCAGACCTCAGAGAGTTTTGGGGGGGGGAGGGGGGGTAAGG
Source organism: Anniella stebbinsi (assembly GCA_029215795.1). Taxonomy (NCBI): domain Eukaryota; kingdom Metazoa; phylum Chordata; class Lepidosauria; order Squamata; family Anniellidae; genus Anniella; species Anniella stebbinsi. Next base: position 30,727,743 of record JARDYH010000009.1, on the reverse strand, counting down.
ATACAGAACAAGGCTCCACAAGATGATCTAAGACATCAGCTAGGTTGGTAAATGGGACTCCCAAGCTTAGTGACTAGCACACCATCAGAATTTACACCTTGCTGGTACAGAGGAACTCCTCTACTCTTCTCCAGATAAGAGTCTCTTCCCAGAAAACACACACACACACACAATTCCCCCGTCATTTGGCTGACTTTAAATTTACCAGCATGGGGTCTTTAAGATCATCACGATGAACTCCTCTACACACAGCAATTTCCATCATATCCCTTTAATCACAGACACAGAACTGTTTTTAAGAATAGTCACTGCAAAGCAGAAGTGAGAAATTAATCTTCCCCCGTGGAGATTAAGAAACCATAACTTCTAATGCTAGAATTACAGAAGAATTTATACAGCACCATCACCTCCTCCCTCCCCCCTCCGGGATGGAGCACACATTCCAAGCGGCTTTCCGCATTTCAATTAATGCATCAGTAATCATTGTTTTGATTATGAATGCACTTCCTTCCGCCCATAACAGCACTCTTAAAGACCCCATGCTGGAACATTTCAAAGGAAAAGAAAATATTCTTAAGGAGAGATAATGGACAGAGTACATGTGGCATGAGAAAGAAAGTGCATGTCACGTCCATGCTGCCCAATTTTTAAAAAGAGAACACTTAGCATGCAATAATCTCAATTATTTAGCACTTGGGCCAAATCCACATCAACTCCCATAAAGCATGAATCTGGATCAGGGTCTTTAGAGGCATTCAGTGTATGTGGGGGGGGGGGGGGATTGAGCTTTCTGCAAAGAATGATCAAAAAGCAGGGGAAATATTAGAACATCTGACAAACTCCACCATTCATCTAATAATGTACCTGACAAAAGTAACATTCAGGCATCAAAAGGCTTGAGTGGTTCTTTGTTCCCACACATCCTACCACCTCAGGGAGTCTTGGGTGCTTTGAGGTGTGGGAGAGACAATTGCCTGCCCCACAAGACCTGCTTGGATTGAGCATTCTCAGGGAATTGGGTCCACAGGTAGGAACGTTGCCACAGCGTGAAAACAAGCTTGATTCTTGTTACGATCCCTGCCGCCTGACAAAGCCACTTCCAGAACATGGACATGCTGAGCAAGGGCAACAGCCTTACTGAAGCTTGACAGTGGTGTGATAGCGCCATCACAGTGGTGAAAATTATCCATCTCCCTGCAGCCTCTGGCCAAACTGGTTTCATAATCCACCAGCAAGCTGGACTGAGGAGGATGAGGGTGTAAACCAGGGCCATTCCACCACCCCTGCTGAAATACTTAATTCCCCCCCCCCTCCGTTCCCATCCCTTTTTCCTTGTGTTGTGTCTTTTGAGATTCTATGCCTGCAGATGGGGACATGTCCTCTTTTACTGACTGTATGTAAACCGCTGCTCCAGGAGCCTTTTTGGCCGGGGAGCAGGATAACAATACTGCAAATCAGTAAATAAATAAAAATGTAAGGGGAAAATGGAACATTTGTCCCACTCTATCATGCCGTCTTCAAGTCTCTGAAAGGTTATCAGCTCAAGAGGAACAGAAAGCAGTATTTCCTGCACATTCCTGTTTCACGGCAGAGCAACGGACATCTGCTCTGAAAGTGGCCTGAAACATAGCTGCACCTCTTTTCTTCTACAGCCCTCTGTATCCCCACCCCCCGTCCCATGGCAAACACACCCCACTCTCTAGAATGGTTCCCAAGCATGGTCAACGGAGAACAAATCTAGAACCAAAGAAACCCAAAAATTTTTTGCACTCAATGTAAGTGAGGCACAACAGCGATTGGGTTTATTTGTTTATTGCATTTCTATACTGCCCAATAGCCAAAGCTCTCTGGGCGGTTTATTGCAAAAGAAGGCTGCTCAATCCAATTACAAAAACAGGGAGTTCAAGGAGTCCAAATGGATCACCTAGCTCGCTCATTTTTAAACTGGGGTTCTTTGAAAGCTTGCTTGGCATTTGTCAATGGTGGTCAGTAATGGCAGACTGGCTACACCAATCTTCCCTTATACAACGCACAGCCCTACTGGAGGGTGTGTGTGCCTGGGATTGGGTATATTTTCAATTTAGAGGCCTAACAAACATACAATTAGCACTTTTCATGATGCTAGCATGCCTCGTCCAAGCATATACTCTCAAACATGCCCAAGAATCCTTTCCAATGTGCAGGGGTTCTGGGGAATTAAGTAAGTTTGAACGGCTCTGTTCTTGGTCAGCCACTTTTCCCTATTGCCCAAGCACCATGCACCATCCCAAAACATGATATCCCCTATACACATGAAACACGTTACAGGTGCTTGCTCAATTTCTTTCGCCAAGTTTATTCCAACATCCAACTGCTCTGTCCCACCTCCCAGTTCTCAGCAGATAGGGTGCTGCAGTTCTTATTGAAAGTGGCCAGTTTAATAACACTGGTCTTTTAATTTATATATTTATTAGCGATTGTTTAGCAGATGGACTACCAAATGTTTATTTTATGATGATGCACTTGTAAATTTTGCTGTGAGCCCTGGTTCCGCATTTTAGAAAAATGGTGGTGTGACTGCAGGGGGGAGGGGGGATGAATAGCCATCTATGCCAACAACACCCCCTGTTCTGTACACTATATCCTTAGGGAGGAAGAAACTATATGCCTGTTTCCTGATGTAGTTCTGCAGCCAAAAGAGCTAGAAAGTTGTCTTTTTTTTTACTAAATAAAAAATGCACAAGAATCCAAGAGTGGCTCACCTTGAGCATTTCAGAAATGCACATACATGAACTGTAGAAGACAAACATTGCAGCCATTGCCTCGTGTGGCAGATAGCCTGGGAGAAGGGAGAAACTTCTGAAGTGTCAAACTGGCTCCCATTTCTGGTACATTCCTTGAGGTTGGCAGCTGCCCCTGAAGGGACTTGCAGGGTTTTGATACAATCATTCCACGCAAAAACAGGTAAGTCAGAGAGCATCTCTCAGAAAGCCAGGGAGCAAGAAAATGAAAGCTGCATTCTGTGGGAAAAAGAGGATTCTCTTGCTGGTAACCGCTTGTGGCTTCGAAATCTCTTCAACGCCGCCCATCTGGTTCCTTATCGCACGCCTGACTGTCTGCACCTTTTGCTGCAGGCACAGAGGAGATGAATAATGATCTCAAGAACTGCTTGCCACCCGCCAGCAACAATACAAATGTAACCAAGGCACCCAAACTCAACACAGTGGCTGTGGATGGAACTGGGACTCTTCCACCCAAGTGAGCTATGGAAGGGGAGTCCTGCCCAAACGCTACCACCAGTCAGCCTTCAGAAGGGAAGCGGAATGACGGAGACCGTTGGCCCAGCCTCACTTTGGAGACACCCAAGTTGACAGTAATTCACATCTCCGTTTTAAAAGGGTTTAGGAACAGGTATTGAGTCTGACTATTGGCACACCTTCTAGCCCAGTATTTTCAACACTGACTGTCAGCAATGGCTCTCCAGGGATTCAATAAATAGAGGGTTTTCAAGCCCCACCAGGAGATGCCAGGGATCAAACCTGGGATCTTCTGCATGCAAAGTAGGGTCTCTACTATTGAGTTGGCACAGGAGCAACATTTGTCTATGAATGCTTGCAACCAGCCAAACTTTTCCCAGCTACCACCCAAGTTTCCACATTCACAATTGCAGAAAAGTGTCCAGCCTCCATAGCTTTGACAGGTTCTAAGCTACAACAGCTAGGAATGTTCAGCTTGGAAAAAAAGGAGGCTAAGGGGAGACCTGATAGAGGTGTACAAAATTATTCATGGTGTGGAGAATGTGGATAGGGAGACATTTCTCCCACTCTCGTCATCCTAGAACCCAGTGGTGTCATCCCATGAACCTGGTTGGTGGGAGATTCAGGACAGATCAAAGGAAGGACTTCTTCACACAGTGCAGAGTTAGTCTATGCAATTCACTACCACAAGATGTAATGATGGCCACCAATTTCGATGGCTTCAAAAGGGGGTTGGATAAATTCTTGAAGGAGAAGGCTATCAATGGCTACTGGTCCTGATGGCTAAGTGCAGCCTCCAGTATCAGAGGCAGTAAGCCTGTATGCACCAGTTGCTGGGTAACATGGGTGGGAAGGTGCTGTTGCATTTGTATCATGCTTTATTGGTCCCTGGTCGACAACTGGTGGGCCACTGTGTGAACAGAGTGGTTGAATTCGGACGACACAATAAGCAATGGGGGGGGGAGGGGGAGGAAACAATCATCAGTTTTATTGACTATCGTGTCGTCTGAATGCTGTCATAGTCAACTCAGCGCTGATCCTAATCCACACCACAGTTGATTATTTATTACCATGTTGTGTGGGGTGTACCCTCTAGATGAACAACTGTAAAGTTGATTATTACCCCACCATTGACTATTGTGTTGTCTGAATTCAGCCAGTGTTGGACTAGATGGACCGTTTGTCTGATCCAGCAGGGCTCTTCTTATGTTCTTCTTTAGCTATCCAGAGGGTCCACGGTTCTGCTCATCCAGGCAAGCGTTTCATTGCCCTCTGGCAAGTGTGACCAGAGGAATCCCAGCCTCCCTCTTAAGCTTGGAAGGAGGTGAGGATTGTTCCGACACTTGTGCCATGACTAGATTATTGAACTCTCTGTGGTCTGTCCCTGTGAAGCAGGGGTGAGGAACCTCATTTGAGGGAAGAACTCAATTTTGGAGAAGCTCTCGGGGGGCCCAGTCCAGTGGTGGGTGGAGCCAAAGGTGAAAGGGGTGGGGCCACATTTAAAGAAAACAATTCAACATATAGTAGCTTAAAAGTCTTCTTGCCAGTAACTAAGCAGAGGAGTTTCAACCTTTTAGAATGGGGAAAAGAACTACACAAAAGCCGGAAAGTTACTGGTTGGGGAGAAAGAAAGGGAGCCAAAGAAAGGGGGCATGACTATCTGGGGAATCCCAGAAGGCCAGACTGGGACCCCGTGAAGGCTGGATTTAGCCCACAGGCCTGGGGTTCCGCACCTCTGCTGTAAAGTGTTCAAAATGCAGCGGCCAGGATAGAACTTGCTTTATTTTATTTTTTACTATATCACTTGCGTATTGCTTAATTGATACTGGCTTCCAGAACATTTCTAGGCCAAGTTCAACAAACCCTGGGATCATAATATTTGAAGGACCACCTCCACTCCCTCATGAGCCTGTCCGTCAAGTGTGTTCATCTTCTCAGCCCACCCCCCTGCATTCTGCCACTAACTGAGATATGGTAGTTGGGAGATGAGGTAGACCTGTTCGGTGACAGCACCATGACGGTTTCACTCCTTCCCAAGGGAAGAGAGATCAGCCTCTTCTTTGATGGTTTTTAGGCAGGAGGATTTTCATTCCAAGCTTTTCATTCATTTTAACCCTTAGCTGGGTTTGGATGTGTTTGATCGACTTGTTTCAATGTTGTCTGGCTTAAATGGTATTGTTTTAAAGATGCGAACCGTCTTGGTGGACCTTTTAAGGGGCCAGAAAGTGGGGTAAATGGTTTAATGAATTTTGGCTTGGCTAGCCAAGGCCACTCACAAGGCAGAGGAACAACACTGAAGGCAACACTATGTTTTCAAGAGTGCACCCCAACAAGTAAGAGAATATAGAACTTTAACTGGGACCCTTTCTCCTAGTGTGCATAGTAAACCATAATTAAATAAACGTTAGTCTTTGAAATGTTCACACAAACAACAAAGTGCTAGCCTTAACCAAAATCCACAAAACGAAAAAAGAAAGTTAAGGAGAAAATATATAATGAATTTTAATACTAATATAATATATTAAAATTCACTGTATATTTTCTCCTTAACTTTCTTTTTTCGTTTTGTAGTCTTTGAAATGTTTGCATTGCACAAGCACTATTGGGGAGAGCAGAGGTTGCCTTAACAGACTCTTAATGTCAGACAAATTTGCTAACTGAACCGTATTACTTCCACTCTTTCAGTACCAGCTCTTTCGTTTGCAGACTGCATGGTGCATCTCATGGGAATATGATGGGCAGTGCGCCTGTTTACTCAAGGTATGCCTTGCTGCTATTCTCTCCCTGGAATGCAGCCTGACCTCAAATGCGGTGGACTTCCACTTGTGCAGTGGCCCTGGGAAATCCAAGTACCATGTTGGTTTAAATCCCACTGGAACCACATTTGAATTCATGTGCACAGAGGAATGAATAATTCTGGAGAAGCCCACAGAAGGGCTCTCTGAAAAATCACGTCCAAACAGATGTCACCTTTGGCTCATACAATCGTATAACAAACTGCAAGAGCCTTAAAAATGAACAAGTCACTGGGTCCGAATGGTACTCACCTGAGACTTCTTGAAGAACTGAAATGTGAAATTGCTGTAACTTACACCTGAGACCAGCCTCTGTACCAGAAGACTGGAAAGCAGTCAATGTAGCACCATTTTTTAAAAGTGATCCGAGGGAGGGGGATGTCCCTAGGAATCATAGAATAGTAGAGTTGAAAGGGGCCTATAAGGCCATCAAATCCAACCCCCTGCTCAATGCAGGAATCCACCTTAAAGCATACCTGACAGATGACTGTCCAGCTGCCTTTTGAGGCCTGTAGTGTGGGAGAGCCCATGACCTCCCTAAGTCATGGGTTCCATTGTCATACTGCTCTAACAGTCAGGAAGTTTTTCCTGATGTCCAGCCGGAATCTGGCTTCCTGTCACTTGAGCCCATTATTCCGCATCCTGCACTCTGGGTTGATCAAGAAGAGATCCTGGCTGTTCCAAGTAAATTTGTGGAACATATAATTACAGATAAAAATATCAATCATACTGAAGAACAGGTCTTTCTTGCTGAAGAAAAATCAACATGGCTTCTGCCAAGAGAAGTCTTACCTCACTCTTGACTAAACATAGCAGTCATGGGATAAAATAACAGGTTGGTAACTAGTTAGAGAGCAGGAAAGAGTGAGCAAGAAGAATGGATAGGAAACCGTGGATATCTATTGGGACAGAGCTATTTAATTTGTTCACAAATGACCCGGGGATGGGCAGTGAGACAACGAAGTTTGCCAACAATGCCAAATTATTCACAGTGGTAAAAACAAAATAGGGTTGCAAAGCACTCCAAAAGGATCTCTCCAAAATGGGCCAATGGGCAAAAATGGCAAATGTGGTTTAATGTGAGCAAATGGTGCACACTGGGCCAAAACATCCTAACTTCACATATGCACTGATGGGGTCTAAGCTACTGGGGATTCTCCAGGAAAAAATATCTCGGGCTCATGGACAATGAAAACTCTGGCCCAGTACACAGCAGCCATGAAGAAAAGAAAATCCCATGCTAGGGATAATTTCAAAAGGGGGTTGAAAAAAAAATCCACAAATCTATAGTGAGACCATATTGGGAACACTCTGTATTCTATTACCTCCAGGCCTCCGAAACCAATTGCTGGGGAACAATAGCGAAAGAGGCCTATTGCCCTCATCTCCTATTTGTGGGCTTCCCAAAGACACCTCTGTGAGGGTGCATCCCTCAAACACAGCTTACAAATACTCTCAATGAATAAATAGATTAATATAAGTTTAGCCACGGTGGGAAACTTGATGCTGGACTAAACAGGCCTTGGGTCTGATCCAGCAGGGTTGCTCTTATATTCAGCATGTTCATTATGTTCAGCAGGATTGCATCCCATATGGAAACTTCAGACTAAAACAGAACCTTTGACCATTTGTCTGGTAATGGGCACCTTCAAAAGTACAAGCAAGCAAGTTGCCTTTCTAAGCATTGTATTGTTTTGCCTATCAGCTGTGAAAATCTATTTTAAAATGTGTACTATGAGGAGCCGTGTGATCTGTACATGGAAGGTTTGACCATTCGGTGTACAACTGAGCCTGTATCCAACCCATAATCTGTATTTTGCATTTCATACTGATGCAAATCATTTTATATTACTGGAACTCACGGCCTGAACAATGAAATAAATGTACCTGCCTCTTTTATGAGTGATTGGTTCTCACAGTCCTATTTATAAGCATTTTAATAAGAGGCCAGTACAGTTCAGTGCTAATAAAGAGCTAATCTATAAGATCGGAACAGTGTTGGAATTACACTCTGTGAGGAAGGACTCAAACAATTGTGGCACACTTTGGAAAACAGAAGAACTAATAGCTGTGGTTAACACAAGAACACAAGAAGAGTCGTGCTGGATCAGACCAAAAGCCTATCTAATCCGGCTTTCTGTTCGCACAGAGGCCAACCAGATGGGGAATCCTGACAGAGGGTATGAATGCAAGAGTGCCCTCCCCCTCATGTTTCCTAGCAAATGGCAAGGCATATTGCCCCTGACAGCGGAGGTAATATATAGCCATCATAGCTAGTAGCCATTGACAGCCTTCTGCTCCATGAGTATGTGTATGAAAGCTGTCCAAGTTGGTGACCATCACTACATCTTGTGGCAGCCAATTCCATAGTTTAACTATGCGCTACGTGATTAAATGTCCTGGCGCTCCCACCATTCGGCTCCACTGGATGACTCCAGGTTCCAGTATCCACTTTCTCCACACCATACATAATTTTATACATGTCTATCATGTTTCCCCTTGCTTGCCTTTGCTCTAAGCTAAAAAGCCCTAAACACTGTAACCTTTCCTCATAGGGGAATTGCTACAGCCCCCTCATCATTTAGCTTGCCTTTTATGGCACCTCTTCCAGTTTTTCATGCACACACACCTCTTTGGCAAATTTTGTTCTAGCACATGTTTTGCAATCCTATGCATGGTTCAGAGTAAGGGATCAGCAAGTGGAGCTCCCCTGAACAAATGAATCTACAAGAAAGGCCATCTGTACACATCCTGTAGCCCCGGTTAAAGTCAGCCGAAACATGCATGCGGACAATCTAGCAATACCTGCTTCAACAAACAGAAAATCAGGGCGGCTATCCACTGAGATAAGAATATAAGAAGAGCCATGGTAGATCAGACCAAGGGTCCATCTAGTCTACCATGGTGGATCAGTCCAAAGGTCCATCTAGTCCATCTATTTCACTCAGTGGCCAACCAGCTGCCCAAAGTAAACTCACAAGCAGGACATGCTGCCTCTGCCACTGGAGGTGGCATCTAGCCATCAGAACTTGTAGCCATTGATAACTTCATTGTGACTGTGAAATCCATAGTTTAACGCTACGTCATGTCCTTCCTTTTTATCTGCCCTGAATCTCCCACCGATCAGTTTCATGGATGATCCAGGTTCCAGTATTTTGAGAGAGGGAGAAAAACATCTCCCTGTCCACTTTTTCTATACTACGTCTCTCCTACTCATCCTTTTTCTAAGCTAAACAGACCCAGATATTGTACCTTTCCTGACTTACTCCAGGCCTCTGATCATTTTAGTTGCCCTTTTTCTGCAAATCCACCTTTTCTTTCTCTAATCATTCTCTACTTATTGGCTTTAACTGCTGGAAAATACCGGTGATATGCTGGCTGTTGAAATTAAAGTATTAACCTCATTTGGAACAGGACTTTATTTCTTTATTTAAAGCATTATTGCCCCATTCTCCAGCTAAAAAGACTCCCAGAGCTGCTTGCAAAGATCAGAAATAAGACAACAGAATTAGTAATTTGTAGACATGATTCATGCTATAGAATTATGCTTGCAAGCCAAAATCAGAATGGAAGGTTTTTGACTAATTATTTCAACACGAACAATACAATAGCCCATCTCTCTGGCTTTTGAGAATTGCTCTGTCTTGGGGTAGGGGGCATAAACTTTTACAATGATCCGTTTTTAAACCTGATAACCACAAATTCCAGTTCATACGATTAGAAAAAAACCGCACTCATACTCTAGTCCCAAATACACGCTATTATTAACATTTTATTGGGAACGTTTTTGGGAGAGGGATGTTAACAGTTAGTCAAACATGATGCTCATGGAAAGACTGGTTAATCTAGGGGCATGATTATTGCTTTGGGTGCAAGAGATCCTGACTTCATATGTCAGACAAGTCCAGACAAGTGAAGAAAAGGCTGGGAGGGGACATGGTTTGCTTGCATGCATGAATTGCCCCAGGTTCAAACCTCAGCATCCAGATAGGAACTGCACAGAATGACCTTTGCCAAACAGAGGTAGGCCAGACCTTCCCAACCTTGGGTTGCCAGATGAGATGATGTTGGACTACAACTCCCACCATCCCCAGCCAGCATGGCAGAAGGTCAGGGATTATGAGAGTTGCAAGCCAACAACATCTAGAGGTTGGGGAATACTGGGGTAGACAATGATGGGCTATAAATAATATAGTTTCATATCTTCTGCTTTTCCAAATCAATTCCTTATCCTCCTACATGACAGTTTTAAGTAAATTACTCTCCTCCATAAGGTGAATCTTGCCAGTCATCTCATGCTGAGATCCACACCAAGACACTTTTGTAGATGGATTCCTTATGCATCAAATCCATCTTTATAATGAACCAAGCAACATTTAAAAATATTAATTACAATTCACATATCTGGACCCTGGTTCAAACAAACACACTCATTCCGAGGAAATCTGCAAAACCTGCATTGTGAAGCAGAAAAACTTGTCGTGTCATTGGCTGATCACGGAACTAGTGCCAAATTATTTGGCTAATCAGGTTATTGCCCTATAAATAGTCAAAGCTGTAGTTATACTAAAAATGGCCCACAAGTTACACCTTGTTGGAACATCACATTTGTCTGTGCAACGAGATGCCAAAGATGACAAATTTTATCCCAGCCACGAAACAAACAGCAGAAATAGGAGCGTCCAAACATCTAGCAAGAACAAAGGTTGGGGGGGAGGGAGGGCGAGGAGGGGAAAAGCAATCCACATATGAAAAAAGAAAAGAAAACTCTACCCTGTCATTATATATTCCGATTCAGGGTAACTAGGTTGCCTTCCTATCCATATGGCTTACGATACTGAATGCTCAGACTCCCCTACCAGCAAGGCAACCCTCCTGGTCAGATTGGCTAGCGCCCCGGAAGTGGGGAAGCACACCTTTTCCGCTTGTGCAGCTTGACTCACAGGCATCTTTCTGAAGAGCACCTAAGTACCAAACTGTGTGTGTGAGGAATGCTTTAAAGTGTAGCATGGGTAGAAGGGGGAATCCACTTTTTAAGAATTGTTCCCTTCCCTCCCCCCACCCCTGGTGAAGCTCAGAGACCAGAAAGAACCACTGCTTTTATAAAGTTGTTGGGGAAAGTTAGTTGTTGCGGAAAACATGGTGAAACTTCAGCTACCCTATCCTCCTTTGTGCCACTGCTGGCTGGTATGATGGGAACTGTAGTCCCACACATCTGGATTGAACCAGGTCGGGGGAAGGGTGCTTTAGATCTCTTCCCCACTGGCAGAACTTGGGCTGGGAAACGATGGACATTTTTGGAAAAATAAGAGGTGGGGGGGGGGGAATGAGCTGCTTTAAAATATATGGCCAGACTGGCTGCTCATACACTGAGTGCTATATTGGTAAACACTGTATGAAGAACTCCAGTTTTACACTGCCTTTTGACCCTGCACAGTAGAGCAACTTGCCTTTCCAACTGCCTTTCCCTACAACAAAAATAAATTAAAATTATTTCTTACTGCTGATGTAATTATGAAACATTTCCCATTACAATGTAGCTTAAGCATATTCAGTGTTTTAATTAAAACCTCTTCCGTTTGGATCAATTTAAGCATTGATACATTTTTAATAAGGTAAAGTCGCACTCCCAACCCCAGTTAAGGAGGGAGGAATCAAGCTTGCACATTGTAAACTGCTCACCTGAGAGAGTTTGAGACAGACAGACAGACAGACAGACAGACACACACACACACACACACACACACACACACACACCCTTCTGCACAGGATCTTGCATGCTCCAACAGCAAATATTTCCTGTCTGCTTTTAATATAGGGCTAGTGCACTGTCACCGTCACCCACCTGCAATGTAGTCCATATTTTCTCTCTCAAGAGATGACTTTGAGAGATCATCCACACAAACCCCTCGGGAATTAAAGCCTTTACAACCTTCCCCAGTACGCATTCCTCCAGACCAGTAACATTACATGAGCATCTAGGTGCATTAATATCACTGAGCTTGCTGTATTGCTGCAGTCTAGAGTATTTAACCAGAAAGGGTATTTTTGTTGGTAAAAAAAACAAAGAGAGAAGAACGTCAACAGAACAGGTGATTCGGTGCCAAGGTTTTTTTAAAAAAAATTATCTTTGTCTATTCTGGCATTGCATTGGTGGTAGTTTTTCAGAACCAGCAACCCTAAAACTTAATTCACAACTGGACCAGCCTTGAAAGTTAAGATTAGCACCCCATGCAGATTTAGGTTGACACTTCCAAATAGCGGGTTAAGGCACATTGTACAGGCAGGGAAGGAGAAATCTAAAATGGAGGAAATAGTTCTAAATATACCACCGTTCATGAGACACACACATTCCTCCTCTGGGAAACACTGGCTGTAAATTTGCTCAGCCTGCTCTAAGGGAACTTTGGGGTCAATTTTAAATGTATAGATCTCTAGTATAATAGTTGAGTACCCAAGAGCTACCCAAAAAAGGGGAGCCGATTTATAACAGCATTTAAAGCACACTGGTGCCAGTGTGGTGTAGTGGTTAGAGTGTTTGAGTGGAGACCCGGGTTCTAGTCCCTTTCTGGCAATGAAGCTCACTGGGTGACTTTGGACACTGAGTGACTCTCAGCCTGACCTACCTCACAGGATTGTTGTTGAGGCTGTAATGGAGAGGAGGAGATTCATGTACCTTGGGCTTTTGGGGAGGAAAAGGGGCGATATAGATGCAACAAATGAAGAAAACAAGCCTGAATATTAGAAGAGAACCTATCGTCCAAGGTTAAAGCTATGCAAATGTACTTCATTTGCTTGAAATGTAAAAAAACCCAGGGCTCTCTTAGCAGAGACTAAGGAACATAATGATGGCTAATGAGCCAGGTCTAGGACTGGTGGTAAATGCAGAGCTATAATGCTACTTGTCCACGTAATTTAGCAAGGTGATCTAAGGAATGTGATGGAGCACTGAATTTTAATTGTATTAATTCAGCATACTTAAAACTAGCCCGGCTACATTATCATTAGGCAAGACAAGCAGAGGCTCACAAAATAGAAATGAAGAAAATCTAAACTGATGTTGTCAAGCTGCTTCTTGAATAGTGAAGGGCAAAAGTTAATCTAGATCAGCTTGGCAGGATCTTAAAGGACCTTGATGACAAAAGCAACTACCTTGGCAGGCTACTTGCCTATTTAATCTCCCAGGCATGCAGAATAATTATCTGACCACATTTCAAAACCTATCAGGAAACAGGATGGTGCTCATCTTTGAAGCTGGCTGAGGATTCTCAAAGGTCCTTGGAAAAATGGGGTTCATAAGCAAACCCTGAAATTTAGAGATTTTAAAAGTGGAATTGAGAATGATACTTGGCACCACAACCCAAGTCATGATGTTGACTCAATGTATGCCCAATTCCAGCTCAAGAAGACCAGATATTGTTGCTGTTGTTTTCAATATTTATATACCACTCAATTTTCTAACCCAGATTCCAGAGTGGTAAACACAAACAGTAAAAGAAAGAAGATAAAAAAGCAACTTAAAATTGTTCAGTTTAAAAACAAAGGAACCAGAAAAACACTGGCTAGTCAGTTAAAGTGTTTTATTGGTGTTTTATTGGTATTTTAATGATGTATTGGTTTTAAGTGCTTTTAATCAGTTTTTGTATTGTGTTTGATGCTGTTCCCTGCCTCGATCCGTTGGGAGAGGCGGGTAATAAATAAATATATTATTATTATTATTATTATTATTATTATTATTATTATTATTATTGAGGCAGGCTTCTTGAAACAGAGTTGTTTTCAGGAGGTGCTGGAAGCAGCCTAGTTTTAGTGCCTGTCTGACCTCCAGGGGCAGACAGTTCCACAGAGAAGGGGCCACTATGCTAAAGGCTCTTCTCCTGGTGGACTCCAGTCGGGCCACAGGTCCATGTGGAACCACCAGGAGCATGCCCTCCGATGACCTCAGTGATCGTGCAGGTTGGTAAGGGAGAAGGCGCTCTCTCAGGTATCCTGGTCCCAAGTTGTTTAGGGCTTTGTACACTAGTACCAAAACCTTAAACCAGGCCGGTAGCCAGTGCAATTCCCTCTGCAAAGGAGTTATATGCTGAAAAAAGGCAGCTCCTGACAACAGCCGAGCTGCTGCTTTCTGCACTAGCTCCAGCTGCCAGAGCAACCTTAAGGGCAGACCCTAATAATAATAATAATTTTATTTATTTATTTATTTATTTACCGCCTCATCGAGGTGGGGAACGACATCAAATATAAAATGCATAAAACTGATTAAAAGCACATAAAACTAATACATTATTAAAATACCAATAAAACATCAATAAAACTCTTAAAATTCAACTGGTTAGGCAGTTCATTACTGCATTGCAGTAATCCAGTCTTGACATGAAAGGTAGAGATCACGGATCAACACCATTAAACACTACGAGGCAATCCATGTGCTTTCCATAAAATTATTTTTTCCCGTTCCCTTTACTTCCCCATTCACTTACATTCTGGAGGGCTAGAGGGGGGGGGGGCAGAGAGAGGGGGCGGCATTTCGCCTCTGCTGTATGTGTGATGTTGCCTGTGTTTTATTTTGTTTTGGGTGTCGGCATGTGGTGCAGTCTGTGTTACCTGCCGGTTTGTTTGGATGTGCTGCATGTTTTGCCTGGAGATTTTGTTTGTGTGTGGGTATGTGGGTGGATGTGGGGTATTTTGCTTATGTGCGCACATGCGTTTCTCTGAGCATCCCAACTTTGCTTTCCATGAGATGTCTATTTTATTCTACTTTGTGGTAATTTGTCATTAGAGGCTCAGACCATACCTTTTCACTCTGTTTCTAGGCCAGACTGATTGTCTCTGAGCAGTTTACCTTCCGCGAAATGGGTCTGCTGCAGTAGAAAACTTTGAATTCAAAGGAGTGGTTTTGTGTTTAGATCCCACCTCTTGTATTTAGGGTCTTGGACAGTTGGGTTTACTTTCAGCTTCACCAGTTTGCCTTCTGGGAAACTGAGGGGTTCTGACTGGCCACACGCCCCATGGCAATGATTTTGTGGATGGGAAAGGAACGCCCTCTGGCAGCCATTTTGTGAAAGCACCCATGGCTCTCTCATAAAATTCCAGGTGTGTCTATCTAAGTTGAACTAAAATAGTGTGGTACAATCGCACATCCAGGTACCATTGGTTCCAGTATAAATCCAAACTTAACTCTACACGTGAAAATCAACAGGACTTAAAAGTGTTTAACTTCGGCTAAATCATATGCTATTTATAAAGCACACAGAAACAATACTATATGGATATTAGTGATTATTAGTACCCACATGCTCAAAGCTCGATTTAGAAGCAATTTGCTCTTTCTGTACCTGCCTCTCAGTAACTAGTTTTGCCCTATTATCACTCCACAAATGACAGGGAGGTGACACTGGCCATAGCCCCAGGTTCCCTCCCCACGGACCTGCTGACAAGTCCTTTTGCCCCAGAGGCTTCATACTTTGGCATCTGGCATTGGCATGTGGAGTTGGGAAAAGGGTGGTGGTGGGAATATATTATGTTTTGAAAATTAATTATTTTTATTCTTTTTAAACCCACCCGATACAGAGTTTCTCAGACTGATCTCAACGTTTTGAGACATTTACTTCACCTTTATTCAGAAGTCATTCACCTCTCATCGCTCAGACCACATGATACCTCCATTGTCTTCCCAAACTCCTTGACCTTACCAAAGCTATCCACAGCCTTGCCCAGCCCCACATATTTCCAGTCATATTCTTGCCTGTGACCTCGTTTCTTCCAGTGCTACCATTCCCAAACACACGAAAGACTTCTGAATCCTTGAATTACTTCACCCCATCTCCCTCAACCTGGAACTCCCTCCCAAAGCACATACACAACAGCATCCCTCTTCCTTCCTTCAAATCCTTCCTGAAAAGCCACATTTTCCGTAAAGGCTACAGCTGAACCCTTTAGTCTTTATCTCCAACCAAAATGAAGCCTATACACAACTACACATACATTCACTCTTTATTACTCTATTGCAGCTTTCCCTAACCTGATGTCCTCCAGATGTTTTGGACTACAATTCCCAGCATTCCTGATCATTAACCATGCTGGCTGGGAATGATGGGAGTTGAAGTCCAAAACATCTGGGGGGGAACCAGGTTGGGAAAGACAGTGCTATTGCTTCACCCTGTCCTCTGCAACATCTCTTGCATGGTTAAGTGTAGACTCCTTGGGGCAGTGACCTGTATTTTCCCCAAACGCCCTGGATAGCAGTGATCCTATGCAAATATAACAACAGCATCATTAACCTAAATCCAAATACCCTTTTCAGTTTCTGCAACAGCAAAAGCAGTAATAAGAGACAGTAGCATGTGTGTCAATCTCAAAATTAGTGAGGAAAAATGAACAGCATAACCTTGGGGTCTCTTGCGCTTCCCTCTGAATCATTACAATTACCAACCATTTTCAGAAAATTCTCATCAACCAATTTCATGTAGCCAAAATAATGGGAGCAAATATCACAAATAGAATAGGGCACAAATGGTAATTTTACTTACGGGATGTTGGGACTTGCCATTTCAAATTAGCAGGAACTGTGAAGTGGGCATTACTGACAATGCGAATATAGTAATTGGGGTTGATTTCATGGCGCCTGGCCAAATCTGGCTGACTAGCGCCTTGGCGAGTTAATTATAGCTCTCCTAACAGAGCGGGGACACTTTGCAGTGAAGCAGAGACATAATTGAGCAGCAAAGGCCTCTAACAAAGCAACCTTGGTGTGTCATGGTTAGTGAGGAGGAAGAGCTAAATTAATATATATATATATATATATATATATGTAATTGCTGCTCATTTTGTTCAGAAGTCTGCAAAAGGAAGAACAGCACACTCGACAGAGCCTGTCAGTTTCCATGCTGCACAGATTGGTGAGGCGATGGCTTTGTCGAGCACCATTTGACATAATCAACAAAAACAAAGCTATTAAACTGAGAATGTACCACTTCAACTGGGAGTTGTCACAAGCATCGTTGTAATTCAACTGGCCAAAATAAAAATACTTGATTCTGCTCCTGAACAAATCAAATATCATGCATTTACAAGCACCTCCCAATTTCCTAACCATTTGAGAACCTATAATTGCAAAATAAAAAGGCAGTTTTGGGTAATCTACAAAGCCTACGAAGCAGGAGAAAAATTCTAATCATAAGCAATGAATATTGCTCAATGTTATTTTTGGCCAGATCTACACCCAAGAGTAGGAAAAAAAGGTGGCAGACCTGCAGCAATAACATAATTTTTCTGTAATCAAGATGACCCCTTGCCAATGGCAATCATACCCATTGTGCATAGAAATGAAGGGGTTCTGGAATATTTAGGAGCGTTTCAATTTCTCCATACTGATGATGAACTCTCAATGGCTCGCAATGTTTTATATTTGTGTTTTGTTATCTCTCTTTGCAAGTACTACAAAATACACACACACACACACCTTTTTGGGTGCTCCCAAGGGATCACAAAAACCAAGCGGATTAGGTGATCCCCTGCCTTAAGGGTCTAGGCAGCATATTAAAATGCTGCTTAGCTGTGAGGCTGTTTATGAGAATGAAACATGAATATATGGACACTGTGTGAGAATAGTGTGAATGGGCACACATGACGAGGGAGTGTGAGGGAGGAGGAACAGACGTGAAGTATCACATACACAAAAACACATCTGCTTATTTACGTGGGTCTCCAAATCCTGATTAATCAATGAAACAATATTTTGGGTGATTCATAATCTTTATTTTAGAGATATAACTCAGAAAAAGGTAGTGACCTGCCCAACTGAATGCCCATGGAGAAGGTACAACTTGATCAAGGTTTTCCAGGTTGTAATCCAGCATGTATACTCTCTCTCTCTCATGCACACACACGGCTGGCAATGTACCCCCCATATCTGGCCCCTAATTTTTCCCTGTGTTGCTTTAGCATCATAACACTTGAAGACAAGTCAAATGGAAAGGCGCAGGGGTAGCTTTCCACAGTACAAGCCTTGATTACCTACAGATGCTTTACTGGACAGTCCAATTGCCTTGTATCCACTTAGACCTATCCAAGACTTTACTTAAGGCTGCAAACTGATACACCTTTGCTTGGGAGAAAGTCCCAACTAAAGGTGTATCAATGGGACTAAATTAAGTGTGACCTTAAAATACTGTTTTTCTTTTAAACGTCCAAGATCTCAAGTCAGATAATAATAATTGTATTTATTAGGCACCTAAACTTAAATAGGGACTACATAAATAAGACGCTCAGGCACAGTTCATAAAGTGTCATATACTTTCTGGATGTTGGTGTGGATGTATTCTGGTAGGCCCAGTTTCTGGAGGTTTTCTGTATATTTTTTTGATGTGATGCTGGTGACTGATGTGACTAATGGGATAATTGTGACCTTTTCCTGTTGCCATAGTTCTTTGACTTCCATGGCCAGTCTCCCTTTTTTATTGGTGATGATGATGGTGTCACAAGAGCATTAGAAAGAGGAAAATACATTTTCAGAAATAGCAAGCTTCCCAATTCTTAAAAAATAAAGCTCCCATACTTTGAATATTTTAAAGAGAAAATCCACTGTTTTGTCCCCATATTTTTCAATCTGATGGAAAAGAAGCAGCAGAATTTCACTGGGTGTTATTCTGGGTAGACTGGACCACCTACTGTTCAGGTTAACTTTTGTCAGCTGAGAGTTATGACAGGAAGTGGTAGATTAGTTTTCACCACCTAAACATCTGTATGATGTAATAGCAGTTAAATCTATCACTATCATCAGGGCCTTTAACTATTGGCTCAAGACTTTTTTCCCCCTTTGACCAGATTACCTGAATTGTGTCTTTTAGAGCAAATGAAAGCCAATTCATCAAATACATCATCTTGGTTTCAGAAACTGATTCCTCATATTCATTATTATGGTTTTTCTTCTCAGTACTTTACTACTTTGAATTTAGCTCACAGCAAGGAGATCTTTAAGGAGAGGGTTCATAGTGTTTCTATCCAATTAGATCTCTGTGCAGTTGCAAGTAATAAGATAGCACCTTGGTTTGCAGAGACTGAGCTTAAATTCGAATGTGAACGTTACCTGACTCTAATTTCTAATCCTCGTCTTAGATCAGCACTTGCACGATTAAAGATGCAACAAATGAAAACAGCAGTTTTAGAAGGGTGTTTTAATAAAATTCCTTATACCTCGAGACTTTGCCCTTGCCATAGTGGCAAAGTGGAGGATCTGCCTCATTACTTGTTCTACTGCCCTATCAATTCCCAAATTCGTTCTAAATATTTAGATTGTTTCCTTGAGAAAAAGTCCAGCTGGTCTGATTCGGAAAGAATTCACTTTTTGTTTACATGCAATAGCAAGACTGTCCTATTGGCATTGGCCAACTTTGCTCTTACAGAGCAAATGTATAGAGCAAAATTTCTGACCTTGCAGAATGTATTATTTGTCTTACCATTGTTTTTACTATACTTGTTCTAACCATTGGCTGAAACAATCAAGTTCTATCTATCCATCTATCTATCTATCTATCTATCTATCTATCTATCTATCTGTATGACAATGGAGGGGAGGGGTTGAGTTTCATCCCAGTGGTTTTTCACCTGTGATGTTTTTGTATGTATCATTTACTGACCCCTCCAGATGGTGCAGGATAGATATCTATAACATACAAACTTTTCTTATTGCTCAATCTTCTGATCATCTAGCCAGTGGCTGTTAGAAGCTCCTTCTGGACAGAGAGGGTGCCAACCACAACGACAAACCAAAAGTGGGATGGGGAGTCACCCCCCCCCCCACTTCTAGTTATCTTCACTGCTTCTCAAGGCACATTCCTATTCCCAATCTTAAAACTGAATCTGGGATGACTGCTTTTTAAGATAGATAGCTGAATTATCACAGAGGTCAGGAAAGTCAGATGAGGAGAGACAGCCTTTGGTACCAGTCTGGGTGTTCCACCTTAGTAATTGGGAAGTTGCTTTTTTGAAAAAAACAAACTCATTCCTTAGTCACTATGGCTTGCATAAACTCCAGCCAAAGATCCAGGCCTACCAGACACTGCTTTTGAAGAAGATAGCACCCTCCTGTTTTTACATTCTGGACATCTCTCTCCTCCGCTTCACATACTGATAAGAATTTTCTTTCCCATGAAGATCAAGCACAGGCAGTTCTAAAACATGAAACTGTATTCATAAGACTGAAGTGTATTATGACCCCAAAAAAGGTTAATCTTCTTTAGGAGAATTAAAGGTCAGATCCAGAAATCCTTTTACCTTTTCACAAGCATTACAGCTGAGGAGTAAATGAGAGTTTCAGTTGTAAAAAAAATAAAAATACTGAGAGGAAGACGTGACTGGCACTTGGTTTGGCCCTTAGTAATAATAAAGTATACTATATATTCATATTCATGTTGAGCAACTGTTACTGTTTCCAATCAACTTTCCAAAGTTAACCTTTCAAGTTATGGGATTTGTCACTAAAAATATATTTTTTAAAATGTGCAATTGAATTGCACTCTGTGCTCATTGCGTCCAAAAGTTTGAAGTGAGTGAATTAAGAACCAGAATATTTCAAAAGACTGGAGCTTGTTGAATGGTTAAGATAACCAAGTCCCAACGCTATCACTTCATAATGAGTCAACATATCTAGCCTTTGAAGTCTTCTGGGTTTTAATGTATTACGTCGTTAAACTCTGATCCCTGCCATGAAATTTAAAAGACCAGGTTCAGAAATATCAAAGACAGAGACGTTACGGTACATAAATACCTCAGTTTGAACAATGGGTGAATTAAGCAAAATCTACCCTGAAGATTGGATTAACTGAACATTAATTTGATGATTTGCATCCTCAGCAAACTAGGAAGAAAGCAGCATGTTGATGAAAAGCCAAAACATTAGTGCTCCGACATTTTGTCCCACAAAAAGAGATACTTGGCACTGCAATAGCCAAAGTGCCATTTCACATGACTGCTGGGTCTCCCTCGCCACTCCGCCCCACCTCCCAACCCCCCCTTTCATTCTTAAGATCCACAAATAAAATTAAACGTGATCTGTATGAAGGGGAACTCATCAAAAGACAAAAATTCAGAAAAACAGACAAAGCGGGGCAGGTTTTGCTGGCCAACTTTGCCACCATGTATCTTAAGAAAAGGCAAAGTGAAATTAAACGGACTACCGAAAGACCCAGGAGCCTGTGTGCGCCCAGGGGGACCCCCAGTAGGTGCTTCTGGCCCCTCCCACCTTTACAATTCCACCACAACTGCCAGAGGCCACTGAAGAGCTGTGTTTGCCCTGCATCCTTGATCTCTTGATACTGCCTGAGATGCCTGCTTCAAACATTATGCCAGCCCTCTACCCTCTCTCTCTCTCCCTCTGAATCTCATTTCATTTCATTCTCCCCAACCATCCCCTTCCTGGACACTTCCCTTCTCCTGTTTCCTCTGGAACGGCTGCTCCTTCCTCCCCTTAGCAGCCACCGTCCATGATCTTCTCCTTTCTTGATCCCTCAAGCTACGCACTGTCATTGAAACCTAATACACAATATACCCTAATACACAATATAACCTACCCGTTCACTACACTCAACATCAAAGGTCCTCCTCCGGATGCCTACTCCGAGAGAAGCTCGGAGGACGGCAACAAGGGAGAGGGCCTTCTCTATGGTGGCCCCCCAATTATGGAATTATCTCCCTGATGAGGCCCACCTGGCGCCAACACTGTTATCTTTTCGGCGCCAGGTCAAAACTTTTCTTTTCTCTCAGGCATTTTAACAGCTTAAGTTGAGGCTTTAACTGACTTTGTGGCCAGGCTTAAAAGTTTAAAATGTTTTAAATATCAGCTGTTTTATGTTTTAAAATTTTGTATATTGACTTTTTAATGTTCAATCTTTTAATTTTTGTAAATCGCCCAGAAAGCTTCAGCTATGGGGTGGTATATAAATGTAATTAATAATAATTATAATTATAATTATAATACTTTCCTGTAACTCAACCAAGGGTTCTAACTGAAATTTTCAGACCCTTCTCCTGCCTCCATCCCAACCCCACCTCTGTGGGTTCCCTGTGGGTCTTTTAGATCGCAAGTCTGTTGGAGCAAGGACCTGTCATACCTGTTCTTTGTAAAGCACACTATGGGACTTCACCATTGTGAGCCTCCCTTTTCTTTATTTTCACAAGTTAGACATTCAAAGCATCAAGAAGTTTTAAAAGAGTAAAACAACAACAACCCACTAATTTTGTCAGATGCTTAATATCCCTCAGGTAGTAAAAACCTGGGGAAATTTAAAGATATTTGACTGGTTTCCCCCCCAAAAAAGATTATTAGCTTAGAAGCCAGGTCAAGCTCCCTGATGGGAGAATTCATTAACTGGGCATCACTATACCATCTCACTTCAGATAGTGAGGGCAGTGAAGAAGGGCCAGTGGAGATTATCTCAGTACATGGGCAGGTTGATATTGGAAGATGATGTGCCTTCAGGGATCCACGTCATGTAGCGCTTTAAAGATAAGCACTGGACTCAGAAAAGGAAAGAGACCCAGTGAAGCTCTTTAAGCATAGGCCATAAGCAGTCCAATTGAGTATCTTAGCAGCTGTATTTTATGCTACTTGCTGTTTCTGGGCAATCTTCGACGTATGGTGCATTGTACATTGTCTAATGTGGAAGCTACCCTGACCCAAGAAATTGAAGGGTTGGGCTCCTCATGCAAGTAACCAAGGTAAGAGAGACAGGTAGCTTGGCTTGTCCCAAACGGAGGAACATCAAAAGGAAAAGAAGAGATATTAGGGAAATGCAGATCCATAACATGCTTTACGAACTCTAAAAATGGAACCCAGAGAAAAATAGCTTGTGAAAGAAAAGGGAGACAAGAACACACCCACATGAATTCCACTAATTGGGCAAGGGCAGAAGGAAAACCCCAATTGTAACAAATAAAGTGGCTCCCCCCCGCATATTCATGAACTAGAAGGGGTCAGTATCTCCCCCAAGAAAGACCCTTGTCACTCGTTGAGAACCGCAGCTCTAAAACTGGAATACAGAATCTTTTTAATTATAGGGGTTCCTCAAGATAGTTGGTGGGCCAGAGAGAAGTACTTTTTTAACTGCTTGGACTTAACGTGTGCATTAAAACATAATTCCCTGGGTCACAATATAGATTTCCAATGCAGCCCCCAATGTTGAACAGGTTGGCCACCCCTGATTTAGCAAATACTGCACTCTTCCAAGTCATTTCTTGCTTCATCAGGAATTTATTTTTCTTTCTATAAGTTGCTACTTGTACATATGCAACCATACCATCCCTCAAAATAAGTCCCTCTTAATAGTTCTAATGCACATAACGATCCAGGGCAGAACTGCAAAACATCAGGTACTCATGGGCTAAATTTGATGGTGGTGTATGACAACCTGAAATATTATCCTGACCCTGATCTAGGAGAGAATATCATGATGGATCATAAAAGACAACTGAATGATGATGGTGGAGGTACATGGGTGGTCAATGGGAGTCCACAAGGAGAATGAGAGAAGTGTGGTTTTGGTCAGGTACCCACAATTTATACTGACATCCTGGCAGCTCAGAGGGCAGGGAAGAACAATGCCAGGGCAGACAGT
Organism: Anniella stebbinsi; assembly: GCA_029215795.1. Taxonomy (NCBI): domain Eukaryota; kingdom Metazoa; phylum Chordata; class Lepidosauria; order Squamata; family Anniellidae; genus Anniella; species Anniella stebbinsi. Next base: position 30,704,100 of record JARDYH010000009.1, on the reverse strand, counting down.
TGGCTTCCTCTTCCTAACCATTTCAGTAAGGGAAGGAGTGTCTCAAGCTTCTTCTTCTGGTCACATATCTCACTGAGCCATCTCAGAACAGAGGGGAAGATGAGACAATGCTTTCGGCCTCAATGAAAATGACTGGCAGAACCCTCGTATAATTAACCTGGTACTTGAGCCTAGCAATTGGGATGCACATTCATGCTTAAGGGAGAGCTATCCACCCACCCCCAAGAACTTCATCAGAAAAGGCTTTTTCCCCTCCCACACCTGCCTGAGAAGCCATACTGAGCTACAATTGCCAGATTCCTTACAAACAGAAATCCTGAGACATTCAACCGAACAATGCATCGAAATCTGATGCACCATAAGGCTTGAGCAGAAGCCTTTTAAACAGTAATATCTAATAATACATCCCTACAGCCCCACGTTTAAATTAAGTTCACTTTTTTGCTTAATATGGAATTGCGTGCCATATAAAATACCCGGCCAAAAGCACATTAATTTCATAAATCCCTGCTTGGGAGCGTGAGGTTGTTTAAGATGGCTAGTCAAGAGGAGATCGGCTAAGCACGTGTCCTTACATTTGCAGCACTGTGTTCTTTCTTTTAATAGCACTGATAAATCCAGGGTGCTCCAGGCACCTCTGTCCTGTTTACAATAGGGTGGGAAGGTTGTAGATGTTTAGTACATTCAGAAAGGGATTTGCTGGAGGACTGCAGTGTACTAACATGTGCCACAGACTGTCAAATAGGTCAAATTTTCACATACCTGATATAGTTACTAAATCAACATATGGTTTTAACCTCCTGTTGCTGGCTTCCTCCACACACCCTGATGTCAACAGACTGAGCAGGCAGGTTTTTTGTTTGTTCCGTGAATAATGTGGTGTGGAATATCCCACCAAGGCTTCCAAAAACAGTTTGTTGAATCAAAATGGTGTATTTTTAAACCTACGTTAAACTATCAATTCACTTTTTATAGGTTAGAGGCTCTTCCCAAACCTTCTTGAGTGATACACTCTTAAGAATGAAAGCGACCTGCATAGATGGGGTGACTATAAGATACTTTATTTATGTATGTATTTATAATGTTTGTATAACGCTCCAGATTCCAGAGCAGGGAACATAAGAGGGAAAATAGTAAAAACAAACAAAAAAACACACACACACAATATTTTTTATTATTATTTGTTTAAAACAGAATGCTAATAAAACCCAGTGCCTTGTCAGTAAGGAATGCTTCCTGGAAAAGAGCTGCTTTCAGGAGGTGCCAGAAGCAACACAGCATTGGCACCTGCCTGACCTCCAGTGGCAAGGAGTTCCAAAGAAAGGAGGTCACCATGCTGAAGGCTCTTATCTGGGTGGACCAATTGGGCCACAGGTTCATGTGAAACCACCAGGAGCAGGCCCTCTGATGATCTCAGTGACCAGGCAGGTTGGTAAGGGAGAAGATGTTCTCTCAGATAGCCTTGTCCCAACTTGTTCAGGGCCTTGTACACTAGTACCGAAAATTTAAACCTGGCCTGGTAGCGAATAGTCAACCATTTACGTTATTCATGCCCTGCACCTCCAACATAAATGTATGTTCCCAGAGTGACTAACAAATGAAGACGAAACAACAGAAGTGCAATTTAAAATTTAAAAGTATTAAGAAAAGCATACAAACTAAAAGGGCAACAGTCTATTAAAATCAAAACTGATAAAGTAAAAAAAAATGCCAACATTAGAAGGTATTCGACACAGGTCCTCCTGGAAGGTGTTTCAAAGACAAGAAGCCACCACTGCCAAAAGCTCTCTTTCTACCTGCCACACTTTAGAATGACGGGGCAACCACAGAACGGCCTCAGTTGACCATCTCAGTGGAGGGGCAGACTGATGAAGGAAAAATGGTCCAACAGATATTTGGGTCCAAAGCTGCATAGACTTTTCTGTCGTGACTGAGGAGTGTTTGCATGCCTCAAGCTCTGTGGTACACACCCCAAGGAACCCAGGAGTACAGCGACATCTACAATGGTCCCAAGACCACACTTCACCCATAACTTATTAGGTAGCCTCAGGCAAATCACTATCACCCAAGCCTCAGCCATTATCTGCAACATCAGAATAATGATACTGATTTACCCTGCAGGGCTGTTAAGAGTTAATGAGATGACAAATGAGGTGCAAGCACTTAAATCCTAGAATCCTAGAATAGTAGAGTTAGAAGGGGCCTATAAGGCCATTGAGTCCAACCCCCTGCTCAGGGCAGGAATCCGCCTTAAAGCATCCCTGAAAGACGGCTATCCAGCTGCCTCTTGAAGGCCTCTAGGGTGGGAGAGCCCACAACCTCCCTAGGTCATTGGTTCCATTGTCGTATTGGTCTAACAGTCAGGATTTTTTTTCCTGATGTCCAGCCAGAATTTGGCTTCCTGTAACTTGAGCCCATTATTCCATGTCCTACACTCTGGGTTGATCAAAGAAGAGTAGAAACCATAGGTATCACCACCTATGGTTTCTACTGTCTTTGAGGGCAACAAAAAGGTGATCTTCCAGTCTATACAGTCAGAGGCATCCCTGCTCATGCTCAGAGGTACTCTTTCCTCTACTGATAAAACACTTAAAAGGCATATTTGAGCCTAAATGTTCTGGAACGCTGGGTAAATGTATTTTACGACAGTCAACTTGCTTAGTTAAGAATGCCTCATTGGGTATCTCTTTACAGTTAGCAAGGTGGGGAAAGTCACAAGTCCTTGGCATAAGGAGTACTAAAAAAAATGATGGTGGCACCTAAACATTTTATTTTTTTATTTTTACCTCCCCAGCTAGTATGAAAGCTCCTCGGAGTGTTGCAAAACGACCTCAATACACATTCATAGGAGGCAGGCAGCATCTGTTCACTCAGCTGAGTAGTTCTGTCTATTTTAAGCCATCTAAATATGTGTTTGGAGCCAATCTTCCTTTAATTGGTATCAAAATCAACTAAATAAAGCCATATATATATATTATATATATATATATATATATAAAAACGCATGGTTTTTTTCTCTGCAGGAACACCAAATATTCTGAACACACCCAGGGGGAGAAAAACTGTACGACAACACACGGTGGTGATGCAGAAGGTCTCTGGACCAACGTGAAACCCTGGAGAGCCACTGCCAGTCAGTGTAGATCAGATATGGGCAACTTGTGGCTTTCCAAGATGCTTTGACAAAAGAGGGCCACAAGTTGCCACGAAGGGTGTAGGGAATACTGAACTCAATCAATAAATGGCCTGACTCAGAAAAAGGCAGCTTCTGTGGCAGCTGGTGAGGGATTCCTTTGCAGATGAACCGATGTGGAAAGGACTTCTCGAAGAAAGAAAATCTGATCACTGAGCTAGAGAAATTAGACAACATGGTGCATCAAGGCCAACAAGTGAAGTAAGCAAAACAACTAGCAAAGTTGCGATGGAAAAGATTAATTCAATGTTGTACTTCCTCCAACATTTCAGACTTGGAACTACCCTGCAAAGTGAATTAAGAGTACATCTACCCCACCTTTCCAAAAGGCTCAACATTAAGTTAGGACGAGAGATGGAGGCTTGCCTGCCTCTGAGTGTCAAAGCAGTGCATAAACTTGAACCTGAGTATTTATTTATTTATTGCATTTATATCCTGCCTTTTTTCCTCCAAGGAACCCAAGGTAGCATACATAAGCCCCCTCCTCTCCATTTTATCTTCACAACAACCACCTTGTGAAGTAGGCTGGGCTGAGACTTTGTGACTGGCCCAAATTCACCTAGGGAGCTTCCATGGCCGAGCGGGACCTAGAACCTGGATCTCCTGACTCCCAGTTCAACGCTTCAGCGACTACACCACACTGGCTCTCTTTAGAGTTCTAACTGGTTCTGACTGAAACCTGGAGCCAATTCACCATCCCACTGACATTGGAGCCACCAGCCTCCACTGACTGGGGAGGCACAGCTATCTTTAGTTCAGATTTTTCTTTGGTTTGGGAACTGTATTTCAGGCATGAGGGAGGAAAAGAATAGACGACGGAGGAATTTGTACCACGGGGGAAACACCTCAAAAATAATGTTATAAAGTCAGCTGATGTATATATTTAAAATTTAACTCGTTGGTTTTTTTTAACAAGGGGAAGGAAGCAGCACTGAGTAATTCCTGGTTTAGGAAAAAAACTATTTCGGTAAAAAAGGGGCACAGATCGCTTAGAGGTTGAGGGATGGGGAGTGAAGGAGAAAATATGCTTAAAGCCTATAATTATGCACCACTCTAGGTCAAGCACTACATGGGCCAACACACTCTCGCACACAGGACCACTAGCTATGCCTGCGTTGCTGCTACAGCATACTTTAGCAGCCTACATAGCATTCGGGATCAACGCCATGCTCCCCGGGATAACGTGGGAGGGCAGCCTCCAAGCCCCCGGGAGAATCCCAAGAAGCAAACCCTGCCTACATTTAGCTCCGACAGCCTCGGAGAAAACTGCCTAACCGATGCCGAATAAGTTCTAAAGAATTAGAAAAACAAACTAAAGGTGGTTGTTGTTTTTAAAAAGCCTCTCTCAATTCAAGCGGTTATTTTTTCTCTCTGCAATGCATCTTACAGCCTATCTTTCAATAAAGATTTCCCAAGTACAGGAAAACCAAGTTTTTGACATGGGAGGCGCATTTCCCACCCCTCCACCCCCATGCCACCTTCACTGCAGCTAAGTAACCACCACCTCGGCAATGACATCAACTGCATTTAAAATGAGCTAGAATGCCTGCTTCAGCAAGATCCAAAAGCAGGCTTCCAAGCAGGCTTCAAATCCCTACCGAGCCTTCACCAGTGTTAGCAATGTTATTAACATCACACTTAGCCACGGTCAATGCTGGCAGAGAAATGGCAAAGGGGAATTTGCATGTCGGACACGTACGGAGAGAGTGTGCACAGTCCTGTAGATCATGCCCAAATGATGAACCAATGAGGAACATTATAGAATAAGAACATACTTGAACAGTGACTTTGAAATGCCCTGCCCTTTAGGAAGCCTTCTTATTTTGATGTGTTTGCCAAGGACGTGACAACTCTATTCTTTTCATACTCTGTTGGCTGGCTGGGGGATGCTAGGAGTTGTAGGACTTCTTTTCTGTCTAAGCATGCATAGGAATGGGACCTAAGTTTGTCTACCCTTTATGATCACATCATGGAGGAACCCATGAGACCTCAGGATACCCTGGATCAGACTTTGAAAAACAATGCTCTAGAGTCTGTTCAACATATCTGTCAATACTAGTATGACATTTGCTGCGGTCATGCAAACAATTTACGATTTATGGCAATGGCTTCCAGCAAAGACTTGCAAATTTGCTCCAGGACATTAGTAGATAAATCAGATGCACAATTTATTTCTCCTCATCGTTGAAACTGCACAGCCCATTCTATAGGTACACAATGCAAATAAGCTGCATGTTTGGGGAAGAAACTCCAGCTGTTCATGCCCAACAATTAAAAAAACAAAATCAGTCGTAACCAGAACTGCATAAATTCTTCACTGCCACAAAAAGCAGGTTTTGCTTCAAATGCCTTGCCAGTTAAAAACATTGCAGTCAAGGTTCTAGTGAATTTAAGCCACAAGGATTACTTGAGATGGACTGGCTACAAATATTCCTGCCGAGAAAAATAGAAACAACCCTAGTTTTCGCAATTAGCAAAAACTACATGTGTGATTTTCCACCCTTAATTATGGCCAAGAACAAAAGCACAGTATTTTTTAAAAGCCCTCAGAATCCCTGGAATGATGCTTTGCCAACTAAAACACCTACTACGAATTTAGTAATGGCCTAAGCAAACATAAATTACAGGGCCAGACATTTTAAAAGGGGAAAAAATTGATTTATTGTCACATTGGAGACACGGCAGGATAGCAGCGTAATTTCATTTTTCCATATATTCATCAACACTGAAAATGTGTTAATTCAAAAAGAATCCAACAATAAAAATTACTCTCCATTTCTCTACTTCTCACATGCCGTTTAATTTGTTTGTAAATGGATCTCAAGGGGCAAATGTCATATAAGGCAGGGACGTAAAGGGACGGGGCGGCTTCTCTCCCTGGGACGGCTGGGCTGGGTTTGGTAGCCTTCCGGTTCCTTCAAGCTCCTTGGAGACTTCTAAGTAAACAAAACCTTTGCATGCTTCATTTCCCAATACAGGAATTGCCAACTCCCCATCCCTGGCTCCACCAAAAGATAGCCCACAGGCCCATGAAAAACTGGTCCTGGCGATTGTATTGCTGAAGAGCACAAGACATTCTCTGCTTCCCACGATGCATCTTCAACACAGAACAGGCACTTAGCTACAAAGCCTGTGCCACCATAAATATTTCTGAACCAGTCAATGCATCATGATCCCAAGCCAAAGGTTAGGAATGGGCTCCTGGTTGGGTCAAGATCTTTAAAGGGGTTTAACTGCCCAGGTTCAGAGGAGATGCTACATGCAAATAGTTGCGAGATCTCTTGTTTGGAGCATTTGTTTCTCTGCTCTGCCATGGGGAGAACAGGAGGAAGTGTGAAAGACTGAGGCCTGCTCCCAATCTTTCCACAGGAACAATTGTGGGGGTGGGGGACAGGAACTGAACAGGCCCAAAGTCCAAGGCTTTCTAAACCTGATGGACACGACTGCAAAAGCCTATTACTGGTGGGAACACACAAAGGGGCATTTTAGTTGTGGCACGAAAAACGTTGAACGTCTCGCCCCGAGAGAACTCTTTTGACTCTTTCAGTATTCTGTCACTGGCTGAAGATTCTTGCTTAGGCAAACTCTTATTTTGCTTGCTGCTTGAATCTGAATGCTGGTGGCTTTTATATGCTGTTTTATGGTTTGATCATTCTTGCATTATAGTTTTATTATTGATGTTAGCTACCTTGAGCACTTTTTTGAAATTGAAAAAGCAGGACAGAAATCCCTTAAAATTTTTCAACCTTCCTTTCAACAAAATCCTGGCCCTTTGTTGTAGAAACTTATTAGGAAGGCATATAAAATTTGCTTTTCTCTTCTCCAAATTTGAAGGTTACAGATAGGTTCCAACTGCAAAGGAGTTGGTTGGACGTAACCAAAGACCAACTGCCAATTTCATGTCCCCAGCTATTCGCTCGCTCAACTGGGCATTTTTCCATTCACTTATTTACTACAGTTTGCTGGAAATGAACCATTATCACGCATCTATTTATCGTGAAGAGCCTCAGACAACTTTTGGCTAAGAGCCACTATTGCATCTGATAAAGTGGACTGTATAGTTTAGAAAATGTGGACTAAAAGTGTTAGCCTTTAAAGTGCCACAAGACTTTTCATTAGTTTCGCTGCAACAGACTAACACTATACAAAAAAGTTAATCAGAACATCTTACCTTAAACACTCTTTACATCTGCCTATATTAATTCCCCCATGTTCTATAGGATTAAAATAGTTCGTCAAGGGAATATGCTTATTAACCATGATGCCAGCAAACAAATGTTTTCTCCCTAAAAACACCCTGAATTCCCTTTAATGCATGAGCACTTCCAATCATGTTATTATACCAATTAATATCCCAAGAGCTGATGATGGATATGTGCTTTTGTTTCCTGTGGAAATGTATTCCTCTTTCTAAAGCCCTGCTCCCTTTGCTAGAATTTTATTCCAGACAACAATTCGTTCCAAGATGGTAACTTAAAATCTGGGTTTCAGGTGAATTTTCTCTAAACATGATAAATGAAGTATTAAATTATTTTGCGGAATGATAGCACATTTGTGAATGTCCACATGTACAGAGCATTCACACAGCTCACTGTGCTCACGGCAAGCTCTGTGGTTAGAAGCAAACTCGGAGAAGGTTTAAAGCTTCATACCACATGTTGTACTTTTAGGAGCTGCTCCTCCCCTACAAAGAAGCAAAAGCATCCCATGGTTACATGAGGATGGGGTCTCCCTTGATCTGTTTGCATGGGTCAAACGGAGGCAGGGCAGGGGGAGAGAAAGGTGCCTGAGCTGGATGCCCACTCCCTGTCTCACCACACATCGACGTGAGGAAGCAAAATCATTTCCAAACAGCCCCTTAAAAAAAATTTTTTTTAAAATCCCAGGGGATCATGAAATCACATGGGCAAATATGGACTTACATGCAATTTTTGAATGTAAAACTAAAGCATCCATAAAAACTGCTGATGTAAATAAGGACTTTGTGGTGACTATTAGCTTGGACATATCCAGACCTCAAGATATCGAAGAATTTATGATGCTGCCTAGGAATTCGAAGTGTTTGTGTGATTCGGTGAAAGCACCGGAGCATCTGAAACACTTCTCCACCCTAGGCATGAAGCCCATGACCCTTATCTGTTTTCTAGAAGGATGGAGAAGAGCGCCACCAATTGCATTAATATGCAATTAATTTTTGAGAGAAAAATATCCGAAGTCAGACAAGGTGAATCCCAACCCCTCCAGCTAATTCCCCCTCCGTATCGCCCAGAAAAGTGAAACATAAACCGCATCCACGATTCACCTTCCTATATTTATTTTTGAACCTTACATTTTCCTTCCGGAAAAAAACAAACAGAATCAATTTGGCTATGAAATGACAGAGAAAAGGGATTTAATTAAACTAACAGTAATTGAAATAAATTATTGCCACAGCACAAAAATATCTTAGGAAGAAGCTTAAAAAAAAAAATCCATCATGTAAATTAACCAGATGCCTCTTAGGTAGTTCTTAGAAGGTGAGAGTGAGATCATATGCTTTCTGGGAGAAAACTTCCCTGTGGTTCAAAAATTCCATTTACTTAGGAGAGAGTCTGGGGGTCAGCAGGGGGCCATCACAATTCTGTAAGTGTTAAGGTGCTCTGTTTGAGAGCTCATTTATTCAGTCTTCTGTCAACTTGCACGGTTCTCTTTTTCCAGGCCAGTTAGAGGCTGTTTATGCTCAAAGGCTCCCCTGTGTGCCTTCAGATTCCAGCAAGGTTTGACCATCAGCGTCTCGAAAACAGATGTCAGATGGGCATTAAAAGGCTGTTCTGCAACTTTCCAGCCTTAGTGACTGAACACATATGCAGGCCAAGTAGAGGAAATGACAATCAAACTTTCAAGGGCACAAATGTGGGAATTACTGGCCATTCTCCTGCCCAAAGGAGAATAGCCAGGGAGGTTGATCTTTCAAGGAAAGAATGGTACAGACACCATCAGGAGAAATTGCAGATATGAGAGATCACTTGGACCTCTGAACCAGTGTTAGAACTGTATCATCTGAAGCTATGGGCCTGTTCAGAAGACACCTTAAACCCTGATGGTTAAGGCTTTTGGTTAAGCAGCAAGGTTTAAGATGCCTTGTGTGATGTGTTTTGCTAAACCCTGCTCACTCACTAACCACAGTTGGAACATCCGCAGCAGGGTTAGTGACTCTAACTGTGGCTTAAAGTTGTGTGTGCAACAGCACGGCTTGTGGTTAGTGCTAACCTCAGAGAACCACAGTTTCGCTATCCACAGAGCCTGAAGTGTTGTCTGAACAGGCCCAATAACACATACATCCCTCTCACAATTATAACACCATGCTCCACCACTCATTGTAAGACATGAAATCTGACAACAGGCAAGATGTACAAGTGAGCAGTTCAGTCCTTATATTCATAAGGGGGAGTTTGGACATGCTTGCCAAACATCTGACAGCTGAGCTAGCCTTCTTTTCTGAATGGAGGCACACTTCACTGTTATGGCTGAAAAGGTTTGGAGTTTGCAATGACAAGTCTTACCTGCCCTGGAAGGTAGTAAGCCGAAAGCAGGCAGAACCTCTTGGGGGCATGTAATTCTGGGGTGTTCCAGCATCAGATGCAATCATCTCATTCAAGTCACTCCCAATGAAAAAACATAGCCAGAATTACCCACCCCTAGACAAGGCAGAGGTACAGTCAGAACAGGCACTCACTAAGGTCCCCTCTACAAGGATTCGCTTTTGCGGCCGGTTAGGCGATTATGCGCATAATCGCAGAAGCGCATTTACGCCTAATCCCTCTGCACGAGAGGCGGTGAGAGGCAGCGAAGCGCATTAACAGATGTCCAAAATGCGCTTTACAAGTAGTTAATGCGCATAAGCGCTTGTTCACACAGTCAAAATGCGCTTTAACGGATGGAGCAAAATAAAACTCGCGATTTAACACGCATTCGATAATGCGCATAATCGGAGAGATAACGCGCCTCTACGCCCGATTTGTGCTCCGTTCTTGTAGAGGTAATTTTTTTAATGCGCCTTGAAAGAGCTTTAAATGCCTCTTGTAGAGGCACCCTCAGATGCACAGTGACAGCCTCCCTGTGGCAGCCTTTAATTATTGAATTAACTCCTCACAGTGCACAGGCAGTTCTCGCAGAGGACCACAAGATGTAGGGATGGTCACTAATTTGAATAGATTTAAAAGGGAATCAGACAGGTTCGTGGAGGAGAAGGTTATCAATGGCTATGAGTCCTGAGGGTTCTATGCCACATCTTGGGCATCAGTATGTGTGTGTGCACCAGTTGCTGGGGAATGCAACCTAAGGACATAAGAAGAATCCACCTAGTCCAGCACTCTGTCCGCACAGTGGCCAATCAGCTGTTGACCAGGAATCCAAAAGTAGGACATGGTGCAACAGCACCCTCCCACTCACGTTCCCCAGTAACTGGTTTCTATAGGCTTACTGCCTCCGATACTGGAACCAGCCTCCGATACTGGAACCGGGAGGGTGCTGTTGCACTCGTGCCTTACTTGGGGGTTTCCCAAAGGCAGCTGGTTGGCCATTGTGTGAACAGAATGCTGGACTAGATGGACCTTTGGTCTGATCCAGCATGGCTCTTCTTAGGACAGAGTCTAGGAATTGTCATGCTTGGAGGTTTCATCTTGCATCTGTCAAATGGCAGGGTTTCATCTTGCATCTGGGCCAGGCTTTAAACAGGTACAGCTGTGAATGGCTATTAAAAAGCCAACATCCTCATCACCATTTGTGGCTACAATATCACTCCACTTTGAACCTAAAGTACTGAACTGGGCAAAAGCCAGGTCAATTTCCACCTTTGATACTCCCAGCTCTAGACCTGAGGAAATAAAAAGCATTTCGGTTTGGGTCCATGTTAACTCTCCAAACTCTCTCACTTCTGATCTTTTCCCTGGCAGACAGAACAAAGCAGTTTACAGCCTTTGGTTAAAAAGAAGCGTTTCTCCTGGTATCTCAGTGGCCGATTTGAGCTTTTAAGGGTAGCTGCGGAGATTTGAAATTATCAAGATCAACCACATTTTCAAAATTAATAAAGAATGCTTAAGATGTAGATCTACTGGACCTCTAAGAAGCTGCACAGCTGGCAAAGCAAAATGGCTGTTTTTAATTAGAGCTCTCCCTGCCCCCACCCTCCGGCAACAATTTTAACACAGTATACATTTCAGGCAGCCTTAATCCTAAAATGGCCAGAACACCCTGTAATTAACTATTATATTAAAGTGACTAACTACAGAAAAATCAAATGCATGACATCACCATTATGTAACAGAACCTAATGTACAGTCCTAGTGAAGCCCTTGCCCAGAAATATCACCTTTTGTCAGCTGTACCCTCACCCTCACCATGAGGTTAACTCATAAATTTTCCCTGGGAGCGCTCTCTACCTATTTACAATGGGACAAGAACTCCCCAGAGGGCCAGTGGCTTAACAATGTAACAAAGATCTCTTTTTGAGCCTCTAAAATCTGGCTGCTTTTCCACGACAGGGATGCAAAAGGGAACTCACTGAGAAGGTAATTGCCTACGTTCTGTAGCCAGAAGGCACACTAGCATTCGGCCAGTGGAAAGGAACATTAACTAGCCTTTAACTAGAGCTAAAGAATCAAAAGCAGGCCAATTGCCTGCACATTCGCTCCCTATCCCTACCCCACCCAGCTTGGTATTGTGGTTTATCTGATTCCTGTTAACACAGGCTAAGCCAAAGTTTGGAGCCTGGGTCGCAAAGGCTAGTTTTAGAGCACCACCCAGGTTTATGTCAACCAGGGTTTATGCAGAGCAGATGTAGAACAGGGTAAAGTAGAGGGGAGCATTCACACACAAGAAGAAATGGAACACATGCGATCCATTATATCTGGATAAGAGCACATTAGTGGATAAATCAGCTACCGGCTTGTTAAAAGTTACATGGAGCTGGTTATTCCAGGAGCGGCTGGGGATGTTGTTGCAGGCTCCCTAGGAGGTGTCTCGGGTGAACACAAGGTATCCGAATTATTCACATTACAAAATTGGAAATGAAACAAGATTCCCATCAGCTAAAGCAGTTCACAGGTCAGGCAGTTCACAAAAGATTTAAATATTCTAAATGCATAATGAGGTAACAACCTGAACGCTCCTCACACATGCCTGCCAAAAAGGTAGGGAAGCCTTTGACAAGGTCTACCCAACCAAGACATAGTTTGGGTAGCAGTCCTTATCAAACTTTGCTTCAAGTTGTTGAGGGATGTAGCCTCCGGCTGCTGCTACTGACACTGCGCTACATTAGCCCTACAACAGGCATAAGGCTCCAGATGTTTTCTGAGATAAGGCTACAAGACCTGGAAGGGGAGGGGGAGCAGCAGCAAAAGGAATCTTTGGATCTGAAGTTTTAAAAAACTCCTTTCAACTTCAACGCCAGGAATGTCTGCAACAACATCTCATGTTGCAACTGTGTCCACTCACTAATTAGTCCAAATAAGGCTGAAACACAGAAATAAGTCGCCAGTACATGAGTTGTGCGGTACTTCGCCACCAAGAGCTTAGTCTTAACAGATGTTGCGTCTCCCTCACTAAAGCAGCTGGTCCCAATATGAAGCCTCAGAGGCACCAATCTCTCTATAAACACTCGGAAACACGACAGTTTAGAACACAAGACAGGGATTTGCTCAGAGAAGTTACTTGATCGAGTCTTGTCTCGTTCATCTCCAGAGCATCCTAACAGCCCAGTCTGCAGACCTCTCAGAGCTCTAACTGCCACTGACAGTTGAAGAGAGGGGGGCTGCTCCAGGGTTCATCTAAATACTAATTTACTTGCAACAGATTTTGAAAAGCCTCTTTGGGCGTCTTGAGACAGCAGCATGAAGAAAGCTGGGAGCCAAGAGACACTTGACTACTAACCTGTGGCAAGACCCTGCCATGGAAAAACGTGAAAGGAAAACAATCTTCAGAAACTCATCCAGACACTGGCTGCCTGCTGCACAGGAAACATCAAGGGAGCTGAAAAACCTCAAGCTCTGGCACTGCCTCACATGAAGAAGGCTTTCCATCCATCATCATCGTCTCCCATCCTGTCCTGCCCCACACAGGGCAGATTAAATTAAGAGACTTTTACTGCAGCTTTGCATGTTCTCTAAAGTATCTTCAACACTAAGGCTGCCTTTAAGACCACGTAATTTTTGTTGCAAACATGCTTACATCATTGAACGTTTTGAGTTAAGGAATTTAATGGACTGGTAGACCAGCAAGCTGCCCCAATTTGTATCTGAGATGACTATCCATTGTAACTGGGGGCAGTATCCAATAGGGGCTTCGTGCCGGCGGCCAGCCCCACTGCTCACGGCCTGCTCACTGTTCACGTCCCCTATTGCTTGCAGCCGCAAGGTAGAGCTTCCGAGGGCAACCCCCGAAACGAGTGGGAACGCTCCTTTCTGGAAAGGGCAGGTCGTGAGTCATAGTTCAGTGCTGGTGTACATCTTTTGCATGAAGAAGGTCCAAGATTCAGTCCCTGGGATCTCCAGGTAGGGGCGGGCGGAGAAAGACTCCGATCTGAAACTCTGGAGAGCCGCTACTAGTACTAACCTACATGGACCATTGGCCTGTCTTCGCAAATGTACCAAAAATAATTACTATTTTTCAAGAAGTTAATTTCATTCTTTTGCAGCAACAACTTACCGTTCTGTTTTGGTAATTAGCAGACATATCAACCTGTTGATCATTAAAATATTTTTGCTTTTGTTCAAATAAAGTCACTTCTTTTAGAGTGTGATCCTATCTTCTTTACTCAGAAGCAAGTCTCACTGGGTTCAGTGGGGCTTACTCCCTTGTAAGTGCATTCAGGATTGCAGACTTTAAAAATCTGACCAATGTTTGACATGTCACAATCTTTTGTGACCAGCCAAATGCTAAGCCCTAGTTTATTCTTGGGCCATTTCTGTTTTTACAGGGCTTTGCAGTGTTTTATTTTCTTTTTCTTTTGTGATTTTATTTTTTATGAAGTTTGGGAGGTTTAAAATATGGTTTCATAGAGGAGCAGGATAAAAAAAATCTATTAAACAAACAAGCAATTCCTTCCGGTGGTCTACTATGAGAATCTCACATTTCACTTGGAACACCTGAAGTTCGTTGCAACACTATTATTGTAAAAATAGACCAGGACTTTGTGAATGTTTCTTTCTGTCTGAGCAGTTCTTCCGATATTTTCCTTGGTTATGCTGATGAGAGCTGCTACCATTGCCTGTAATCACCTGAGAAGGCACAAGATGGCCCTGTCGGTTTTTGCTGCCTGTGTGGCATCCTCTGTCTTTGCATGCAGAAATTACATTATCAAGTACACGGTAGTTGCTTAGATGGACAGGTCTCTTCCTTTTCTTTAAACTGACCCCACTTTAATGTTACAGTCCTAAGAGAAGCATGCACAATAATGGTATACAGATTGATGACAAAAACCATAAACCTGAAAACATGAGACTAAGAAGGTGGAAAGATATTATTATTATTATTTATTATTATTATTATTATTTATTATTATTATTATCATCATCATAATCTCTCTTTCTTGCTCATGGTGGTTTTTTCTAGACGGACATAACGGGCTTTGCCAAGTCATGCTGTCTTTTACAAATTCAGGAATTTCCTGACAATTGAGCATGTTTTAAGTATGACTGTATTATTATTATTATTATTATTATTATCATTATTGGCGATGATCAAATGAGAGGTGAGGAGATTTTCTATGGCCTGATTCACACATCACGATAGGCCAGGTTGTACACCCAAAATGCCTACAGTTTTGTTGTTTGGAGCATTCTGAATAATAACACAGAGCCAACTCGCTCAAGGAACCAGACAGGATACAAAGCTGTAATATGCTAAGACTAAAAACACATGCACATACCAGAATGTCCAGAAAGAGACCACATGTGGAAGCACTAAGTACATTTGTGTTACCAAACAAGAGGTCTGTTTATTTATGGCCACCTCAACAGACCAATAAAACAAGGGTGGAGGCATAGGCCCAGTTTGCATATAACGAGAAGCCACCATGGATTAATTTCTCTGTAGAGCTTCTTGGTGAGGCAGCAGCCACCATTTTGAATATTGAACCATGACAGGGGCATGTCATAACTTGTTGTTATGTGCGAATCTGGTAGGATTGTTGGGGTAATTGACAAGCCACTCAGAATCCATGGACTGTTTAGGGTGGTGGGTGGGTGGTCAACCACTCCAACACCACTCGGCATGTTCACAGGTAACAGCAAACTATGGCGTGCCCCCACCACAGCTCGAATGTTCAAAATGGCCACCACTGCTGTAACAAGAAGCCCCACAGGGAAATTCATCCATAGTGGCTTCTCATTATCTACAAACCAGGCCGTATTTTTCTTTCAAATGAGCTAGCACTAAATATTTAAGCGCCATCCCTCAGACAATGAAAGTAGTAATATAAGAAGAGCCCTGATGCTGGATCAGACCAAGGGTCCATCTAGTCCAGCATTCTGTTCACACAGTGGCCAACTAGCTGCCCAGGGGAAACCAACAAACCGGACATGAATGCAACAGCACCCTCCCACCCATGTTCTCCAGCAACTGGTGTACACAGGCAGTCTGCCTCTGATACTGGAGGTAGAATATAGACATCAGGACTAATAGCCATTGATAGCCTTCTTCTCCAAGAATTTGACTAATTTGTATAATACTGAGATTACATTTAAATCCTTGGCCACCAGCATCACATTCTTTGAAAGATTGGAAGACCAGATATGTGGGATTTTTCTTCCAGTCTTTCTACCTACACCAAATTACTATTCTGCTGACGAGAATAAATACCAGTTTCCAGGAAGAGTCAGAACACCATCCTTGTCCAGAACGTGTGTGTGTGTAGATTGGAGTGTCTCCCTATTGTGAGTTTCAGCCTCCTACACCCAAGTTGAGCAGATGGTAGATCTCCAGATGCTTTAGACTTCAACTCCCAGAAGCCCCTGCCAGCATAGCCAATGGTCAGGAATGTTGAAAGGTCATGTGATCTACTTTGGCCCATCTAGGCCATCCTGTTTCCCACAGTGGCCAGCCAGATGAATCTGGGAAGCCCAGAAGCAGGGCATGAAGGCACTAGCCTTTCCACAGTGCATGCCTCCAGCTGCATCTGAACACGTAGATTTAATTTAGCCACTGATAAACTGATTGTCTTTCATGAATTTGTCTCATCCCATTTTACTTATGTTTTAGTAACAATAATCACCACATCTTGTGGGAGTAAGGAGGGAATAAATTAACAATGCTAATAAAGAGTAAGCAGTTCTGTTGATTGGGTGTGTACCAACTTTAACATGCTCAGCAAGCTCCATCTCATACATCATCATATCTTCCTCATAAGCAGATGTGGTAAGAGAGCTACAAGCAGTTCAAAGTTAGCTACCCGATCCATTTTAAGAAGTTATTGGCAGCTTCGGGGGGAGGGGAGGGGGAGGTCTCAATAGCTGAAAGGAGGACATAATCTGTAGGAAACAAGGGCAATGACTGAGAAATGAGATTGATGAGTTAAAGGAGAGAGAAACAGGGGGAAATGGGACCAATATTACATATTCAACTAGTATTCCCCCCTGCACACAACATAGCATAATTACATTCCTTTGTCTTATTGCATCTAGCATTTCCTCTCTCTCTCTCTGTCTATCTCATCATTCTATGAGGAAACTCATCACAAATTCATTAGCTGTGAATTATGCTGTCAAAGCTGTTTGCTTGGCTTTTGTTGTTAGTGTGTTAGAACAGCCTTCCCAAACCTGGTGCCCTCCAGATGTTTTGGATTTCCACTCCCGCCATTCCTAACCACTGGTCGTACTGGCTGGGGATTATGGGAATTGTAGTCCAAAAATCTGGAGGACACCACATTGGGAAAGGCTGTGTTAGAAGATCATTTCCTTTAACAATTCCTCCCGCCCCAAAATACCAAAGGTATTCCCTATACTAAAAGTGCCTTCCCCAAACTGAGTGTTCCCAGCTGTTTTGGACTACAGCTCCCATCTTCCCCACCCATTGCCCATGCAGGCCAAGGCTGATAGGAGTTGTAGACCAAAACATCTGGAGGGACTCAGGTTAGAGGTGGTTCTCAGCTATACTATTCCACTCATCACCAACCCCATCTTCTACAAATCTCAGTTCACTGTGTAACATCTCTCTCCATCTCTCTCCCAAGTATGGAGAGACAAAGAGTGACATCACACCAACAACGCTCCGTTTTCCTGCTTCCATCAAATACCGGCTTCTCACAAGCAGGAGGGGGGAAACAAAAGAACCCTCCCATTTGCAAGCCACATTTTTGAGAAAAATCCATCTTTTTGGAGACAAGCAATTCCAGAATCTACATCACAATCTGGGATGTACCTTGAAAACCAAGCAGTTCGCTAGGCAAAAAGATTCTAGCACACATGAAGCCACTGTATAGTGAACCAGAACACTGGTCCATCTCACCCAGTATTGGTAACACCGACCAGCCACAGTTCTCCAAATATTCAGACTGAGATTATCTCCAGGCCCACTGCCTGAGATTCTTTTAAGTAGAAATGTGGGGAATTGAACCTGGGGCCTTCTACAAGCAAACCAGATGTTCTATCACTGATCTATGGCTTCTCCCTTCCAAAAGGTGCAAAAGAGTAAAAACAACGTAACGCACAAGAGCAGGAGGAACATAGATAGGTAGACTGTGCTCAGGCTTCTCATGAACTCCACCATCTTTATAGCCATGATGGGAAAACCATTCCCATGCTACTATACCTGCTGATTTTGTGTAACCTCAACACAACCACACAGAAGAGCCTATGAACTGTCGCTTCCAGCCATGAAAATTGTAATCTTACCTCACATAATAAACGGAAATAAAAAATAAAAAAGCAAAGTTAAATGTTAAAAATTAAAAGCCAAACAAATGCAATAGCTAACTTGCAAATTGTTCTTCTAAGTATTGAGACATGACAACTCGATCACAAGCATTTCCCTCCCTTTATTTAAAAATAAATAAATGAAGGCACTGAAACTTGCTAATATATTCATTTTAGCATGTTCCAATAGCTATGGATTAGATATATAGATATTTCCCAAGTCCTGTAATCAGAATTCTACATTTACGAAGTTGTCTGATTTGTCTGGCATTCTATCCATTTAATTGTTACTAATCAACTTACACATCTTTAGAAATAGAACATTTCCTATGAAAATAAAACGCAGCGGAAAATGTTTCACAGAAAATCTGACCATCTCAAGTATTGCAATCAGACACCCTCGCCTTCAACCAAACCGTTATATATCCCATTCACAAAACAGGAATCCAAAGAACAACCCAAAGGTAAAGGCCACTCAATCGGTTCCCATTGACAAATGCATGTCTGTTGCTAAACAAGGAAATATGTGTGGAATTAGCATTGCAGCTCACCTCGGGAGTGTTTTTCTTGAACTCGCGGCTTTGTTCAATAAGTTTCTTTCTTGATTGTTCACTTTCATCTTGTCGGTTAGCCAAAACTGTCGCTGTGGCATCAAGCTCCCTCTATCAAGAAAAAAAGAGAATGTAATTTTAACTATGCTCAGAACCTCTTAAATAAAAGTAATTCAAAAACCCAGTGGTGAAAGCAAATCAACCTCATTATCAAATTATTTTTGATCCCGCATTTGAACCATGACTTTGTTTGGCTATCCCATTATCCATCTTTCAATGGGTCCCACAGGCCTCTCCATGGTGCCCCACATGGATACAATCCACACAGATGACACTCCTCTGTTTCCTGAGGCGAGGACAATTTAGACATGAAAAGCAAGAAAATAAACAAGTCTCTTGATAGTCCGCAAGTCTATACTCGCGGTGTACTGGAACTGCTTCTTTGGCATGACTCCTGACATTATGAACAACTACTAAATACCACCGCTTTTGTGTTCTTTAACCTTTCAGGTTTTTCAGGATCTAGAGACAAAACTCAGTAAGGGCGCTGATTTTATTTCTCTCGCCCTTTCGATGTATAGGAACAGGTTCTCTTGAGAGCAGCCACACTGGTATCCTTCTGGGAAGACAGGCTGAGTTGGGAGTGAGAAGTACTGCATTGCAGTGGTTCCACTCCTACTTCACAGGTCGGCACCAAAAGGTGATGCTTGGGGAACATTGCTCGGCCCCGTGGATTCTCCAGTACCGGGTTCTGTAGGGGTCAATTTTGTCCCCCATGCTGTTCAACATCTACATGAAACCGTTGAGTGCAGTCATCCGGAGTTTTGGAGTGCGTTGTCATCAGTACGCTGATGACACACAGCCCTATTTCTCCTTCTCATCTTCATCAGGTGAGGATGTGGATGTGCTGAACCGGTCTGGCTGTGACAACAGACTGGGTGAGGGCTAATAAATTGAAACTCAACCCAGACAAGATTGAGATGTTGTTAGTGGGTGGTTCTTCTGACCGGATGGAGGATATTCAACCTGTTCTGGATGGGGTTACACTCCCCCTGAAGGAGCAGGTTCATAGCTTGGGGATTCTCCTAGAACCATCTCAGTCACTTGAGGCTCAGGTGGCCTCGGTGGCATGCATTGCCTTTTAACAACTTCGGTTGGTGGCCCAGTTACACCCCTATATGGACAGGGATAACCTGGCTTCAGTTGTCTATGCTCTGGTAACCTCCAAGTTAGATTACTGCAATGTGTTCTATGTGGGGCTGCCTTTGAAAACTGTTCAGGATGCGAAAGAAAGAGGTTTGGGGCTCCCAAATTTGAAGTTGTATTTCTCTGCCTGCTGTTTGTTATGGATGAAG
The DNA here is from genome assembly GCA_029215795.1 of Anniella stebbinsi. Lineage (NCBI taxonomy): Eukaryota > Metazoa > Chordata > Lepidosauria > Squamata > Anniellidae > Anniella > Anniella stebbinsi. The sequence goes on along the minus strand of JARDYH010000009.1, from coordinate 30,684,113 downwards.
GAATGGTTGTCATTAAAAAACAGAAGGCTTCTGGACTTGGAAGGTCATGAATTACGATTGAATGGCATGGTTACCTGTGATACGACAGAGCCAAGGTTAATGTAGAATTCAATAACCATTATGTGTGATGGGCGATATTGAGAATATGGAATAAATATAAACCAGGCTTTGCCAGAAAATACCGATGTGGCTATCAGCACAGGAAGCCTATCATAGAAGAGAATTTCCAAGTTCGTATAAGTGGTTGACATATAATGATGTATTAGAAAGGATAAAAGGTGAATATAAGTTAAAATCAAGGGAGGGGTTAATTAAAGAAGGGCATAAGTGTCAATGGTTTACGTACTTGCAAATTGTGGGAAGGTTTAAATTAGATGGAAAAACACGTGGATTTGAGCAAACGAAGTCTGAATTTGAAAGGGCGCTCAGTACAAATGATGAACATGTTATCTCAAAAGTCTATAAGTTATTGTTGAAATCTGAGGCAGAGGAAGAACAAGTGAAAGAACGTATGATAAAATGGGCACAAAACTTTGGATATAATATATTAATGGAACAATGGGAAAATATGTGGTCAAAAGATCTAAAGTTTACTTTAAGGGTCAGACTTAAAGAGAACTTTTATAAGATGATGTTTAGATGGTATATGTCCCCTTGGAAATTAGCTAAAATGTATAAGGGAGCTTCTGGAATGTGTTGGAACTGTGAAGAACAAGAAGGAACTTTTTATCATCTATGGTGGACTTGCAAGAAAGCAAAAGCGTTTTGGATACAAATTAATTCCTTAATGCAAAAAATCTTAAAGATTAATATACAATTGAAGCCAGAATACTTTCTTTTGGGACTAATGGACAGCCAGATGAAAAGGAATTGTGGGACTTTATTTTTATATATGACGACAGCAGCGAGACTGCTGTATGCACAAAAATGGAAAGGTCCAGCGCTACTCACAATGGACGAATGGATTTTGAAAGTTATGGAGATGGTGGAGATGGCGAAACTTACGTCAATTAATAGGGAAAAGTCAACATCTGGTTTTAGGACTGAATGGAAACCTCTTATAGATTATTTGATGGGACAAGAAAAAAATGAACTGTTTGTCTGCGGATTCAAACTGGTTGTTTGTTTAGTGACAAGAACAAAGACGGTTGTATATCCTTGCAGGGGGGAAATCCTGGAACCACCTTAACTTTGTATACGGTCCTCTTTTAGTATGTAGTTGATGTTGTCTGTGTTTTGTTGTTTTGTGTGTGTATAATAAATAAAAACCTAAATACAAAATAAAAAAAAAGTTTCAGAAGCTGCAGCTTGTGCAAAATGCAGCAGCCGGATTGATAATAGGAACCAAAAGGTTCAATCATATAAGACCGACTCTGGCCTGCTTGCATTGGCTGCCTGTATGTTTCCGAGTCCGATTCAAGGTGCTGGTTTTAACCTATAAAGCCTTACACAGCTTGGGACCACAATACCTGACGGAATGTCTTTCCCAACATGAACCTACCCTTACACTACCTTCAACATTTAAGGTCCTTCTCTGGGTGCTTACTCCCGTACACTGCCTTCAACATCTAAGGTCCTTCTCTGGGTGCTTAGTCCAAGGGAGGCCCAGAAGACAACAAAAAGGGAAAAGGCCTTCTCTGTGGTGACCCCCCCCCCAATTGTGGAATGATCTCCCCGATGAGGCCCGCCTGGTGCCAACATTGCTATCTTTTCAGAGCCAGGTTAAAACTTTTCTCTTTTCTCAGGCATTTAGCAATATGTAATGAGATTCATTGATCCTGGATCTGTTTTATAGTTGTTTATAAAGCTGTTTATAGTTATTTGTAGAGGTATGTTTCTGTGTATTTTACATGTTTTTTGTGGTTTTAAATTTTTTATATTGTTTTTAATTGTTTTAATCTTATGTAAACTGCCCAGAAAGCATCAGCTATGGGGCAGTATAGAAATGTAATAAAATAAATAAATAAATGTTGCTTGCCTTCTTCGGCTGCCTTTCAACCTAGTTTGGAAATACTAGAAGCAAGAAGCCTGGATCAGCTGCTCTTTTGCTATTCACACTTATCTGGAAGTAAGATATGCTATACATTTGGGTAGACACACTTAGGGTTTACGCTGTAGAACATTTATGCTTTGAAGCTGAAATCCTATGCATGCTTACTTGAGAGTAAGCTCCACTAAACAAACTGCATCTTATCGCTAAGTAAATATTTATTTATTTATTTATTACATTTCTATACTACCTAATAGCTACAGGATAGGGCATGCATAGGATTGCTCTGTAAATTTCATAAATATGCGAATAGGAAAAGTTTACGTGCTAATTTATAAATTATGTATTTTATGTTGTTAAAGCAGTAAAATAGGTTTGATAATTGATCATTTAATTCCCCCCCCCCTGCCAAACTTCAATATTTTTTTAAAAAAAGGGGGGATGCTAATGGCTTTGACATTTCTGGAAATGGCACACCTCTGACTGCTCCTTATATTATGGTGGTCCCATCCTACCCAGCCCTGTCTACTCTAATTGTGGCTTTCCCAGTAAGCAAGGTTGGGACAGACGCCTGACCAGAGACCTGAGAATTGGATTTTGCTGGGGATTGAACTGTATGCAATGAACACGCTCTAGCACCAGTCTCCCCATCGTATCTTCCATCCATACCTGACAGGTTACCTTCCCTTTCAGGCGCACTGAACGACACAGGACAAATATTGGCACAATGCTCTAGCTGAGCTGCGATCTATTTCTGCATCGCTCTACAATGCTTCCCTCATATCTCTGTTCATTCCATTTAAGCACTAAATTCAAGTATGTGCACCACATCCCCACAAAGTCAATAGAAGTTGTGTTATGTACCTTCAGGGAGGATTTGCCTCTAGATTTTTCTTTACTTCTAATCGATTTCCTTTCATTGCGAACAAATCTGATGTTCATGAGAAGTGAGAAAAACAGCTCACCAGCAAGGCAAGCAAGGGGCTCTCTCCAATAACTGGCATTATAGCTCACTTCTGGCCTGGAACGGCCAGCTTCCCATGGCAAAAGGTCCTTGACCCCCCTCCTCCACCAAAAAGCTCCAAGACCCTGAAACAGGAAAGAGTTTCCTTTACACATGGGACTTGAAGTTGAGCAGCTCTTCAAATAGTCACTCATCCCACAGTGCTTATAAGCTTCCCAAAACAAAATTTTAAAAATGAGGAAATACAAGGCGGAAGCAGACATAGCTATCCAGGGATCATTAACTATTTCCCACAGAGCAAATTCCTCCTCCTCCTCCTCCTCCTCCTCCTCCTCCTCAGTGGCTAAGAGATACATCTGCAATAACATTAAGACTAGTTCTAAGGGATCCTTACCCGGCTTACGTCCCTTGTTAAAAATCCTGAATAAGGGGAGAACTTGGTTAGCTTTAACTGTAGTTAACATAGGTGCTAATGTGTCCCTTAAATACATTTAAGGCAGGAAGTTGGGATTTGCTCCAGGGAGGGAGCACACAATTCCAAAACTCACTTCCAAACTCTCAATGGCAGTTGAAATCTAAACTTCTCTGTGACCTGTGCACCAAACACACTGGTGAAGGAGTCACCATCACATTTTGAAGATGCTGGACAGTTTAGTTATTCTCATCTCTGCAACCCTTTAAAGCCTGTGAATGGTACTCATAGGCTTTGAAGGGTTGTAGAGATGAGGGCGGCAAAGCTAATGGTTGAACACAGGCTACTGTGCCACATGGAGAGATAGTGGCCTACAGCTGCCAACCGTGCAGTTAAGCCCAACATTTCTACCTCTCTGCAGCCTTTCAGGAATTCTGGGGAGATGCGACCACTTTGGACTATACTTACAGCAGGCTCCCAACACTGTTGCTGGTCAGTGCTGCAAGGTAAAACTTTACTACATGTGTGCCACATGGCTCTCATCATCCAAAGTCAAGACGGCGCACATGAGACATTCAGAAAGTGACATGCTACTTTAACTGCACGTCACGAGCATGATCTGTGCATCGTTGTATGTACTTCATAGGTAGCAGATTGGATGCATGTATTTTATTACCTCCTTTCCCAACAATAACACTTTGACTCAAATTCGCCAATGCTGCACTATATTCCACACCTCACGGCCAAGCTTGTTTTTCAGTATTTATGTATTGGAAGTATTTTTATCCCCCAGCCACCCAAACAAAAAGGCTCCCAGAGCAGCGCACAATCGAACAGTGAAATAAAACCCACAGGCTTACAATCGAAAAAAACGAGGCACACAAGGAAAGGGGGATGGGAAAGGAAAAGGGGGGGGGAATCAAATGGGTTTTCAGCAGAGCTGATGGGGTGGTTCTGCTGTACCTCTCATCTCCCTGAGGAGGCAGCCCCAATTGAAGCAGGCCCTGGTGTTCCCGCGGCCTTTCCTGTCCCCCTTGCTCCATCTTAGCCTTTAGCGTTTTTATTTTTAATTTTTACCATCACACTAGCTCTGGAGACCTGAAGGCTAGGAACTTCTTTTTCTTTTAAATAATGCTGGAATCTAACAAGCACCTGCAGGCTGTATAAAAAGGTGCCTTGGGGAGGACATGGCTTCCATCACAGGATCACAGCAATTCAACTTTTAAACATTTTCCCCCTCTCCGTAAAGAGGAGATGCCCAAATTTTAAATTAATTCTATACTGCTAGCCTAGGGCTCCTATTCTTCAGATAGTTACTTGAGAGTAAGCTTGTTTAAACTCTGTATACATGCACATATGCACACACACAGAGTCAGGTTGCACATCCATTAAGGTAAACCCAGAGTTTGAGGTAATACATGGGTCAAGTGACATATTCAAGGTGCAGAGTGCTTGGAAAGGCCCTCCATTTTGCTGAATACACAGGCAACGTATTAGCAGATTTTGATCTGGAATGCCATAGCATATGGGGAAACTACTATAAAAAGAAGGAAATCCTTAACAGTTGGACAAACCAGCCTTGAAATTCATCCCAGAGTCAAGAATCCAAAAAGAATGTGTACACGCACGCACGCACACACACACACACACACACACACACACACAAATAACAGAAACCAATGTGGCTAATAGCTAAGCAGAAGGCCTTTTCAAAAAGTATTAACAATCTGTTAATAAGAAGAGACCAAAATATACTCCCGCCCCCACGCCCTCCCACTGCCAAAAAAGGAGTATTCAGGAAAAAAGCCAGACTGTGAGATGGGACACAATTAATACCAAAAAAAGAGTCACAGAGATAAGAAACAGACTGGAGTGAAGCAGACAAAATTGCAAACCTGTCAAGAACAGAAATGGGATGAAGATTTCATTTCCAGTTCAGAGGTTTTATAAAACCAGTGTTTTTGTGGATATTTTGAGAGATTCTGGTCTACGTGCAATGGACTTTATGTATATGGAACCTATGGAAACATTACAGTCAGCATGCTTATACCAAGAAGACCTAGCAGTTTGCTTCGCAAAATCCTGATGCCTGGAAAGATCTTGAGCCACTTGTTGAAAATGAAAACCACCCATGGCAAGAGTCACACAGCAAAACTAGATTCTTGGTGAGATCAAACTATGACCTTTGCTCTCTTGAACCACAAGATTTTCCTGCATTTGTGGAAATGTGCACCATCAAAGAGGGCGCTTAAGTACACATTTCTACAGGGCTTAGATTCACTGCAAAGGAGTTTGTGCAGAAGAGTTTCCCCCAAGGATTTTATATGCCAAGATTTCTCAGGGGGCACAAAAGTTCTGCTCCATTATTAAACTCACTCTGGCTGTGATCCAGGTATGGAAAGAGCCACCTTCCCCCCTCCCCCCGAACCTGCCCAAACATTTTGATCATCATCAGAGGCTCAACTCCAAAGCTGCCCCTCCCTTCTGAATTAAAGGAGGTGGTGATGGAAGGGGAAACTTTCTGTTGCTGTTCCCCACATGCGTGATTCCCTTCCCAGGGTGGCACACCTGGTACCAAATCTGATACCTTTCCAGCACCAGGCAACAATATTTTTGTTTGCACGAGCCTTCCTGCATGTTGTTGAGCTGGTTTTAATCTGGTGACCTTTTTTAATTAGCATTTTAACAGAGAGACATGAGGTCTGGAACATGCTGCAGCATGGAGTGCTCCTGTTCAGCGTTCCAGCCAGGCATGGCCTCTTCCAAGATACTCCATTCCAGTGACTGTGAAGGCGGAGCAGGGGGAGAAGAACACTTAGAACCTCCTCTGGCTCCATTTGTGCACATAGCCAAGTATCAAGCACAGGTTGCTCTCCTTTAGCACACTTTTGTAGCTTGTCATGTTTTTGTTCCGTTCGTCTATCTGGAGCTTAAAGTGTATATAGCATTTCAAGCCAACCAGTTGGAGGAGTGGGAGGAAGGGTACACAGCTTACACTAAACCCAGAAAACACAAGTAACTGCCTTATACCGAGCTAGGCCCTTGATCTACCTAGCTAAGTATTGTCTACACACTGACTGGCAGCAGCTGTTTCGTGTCGAAGGGTTACAGGGCTCGCAAACATACATCAGCCTAATCCATCTTTGTTTCTTAATTACATTTATATTCCCCCTTTCCTCCAAAGAGCACAAGCCAATATATGTGGTTTCCCACCCCCGTGGCCTAGGTTGGGAGGAAAGATAATGCCTGGTCCAAGGTCACCTAGCAAGGTCCATGAACAAAAGGGAATTTGTACCTGGTGCTCCAAGACCTGGTCCAAAATGTAAATCATGACTTCACATTGGCATACTGCAACCTTGTCTTTAAAAACTCATAGGTGGTTGCCATAGGTGATCAGGAATTCCATGCAGGCGAGTGAGCAAGCTGGTAGAGGAAGGACAGATCACTCCATCACTTCTCCGCCAGTCTCCTTGGTTCGGTGCTAACCCCCACAAGCAGCACAGATATGCAGTGAGTGGGGGGAACTGAGTCATCTGTCAGTTCTCTATTGATCTGCTTGGTAGAAGTCAGGAGTTATTTTTTCTAGCTAGCTAAAAAAGTTGGTGTCCTGCTTTCCCTAGCTGGGTATAGAGAAGGGGGCATCTCTAGGCACGGAGAAGAGACCAGCATGGAAGCCCAGGGTACTAGCCTCTTAGCAGTGCAGAAACTTTTGTGGGCTCATTTATGGGGCTAGCATACTGGGTGGTCCTAATCTAAAATGGCAGAGCTGGGAAAGGCATCTCTTGGCCTGAGACCTTGAATAGCTGCTGTCAGTCAGAGTGGATCACAACAAACTAAGTGGACCATGGACCAAGTCAGTTTGAGTCAACTTAATGCTTTCATCAAGTTCCTCTCAAAATAAAGTCATCGGCTGAAAATAACAGTGAGCTACAAAGGGAATTGTTGATGCAAAAATTAAGCTCCCAAAAACACTTTTACATAATAAAAGTGCTCTTTAAAAGGTTCCCAATGTGCTTACTGACAAACAGCAGGAATGTCTGTCCAGATGGGTAGAACTAATTAATCGTTCTTGGTGGTAGACATTACCTGTTTGCATTGTTTTTGACTTTCATTCACAATGGACTATGGGAGAGCTCTCTGGACTGGAATAATTTCCTATTCTAGACCCAGCACTATCTACGCAGAAGTGCCACATAAACATAGCAAATGAGTACGAGTGTCAGAGGCATAGGTAGAAACCCACACTGGACAGAGGTTTGTCGAACACTGGAGGTAACTAGCTACCCACAGTCATTCAGAAGCCCCCAATCCAGGCAACCAGAATGGCACAAATTCAGCGCCATGCCCTGAGAGCAATAAACAACAGTTCTGCAAAGACCGTGTGTGTGTTCCCAATTGCTCCCCAGAGCATGCAGCTGCCTCAATCAATGCTGATTGTCTGTTAATTAGTTCGGTTTTACAAGCTGATGGAACAGACGACTTCATTCCCCCCCCCCCCCCCGGTGAAATAATTCCTCCTCCCAGATGCAGCCACCTACCATATGTGGAGGGGTGGACTGCGGCAGAAGCAGTAGGGCAAACCGTCTCTCCACAAAGGGCTCTTTTTTAATGCACCCCCATGGGGCACTGTGAGGTCACGTACTCAGAAAACGCTGCCATTCCCAAGGGCCACTTTGCCATGAAAGACTCACACATGCGTCTATGTTCTGGGGTTAAAGGTTGTGTGAACAACTCTGCGTGGCCACAATTCAGGGACATCTTTGTTTTAAAGGATCGGCGGGGGAAATACTGCAGAATGTTTTCAGCATGTTTTAGTGCTTTGCAGCAAACCTGTGTGTAAGAGGAAGAACTACATGCATTCAGAGGAGCTCACCGTCTATGATTCTGTGTGAGTCTCCATCCTGGGAATTCCACCTGACCAGAAAGAGGCATGGTCAGAACTGTGACTAATGCAGAGATGTAACAGGCAGCCTCATATGTGGGTGGGTGCTTGCTACACAGTTTCTAAATTACTGACTGTGGGGTGCTCATTTCCCTCTTTGGAAACTGTAAAGTGCACACACCTCAAATTAGGTGAGTTCAAGACCTGAAATGCAAATGCTGGTATTGTTCAGGTAAGTATCTCTCTCCAAAAAGAAATTTGAGACTCTGGAAGTCAAAGACCAATTTATCCCGTAATGGTTCCATACATTGATCTTGCTTCATTACTTCTCTAACAAGCCTGGTATGAGATTGGTAAACATCTATTCCACTTTTTGACTGGAATCATAATTTTCATAACTACAACCAACCTATTGAAAATCTTACACTTTAAAATTAAAACCATGAAAGAAATCTAACAATGAGTGAAGATATTTAGGACAGGAGAACAAAGAGAGCAGAGTAGAACAAGGCGGAAATCAAAATATTTAGATACTGGAGAGGTTTTAGAAATTTACTGAAATTAAACCTGACAATCTCGTTATCAAGAGTATTTTGCATCTAAGAGGGAAGATCAACCATCTGTCAAATCAGAGTACAAAGTTTCTGGTTACATCCTTTTGAGGAAGTGTTAGGATGGACAAATGAACCTTTGATTTGTGCAGAAAGCATATAAGTTTATGAAAATGTTTCAGGTTCATTTCCCAATAAAATTGACAATTATGGGTCAAGAATTAATTACGGAGAAAAATCAGGATTGTCCACCTCATACAAAATCTTTTTTTAAAGATGCCCAGAATACACAAGCAATATCACTGGAAGCAAAGTAAAGCTGATGTGTGGTTATATCACCAATCATTAACTTTATCTCTCTCCACTCCCTACACACACGCACATGCTCACACACAGACACACTAACCAGGTTTATTTCCTGCTCTCCACACTACACATGCCAGGGGGATTTGCATAATTACCCTCAGCACCACAGCTTGTCATGTCATGCGAACCTGGACTGCCATGAGCAACAAGCCACCCAGAACCCTATAACAGCCCATGGTTATGCTGCCAAGGGTAATTATGCCCAAAAAAACAACAAAAAACACCGACACGCATGTAGCAGTGGGAGAGAAATAAGCAACTGTGGCTTATTTCCCCTCCATGATCATGCGACCCAGGCCACAGTTTATCTTTTTACCATTTACCTCTGATTTTGAAAGGGTTGTGACATGTATAATAGCTACAGTGGTGGCCAAAATTGTGGACACTTTTTGAAATTTTCATGTTTTGCAACTTTGAATGCTTATAGAAAATGTTCTGTTTCACAAAGTTCAAATGTTTATATATCAATTGGAAGAGAATTTAATGCTGAATTCAAAACAAAAAAACAGAATGCAAATACCTGCAGTTAAAAAAAAGTTATGCTTACTTTATTCTAAAAAGAAACACAAGTTGTGATTGAGTTGAGAAGCAGTTTGGAATTGTAAACCCTACTGGCCAATCACAGTCCTTGTTTTGGGGACCAATCATATGGCAGTAGCTGTGTTACCTAATGTTTCAAGTTGGGGAAAGTCAGTTTTGCCGTTTGTTCTGTAGAAGACAGAACAAATACACTGTATCTGAGGCACAATTGGAGATTGTGAATATTTGAATTATTTCTTTTTTTTTTTTGTAAATAATTTTTATTTATTTCAACATAATAAACATAACAACATAAACAACATAAACAACATAACCCTCAACAATCCCCCCCCCGTGCTCCCCCACCCATGAGACCTTCTCTTAATCATTCTTCATCCTTCCAGAATTTTAACGATTCTTTTGAAGGTATTTGTCCCTTCCCCAATCTTAAAACATGTTCCAAAAAGGGACTCCATATTTCTCCAAAATCACTCTTACTGGACATTCCCCTCTTTATTTTCATTTTACAAGTCAGCATATCATTCAAAGCCATATCCCATATTTCTTTATACCATTCTTCTATTGTGTAGCTTCCTTGTCCTTTCCAATTTTTAGCAATCATTATTCTAACAGGTGCCAGGAGGTTGTTTACCAATTCTCTATTAGTTATATTCTCATTCTCTCTGTCCCATATTGCTAGTAGAGCTAACTTTGGGTTTAATTCCAATTTACTTCCAATTATTTCACTTATTTCTTTAAAAACCCTTTCCCAAAATTTTTGTACATGTTCACAGCTCCACCACATATGAAAATAGGTTCCAACCTCCTGACACCCCCTCCAACAATTCTTAGACACTTTTTTATCAATCTGGTGAAATCTAACAGGTGTTAGATACCATCTCCACGTTGTCTTATAGTAATTCTCCTTAATTCTAATCGACAACAGCTTTAACATTCTTACATTCCATATCCTCTCCCAGTTATAATCATTAATTTTTTCCTTTAAATCATCTTCCCAAATCATTTTGAGAGAGTCTTGGTATTCATCATCCTCTATCAAAATTTTATATATTTCACTGGTCAAACCTCTTTTAATTCTAATTTCCCCCTTCTTTCCTCTTGATTCAATTAACTCTTCAAATCTTGTATTATCTCTACATTCCTTATTTTTCTTTTTCCAATTCTGTGTCCATTGTTCCAATTGTATACATTTAAACCAAGCTATCTTTTGTCCTCTCAATAGTAATTCTCCTTAATTCTAATCGACAAGAACTTTAACAGTCTTACATTCCATATCCTCTCCCAGTTATAATCATTATTTTTTTCCTTTACATCATCTTCCCAAATCTTTTTTATAACGCTGAGTGAGTCCTGAAATTCCTCCTCTATCAATATTTTATATATCGCACTAGTCAGCCCTTTCTTAGTTCTAATTTCTTCTTTTCTTCCTTTTAGTTCAATTAAATCTTCAAATCTAGTATTATTTCTACATTTCTTATTTTTCAGCTTCCATTCCTGAGTCCATTTTCCCAATTGTAAGCATTTGAACCATGCTATCTTTTGTCTTTTTAAAAGCTCTTTAATATGCTCATTATCCTTCATCTTTTCCATCCAATTCCTTAACTTAATTATTTCTTGATCTTTCAGTCTCCCTTCTATCTCCGCTTTTAATACTCTTGGGAAGTTTCCCACTACTACAACTGGGGCGAGTGGAGAGTCTCCTGGTATCAACTTCTCCCTAAACTTCTCCCAGACCTCTAAAATATTTCCCAACAATGGGTTGTCCAGTACCTTCAAATCTTTCTTTTGAATTTTAATAAAGAATACATTTTTCAGTTTATAATCTATTTCTCCTGTTTGCATTTCCAACCATTCAAGATCTTCCTCCTCTAAAATACTATTAATAACATATCTTAACTGATTAGCAATATAATAATACTTGATATTCGGAAGTCCTAAACCTCCACTCTTTTGAGCCTTATACCATAACCCTTTGTTAATCCTAGCTCTTTTATCTCCATTACAATAAGCGTTAATCATATTTTGCCAACTTTTTAACTCCACTACTGAAATTTTAATCGGTAACATTCTAAACAAAAAATTAACCTTTGGTAAAATCTTCATTTTAATAACCGCTATTCTACCGAACCAAGAATGCTTTAATTTTCTATATGCCTCTAGTTTCTCCCCTACCTGTTTTCTTAACAATATAAAATTAAGTTCCTCTAATCTTTCTAGTTCTTTATCTATATTAACTCCTAAATATCGTATTATATTTTTAAGCCTTAATCCTAACTTAGCTTTACACTTCTCCAACTCTTCCTTATTATAATTATACAGCATCATTTCTGACTTCCCCCAATTAACTTGTAGTCCCGTAATTTTCCCAAATTCTCTCAAGTGCTTCTGAATCACCTCCCCACTTTCTATGGGATCTTCTATTGTCAGTAATGTGTATCTGAATTATTTCTCATATAAAAATTGTACATCATAAATAGTGAAATGGCACCAAGGAAAAGAGTTGATTGGACACCCAGGAGAAGAAGCAGGATTGTTGTATTACATGAATCAGGTCTTTTCTATGCTAAAATTGCAAGGCACGTTGGTCGTTCAGTGACTACATCCGGAGTTCGAAAGTTTTGTTTACGATATAACGAAACAAAGTCAATTAAAAACAAGGCAGGAAAAGGCCGTAAAAAGTGCACATCATCTGTTGATGACAGAAGAATAAAAAGGCTGTGTCTCAAGGAGAGAAAAAAATCATCTGAGGCCATCAAAGGTGTACTTGATGCAACTGGTGTTTCTATCAGTTCCAGAATGATAAGGAGAAGACTATCAGATTTTGGACTAAAAGGTAGGATTCCAAGAAAAAAGCCATTTCTGAATCTAAAGCAGTGCCGGAAATGACTACAGTGGGCAAAAGAACACAGTGAATGGACAGAAGATCAGTGGAAGCAAGTTATTTGGAGTGGTGATGAAAGTAAGATAAGCTTATTTGGTAGTGATGGGCGAAAATATTTGAGACTCAGAGTAGGAGAAGAGCTACATCCTGACTGCATTGAGGCAACTGTAAAATACCCAACAAGCGTTATGATTTGGGCATGTATGTCAGCAGATAGTGTTGGCCACCTTCATGTAATCGATGGCACGCTAAATGCACAAAAATACATTGACACCATCCTGGAACCAAAACTGTTACCTTCCATCAGGGATCTCTTTCCAAACAATGCACCATTTATTTTTCAACAAGATTCAGCTCCTTGTCACACAGCAAAAATATGCAAACAGTGGTTCACAGCAAAGGGCATTCAATTGTTGACCGGGCCAGGAAATAGCCCTGCCCTGAACCCGACAGAAAATTTGTGGCACTGTTTGAAAATTCTTGTACAAATGAGGCGTCCATCAAATAAAAGCCAATTAACTGAGGCTATAACTGATTCCTGGAACCATGTCATAAAGAAGGAAGAGCTTAAAACACTTGTCGGCTCTATGAGATGTCGCTGTGATGCTGTTTCCAAAAATAAAGGCTTCCCTACCAAATACTCATATTACATTTCAATCATAACTAAAGTATCTGATATATTTTTGTCAGATTTTACTGTAAATTGATCATGATTGCAGTATTTGCAGCATAACTTCTTTTTAACTGCAGGTATTTGCAGTCTGTTTTTTTGTTTTGAATTCAGCATTAAATTCTCTTTCAATTGATATATAAACAATTGAACTTTGTGAAACAGAACATTTTCTATAAGCATTCAAAGTTGCAAAACATGAAAATTTCAAAAAGTGTCCACAATTTCAGCCACCACTGTAAATTTCAATTTCTAAGCAGTATCCACAGAAAAGATGTGAACAAGTCCCACACTAAATAAAAGTAAAATGGTTACATTTGGGTCATTCTTTGTGATAGAGGGACCGTGGCTCAGGGGTAGAACAAATGGATTCCATGCAAAAGGTCCCAGGTTCCAACCCCAGTATCTTCATATAGGACTAGAAAAACTCCTGCCTCAAGCCTTGGAGAGCAGCTACTAATCAATGTTGACAATACCAGGCAAGATGTGCAAAGGGCAAGACGGACTCAGCAGAAGGCAGATTCCCGTGTACCCAAAACATCCCCTGGGAATCAAAGCTATCCTTTTTAGACCATCACTGCACCTATGTAATCACAACGCCGTTTGAATGCATAAAAGATACCCAAGCTCATTCACGCTCACATTTGCCCTGCTCTTTTCAAACCATCTGCAATGAACTCTGCCAAGATTTTCTTTTGCACTGTGTCCAGGCTAGAGATAAGATCAAATTGTTTTTACTTTGTTCCTGCTTTGTTTTCAAATGCTCCTCCCTAATACATCAGAGTTGATATTACATGAGTTGATATTTGGGTCTATACAGTTCTCAAAAAGAAAAGAGAAAGTTGTAGCAAAATTACCCTCCAAAATGGGGGGGGGGGGGGGAAACGCTGAACAGCTTCAGCGAAATTAACAAAGTTAAAGCACAATTAGCTTCCTGGCAGCAAAGCACAGAGTCAATAGTTTATTTCCACAGTAATTAGCACAGAATGAAGCATAGAGAATCTAAAAAAAACGTCGTGTGCTGCCATAACCAATGTAGGATTTGATTGGGACCACAATGAACAAGTTAAAAGTAACTGGTATTCCCAATCCTAACCATGCTTCCATGGAGTTCAATTTTACCTACCAACTGTTTCCCATGCTAAGGATTGCAACATCAAGGTGACAAGAACACACAACAACAGCTGATTAGCACAACCGCATTCAAAATTTGCAACCCAAATAGCATAATTGGCTAAAATCGTACAACAGACAATAGAAGCAACAGTCCGAGAAAAAAATAAATCAGGGCCGGTCTCCATCCAACTGCTGTAACAGTACAAATCCAACAAAGATAAAACCACTAAAACCATTTATTATTTTTATCTTGTTTCAATGAGGTCATTTTGTATTTTAATGTGAAGCGCTTTGGGATTTTAATATAGCAAGTGATATGTAATTATTATAAATAAATAAAAAACCAAAAATATTTATATGCCTGGGAAAATAAAAACACCTTCAACTGGCACCTAACTGACATCCATGTAGGGATCTGATAAACAGCCCCCCACCCCAGCCAGGGTGAGAATTGAAGAGGTGGGGGGGAGGCATCACTGAAAAAGTTCTCCCTCCAGTAGCCATTCACCGTAACTCAAAATGTTAGGGCACACAGAGGGGGGCTCCCGATGCTCATTTCAGATGCTTTAATTGGGAAGTAACCATACTAGTGGTTACTTCCCAACTACAGATCCACAGATATCTGTGTCCTGAGCATGGAGGGCTTTTATAAGTTAAAACCAGCACTTTGAACTGACCCTGCAAACAGATAAAGGCAAAGGCAGGTGTTTTATGACATTTCAAGCAGACATTCCCCTCGTGGCGTTATCGTCCTTTACACTTTCACCACACAAACTACGCAATAGGGGAAAAAATTGAACGATAAGAAAATTGGCATTTAACTGCAACACCCATCCTTAAAGGGATGTAATAATGAGCTCCACTATCTGAATGAGGAGTGTAGCCTAGAGCAGGGATTCTCAGGTATTAGTTGCTGGGTGTCTACCAAAGAAACCCACACATTTTGACCCTCCCATCCCAGGGCTCATCCAGAAGGAGCATACGCAGCAGGTTTGGAAATGACATTGATAACTGGGAGTATGGATAAGAGATGACAGAAAGAGCAAGTGGTTGATAATCCACCACTTCCTGAACCCTGCAGGCTTCCTGCAGCCAGGGCAGGATATGCTGGACTTTTGCAACCCCACCATGCTAGAGTTTTACATTTTTTTTTCTCCCATTGCTTTTAGTGAGAGGGAAAATACCTACGCCAGGTCAAGGCTGACATAGATTTGGGGCCCAATCCCAGGCTGTTTGGATCTAGTACACCCAAGGCTGCCCCAACACAGCCCTGCATAACCCCCTACCAGTGGTACTTTCTGCAGACATACCAGGGGCCACATGGGCAGAGACATCGCCAGCAAAAGAGTACTTCCAGACCTCTCAGTAGCCCTACAGTGGGATTTTGGATTGCTCTGTAATATTTGCTCTGTCATAGGCAACACACAAAACATCATTAGGTCACCAACATGCTTACTAGTATGGTTACTTCCCAATTAAAGAAATCTTAGTGGATTAAACTGTATATATTTTAGTTGATTAATAGATTAGTACTTAATTAAAGCTGCACACACACTAAATGAAGGGCCTGAAAGAATCAACTTCCCTTTCTAGTCACAAGAAGAAGATTTTACTCAACACAGGAGAGCAGGTATACAGTTTGACAGCTGTAGCCTGCTTTATCCAACCACGTGCTTTCAATTTCCATCATCTGCTTGTCTGTCAAACATTCGAATTATCACATGTTTTCTTTTGTCAAGACCGAGACCTGCTGGAAGACTTGTGGTAGTAACATTGGTCCTTACTTCCACATGTGGTGGTCTCTGTATTCTGAA
The DNA here is from genome assembly GCA_029215795.1 of Anniella stebbinsi. Lineage (NCBI taxonomy): Eukaryota > Metazoa > Chordata > Lepidosauria > Squamata > Anniellidae > Anniella > Anniella stebbinsi. The sequence goes on along the minus strand of JARDYH010000009.1, from coordinate 30,667,927 downwards.
ATAAAAACTTTCATAAGGTTGAACTCATCACTAACTCAATCCTAAAATTGCTCTCCTATCAATATATGATGGGGCAGCACTAGATCCTATCCAAAAGGGCTTCATAACTCACCTGATGACAGCGGCAAGATTCACTATAGCCAAATGCTGAAGATCCTTGGATGGAGATGTATTTGAAATCTGGCTGGCACAGCTTTGGGACTTCACTCTTATGGGCAAATTAACAAATGAAACCCAGAACCGAGGAAGCAACACAACCACCATCACTTTTTAATAAAACTTGGTTTAATTTTATTTCCTATGTGGCTACTAAGGAACATGGATATCGACCTCCAGCCACACATGGTGATCTTTGGAACACTACCTTTATTTAACTGGTGGAAGACCCCCCCCCTTTTTTTTTTTGCAACTGGAAACTTTGTTTTGTCCTTGCTATCCATATTTTTTAATGGTACTCTCATTTTGGGGGGGGTGAACTGTTGTTTATTTGTGTTGTTTTAATTTAATTTAAAATACAATTAAAAAGAAAAGACCAGGACCTATTAGTCAAACAGCAGCAGATACTTCCTGCTACAAGCAAACAATCTGGAACCCTTTCATGCTTACTGTTCAAATTTGACAGCCAACATGAGATTATCAGCGCACACAGCGAACTTGGCTTGAAGACAGGAGACCTGGTATTTCTAAAGGTGGGGGAGGTTGGGTTTGTCACACCCTGGTTCAAATCCCACCTCTGCCGCAGACTCGCTCGGCTGGTTCTGATGTCATGAGAATGAACTTTCAAGGAACTTTGGGCTTTGTGAAAACTCCCAACTCCCCTCTCCTCTCTCATACAGCATCTTGCTCCCACCTTTTGGGATCGCTTTGACCCGTACCAGAAATGAAGATAGGGAATCAACGTGTGCAAGGAGAGGAGAGGAAACATATGACCTGGAAAAATCTTCCTCCTAGTGCCCAACTATGGTGTGCCTTCTCTTTCATACCCCTCTAAAATGGGGACCTGACTCAGTCATATCACTGGATTTGCTATGACGGCAAACAATTATAAATCACTTTTTGAAAGATGGTAAAAGTGCGAGAGAAATATTAAGTAGCAGTTGTAGTAAGTGGGGCCTTCCAAAAGTATGAAAGACTGCATTAGAAATCCCTCTGAGGTGCAACTGGAAGCTTGCCACAGAGCAAGAACACAATGCCACAGAATCTCAAATTACATTATCTTTGATTTTCAGACAAGAAAAGCCCTTTCTTGCCTGTGCAATAATCTCAACAGTGTACTGAACTTGAGTGAAAACCCCAAAGTACTGTGCTTTTGATTTCTATCAGATTGGACCCTGGTGCCAAATTGGTCAGACGTTTATGCCTCAATATGGTCAGCTGGGACATAATATAACTGGCCACTAATTATTTTATGGGCCTGACTTTTGAACTTCTTCGACTTTGTATTCCCATCCCAGCCAACCCCAATCACCTTCACTACAGAAAAGCATGTGGAGATTCTCATTCCCAGTCGCATGCAGCCTGTTGCAATTATATGAGGATGCTTGGGGCGGGATACTAACCCAACATGAGTATAAGAAGAGGAAGAAAAAAGGACATTTTGGTTCCTTTCTAAAACAATGCAAAGAGTGCCTTAATTAGAACAAGACAGCTCCCTTCTTCTCAATCACATGGGACGATGGGCCTGTGGACGAACAGCAATCCCTACATGTCTGATAGGAATCAGGAGTCAGGAAGGGAGAATTCAACCCACCATAGTTTTGAGTAGTGGGAGAAGACTCCCCTGGCCTCCCTTCATGCAACCCTTAAGAGGAGGGAGGAAAGGTCCACCCCACAGTTCAAAAACCACTGGCCCAACCCTAAAACTTTGGTACACAATCTATGTCTTTGATCAGCGATTAGTGTTGCCTTAGAGCCACTTTGGAAAGATAATAGGTAAAGGCAAGCCAAGACCCCGGCTTTTCCCTTCAGTGCCATGTGCCCTACTGTTAGGCGTCCTTGCGCATGGAATGCCCCTCCTTTGCTTCTATCTTTACAACTAGGAGGCCAAATGGTACAGGCACCACCAGCCAGTGACCTCCAACCTACGAACATAGGAAGGTGCCTTCTATTGAGTCAGACCATTGGTCCATCTAGCCCAGTATTGTCAACACTGACTCGCAGCAATGGCTCTCCAGGGTTCCAGGCTGGAGTTTTTCCTGCCCTACCTGGCGATGCCGGGGATCGAACCTGGGACCTTTTGCATGCCACACTACACTGAATAAATAGAAACACTGGGGAAAGTTAATATTCTGCTTTTAGAGTGTTCATAATTTAGCGGCACCCCTGCAGACCATGGTGAAGTAAAAGATGCAGCAGAGGTGAATGATACTGGGGTGTGGGGGGGGAGACACAGTGGGGGGGGCTCAGAGATGTGGGGTCGAGGTGGTAGAGGCAGCAACGGGGGGTGGATGAGGCAGAAATGTACATGTACTCTCCCACATCAAGCAGCGGGAAAGTTTGCACCAACCCTGTTACCCATGTAACTGAGTAATTGTCATTCAGCCCTTTGGGAGGAAAGGGAAGCTGTGGACTTGGGCGAAATATCATAGCGAGGGCAAAGCCGTCACATCCCACTTCTGCCTGTGCACAGAGCACACAGAGGTGCACTGCAACCCACTCAACCCCCCAAAATCCTTGCAGTATGCAGCCCAATCCTCCAACACAGGCACGTGTGAGCAACACCAGTCATCGTGACAACTCACATTATAATAATAAATAATTAGCTCCATGAGGGATTTGTGCAAACTTTAAAATCTCCTGAAAAAGCTAAATGGATGCGACTTTACTTGCAAATTTCTAATAGTATCTCCTTGGAACATACTGATCTCAACCTTGCTCACTTCAAAAGATACCATCTTCTCTAGGTTCATTTAAAATAATTCCACATAATTTGTTGTCCCTAATCCCCAGCACCCACCTCCAAGGTCAGCCATATCCCACTTGCCAAATGGCTTTGACACGCGTCAGTATTTTCTACACAGGAAAAATCCACAGTAAAACATTCCACCATTTGTTTACGGCCTTCTCCAAAGCCTTTCAAGCTTCTAAGTTGAGGATATAATTCACACAGCACCAAAACTTTTGAATATCCACAGGAAGATTTCATTTTTATAGGCAATAAACATAAAATCTAAAGGACTGGAATGTAAAAAGTATTTTAATGCCACATAAATCACTTTTCCCTAGACAGAGTAAATCTCTGACGGTTTTAAGGACTGCGATATAATTTTTTATGGCAAATTATCCACATAGAAATTATCTATCCAAGATGCACTTTTTAGCGCCCATGTCTCATTTCCATAACGCTACCAATCTTTGCAATTGCCAGCTCCAATGCAAACCAAAGGCATCAACACCCTGGTTAAATTCATAGAGTTCCATTTAGGATCTGGCTGTCATATAACCACCGCTAGTGTTTATCCACTGTGGTTTAGTCTACCATAAAATACTTAATTTTGGCATTGGGTTATTAACAGGCAAGTTGAGAAGAGCGGCTACATAGCTTACACCTATTCCCTGTTCTGGCTCTTCCTCCAACCGGATAGTTCCTGGCTGCCTTATCAGCTTGTCCTCAGGTCTGGTGGTGCAGATGCTGCTGAATGACAGGTCGGTCCAAAACAAAATCTCTCTCATCCATTGTGAATGAGAGCGCCCCTCTCCTTCTGAGCAGAGCCCAGTATACATCTGAGCAGAGCCCAGCATACATCTGAGCTGAGGGCAATGAAGTAAGAGGGAAGATGGCTAGAATGCAGGTGGAGGAAAAGTCATGCGAAGTCGGATTGAACACACATTAGAGCTCATTATTGAGACTACTCTGAGGCAGTGATGGTGGCAAAGATTGCACTGCCGTTGCATCTTCTCAGCACAGCTTTTCCAAGCGATTCATAGCCTGCTACAATCTGGATCAGGGAGAGAAATGGGCCAGGGAGCACCTTTTATCACCTTAGACTGATATACCAAATATGTCCTTATCTGGACAGAGACAGCCTCGCTCCAGTTATCCATGCTCTGATAACCTCTCATCTGGATTACTACAATGTGAGATTGCCTTTGAAATTGGTTCAGAAATTTCAGATGGTCCAGAATAAGGCAACGAGAGCATTAATGGGGACTGGCTAACCTGATCATATTATGCCAGTACTTTTCCATCTGCACTGGTTTTCAGTTGATTTCCAATCCAGATTCAAAATGCTGGCATTAATGTTCAAATCCCTAAACAGTTTGGGGCCAGGTTACCTGAAGGATTGTCTCCTCCCATATATACTTGCTCAGATCCTGATATAGTCTTCAATGATCCTCCTCTGGGAGCCCCCACCAAAAGAAGTGAAGTGGGTAGCTATGAAGAAGAGTGCCTCTTCTGTTATGGCATGCCAGTTGATGACTGAGCTTCCCAGAGAGGCACCTACATTGTGCACTTCTTGGCACCTGGTGAAGACCTTTTTCCCCAGGTATTTTTGTTTTTCAATTTCTGTTGTTTTAAATCTGTTACTGTGTTTTAAATCTTTGCACTGCTGCAAGTTTTTATTTGGGATTTTATTTTATACTGTGGGTTTAAACTTTTACACTTTTATATTTTATCACGTTCTATGTTATGGTTGTAATTGTTATGAAGCGCACAGAGAATTTCAGGTATTGGGCAATATATAAATGTAATGAATAAATTACCATTATTTATTCTTTTATTTATTTGATTTATTAGTTTTCTGCTGAAAAACTGGCATTATCTGAAAGCCATGCCTGATCTCTGACTTAGAAGATGTTGGCCACATTCAGACAATGCTCCAAAGCCTGGGCTTGTGCACTCTCTTCTCTCCTTCCCTTATGCACACACCCAAGCATGGCAAATGATTAATTACACTAACCTTCCCCAAACTGGCTCCCACTAATAGTCATGCTGACTGGGGTGAATGATGAGTTTAGTCAAAGGCAACTGGAAGGCACCTGATTGGGGAACGTTGGTTTACACAAACCAGAGTTTTCCATCAAACCAAGAATGCAAACCACAGTTCAGTCCTGGTTTGGGATGCTGTTTTAAGGACAAACAACCATAGTTTTCACAAACCCACAGTTAGCCTAATCCAGACAAAATGGAAAACTATGATTTGCCACCAACTAGGAACAGAAGCTGCTGAACAAACCTTGTGTGGAAAGGAAGAGGGAAAGGAAGTAGAGTCCAATGTGAGCCAATGCTCATTCCTGTAACTGAACTGAGTCATTACTTCTTAGCCCACACATGAGAGCAAGATTAGGTGCAATATAAACAAAAAGGTTATAAAACTATTTTGTACAAATAAGCACCTTCCTTCTATCATCTGAAGAAGCAATAAAATACATGAAATATATTAAACGTACGTATTTCAAAGTTGTCTTATTGCCACAAAGAACCTTGTAATCTCCAGGCGGAATATCTCTGTTTCACATTGGAATACCAAGCTTTGTCCTCATGGTCCTCAGAAACTATTATTATGGGCATTAATTGCTCAAACATTAAGAGTACAAATTATCACAGTGCCAAGAAATGTTTTAACGAGACAAAGGAGGAGAAGGAGTAAGTGCTACTTAAGGCTGATTAAAATCTATGCAGATATATGCATTAGGCATGATGAGAGAGTGAAGTGAGTCTAACAGGCATCAATGCTTCAAAACATAGTCACTTCAGTGTCCTAAAAGGCAGGTACCAATTTAATTGGCATGCTATGCCCCCAAAGAATCCTGGGAGTTGTAGTTCTGTGAAGGTGTGGAGGGTTTTCAGGGACTCCTAGCCTCTGCCCCCCTCCCCCCACCTCCACACACTTCTCAGGGTTCTGTGATAAGAGGAAATGTCAATTAAATACAGTTTAAGCCTATGCAACAGATATTCCCCAAATGTAAAACAAGGTCTTCTTTGTCCAGGTCTAACAAGGGGAAGGCGAGTAAGGAAAATGGCAGCTTTCTCCAATACATAGCTCTAACATCATTTAACTTATTCTTCCACTATTTATTTTATTTGAATCACACCCTGCCCCAAAGAAGTGCAGGGACATGCATATATGAACCTGCCCCAGCCCTAGATGGTGGCCCCCCAATTGTGGAATGATCTCCCTGACGAGGCCCGCCTGGCGCCAACATTGCTATCTTTTCGGCGCCAGGTCAAGACTTTCCTCTTCTCTCAGGCATTTGGCAATATCTGAGGAGCTTGAGTTTGTTTTTAGGCTTACAGCTTTTTAAAGTTATTATAGTGGTTTTAAATGTATGTGTATATTGCATGCTTTTGCTGTTTTAACTTTTGTATATTGTTTTTAATTGTTTTAATCCTATGTACACTGCCCAGAGAGCTTCGGCTATGGGGCAGTATACAAATGCAATAAATAAATAAATAAATAAATAAATAAATAAAACCAGAGGCCCTGCTCTGTGGCCCGTCACTGGCAAGTATAGGATTTGTTAGTAGGAGGAACAGAGCCAACTCAGTGGTAGCTCCATGGCTGTTGAATTCCCTTTGCAGGGAGCTTTTCGTGAGCAGTGTTACACTGGCTCTTTGTTTCATTACAATGTCCTTTTCAATTGTTTGATTGGCAATTTTTCATTTTTAAAAGGTGGGATATACATTACTTAAAGAAATAACAAGGCTATCCCAATCATCATCACAGCAAACCTATAGAGCCAGTTAGGCTGAGAGAGGGATACATGCCCATGGCCATGTAGTCTCACTTGTATGTTCTTAATGTGATCCAGTCTGGAGGAAAGTGTTTCCACTTGATTCTGATGACAATATAATCTGGTTCCAACAATTACTGAGTTCTATGCTAAAAAAACCCAAACACCCTGCATCCATAAATTCCACGTTCTTGCACTGACAACCTTGCATTCAGATTTCCTTCCCAAACATTTGCCCATACCAAATTTTATTTTACTCAACTGAACGCTTGAAGAGGCAGGCATGAGCAAAGAGAGGAAGGGAGGAATGCACAATTATTGCTTATCTTTTTTAAAAAAATAAATAATCCTAGCTGCTTTGGGACACCATGGCCTGACAAAGATGACCTCATCAAACTTGCCAAGCAAGAACTGCTGAATGTGAGGCAAAGAGAAGGAGAAGTATGATGGAAAGAAACGTGTGCAAAGCATTTGTGTTGCCAAGTTTTGACAATGAGCCTCATAACCACCAAGATAACACACTGCTATTTCTCAGAACAGGGCCTCTAACAAATATTGAACCCTCCAGTCAGAAAAGCCCATCATCTCTTTTACAACACATTTCTATGAATCAACAGAAGGCAAAAATGAAAGGCTGGAGATGCTGCTGACTCAGCAGTTAGCTGGACAGTCAAATGGCATTTCTTTTATTTATGCTGTATGTTGCTTTCCCAAACCAAAGTGGGCTACAAGGAGAAGATGAAAAACAGCCATGTAAAAAAAGTATTAGTAAAAGAAAGCAAGTAGCTTAAAAAAGTCAGAAGAGCCAGTGCACGAAAAACCATTCAAGAGACCCAAATGCCAAAAATGACCAAGCAAGGTTTAACAACCCTTTCTCAACAAAAGCACGGAAGCGCAACTCCTCAACTCCATAAGGAAATCATTCTGCTTGCCGTGGGGCCACAGCTGTAAAGGCCCTGCTTCTACTCGCAAAATATAGAAGCTGATGCATTGACACTTTATGAAGCAGGGGCTAGTTTGAAAGACAAAAATGGTTGGCGATGGGCATCTGGAGAGATCATCGTTAAGATATCTAGATCTCAGGCTGTGAAGATTAAAGGTCAAAATAGCATCTCATTCTCAGGATGAAGACTGAAGTTGAGTTGTAACTAAGTAGAAACAAGGACCCCATCTGCCAATAGGCTGGCATAATACGCAAGGAGAAAAGGGAAACGTCCTAACAGAAGCCCATACAAGCAGTCCTTGTGTCGGGGTCAACAGCTTTGCCCATGAGACTGGTCGCATGCACTAAGTAGAATCCAATTATGCCGCCGCCGCCACCCCCCCTCTCTCTCTCTCTCTCACACACACACACACACACAGGGAGGGAGAGAGATTAGCTTGTCCCAAGTTAGGAGCACAATATTTTATTGTCTTTCGTAAACCCAGCTACTAATACAGCGGGCAAATCCACACATCCTTCCACCTCAATGATTCTACATTCATTCTTATCACCTCCAATTAATCAGAGTGGTGCAAACCAAACACTATCTTTAATTATTCCATAGTCCCCTTCCAAAAAAAAAAAAATCCTGTTGATAATGACGCAACGTTAAAAAACAAGCCAGTACCGCATACATGATGAAACCAGGAACTGAGTCTGGGTGCAAATGGGCAGCAGTGCATCCAATATGCTCCCTCTCTCCTAGCTTTAAATTGTGGGGGGGGGGCACCAGGAAGTAGGACAAGCTGCCCAGCAATACATTTCATGGCTGACAAAACCAGAGCCTTTAAAGAACCCCCAATAGGCAACATGACATGATCAAATGTACACAAAGCAAGCAAAGTTTGCTGCTGAGATTAGCCAGGCCCAGTTTGGATGGTAAGCCCTCCCAGGTTGCAGGGATTACTCTACTGTGGGCAAAGAATCACATTACACAGCAGTGCAACCTTGCTACTTTGTGAGCAAAAGGAATGTTTTTCAGGAAAGAATCTTACAGCAATGGTTGATGGCTATTGGCTAGGGATGTACGTCACTGTAAATCTGGCCTTTTTTGGGCTCGCAGAATTTCCACAACATCCCCGATCCAGCTTGCATTTGCCAGTCAAGCTGTGGGCTTCTTCCCAAAATCCGGCAACGGTTTCTTTTTTATAATTATTTTCATCAAAAGCAATCTGCGCAAATCGCAGCTGCAATTTATGCAAATTTCGGCTGTAATTTCTGCAAACTGCAGCACAATTTGCACAGATTATGGCTGCAATTTGCATAAATTGCATTTTACGAAATTTTTAAAAAAGGAGATCTGCAAGCTCCCCTGATTCAATGCACATTAAATTAAAGCTAATTAAAGTTCAGTGGGTTTCACGCCCCTCCCCCCCCCCCCCCCGATTCCTCTGACATCCCTACTATTGGCCTTGGTTTGCTTGGTTAGTTGGGATTTGCTTTTCGGTAAAGCTCTGAGTACAACTTTTACCCTAGATGGCACTGCAGAACATCAGTATTTTGTCAGTTTAATTGGCCTCCATTTCTAGGTGTAAGAGAGTTTCAGTGTCCCATGTTTTTACCTCTGGAACGCAAAGCCTATCAAATTAAAGTTCATCCTTTATGCGCCTGTCAGAGAAGCTAAGAAAACTCCTTGGCTTCTCTCCCTTTTACTCTACTCTAGCATTGCCCTTCAGATTCTTGGATGAATCCTATCCACGGAACTCATTTTAACCAGGAGTCATTTACAGGTGAATTTTGCATTTGATCCCTGATAACCTTGGCTAGAAAAATCAGCTCCTCTGAATGTAAGTTTCATCTCCACAGCCTTGCTGCACAGTTGCTCTGCGCAGTCATCTACAGTTAAGGTTGTGAGCGTTTGCAAATGAGGCAATGTGCAGGAGAGGGGGAAGGGAGGTCATCCCACTGAAATATCTCAGCTCTAGGAAGTCCTGACATAGCTCTGCGTGGGCCCAGAACCCACACGTGGGGTGCACGGAGACCACAACGAAAAAGCAAAAGTTATATTTCAAATTGCAAAGCCAAGCAGGGTTTTCTAGAAAACCATCTCCAAAGCTGCTGCTCGAAATGGATTTAAGAACCTCAGTTAATAGTGGTGCTGATGAAGAGGGTCCTGCTCCCACGACAGGCTCCTGATTTTGTCTGCACCCACCAATTCTTATTTCCAAGCCTGGACTAAAATCTTTGCATTCTGAAATTGACTTGGGTGCCAGAAAAACAAAAGGGCTTCAGATTATCTTGTCTTCGGGATTTTGAGGCCTCAAATTATTCTTGTGAATAGGATAATAAATGGCTCCAAAACGATAAACCACGCTCACAAAATGATTGCCCACGGCCCCCTCATGGCTCAAGCTTGGCTCCTGGATGCTAAATGTGTGGCAGAGTTCCCTTCTCTTCATTAGAAATCACAATAGAAACGACCTCTTAGGTATGCCCTAAGCCCTATGCAAATACTTAAAGTCACCATGACTAAAGTTTCTTTGGTGTGCTTATTTCTTTTCCATCTGCAGAGATTCTTTTAAAAAAATAAAAGACAAAGTTAAACCTGCTGATATTTTTGTTTTTCCAAAGGCATGCATCTTAGCAAGCCAGCAGTAGTAACGAAAACGAGGCACTGCAAACAACAAGAAACTGCCAGCAACGAGAAAGAGAGAGACATGAGCCGGGAAGCCAAGGATTGCTTTTGATGCTGGAAAGGCTCCAGTAAAAACTGGTTTGTACATGGGAACATGGTGTCAGACTAAAAGAGAATCAGCTTGTCTGACTTGTGGTTTTCTTGACAACATTCATCTTCTCTTGGCCCGATACAGAGCAATTAGTGCTCGTCAGTTGAATCATGTGTTATTAAGATCATCCAGGCATTTTTTAATTAGGGTTAGCTAAATAGACAGCAAACGAGAACTTGGGCAACTTAACGCTACACTTCCTTTTCCAAGTGAGCTCCCAACACCTATGCCCCCTCCTATTTTTGGTTATTGTTATTTCTACAAGCAGATACATGTACCTTAGCTGCATTTTCCCCTCCCCAACCTTAGGCAGTCTCAGATCGCAGCCCAATCTCTTTGTGCAATGCTGCTGGAGTAATGACAGTTAAAGAAAGATACTTCAAGTCTTCCTTGTATAAACAAATCTGATAACGCCAGTCCCCTCCGAGACAGAGAAATGATTTCAAACCCTCCCAAAGATCTGTCTAGCAGCACTGAACATCACCACATTTGCAGGGCTTTGTCATCTCACCTTCTACGCCCTGCAAACCTCCGGGACCCAGCCCCATTTTTTAAAAAATCTACAAACGGTGTCGCCACGGGTCAGATTGTTTTTTTGACATTGGGGCATACAAAATGAAGCACTTCTCACACTGTTGCCTTCATGCCCTGCTTATGGGCTTCACTTAGGTACCCAGCGGGACTGGATAGGGCATTGGTCTAACCACGCAAGCCTTGCTTAGAACTATTTCCAACGGGGAGAGCTTCAAAATGGCTTATTCTGCTTCTTGAGGGAAAACTGTAAAGAAAAATGCAGAATGCCTGGACCAGAGTTGGAATTTCTAGATAAACTAGACTTAAAGTCTAACAAAAAAGAAAATAAGAATGGCTTAATGGCTTGCTTATGAGTATGGAATGTTTTCTTTAACTGCTACTTTTCACCTTCTCTCCTTGTCCAAATCTGCCCACCCCCTCCTGGTCTCTATACTCCGAACATGAGAGTCAGGCCAATGTCATCTGAGATCATTTCCTTTGCGAGGCCAGCCAGCAGGTCAGGAAGGTGGCATCCACAATGAGGAGACGCTCCCTTTTACTCTGAAAGATCCGCACAATGGTATGCCCAGGTACATTGCAAATCCTGAAATATTCCTCCAAAGGCGTACCAATTTCAAATCATAATCACCATCACACACACACACCCTCAAATAATAAATCCAGAAAAGTCGGAAGTAGAATCACATCTGCTTGGATAAAAATCACATATATCCACTCTCTCTCCACTACATCCTGCCCATCTGCATGGCCAAGAGTGAAGTAAATTCAAGGATTTTCAAAAGATCCCCCATGCAAATGTCTAGCAGCCAAAGTGCAAATTTTGTCTTTCAAGTGCCACTGGAATTTGAGATGCTTAGCAATGAACAGGAGACAAAACATTTGCCTGTCAGCTGAGCCTTTGCATTATAGCCCAGTTCAAAAAGGGCAAAACCAGGAAATGTTTAGGGACAAGGCCTACACATAGGAACTGGCTTTGCCCCGATAAACTCGGGCAGCGACTCACTGACTGATTCATTAAGTATGACTGAGTTGTAAGCTTTTTCAGCAGCCAGTTCTGACATAGATGATTCACTAGTCACTCACATTGGTGTAGGGAACTGAAGATGAATTCAATAGGACTGCACAAAGCTAAACTGGCAGTGCGTTGCTCCTTTAGACTTGTGTCCATATGAATGCAAAGAGCAATAGCAAATGAAGGCAGAGGGGAGAGGTAGTTTAGGAATAAATTGACTTAAGTGCCAGGCTTCAACAAATCTGCTTGCCACACTCGCCATGGTGAGCATACTGCTACCCTCTGGCGAGCCAGACAAGCAGGCCAGCTTGCAGGGCCAAACTGGGAAAACCATCCCCCTCTTTCCTCCTCTAGAGCATGAAAAGTAAGCGGGAAAGTTGGACGCCGCTGCCTGAAGCTGCTCAGGGTACCTCCAGGCAGTTGTGCCCAATCAACCAGCATTGCCCGGGATACCTCCAAACAACATCGCCCAATCTGGCATGCTCTCCTTGTCTTGGCTACCAAGGTCAGCCCAAAATTGTAGCCCCCTGCTCAGTATAGAACTTACTATCACCATGTCCCATGTCTAAGCAACTCCAGAACTGAAGACCTAAGGGACCTCTGTTGGGATCAACCTGTGCAACATTTCCCACCAGGACACAGACACACCTGAACTACATGGAAACCTGCCACAGCTGCAAACCAGCCTGCAAGTCATGTAGTGTTTCCTGGCCTTTTCCAAGATCTGACTTAGATCACATCACAGAACATCTGAATTAGATCACATCACAGAAAAATGACTTATGGGCCTGTTCAGAAGACACCTTAAACCCTGCTGGTTAAGGCTTTTGGTTAAGCAGCAGGGTTTAAGGCATCTTGTGCGATGTGTTTTGCTAAACCCTGCTCATTCACTAAACACAATTGGACCCTGCAGCAGAGTTTGCGGCTCTAACTGTGGTTTAAAGCGTTGTGTGCGACAGCATGGCTTGTGGTTAGTGCTAACCCCAGAAAGTCAGAGTCTGAAGTGTAGCCTGAACAGGTCCAGTATTAGTCTATGGCTGCAGGAAACAACGAAATGAGGGTGCTGTGGCATTTTAGGATTCATGTCTATCACAGGACAACTTCCCTGCAGGGAGCCAATGATTTTCAGCACATTTATAAACTATAATTCTCGTCCAGTTGTGGGTTTCCTGGCCACTGTGGAAAATAGGACCATTGGTCTAATCCAGCAAGGTGGTTCCTATGTTCTTAAGGCTGCCTTGAAGACCTTATAATGGAAAGGTAGGGTACAAATATTTTAATTAAATAAAATATTATATTAGGTCCATTAACTATAGCAGCCTTCCCCAACCCGGCACCCTCCCGATGCTTTGGATTTCAACTCCCAAGAAACCAAACAAGCATCTTGATCACGAATCCGGAGAGCTGCAGTCCAAAGCAACTGGGGTACACCAGATTGGGGAAGACTGAACTCTAGTCATCATGAGCTACTGTTAGAACCAGATGCAAGTTTGATTAGTATCTCAGGCTAACTGCTCTTTGCTCCATCTATCATTAGAGAGATTTAGAGACTTAAACCACACCTTAAATAAATAGGCTCTGGCATTGTTTTAGAAATTAACCTCAAGCAATGCAATCTTCATGAGTAATTCTGCTGATGCACTATGATTTCAAGGAAACAAATCAAAGGGGAAAGAACTCTGGGCACTGGAGAGAGGCACTCTACCAGACAGGCCTGCAATTTGTTTTTTAATTAAATTAGCATTAGAAAATGGACAGTAGAGGCATGGAGTTTCCCTTACACTGCAGTCTTATATATTTGCACGACTTTGTCCTGCCTGCGACAGAGATAGGAAGTTCTTGCAATGCCGGCACCTTGACTTGGGAACTTGGGTTGGCGCATCAATTGGCATCACCCCCCCCCCCCCCCCGCTTCCAAGCACACTTGTTTGCTGACTCAGCAAAGTTTCAGATCATCCCATTAGACCCAGAACATAACAGAGAGGAAACTATAAAGGCAGACACAATTCATTTGCAACATTAAAGGAAAACCCCACAGCAACTGCCTTATAATCAAGTTCGCCTGCCCTGCAGGAAGAAAGGATGTTGCCAACTGGCCTCCAGAAGCCCAAATCATGTTCAGCTACCCTTAGAAAAACTTCCTGAAGGAGGCGGGAGCTTTCTGCAGGCCTGTTGAGAGTTTTTCAATGTCACAATCTCTATCCACACCACCCATCTTGTGATTGAAATTCTGGAATTTCCCCTTTACCATAAATGGAGGTCAGTTTGTTGTAGTTAGTAGAAGTGACTAGGGCAAGGGAAGACTTTAGGAAGGACTGGAAAAATCAGATGTATTTTATTTCATTTTCACAGCAGGACAGGCAGGTAAGCTTGAAAGCCTGGAATATTTTTTCCCCAATCAAATCCAAGGGGTGATTCAACCATTGAGAGCTTGCTTCGTGCATACTATTTGTCCAATACAGAGGTTTGTTGTTGTTTTTTATTTTAAAAGTCCTAATCATCTGTGGTGAGCAAACTAGCTTCCAAGTGAACAAATAAGGAAGGTTTTACATGATTGCATTTATGCCTTTATTTAAATGTTTAGGCTGCCTTTCTACCAGGGTATTCAAAGTGGTTTTCAACGGATGTCAAAACACCACAATATACATTCACAGAATAAAACTATTTTAAAAACTGGCTAAAATCGGTAAGAGAAATCAAACAACAAATAATAGACAACTAGCAGGAAATCAAGAATTTTCTCTAGTGATGCAGCACAAATTATCCTCCTAGATATGTGGGCTAGTTAACTTCTGTGGTCCTGTTCAGCATTACCCAGCCGGGCAAGCCACATCTTGTCTGAGAGAGGACTTCTTCAGCTCTGCTAACCGAGATCATTTTAATTGAAGACGTCAAGGACCCCACCCGCAAAGCTCTAGACAACTAGACATAGGTTTTCTTACATGGAGAAGATGGTGTAAACCCAGTGCTAGATCATTCATCCAGAGGATTGTTCCATCAGTTGCTATTAGCCATGTTAAAGATCCAGTGTGGTGTAGTGGCTAGAGTGTTGGACTGGGAGACGGGAGATCCAGGTTCTAGTCCCCACTCAGCCATGGAAGCTCACTGGGTGACTTTGGGCCAGTCACAGACTCTCAGCCCAACCTACCTCACAGGGTTGTTGTGAGGATGAAATGGAGAGGAGGATTATGTACGCTGCCTTGGGTTCCTTGGAAGAAAAAAGGCAGGATATAAATGTAATAATAAATAAATAAATAAGCCCCATGTTTATCAGCAATAAGCCATTCAATATAATTGACAGAACAGGATTTGAGAACACCAACACGTTGTACATGGAACTGCCTTTAGAAACGGTTCAAAAACTGCAGTTGATCCAAAATAGGGCTGGCAGATTACTAACTGGGTGGTTCAACCATATTATGCTTGTGTTTTGTCGGCTGTGCTGGCACCCAGTTCATGTCCAGACCCAATTTAGAAGTGCTGGTTCCAATGGCTTGGAACCAGGCTACCTGAAACAATGCTTTCTCCAATATGTACCTATCCAAACCTCAAGATTGTCTTCAAAGGCCCTACTCTGAGTGCTCCTGCAGAATGAAATGAGGCAGGTATCCACCACCAGTGACAGGGCCTCTTCAGTAGAGACAACCCAGCAATGGAACAGCTTTTCCAGAGAGGTCTGCACCATCCCTGCAATTGTTCTGGGTGCCAGATAAAGATCTTTCTGTTAACCCAGAGCTTTTAAGTAACTCATACAATCCAGGCCTCTCCGTTTTAAATTTGGTGGGTTCAGTTTGGGGTGCTCTGGGTTTTGTTTGGTAAGAGGTGGCAGAGTGCTGACTCACGCAGAGGCATCACATGCCGCCTCTTCTGCCCGCAGATAACTCTGTACTCGAAACAAAGAACAGATATAATCACAAGTGACACAGAGGCACAGCATCACCTAAACACAGTCCCTGCCAGCAGAGGCTGATTGGAAGGAGATCATATCCAGAGCAGCAATTCAGGCAGAGACACAGTGGGCAGCCTCTTCCAAGCTCTAGGTTCACCTGAACCTTTATTTAATTCGATTTGCTTCTTGTAATGCAACGGGAATTCTCCCACAGCACAGGGTTGGGGAGCTAATGAGGCAGGCAGAAAGCTAGCCAATGCCGTCTTCCTATTTCAGAAACTCAAAGCTTTTGAGCTGCCTCAATCAGCAAAAGCTGTCCTTCTAAACGGCTACCTCACCACAACGAAGACACACAAGTTTTTACAAAACACAGCTCCAAGTTTAAATAGGACTCTGTCAACTGCACCCTGAGTTGTCCACCTGAAAAGGCTCCTAAGACTGTGCTCTTATCAGTCAAGGATAAGAGCACAGAGTTGTAGCATGGGGGGGGGGGGGGGAGAAGAAGGAAGCAGGAAGTAGAAACAGAAACAGGCAGCCTTCAAAACTGAATAAACAGGGGGAGAGGGTGACCACTCCCAAGGAACAGTACAGGGACCAGTGTTGTCCATGACTTAAGTCAGGGACAAATTTTCATCATCATTGATGTAGGTTTTCCTCAGCCTAAGAGCTACTCTTACCAGTTGCCAGACCCTGAATCTGTATGTAAGATAGTGCATTGAGCAGGGGATTGGACTCGATGACCTTATAGGCCCCTTCCAACTCTACTGTTCTATGATTCTATGCTATAAAGCACTCCTACACTTCCCATAGGCAGATAGTACTCGCATGTGCATTTTAACTGTAAACCACTTTGGAAGCAATCTTGTCTGAAAAGCACGGTATAAATATAATAAATTACTTATCCCAAATTGTAAAAATCCAAAACAGCCCGTGCACAACTCCAAAGAGTTCACATCTCAGTGGCAGAACACACGGCTTTTCATTAGGCGTACCCAGGTTCGATTCAACATCATCAATTAAGAAGAGGGTTCTCAGGTTGCGTATGATGGGAAAGGCCTCTGCTTTAGCCCCTAAAGTCCCTGCTGGTCACAGTACAGTAGACGATGGCTTGATGGTTTGAAGGCAGCTTCATATGTTGTTCATTTTCCCAAGTACACCATGGAACAGCAGAAGAGATTTTACGTAAGTAGAAAATGATTCATATTGGACTCCCCCCCCCCCCCCCCTTTAACTCGTAACTTCAAGGACGAGATCTAAATTGAAGCAGACTAAGCCGGCTGTAAAGTAACCTAGGAAAGAGATCTTGGCGTAATTTATTTTAGATATAATAGGAAGTACACCACAAAGGTCAACACAGTGATATGTAATACACAGTTAAGTTAAATGCTAAGTCTCATAAGGCTAGTAAATGAATCTTGGATGCACCCACATGTGGAAACAGCATGAAGTTCTGGCAGGCTGGCTTCAGAAATATTTTTGTAAAACTGAACAGAAATCCAGGGACTGCAATGAGAAAAATCGGAGGGCAAAACATCTCTTTGATGGAGCCAGGCTCAAGACATTTTGGCTTTCTGACTTAGAAAAGAGGTGATGGATTTAGGGTGGGGGAGGATAGAGGCCTATAAAGTTATAAAAAAGTGTAGACAATATATTTTGAAATAACTGTTTTCTTTTTCAACACCTGACGCTCAAAGCTAATCCAATAAAATAGATAGGTGGTAGTTTCCGAAGCAGTACTTCTTCAAAGAACAAATAATCAACTTACGGAACTAATTACCACAGGGATATTAACACAGTAAGCATAAAAAAGTTTTTAGACTGATTCTCCATGAATTTGTCTGTTAACCGGTAATAGCCACAACGTATCTATGCTGAGCAGCAGTATACCTTTAAGTGGCAGGTTGGCCAGGATTGGGAGACAGAAGACAGACAGCTGGGTGGACTAAAGCATGGCAATTCAAGGTTCCTTTTAACTTTAAAATTAGATTGCCTAAACAACACACATTAAATTATAAGTAAATGATGTATTTCAGTTCTTCAACATGTTGCTGCCAATAAAATGCATCAAAAGCAGCAAATTTATTCAGAGAAACTTTGTAAGTAACTCTCCACCTGCTCCACCTGGTGTTCAGACTCTGCTCTTCAGCATCTACAACGAGGTGGCAAGCAGCTCTCCAGGTAACTCATCTAAAGTTTCCAGCCTTTAACATCTGAGTAGACGAACACAGGAAAAAGTATGACAGCAAATGAGTCCTCGAAATCTAAACCAGAACAAAAGAGACCATCCGGTGTGCTATATTGTCAAATGCCAGGCTTCTCATGATTTTTTGGACAGGGATCCGGGTTGGGGTTTGAAAGCTACAGCCCACAGACGAGAGAACAAGAAGCCAGTATTGCGCAAACACACAAAATTCAACCTGCAGAAAGAGTGTTGATGACAGAGACCAGCTGCTGAACAGAATTCAAAGCTAGAAAGTGGACTGATAGTGTATGCTTGGGGGGGGGGGGGGGGAGATACCTCTCCATATTTTCCAAGCATGAAATATATCTCCATGCCAACTCCTGGCAGGCCAGGGGGTTCCTCCCATGCAGAGGCCAGAGCAGAGAGATTCCTGACTTGCAATCGATGGAAGCAGCTCTACCAAATATCTCTTTCACTGATAGAAGGAACAGCAGCAGCCCCTTCTCAGTCAGCAAAACGGCAACCTAGAAGTACAGCAGCTATCATGCACAGGGTCAGCGTCAAGGGCAGGCATGGTTGGACACTCCCCAACACTGACAAGAGTTGCTCCTCTTCACCAGTGACACCAGCTGGTTTACCGACCTCTCGTTTTGGCCCTGGCAACAGCTAGTATGGGGGAGGAGATGCCACTGCTTACTGGCTCACTAGATTTCTGCCTTCCTGATGGTGAGAAAGGACTAATAGCAGCTGGTGACAATGCAGGTTGCAAGGTAGACTCACTGAGGGAAGAGGTCCATTGAGGGTGTCTTGCCCAAGGGCCCTCCAAAACCTGGAGCGACCACTGTGCATGCACATCCCTTTTCGTATGTAAATTATGCTGTGCATATGAACATATATATGCAGCATACTAAGTGTTACACACCAGCGGTCACGTGGGGCTGGAGTGTAAGAATGCACTGCCTGAATGGGAACTGGGCCGAGATGGAACATTGGGGGAGATTTACAGGAGGCTCATACCTGCTGCATGTGGTCTGAACCAAGATGTCAGCTCAGAATGGAACGGAATGGCTGCGACTAAGTGATAAGAGCATGTGCTTTGCTCACAGAAGGTCTCAAGTTCTGTTCTCTGCATCTCCACATGAAAGGACATCAGGTGGTAGGACTGGAAATGATTTCTGGAAAGCTGCTGCCAACCAGAGTAGACCTTATTCTGCTCTGACTCATAGCAAGGGAGTTTCAGGAGCGGACTGAAGGGTGAGGGAGCATCATGGCAAGCAAATGATTAAGAAAACTGACAGACAAAGAGGGGAGGAAACAGGCACGCCTGAAGCAAGGACGGAGCCTGGCTGCTGCTAGTGTAAAGGCCCTGATCTAGCTTGACCTGGAAGCATTTATAAAGAAGCCAGATCAGGAGCAACCAAGGAACTATGTGCATTTGGGAGAGCCATGCTAGGGCCTTGGAGGGCAAAACGATCCCCTCTTTATCCATCCTGCATTGGGTGAGCCATAAGGGACACCAAATCCCAAACAACCCTGACATCGAGGTAGCCCCATCCCCACCTCTCATCCAATATACACAAGACAGTTTTCACTGCCAGAAAAAGCACTTAAAAAGTTGCATAGGCTCTTAGGAGCCCTCTTTTGACAAGACCCTTTCCATAGAGCAAAAGCAGTGTAATATGCATTGCCAAGTAACAGATATTTCTAATACCATTAAGCCAACACACCCGAAGCATAAATCATTTTAAGTACAGACCTACTCGTAGCCATGTAAGTATTTTAACACTTAGAAACAAATGACCACTGTTTTCTTCAAGATTGTTAAAAAATACTTTCTTAGACACTCTTCCAGGGAGTGGGGGGGGGGGGAGATTGTAAGTACACAAAATTACAGATTTCTCTCTCAGGAAACCTAACTACCTTTCAAAAATGTCTATAAAGATTGCTCCAGAGGCTTAAAAGCAGATTTAGGGGTTTTAGTATTGTTAGCATTGAAGCTTTTAAACCTGGATTTTAACTGGAATTCTAATGACTTTTAGTTTTGTTATCATCCACCTACTAAAAGGGTTCAAGCTGTAAATTCAAAATAAAAATATTTGTGCCAAAGCATTCCCTCCTCCCCACACCCCCAGTTATTTGGATGACTGTTGCTGAGTTAAAGAGAACAATTTAGTCAAGCTGGTATACCACGCAATAAGAAAAAAAAAACCTTGGTCATTTTAATTTATTTATTTAATCAAGATCCACTCCACTTTTCTGTAACATTCACATTGGCTTACGGACTTATATAGAAAAGCAAGTCTCATGTAACAGTTAAATCATTCAACACCATGATTTAAAATTGATATAAAATTATAGCAGCACCACAATAAAAAGCAGCAACCACTATACATTAAATGTCTGCCCAAAATGTCCGTTTTTCAGGCCTGCCTGAGCTCAGGAAGCAAGGGAACACGACAGGTCTCCCCAGGTCTTATGTGCCAAGATAAAAGCTAGGAAAAATGGATGTATATAGCAATACTGGTTCGCTTCCAAAGCCTACCAGTAACATATCCTCCTGTCCTCTTCCATTATGACTGAAAAGGCGGGGGGGGGGGGGGGGGGACTGGCAAACATGCCAAACCAGTCCAAGGGCATCATTTAATGGGGAGTGAGTGAGTGAGACACTCAGTTGTATGTTTCAGATTACATGTAAACATTTTCTTTAACTCAAAAGTCTGGGAAGTTGATAAAATAACTGCAGGAATGCAATTCTGTTTCGACAAATAAACATCTGAGTTTTAGCTTCCACATTCTGGCCAGCAGCCCACAAGAGGTACTCAAAATAGTCTGTCAAATATGCTAAAATATTTGTCCAGGTACGTGATAATAGAGGGTGTGCGTCAGTTTAGAAGACATGCTGTTGGAAATGAGTTTAGAAACCTCCACATAATTGTTTCAGAACCATAGGTGTTTTTCAGCACTATGGTGAACATCACAAATGCCTTCTTCTTTTACCCCGATTACAAATTCCCTCATTACTAAACATGCTCTCTAGCCAGACAGCAAGAAATGTCGTCTCGTGGACACTTCTGAGCACTATGCGATCTCCTCCTCCTGCACATACAGCTTAACATCCGGCTTCCTGGTTTGAGCAAACCATTGCGTCTGAACCGGCAATGAATGGTCTGAGCAATCTGTCCGGCCAGAAGTGAAAAAGGGAGCCAATTCCAATATGCATAACTCCACTCCGGGTCCTATTTCTTGGTGAGCGTGATAGATCTTGCAAAGCGGCTACATATAGCAGGTTCTTACAACTCCACTGTGAAAATACAGCCATCCCATCTATATATTTTATCATTACCTACAGTACATGCCTTCATGTTTTATACTTGTATTTACAAGACTACAGTTGACATTAATGTGCTGATTGTAGATAACTGACTTTTATGCCTCTGTTTGCCATTAAGAAGGGGGTGGGGGGAGAGGAGAGAACACACGTTTTCCAGAACTATGAATAATGGGTGTAATCTGAATATGTCCTCCACCCTAACCCGAAGGCTGAGTGTGGCTGTTTTATAGCAACACATCAGCCTAGCTGAATAGGATGAATAACTAATTACAAAAGAACAGAGGTTTAGTAAAACAGGATGGGTTATTGATAAATTTAACGTTTTAAGTTTCTTTTTCCAGCAAAGATTCACCAATGCACAGCTTAGGCACTTAAAATCAAAGTTTTGGACAACACATAATTCTGAATTCTGTAAAAATTAAGAGATTCAACTATATTTACTTTTAGAGTTGCAAATCATGGCCTATTCGTTGATTTTAAATACTTCTGATCCGCTAAAATGTGCCTCAGAAGAAGTGGATATATAAAGAAGTATTTATAAAGTTGCAGATGGAATGCCCCTTCTCTCCCACACAGAGGCAAATGCCTGATGCCAGCTGCAATACCTGCATGCATCATTTAAGACAAAGGAAGAGTGGTTTGCTTCAGAACCATCCTTTTACTCATAAGCAAATGTATGCAGATCTGATTAACTAATTAACTCATATCACTGACTGATTTCTTTTAATTGGTCAAGAGCCCTGCTTATATTTCAGCATTCTGCTTCTGCAAATTTTGGATGGAAAGGGGCAAGAAACTCTGCCTTCTGGGAAACCAACTAAACTTCCCTCTAATGTCTCAGATTTTACCAAATATTGGTCAATTCCCTGCCTGTCTTTGCATCCATAAAGGCTAGAAAACTCCTTTGTCTTGTAAACTTAAAGCCAAAGGTCTGATAATTCTGTACCTAATGTCAGAGTCTTTACTTTCACAGAATACAGAATAGCAAAAACTTTGTATATGATTCCAGAAGAAAGGATGATGCAGGAGAGGAAGCTCACGGAAGCAATTAAGGGACTGTCCACCAGCTGCAAACTGAAGAGCATAGCTATTAAGTCTGTTTGTGCCACCCATGCATTGCATCTTTCATTAGTTCAGTTTTGTGCATGCTGACATAGAATTTTAAATTATTCTTTATGCTGATGATATTTTATTATTTCTGAACTCCAGGCATCTATTCTTGCTTTGATGAAATTAATTAACACTTTTGGTTATCTGTCTGGTTATTCAATTAATTGGTCAAAGTCTGAACTGATGCCGATCGGAGATAGCATATTTCCTAGTGTGTTGGCTACTGGGCAATTTTGATGGTGCCCTGATTTTATTACCTATCTGGGAATATTTATTCCCAGAGAGATATCTCAATTGATCATAATAAATATGAATAAGCTGATTAATGGGATTGCATGAGACATAGATAGATGGGCATCATTTAAGTTGAGCCTTTGGGATAAAGTCAACATACTAAAGATGAAGATTATACCTCGAATTGTGTACACCATGCGTGGGATCCTTCTACTTATAAAATTGAAATATTTTCAACAACTTAATGTTCTGCTTCATAAATTCTTCTGGAGTTCTTCCCCAGCATAAATATCTTTGAAACGGATGCAGCTTCGAATTAAAGAAGGTGGGTTTGGTTTACTAGGGTGACCATATGGAAAGGAGGACAGAGCTCCTGTGTCTTTAACAGTTGTATAGAAAAGGGAATTTTAGCAAATGCCATTTGTATGCATGCAGCCCTGGTGAAATTCCCTCTCCATTGCAACAGTTAAAGCTGCAGGAGCCCTGCCCTCTTGACCAGATACAAAAAGGGCAGGGCTCCTGCAGCTTTAACTGTTGTGATGAAGAGGGAATTTCACCAGGGCTGCATGCAACTGTAAAGGATATAGGAGCCCTGTCCTCCTTTCCATATGGTCACCCTAGTTACCAAACCTTGCTTTGTACCATCGGTCCTACCTATTGGCTTGCACTAAGTTTTGGTATTTTCCAATTTGTTTAAATTTTCCACCCTGGTCAGTTCTGGAATTCTTGTGTTTAGACCCTCTTCCCAAATGGATGGAACTAGGCTTTCAACATACCAGAATAAATAACTCCCCCTCCTACAATCTTGGCAGCTAGAGAGGAGTTGCATATAGCATAACGTCAATTACAGTTTGATCCATGCTTTCATGCAAAATTGACTTTATGGGGAAATCCAGAATTAGAAATGAAGTGTCTTCGTGGAGGACATGGACGGATAGGATGATTAAATGCAGGTTGCTTACCTGTAACTGTAGTTCTTCAAGTGGTCATCTGTGCAGTCACACCATGGGCTCGTGCCGGCGCCAAGCCCCGCTTCGGGAAGCTTCTATAGCTAGTTAGCTTTCTTGGTGGGAACCCCTTCCCCCACCATTGTATCGCGCATGCTCCGGGTTCCCACTCACCTCAGTTCACTGAGACCGCAAGGCCTCGCAACCAAGATGACAACATTGACAATTCCATCTAGATGCTAAGGGAATGAGTATGGCGAATTATTCCACTTGACAATCATACAGAGCCAAGAGGGGACGGTGGGAGGGTTGTGTGACTGCACAGACGACCACTCAAAGAACTACAGTTACAGGTAAGCAACCTGCATTTCTTCTTCGTGGTCTCTGTGCATCACACCATGGGCGAATAACAAACAACTTACCGGAGGAGGGTAGGCTCGTTGATTGCCACAGGAGATGTAGTCACTGAAGTACGGAAGAGAGTACAGCTCAGCCAAAGGAGCTGTCAGTACGAGCTCTCACATCGAGCCTGTAGTGTTTGATGAATGTGGAGATATTCGACCAGGTGGCCGCTGATGCACCGTGAAGGAGAGCAGCCGAAGTTGACTGGGCCCTGGTAGAGTGTGCTTTGACCAATAGTGGCGGTTCTTTACCAACCAATTGGTAAGCAAGGGAGATAGTCTGTACGATCCATTGTGACAATCGTTGTGAAGACACTGGTAAGCCTTTCGATGTACCACCGTAACAAACAAAAAGTTGGCGTGATTTGCGAAAGGCTTCAGACCTTGACTTGTAAAAGGCTAGGGCTCGTCTGACGTCAAGAGAGTGGAGTGTCGAGCAGACGGGGTCCGAAGACACCTTGAAAAAGGTGAGTAGCACAATGTCCTGGTTCATGTGGAAGATGGAAACCACCTTGGGTAGAAAGGACTGGTTCGGCCTTAAATCTACTTTGTCTCGGATGAATTAAGTATACGGAGGGTCTACGACGAGAGCATGGAGTTCTGAGGCACGTTGAGTGGACGTGATGGCAACCAGGAAAACGGTTTTAAAGGTCAGAAGGCGCATATCCGTGGTAGCCAGTGGTTCAAACGACTTCGTGGATAGGGCGCTCAATACCAACGACAGACTCCATTGAGGGACGACTGAACGCAACGGTGGGAATAAATTGTTTAACCCTTTTAAAAAACTCTTCGAAACAGGGTGAGAAAAAACAGAGAACCCATCCAGCAGGACGTGGTTAGCTGAGATGGCTGACAAGTAAACCTTAATGGAGCTTGGCTTCAAGCCTAGAGAGTGAAGTTGATAAATGAATGATATGATGTTTTGGATTGAGCCAAATTTGGGGTCAAAGCCATTAGTTGCGGCGAATGCTCAGAATTTTTCCCATTTTTGCTCGTAAGAAGATCTGGTGGATGGCTTACGCGCTGCTTCCAAGATTTCTCTAGCACCTGGGGGAAGGGTCAGGTCTTGCCATCTGGCTGGATTCTCCATGCTGTAAGCTTCAGAGACTGTAAGTCTGGGTGTAGAACCCTGCCCTCATCCTTGTACAGGAGATCTGACAGCTGGGGTAGTCTCCACCTCTGTCCGTTGGCGAGTCGGAGTAGGGGGGCGAACCAAGCTTGTCTGGGCCACCAAGGGGTTATGAGGATGGCATCCACTTGGTGTCAAGAGAGTCTGGCTATAACCTTCGTGATCAGGGGGAACAGAGGAAATAGGTACATGAGGCCTGGGGTCCAGGGGATATTGAAAACATCTCCCATGGACGACCGGCCAATCCCTGCTCTTGAGCAGAAGTTCACGCATACCGCATTCTCCCGGGTAGCAAAGAGGTCTACCATCGGTGACCCCCACCAAGCGAAGATCTCGTCCAAGACCAGTGGTGACAGTCTCCACTAGTGGGTGTCTCGGAAGTGTCGGCTGAGAGAGTCTGCCTGAGTGTTGCTTGCTCCAGCAATGTGTAGGGCGGAGATTCTTATATCTTGGTGGATCGCCCAAAGGAGGATGTCCATGGACAGACGAAGGAGTCGTCTTGATCTTGTGTCCCCTTGCTTGTTTAGGTACCAGACCACAGTGGTGTTGTCTGATAAGATCTGGACGTGTCGGCCCCGTAATTGATTTTGAAAAGCAAGGAGGGCTCGCTGTACTGCCAGCATGTCTAACTTGTTTATATGATGGAGTTGTTCCGAATGTGACCATCTTTGTTGAATGGTGAGACTTCCGCAATGGGCTCCCCAGCCCAGGAGTGACGCATCCGTGGTAAGAACTCTTGAGGGGCCCGGGTCGACAAAAGGCATCCCCGAGGAGAGGTTGCGGGGATTGGTCCACCATCGTAGAGAGTCTTGGATGGGAAAGGGTACTAATAAAGTAAGTTTGCGAGGATCCATGGTTGGATCGAAGTTGCGTAGCAGTAGTTGTTGCAAGGGGCGCATGCGGAGCCGTGCCCATCGCACTACAAATACGGAGGAGGCCATCAGACCTAACAGTCTGAGAACGACAAACGCTGAAGCTTTGTGTTTTCTCATCAGACTCAGTGACAGATCGCAGAGTGTGTGAACTCTGTCCTGCGGGAGGAAAGCGTGGAGTCGAGGTGGACGCCTATGAACTGTATCGACTGAGACGGTCGGAAGATAGACTTGTCGGCGTTGATCTGGAAGCCCAGAGATTGAAGCAGAGCCTTTACTGTGTGGACATCTCGAAATGCCTGGCGTTGCGTAGCAAAGGCTATCAGCCAGTTGTCGAGGTATGGGTAGATCTCGACGCCGTGTGACCGCAGATGTGCGCAAACTGTTCCCATGCACTTTGTGAAGACCCTCGGAGCCGTTTTTAATCCGAAAGGTAGGACGGAAAACTGGAAGATTTGGTGACCGATGATGAACCTTAGGTAGCGGCGGTGAGAAGGATGGATTGCGATGCGAAAGTATGCATCCTTCAGGTCTATGAGAGTGAACCAGCTGTGTTTCTTTAGGAGGGGTAGGATAACTGCTAGCATTATCATATGGAATTTCCTTGTGGCAACGTATTTGTTGAGGTGTCTGAGGTCCATGATAGGTCGAAGCCTGCCATCCCTTTTTGGGACCGTGAAGTAGCTTGAATAGAATCCCACCTGGAGGTTTCATCTGGGCACCCTTGTAATCGCTCCCTTTTGTAAAAGGGTGTCTACCTCCTAGAACATAATGTCTGATGGTGGCGTGATCTTCACAGTGCTGGTGGGAGGCTTGGCTTTGAATTCTATCAGGTAGCCATAGGTGATGATGTTGAGGACCCAGGCATCTGAAGTTATGGATGTCCATGTGGTGCGATGTCAAAAGAGGATATTTCCAAAAATGGTTGTGTGTAGAGGCTGGTGGTTGGAGTCAAAGACGACGCTTATTGGAGTCATCCTGCCGGTGACGTGGTTGTCTGAAGCGCGAGACCTGCTTTTTGTGTTGAGCGGGGGGACCACTCATGTTCGTTGGGTATCGAGCTTGTCGGTCGAGCATCTGCTTTTGATGGTATAGGAGTGGGCGGTACCACTTTTGAGGTCGGTACGTGGCTGGTGGAAGCCCATTTTGCGAGTAGTCATTTTAGCCTTTTGGATGGTATCTAGAGCAGAATTGGTTGTTGCATTGAAGAGTCCTTCTCCATCAAAGGGGAGGTCTTCAATTCTTGATTTGGTTTCCTGAGGTAACGTGGCGGATCTCAGCCAAGCGTGTCGTCTAAGGGCAATCCCTCCAATCATTGCTTTCGAGACGCAATCTGTTAAGTGTCTCGAAGTGGTCAATTGTTGTTTGGAGAGACGTATCACCTCTGACTGAAAGACACGAGTGAGCTCCTGCTGGTCATCCGGCAGGTGGGTCATAAGGGAAGACATCTTCTCCCAGAGAAATAGTAGATATCTAGCCATCATGGCTTGGTAGTTGATAACTTTTAGTCCAAGTGCTGTGGAGGAATAGACTCGACGACCAAACCTATCAAGCTTACGCCCTTCTTTGTTGGTTGGGGTAGAGTGAGACCTGGTGGATTTGCCCTGTGCAGCCTCAACTACGATGGAGTTAGGCTTTGGATGGATGAAGAGGAAAGGTGCATCCGACTCTTTAACTTTATAGAGTGCATCAAGACGCTTTGTGGTGGGACTCATGGTGGATGGGTTGGACCAGCATTGTTGAACCGTCTTGAGCAAGGTGGAAATGTAGGGAAGAGTGAGTTGAGGAGCAGGGTCTGTGTACATGACATCGAAGATGCCATCTGACACCAACTCTTCCGGCTGTTGATGGTCGATGCCCAGGAATTGCGCCATTCGGAGCATCTGCTCGTTGAAGTTTCCTAACTCCATAGACGGGGAGGCCCATTCTGACGTTCCCACGTCTTCGTCAGGAGGTGGTAGCAAAGGTTGAGGTGACGCTACCGATGAGGAGTCAGATACATAGTCTTCAACAGACTGAGGTGACGAAGGTGTATGTTGCAGAGTCTGTCGATCCGTTGTCGGTGGCGTCGGTACCGATATTGATACCGACGGTGCGTGGTGCGGAGGTTGTGGAGGGCAGTACGGTCTATAGTCCATCAGGCATTCTCCCGTATAAGGGTCAAACGCGTATTGGTACCAAGGTGAGGCACTGTCTCGGTGTCGACGGATGTGCGATGGTACGATGTCCAGGTGTCGACGAGGGCGAGATGAGATCACCGAACGATCCGAGTAATAATCCCAATCATGGGAGTGGGATCTTGAGCGAGACTGGGACCGGTATCCAGAATGGCGAGAAGGTCGGGAGGATGCGACAGAACGAGGTGAGTATGCGATCGGTACCGAATCCGGTGCCGTGCCAAAGACGTCTGCCTCCAAGTCCGACTGCGTCTGTACGTGATTGGAGGGGCGAAATCCTCTGTCGGTACCGTAGGTAAGGTTGAAGCAAGCAACTGCGGTTCTGGAGCGGTGACCAACAGAGCCGGTGAAGCGGGAGCCGCTGGTCGGGCCGTCGATAGCGACCTCAGAGTCCCCGGTATCGAGGGCGAAGATGGCTGTATGGCAGTACCGGACATCAATCCCGTGCGCCTCGGTCCCGAGTGCCTCGGTCCTGAGTGCCTCGGCCTAGATGTCGATGGAGACGGCACCGTATGTCTCGAATCCGATGGAGAAATGTCGACCAGTTTTGTCGGTACCGACAGCGACGGGCTCCTGGGTTTAAGGGTGCGGAGATCAATATCGGCAGATTTTATCAGTTTTGTCGTTTTGTCTTTTTTCTTGCATCTCATGTCCTCGAAAGGTTTGGCAGCAGCCTTTTTCTTGTGCTTTTTAGGTGCCGCAGTGGGTGACCTAGTAAGCGTTGCTGGGTTAGAGCGGCTTACGGGCAAGGCCACACGCTCCCGAGAAGTAGAGGCAGAAGGCATCACGACGGGGGTATCCACTGCCTCCAGTGCTTTTTTCCAAAGGAGCCCCCTGAGATGGTCAGCGAGATTACGACGTGCTTGTCTCGAAAAGTTCATGCAATAGGTACAGGTTTCCACGACATGAGTCTCCCCCAAGCACAATAGGCACAACGCGTGACCATCGGTGAGGGCCAACTTCGCCCTACACTTAGAACATTTTTTAAACAGCGCTGTCTGCGACATTAGAGACAG
This sequence comes from Anniella stebbinsi, assembly GCA_029215795.1. Classification (NCBI taxonomy): domain Eukaryota; kingdom Metazoa; phylum Chordata; class Lepidosauria; order Squamata; family Anniellidae; genus Anniella; species Anniella stebbinsi. The sequence continues at coordinate 30,638,710 of JARDYH010000009.1, read as the reverse complement.
CTGAGCAATCTATATATAATACTAAGTGGAGGGTTTTTTGTTTTTTTAAGAGAGTTTAACTAGTAAAAATCTAACATTAATCTAACAAATTGTACTAAGCTAACTAACTAAATCTAATCTTATTTTCAAGAAAGAATACGAACGACGTTCGAAGAAGTCTCCCGCGAGGCGAACAGCGCAGCGGTCGAAGAACTGAGGTGAGCGGGAACCCGGAGCATGTGCGATACGACGGTGGGGGGAGGGGTTCCCACCAAGAAAGCTAACTAGCTATAGAAGCTTCCCGAAGCGGGACTCGGCGTCGGCGCGAGCCCATGGTGTGATGCACAGAGACCACGAAGAAGAATTAATAGGTCTGGACAATGAGTTTTTGTCATTTTTTGATTTATGTGTTAATTATAATCTACCTAGAATCATAGAATAGTATAGCTGGAAGGGCCCTATAAGGCCATCGAGTCCAACCCCCTGCTCAGTGCAGGAATGGCTGAATGGCAATACTTGCAACTGCAACACTTTCTAGTTTTGGTCCGGCTATTTTACAGCATCAGAGCCTCCATTCCTGCTGGAAACACTTACAGAACTTGAACAGGCATGTTAACCTACGATCCATACATATAAATACTTAGTAACAGTAAACAGATATGATTCCCAAGATTTAAGAGAGGAATGAAATAGAGAATTGGAGTGTCCTAGTTTGCCTAATGAATGGATTGTTGTTTTAGTGTCTGTATCTGAAGTTTCCACTGATCTTAGGTTATGCCTTATTCAGCAAAAAAAATTGCTTCGGGTTTATTGGGAGTCCACAACACCTCTTTAATAAGGGTTTGTCTAATGTGCATAATTGCTGGAGATGTAACACACCTAATGCTTCTTTTATTCATACGTTTTGGCAATGCCCAATAGTTGCCCCCTTTTGGGAGGAGGTCATAAGAAGGATAAACTGTGTATTGAAACAGTCTTTTGTATGGAACAATGTATATGTCCTCCTAAACAACCTATCAGTTTCTTGGAAGGTAACGAATAGTCAGCACAAATGGATTTTCTGAGCCCGTATGAGAGCTAAAAGACTGATATTATTACGTTGGAAGGATAACTGCTCACCTCCCATAATGCAATGGACCGAGGACTTAACAATGCTATCAACATTTGAACGGGTGGTATCTAGATGCCAACTGCGGGTGGATAAATGCATGGGTATTTGGTCTGTTTTTCTTGAAACCTATGCATAACTCTCTCTCTTTTTTTGTGAATGGTGTATGTGATGAAAAAAAAATGACATTCCTATGCATGTAATGTTTGTTCTTTTTATCCCCATGATTTGTTTTCTGATCTATCTTGTTAAGTTCACAACAAAAAATAAAACAAAATATTTCATTAGATCATCCACTTGTAGCAGAAAGTTGCCCCATGCCTCAACTGCAGTGATGTAATTAACACAATTTGCTTGTCATTCTCAAGAAAGCTGGCACATAAGAAACTACTTACTTACTACCATACTCCCAGTTCTTCAGATATTAAAAAAACAAAACAAAACCCTCAACCCTCCCAAATTATTATGTGGACTTGGAAATTGGGTACATTTAAAATCTTACCACATTTTACATGCCTCCTAGTCTCTTTCAAAACTTCATCTATTTTTAAAAAAAGAAAAGAAGAAAAGAGGCATTCAAGAGTCTACAAGACTCCATGAACTGCACAGAAACGTCTTTGGGGCAATATGCATCAAACAACACACCTGTGGGTTAAAACCTAAAGTGAAATTAGATCAGTGAATGCAACAACATATCCCTGAGAGTCAACATTGTCAGTTATGAGACTTGACCAGCTAAAATGGTTCTATGTCTAATAGTATATCAAGGAACAGGAATACGGAGACATTTAGGAGAGCTATTTGTCTTTTGTTTTTTCCTTGGGTTTCCAGCTGAGCTTATCCTAGCTATGCAAAAAATGTTCAATCTGCACCAGTATTTAAAATGTGATTGACAAGATCTACTGGGGCATTGAACTGTTCCCTTGCTGCTACTATTAATTGCATTGCACTGTGAAACCACTTTCATTTCATTAAATCCATTGAAGTGACCCTACTTACAACCCATTGGAGCAGTTCTATATAGCCAGAGAAACAGCCTTGTTTTCTTTCTTTCTTTTTTAGGTGGTGCACCCAAGTTTTGTAACATGCATAGATTATACCAGGGTGGACTGATTTAAATCAACACCATTAAAACAGCCCTCTAAAGCATGATTCAATCACCAAAGAAAGAGGCCAATCTAACCCACTGATTTAAATTTATAAAAATCCATTTACTACGTAGATAGTTCCTAAATAAAAGTGCATAAAATTGGTTGCTACAGCAAAAAGATCAAATAGATTTAAAACTTAATAGTGCTTTCATACAACCTTAAATTATACACTATTTTAATATATATTTAACTTAATATTTGTATTATTTGAGAAAAATTATATACATCGTTCATTTTTCAATACATAATATGTGAAGTTGCATCAGGCATTACAATTGCTCACACCAGGCATATATTACAATAAGTGTATTTTTATTACATAATTTTTTATACAACTTTTCCAGTTGTCTCTCTCTCTCTCTCTCTCACACACACACACACACACACAATTTTTTTAAAAAAAAAACTCAACCAGAAGCAAGTACTGGTAGTGGACAGATTAGTGTTCTCCATTAGGAGAAAGATAAATGTCCATGTTGTTTGACTGGTAGGTGGAATCATAAATATGTACTATTACAATACTGACTGAACTAACTGCAGAGATCAGGCAGTTACTGGGAATAAAATAGGAGTAAAAGATCACCCACATGGATCCGTGGATCACCCATCAGCTATGTCGGCACTCAGCGAGAAACCAGATCTCCAAAGCATTCTGGCTTATTTTGAATAGATGGTGTGTTAGTGCACACAGACAGATCATTGCTAGTTGCTCCTCCTGCCAGCAAGAGTGGCTTAACTAATCAGGAATTAAAAGCTAAGCTTTATCTGAACTGGGACTCAAGGCTTTTAATCACTGGTCAGTTAAGCCGGAAGGAGCGAAGAGGAGGCAATTGGGCTGTGTGCACAAGCATGCGCCCCGATCACAATAAGCCACAATTCTGGCTAAACTTCGGGTGTGAACACAAGTTTTTCCAGTCCCTGCCCCCCAATATCAAGCCATAATGTGCTATATGACAATCAATATTGTTCATTCTTTACCCCCCTCCAACCGGCCCCCCAAACCTGACTTTTCTAAGTTCACAATCATATCTGTTTTTACACAGTCAAACAAAAATATATAGCTGGAACTCAAAAAGATTAATTTGAACTTTAAAACCTGATTTATTAGATTTGATTTTTATCTACCTTATAATTAAGCAAATTAAGCAACATACACATATTTGCTTATTTGGCATGACAAATTCTCAAGGAAGAACAAGACACTGTGCAAGGCATTGAGAGACAAAGGAAAAAGCCACAAATCTAACTGGGTCTCTCTGGTTAACCACTGCAACACCATCCCTTTCTACCCCTTGGGGAGGACTTGAGTGCAATACCACCCTCTCCCTCCATACCTCTGATATTGGAGGCAGCATATAGCCATTAGAACTAGCAGCCATTGATAGCTTTATCCTCCATGAGGGAGGCTCAGAGGGTGCTGACAAGGGAAAGGGCCTTTTCAGTGGTGGCCCCCCAATTCTGGATAGAATGAGCTCCCCACTCAGGCTCACCTAGCGCCAACACTGTCATATTTTCAGCGCCAAGTTAAGGCTGCTCTCTTCTTCCAGGCATTTAATGGCATATAGTGGGGAATTTATGCCAGCCATCTTTCCAGGTCTAGTATTCTATTGAAACTATTTTTAGCTGTCTTAATTGTTTTAAATTGTGTATATTTATATTTTTATGCTGTATTTTATGTTAAATTGTATTACCTTATGAATTGTTGTAAATTGCTTAGAGTAATTCAACTATTGGGCGGTATATAAATGAAATTAATAATAATAATAACAACAGCAACAGCAACAACGCATTATACAATTATTCTTGGACTGCATCACTTCAGGCTGCAAAACAGAGAATCCCCCTCTTAAAAAAATGTCTACATACAAAGTCATAGAAAAGCTAGCACATAGGGAGAGAGGGACAAGGTGAGGCTATGGCCCAATCCGTTGGGTTTACAGCAGGGGTGCTGAACCTTTCTCAGCCCAAAGGCTGTATTCAGTTCTGGAGATGCTCTTAGGTCTGCATCCCAATGGTAGGCAGGGCCAAAATCAAAATAACATAAATACCAGCATATTTTAGCATAAAGCTCTTACAGCCAGTCACTAAAGTCTTAGGAGAGGCATTTCATCCTTTTAGAATGGGGAGAACCTGCACAAGCTGGGAAAGCATCAAATGATCAGCAGAGAGGAGAAAGGGGAAGCGGCTGTGTCCACCTCTGAAACTCTGAACAACTGGACTGGGACCGCAAGCAGGCCAGATTTGGCTTGTGGGCCTGGGGTTCAACATGCTTTACAGGGAGGAACATTCACCACAATCCCCCATTCACAGCCGCAATCCAAATGTTTGAAGCATTACAATCCACACAGTGTAATCTTGCTGAATGTTTTGATCAGCCATTGGTCATCATCTAGGATTTGACATCTACAAACTCTCGAGACTAATACCAAACTTAAAGCTCAGTGTGAATGCTCTCTTAAAAACATCAGATTCCTCAGCAAAGGAATGTAAAACAGCACATGGCTAGTAGCAAAGAGTTCATAAGGACTAGCTTCTGACTTACAAGAGAGACTCAGATTTGCAAGACAGGTCATGCGTACAAACATAACCAAATTCCTACAACATAAACAGCCATCCTCAGCTTCCCCCAATTTCATCCTGTTTGGACTGGGGGGGAAGGGGAGGAAAAGCAAATACAACCCCACTTAGGACGCTCAATGCTACCCTCCGGGCATTTTTTTAAGCATGCCAAGAGCAAACAGGAAAAATACAATAATGCTGCTAGATTATGAGGTCTTCCAAAACTCTTGGGACCAACTTTCACTTGCTAGAAACTGCCCTTTGTCTCAGGAACAAATCACAGCAAGGAAGGACAGCTCAATAGGCCTTACATGAGAGAGTCATGGAGGAGAGCAAAAATCTATGGAGGATGCACAAATCCTACCCTCAATTATTGAAGACTCTACTTTGTCATTTTTGAACTTTCAAGTAGATGCTTCCTACACATTTTCTCTACAGCCATGAGGGCTTGAAACTTGGTTTGGCTGTTTTGCAAGCGAAAACACACTGGAAGTTAAACCCTGCACTAGATACACAGAATGTAAACCATGCCACGTTTGTTGCCTGGACTGCTAACAAGCAACTGATATCGCTGCCTGCATGCAACAGGAGAAACAAATCCGCCTCCCATGAATTTCTGCTGGCAACAAATCAACAGGCTGTGATGAATGCTGCACAAGGTACCTGGCCTCAAGCCAAAGTGCTTCCTGCCCCCACCCCAAATTAAGGCAGTCACTAGATCCTTTACGAAGAGAAAGAAAGCTATTTCAAATAGGGTTCTATTACTGACAGCTGTAGTGGTCATGGCACTTCCAGCTCAAGGGTACAATCCGGTGCAGTTAAGTCATGCTACTTTCATCAGGAATTCAGTGTGATTAACAATGTGCTGGGATTTCAGAATCAATCGCCTCAACAATATTTGATTTGGGGGGGGGGGGGAGTTTGGATATATTTCAAGCAACAAGCTTTTCAGATTCAGGACTCACCTTTAGCCCCAAACTGCAACATAGGACACAATAATTTATTATATTATTATTTATTCCGTATCTTGTTTGTACCTCCAGAGCTGTCCTCTTCTCTCACCCCTTCATTCCACCCCGTTTTTTCTCCTTTCCTTCCTTTCTTGCACTGAAAGATAGTTGTTGCATCACTACTAGCTCAACTGCCTCCCCTATTATGTCAAGTTGTAAACAAGACGTTGCAAATCTGTAAAGCAGCTACGACACAAAGGCGACTGCGACATGTATTAACGATCACACTTCTAGTTTGCTTATTCTTTTGTGAACCACCTCATCTTGGGGCACAGAAAATGGCTTAAAAGATTTCTGAATTGAGGTTCACAAGAAGTCTTTTAGAATTTTTGTACTGAATGCACAGGGGGAAGTGTTGCTAACCAAGGCATAAGCACTGCTACATCTTGTTTATGCTCTGGATCAACAAAGTATTTGCCACTCAAGACATCTGTAAAAGTCAGGCCACTATAATTGCATTGGAGTCCAGAAGGAGAAACATTGGGTCTGTTCAGACAGCATGCTAAGCCATGGTTAGGCCGCTAACCCTTTTGCAGCAAATGGTTAGTGAGAATGTTTAAACTGCGGTTATATAGCCACCATGGTTAGGAATGGTTCACACAACATGCTAAGTTATTGTTCACACAACATGCTACGCCATAATGTTTAGCTCAAAAATGCTTAACCACTGTGGCTTAGCATGTCATCTGAACAGGGTCATTGCATTTAGGTCTCCATCACCACCCTGGAAAAGGCCTGCAACGTTTGCCTCTTATTTCTGTGGCTTAGCCCCACAAACCCACCCAAAAGCAAACCATGGAGATCTGGTGGACTCCGGACCAGAGTTTAAGAATCACTGCTATAGAGAAATCAATCACCTTTTGCACAATTGTAGTTTACTCATGCCCCACTTTTCTTCCATCATGGAAATTAAGGCAGTATACATAAGGTTTCCAGGCTGTACTGACCAGACCCAGATCTGAATTATAGAATCATAGAATTGTAGAGTTGAAAGGGGCCTCTAAGGCCATGGAGTCCAACCCCCTGCTCAATGCAGGAATCCACCTTACCGCATCCCTGACAGATGGCTGTCCAGCTGCCTCTTGAATGCCTCTAGTACAGGAGAGCCCACCACCTCCCTAGGTAATTGGTTTGCTTTATCATATCTAAAAGCACATACTCCAGCCACTTTGCTGAGCAGGTCTGGCTCTGGTCGGTGCCTGAATGGGAGACAGCCTGGGAATCTTTGTTGAATATAAATTAATGCCGCCAGTGTCATCCTTTCAAACAGATGTACTGGAAATCTACCAGATATCTATCAAACAGAATATGAGCTGACACAATCACATTCAGCACTAATACATGCCTCTGAGAATATATTCCAGTATATAGTTAAGCAAATAGATACAGACTGAATTTTAACTCACAGCCCTATTATCTCACATATTGAATTAGATATTGTTTCCCAACAATTCCTAGCTCTACGACAATTCCACTACATGTAGATAAAGATCTCTATTGAATATTTACATATCAATCAGTTCCCACTAGATGCATTATATATTATACAGTGTGATTTCAGGCCTCTTGCAAGATTGTTCCCTGAATTTAATACTCATCAGGTAGCCCAGAGCTAGGAAACATTTGGCCATCCAGATCTTGCTAGACTAGCCAGCATATCCAATGGTGAGGTCATCAGAGGTCATGCTCCTGGTGGTTCCACAAGGGCCTACGGCCCTGATTGGAATCCACTGAGAGAAGAGCCTTCAGGGTCGTGGGCCCCCTTCCTACTTTTGGAGGTCAGGCAGGTGCCAATGTTGTGTTGCTGCCGGTGCCTCCTGAAAACATTGTTATTTCTTTCAGAAAGCCAGGATGCCTACCTTAAGTGACCAGCCATGGTTTTTGTTTATCAAAATTCAGTTTTATCAGAACTGTTTCTTTTTAAAAAATTATTATTATTATTATTATTATTATTTTAATATGGTGTTTTTATTCTTTTATCCTATCTGCTGTTCACCGCTCCTAAATCTTGGATGTGGAGCAGTATACAAATACTGAAAATAAATAAATAATAAATAATAACTGTGGAAGTTGTAGTCACACCTGGGGGGGCCAAGTGTTCTCCATCTCTGAGATAATTTCTTTCTCCAATGACTTTATCAAGGAATACAAACGACACATCTTTACATACATATGGGCACACTGCAAAGCAAAGTATGAGTGGGGCCTATTTCCTTTTGGGCAAAGCCAAAGAAAAGCCATTAAAATGGAACTCAAAAATTATTAGAATGTTGGACATATATTACATGCAATTTGGATAGCAAATATGCAAGCTTGATAAACGCAGGCATAAAGCTACCTTACAGCCATGCTATGAGGCTGTTTGCATGACACAACAGCCCTCTGTGGGTTATTTAACCCACAGTGAGGCTGCAGCATATGTGGCCACCATTTTGAAGGTGCAACCCCCGCTTGGGGGTTGTCATGTTGTCCGGATGCAGTGACCGTGAGTTACACAAGAGTTAAACAACCCTCCTCTTCTGTAGCCAAGATCGAAGTACAGGCTAAATATGTCTTAAAAGATCAGGCTAGTAAAAAAGTAAAATAAAATAAATGCAGACTAGTAAGTTTTGTAGGCTTGGTTTTACAAGGCTGGTTTATGCTCATAAAATGGCCATAACACAGCTGCAACAGGTGAGCAAATCTAAAAAGTGACCACTGCACAAAAATGCTGTGCAGTCCCCAAGGGGGGGGCATACAGCTGATAGCAGACAAAGTCTTTGAGAAGAGATAGTCGAAATCTATGTATTAAAACAGTTCACCAAAATTTTAACAGAAAAGGTAACTTTATAAAGGTAATTTAGAAAACAAGACGGACCATAGCTCCATAGCAGAGCACACTGTTTGCACGCTGAAAGGTCACACTTGCAATCCCTCAACACCTCCTATTAAACAGATCTGGGATCATTATTGTTATTAAATGAAAAAATCAAATAATAAGAGCAGCAGCATTTTAACCCTGATCTTCAAACGAGTGACTTACCAAGATCAATAAGATCTCTGCCCTCAGGCTTACAATTAAGAGGATACCACAGAAAAGTAAAAGGGCAACTCCCCTATGAGGAAAGGTTACAACAGCTGGGATTGTTTAGCTTGGGAAAAGGCAAGGAAGGGGAGACATGATAGAGGTATACGAAATGATGCGCGGTGAGGAGAATGTAAATCGGTAGATTTTTTTCCCTCCCTCTCCTGTAATACTAGAACTCAGTGGGGTCATTCTGTGAAGCTGACAGGGAGAAGATTCAAGACAGATTTTAAAAAGGACTTAACCACACAAGCACGTAGTTAAACTATGGAATTCAATACCACAAGATGTAGCGATGACCACCAATTTGCATGGCTTTCAAAGGGAGTTAGCCTTGTCCTCCAGGAATTTGTCTATTGGTGGCTACTAGTCCTGATGGCTCTATGCTACCTCCAGTATCAGAAGCAGTCTATGTACACCAGTTGCTGGGAAACACGGGCAAGAAGATGCTGTTGCGCTCGTGTCTTGCTTATGGGTTTCCTGTGTGCATCTGATTGGCCACTGTGCGAACAGAATGCTGGACTAGACGGACCCTTGGTCTGATCCAGCAGGGCTCTTATGTTCTTATGCTCTGGGGGGGGGAGAGAAATCTCAGGCACTAGATTCTTAGTTACAAAATTCTTAGATGTGTTATTTCTCGCAAGGGGCAGAGAAGAAACGTCCCTTCAGCTTCTCCTTCCCTGGCTGATGTATGAGGCAAGGCTGATCTTCCCTTTTCCATGATAGCAGGTGATAGAAAAGACCCTGGAGGGCCAATGCCAGTCAAAACAGAGACAATAGCGGACTAGATGGATAGGCCAATCGTCTCACTCAGAAAAACAAAGCTCTATATGTCTAAAAGGAGGTGGGCTCATGTCTCAGGCACAAATGACAAAATCAGAAATCTGTAAACAGCCACCCTCAATCACAGATTATATCACCAGGGGTAAAGAAAGCAGTGATAATTCCCCTAAACTCTTAGGCATCTTTCATTACCAAGTCTTCTGGAGAAACAAGAATCCAGACAACAAAGTTTGGCACAAATTGTTACTTTTCTGTCTGCACGCAGACATCTGTTAACACTGCACCTCTTATTAGTGCAACTCAATTGTTTGTGGAGCAATGCAGTAGACAACTTACCCATGCCACCACCATGATTTATCAGACATACTTCTATCATATGACAGCTCATGGTTATGAGGTCTGATTTCCCCCCACCCCTGGGATAAGGTAAGTGTACATTGTCATGTGCTTTGAGCAAGGAGCAGTGAAATCACAGGCTGAAATCTCATGCAGGTACTGTATGGCCTTAGGCAAGCCATTATCTCACAGCCTCAGGCTCTCATCTGCAACATGGAGATAAGAATACTGGTCTACCTTACAAGGTCCATGTAAGAATCACCAAGAATGTGAAGGGTTTTCAATACTTAGGTACAAACATTATATATGTTCAATAGTGCTGAAATGTTCATTTTCCAGTCCTAAGTGGATGTTAAACTATGGAAGAGTTAAATTATGGAATTCTCTACCACAAGTTGTGGTGAAGACCACCAATTTGGAAGGCTTTAAAAGCAGGTTCGATAAATTCCTGGAGGATAAAGCTATCAATGGCTAATAGTCCTAATAACTATATGTTACCTCCAATATCAGAGGCACTATATTTAAGTACACTAGTTGCTAGGAACATGAGCGGGAGGGTGCTATTGCACTCATGTCCTACTTGTGGGCTTCCCACAGGCAGCTGGTTAACCACTGTGTGAACAGAGTGCTGGACTAGATGGACCCTTGGTCTGATCCAGCATGGCACTTCCTATGTTCTTATGTACAGAAGTCAATGGGACTTAAGAGTCAGCATGCACAAGACTGCATGATGTATCAGAAGCAATAAAAAAAATCACACCTACTTCAATAAAACAAAAATAGGTAAGTACCTTACTGAAGAACAGAACCCATAATTCAAAATGACCAAGTAGGAAAACAAAGGTACCTGCCTTCACCTATCTTATGTCACAATTCATCCAAACCGTAGCTCAGATTTTGCATGAGTTTCCTACTGATCAAAACAGAAATTAGGGGGGGGGGGGGGTGTTAAGAACTCCAGGGCTCAATTCCCATAAGGCTCAGCGACTCCCAGCAATCAGAGGTTACAATTAAGGGGGAAGTGTGCCTGCCAGTACAGCACGTAATGTTTCAAAATACTTGCCTCTTATCATCCTTACATGCCAACAGTAACCAGAAATGCAACCGCCTGCTCCTCCAACACACAACCCCAAAAGTATCCTTCGTAATCTCTCAGACAAAGGCCTTGGAGCTATGGGAGCTCAGCCAGGGAAACAATAAACCAGAAGAGCATGAACATGTACTAACCTCAGTGTACATGTTTTTTCCTTACCACAGCTCCCCTCCTCCTCCTGTTCTCACTTCACCTTTTACTGTCTCCTGCTTTGTGTTCCTTTCCCCAACTCTGGCTCCAGAACAAATTTTCTCTGCCTGCTGGATGTCTCTGCTCTTTCCCTTCCATCGATCTGTTGCCAACAAGGAGCCAAAGCACGGCATCACTTGAAACCTTAATTGGCCTCACTCACTCATTTGCCCACACCCATCTGCTCAGCTTTGTTCTTAAACAGGCTGATTGTTTTAGGAATTGGAGGTGCCAACTATTGGTCTGAAGAAGAAAGGGATGCTGGTTTCCCCCCTCCCCACATTGACAACATCTCTCCACCACCTTGGGAATGCCAACCACTCATGTACCAAGGCTATGGGCTGAAGGCACCTGATGCCACAGCTGTGCTGAAGCCAATCAAGTATGGGTCAAGTCAGTTCCTCAATGGAAGATCACCTGGGAACCCATATAAACCATTGTAAGTTCAGTCATGGAGGAAAGGCAGGTTATAAATTTAAGAGATAAATAAATGAATGCCTATTGCTACTTGTTAATTATGCAGCACATAGAAGTGGTGCCAGATGGAGAATTGAGGGAGGGGGCCTTAACTTGGAAGAAACCAAGAACTTTCACATACTGCCTCTAATCTTTTCAGGTACCCTTTGCAAAGCAGCAGTGCTGGCTAGAATAAGCAATGCCTTGAAATACTTGGATTCTTTCTTTACAAATAGCAATCATCATCATCATCCCAGACCCCTGCACAAAACAGGTTCCAATCCAGAGAAAAAGTTACTGGAGTATCAGATCATCTCAATGAAAACAAAAATCAAGCATGGTAACATGGGGGACGGGGGTGGGGGGTGGGGTGGGGTGGATTGCTATGAACTGCCAGACAGGAAAAAATACTATAAGCTATTTGGAATATGGCATCGGGTCATTGCTGACTGATGCATATTCCAGTGCATTCAGAAAGTGGAATCTCATGCAGACTGACTTTTTAAAAGCTGCTTCGCTGGCAGTTATTTTATTTAGATTTCAAGACTACTTCCCAGCCATCCTTTTGGCCACCCTGGGAGTCAAATCACTAATAAGGACAACATACATGATTGAGGGCAGACAGCTCACTCCTGCAGCCACATTCCTCTATGGAGCTCCCACGATTGGCCCAAGGGTATGCAATACAGGCTTGCAGCTAGTAAAATGTTTATTTGCCCACATCTGCCTGACAGTCACCTGGGACCTGCTAGTGACTCGAAAGGAAAGAGTCAACCATCCTTCCATTATGCAAGAATTATCAGGTGATACAAACCTTCTGTGGTCTTACTGCCTAACATTTCTTTTAGAAGTCTATATGTGGTGTACACATATGCCCCACCCACCTGGAGGAGGTGGGCGAGTAGCAGACATACCCTTTCTAAGGAGAGAGGCCATTGGTGTGGGAAGAAAGAAGCAGCTTTGGAATGCTGAGGCACAGATCAAGAGTGGCTCTGAGAGTTAACAGAAGTACTATTAGGCAAATGCACTGTGAGTTACGCAGTTTGCTGGCTGCACATTGCATAATGTCCACAAAGGACATGCACATCTCCCCATGCAAGCATACAATGCAGGGATATCTTCTGCATCTCCATCTCCACCATGGCAAGCTGTGCAAGTCCCCTTTTGTACATTTTGTGAAAATCCACCAGCCAAAATGCAGAAGGATCCATGAACTTGGCTGGCAGCACTTCTTCAATACGTCCAAACCCATTCTCAACAATGGGAGATGGGTATGGCAGTGAAAAGCATTACATTCACTTTGGGTTCTAATACAGCTGGGGTGGTGGGCACCACTTACGATGGCTATTTCTATTTTAAACATTATCCATATCTAATTACTAGCTGCTCAAATTGGATTTGAATACAGCCTGCATTTTTTTTAAGTCAGAAAGTTTAGCTGTTCGGAGGAGGTAGATTTTGTTGTATTACCACCATTTTTTTAAAAAAAAAACACCATAAAATGTTATGGTTATGACCAACCTATAACACCTGTCAGCTTTGCGAAGTTTACACAGGTCTCTAATTATATATTTAACCAGAACATGAATGATCTAATTACTTAGCATCTTATAGCACAAACTACTAAGGACATCTGGTTCGGCAACTGGCAAAGGATTCTGTGAAATAAAATGCAAATACAGTCAGATCTCTGCCTAACCAAAGCTCGTTAAAGACACCTTCCATCTCATGTCTCTTCTTCCTGACTTTGGATGTCTGTACTACTATATCCAAGGCCCTGTCCTGGGTAACCCACGGACACCCCTTATAAGCACCATGGTCATTTATGGCAAGGCCTCCAAGAAGTTCTTGATCTATGGCCAAACTCATACAGAGGCAGGGCAGCCTTTAAGCTTCATGTAGGGCTTTAGAGTAGGATTGTAACATTTAATCAATCTCTATGATTAGTCCTTTAAAAAAAACATTCTGAACAACTAAAAAGTCACCCCTTGATTCATTTGGCAGCATCATTTTAAGATCCTGGCTTGTTCCAATCCAAATAACCATGGTTTCCTGGTTCGGATGTAACAAGAAACTATGGTTAATTGAAGAATTCCTGGGTTAATCACAGTGCACCAAGAAAGCAGAAGAGAAGGAGTAGCAGACACATGGCTTGTTTGTATCTCAGCTTATTATCCCAATATATGTATGTTTCAACTAGCCTTTCTAGACTAAAGGTTCACAGAAGTTTTTTTAAAAAGACAGTAACAGTACACATAGTGCAACTGTGAAGCTCAAGGTTTATTTAATATTTAATTTATTTTATTACATATAATTATTAACACCTTCAAGACTTTCAATGCCCATATCCATATCTCTGACAATAGCCGTTAACAAACAATAGACACAGAATACGAATTCAGAAAAGGCATCACAGCAGCTTGTGGTACACAACTCCATTCATAGGCAAAACCCACCACCCCTACACACATTTACAACACTCTACTAAAAGTCATCCAATTATTTGCCGCAGGCTGTATTGGCTAATTGGAGTCGAACAGGCTCGTGATAATGTTCCGCTCCTGATAAGAATTTCTCAAAGCTTTCTACGTCTATTTCTCTGGCTCCAAGCCAGACATGATTACAAAGCTGTTCCACTCCAGAGCAGTGAGGAACCACAACGAAGACCAAGCAAACATGCCTGATCCAAGAGAACCGAACTGCGGGTGGGAGTTCTGCAAAGACAAACCACCTTGATTCAAATATTTTTAATCATAGGAGCAATCTTTGGTCAGAAAGTCTGCCTTAGGCTTGGCTGTCCGCCAGGTTGATATTATCATTCCACATCCCAAAGGCTGTACAAAAAAGGAAGGTGCCTGAAACACAAGAACCTGCTAGGGTGACTTGTGCTGTAGAGACCAGCGCCAACTTTGATCTCTCTGCCTTGAAACCACAATGGATTGTTTCCAGTCAGGGGGCCTGTTGCATCTAGAGTTCTAAGAAAGCTCACAGATGCTAAAAAGGCCCAGGATATATACCCTCCAAAGATAAAGTTTTGTTTTTCATCTGTCACCACATTTTGTTAATAGGCTAATGGACATCAGAAAGAAATATCTGCTGAGAACAATTATGAATTTATAGCAGTATCAGAAAAGCTATTTTAGCAGCAGCAAAGGTGCACTGGAAAGCACCGAATTCCATTTCGGAGAAACTGGGGGTGGGGGGAGAATTCCAGGAGTGAGTGGAGCTGCAGGCAAAAAGGGTGGGGGCAAAAATACCAGGAGACTTTAGCTTAAAGCTCTCGCTGCCAGTATCTGAGCTTTAGGAGAAATGTTTCAACCTTTTAGAATGGGGGGGGGGGGGATGAGGAGAGAAATGCACCACAGCTGGGAAGCCATGGGGGGGAAGGGGATGAGGCCATCTGAAAACCGCAGGGTTGGATTCAGCCACCAGGCCTGAGGCTCTAAACCCCTCTACTTGGTGCAGACATACTGCTGCCCTCTCAACAATCCACAGTTTTGTAATTGTGAACATTCTGAGTCAACACAAATGCAACATCAAACCATGGTTTGGCACTACTAGAAGAAGCTCTCTGTTTGCCCATTCTCCTCCCTTGTGCAATCTGATTTCTGTTTCAGTGCTAAACCGACATAGGAGGGGGAAATCAATCAGGGTGCATGGCAAGAGAAGACAAGGAGTGTGTGAGCAACGAGATTCTTCCTAAAGCACCAAACCAAGATTTGGCACTACCTCTGAACTCTATAGCGTCCTGCGCTTCTCTTCCTGTCTCGCATGAAATTCTTTTCACATCTCCTTTCACAGCCAGCTATGGTCAGAGTTACATCTGCACCAACACTTTCTCTAACCATAATATGGGCCAGTTTGTAACTATGGTCGGAAACAGGTTTGCAAGATGCGGTCTGGTGCTGTGGCTAGCAAAAACATCACTGCAGATATCTTGATAACCATAGCTAGCTCTGAAAGGTGTGTGTGTGTGTGTGTCTTGTGTGGGGTGCTTGCATTAGAAGGGAGGAAACTAGCAGAGCACTCCACATCACCAAACATGGACATGGGCAACTTTACGTCCATGCTGAGCCTCGATAGACTTGGGCAAACTGCTGTCTCTCAGCCTCAGCTGCATTCCAGGGCTGTTAACACTGGCCTACCTTATTGCACAGTGGTATGGATTTCAGAGATGATGTATGTGAACCACTTTAAAACACTTAAAGTGTGCTATATAAATGCTAAGTACTGTTGATCTTATTATTATTTAATATGAACTTGTCAAAGGGCAATCCCTTCATTGGAAAGGCATCCCTTGAATCTCAGGGGAAATGTTACAACCAGAAACAAAGACCACGGCCGTGGGAAAAATTATCTCGTTTGCACAAACATCTTAAGTGTTACCTATGAGAAAGGACAACAACAGGTGCCCTCCGAGTTAAATACATCACCCTGTATGGTGTCAACTGACCCCATAATGGTCAACCACGGTGGCAGAGGAATGGTATAGATCAGCATCACCTTAATCAGCTACCATTCCTTCCTTTGACAAAGCGTCCCACAAAACACCTTGCTGACCAAGGACCTACATCTACTGTAACATCTATATCCCATGTTAGCAAAGAGGATCCTTTGAAGCAAAGTGCAGACTAGTCACCCTCGAGAACATGTTGCTCTGTAAAACTCTGCACAAGCTCTGACACAATACTCCCCCAACACAAAAGGGAACCAGATGTTTGCATCAGATGGGATGCAACCAAAAGATGATTCTCAGGAAACGGGCCATGGTGACAACACTGGACGAGGGTGCAAAACAGAAAGATCCTCAACCCCCGCTCCCTGCCACCCCAATAATAAATTGAAGATTACACAGCAGCATCCAGGAACTTTCCCATTTCCTGCAGAGCTCCAATTACCAGGTTTACAGTTCCTGAAACCTTTCCACAAAAGGCTGGTGTGCATTTGCAACAAAATCTATTCCTCAACATTTTAGTCTGGAAACCTGCAAAGCTAAAACAGAGAGAGAGAAGTCCCCATATGTACTCTATCAAGGCTGCACATGGCTCTCTTGTTGAGCCTCAGAGCTACTGGCTATTGGTTTCACCCTGGAATAGCCCCCATACTGGCAGGGAGATGAAGGGGTGGAGGTTAGGAGCAGTGTAACAGGGAGTGCGTGAGTAGGTATTTACAAATCTGGGCGACACATGTGCCCATCATTAAATCTTAGAAGGTAACACAGCAATCAGTCTAGGTATTTCCAGACATGCAGACTAAAGGACAAGTCCATTTTGTCACCCAAAAAAATGCTTGAGCACATAAATGCTATGAGTAAACGCTCTAACACAACAGAAGCAATTTTCATTTGAGATATGCTTGCTATCTCAACAGCTTCAGTTTAATATAGTCATAAAATAAGCACCGCTCACATATGCAATGAAAAACGAGCATAATAAATAGTTGCTTACGATCACATCCCAAAGAGACATATACTCAGAGAGGCTCTTGTGCGATTTCTCACTCCAATGGATCCCCATTAGATGCAGATCTATCACTAAAGCGATGCAGCTCAAAGAGAGCAGGTAAGTGGGGAGAAGGCCTAGAAGACCTCAGTATGCCATGAACCTCACGGGGTTCTAGCGCTACACATACATTCTCTGAATAATCCTTATTTATTATTGGTTATGTTTATATCTCAACTTTTCCTCAAAGGAGCCCAAGGGGCATATACAATTCCCTTCCTCTCCACTTTATCCTCACAACAACCCTGTGAGGTAGATGAGACAGACTATCAACGAGCGGTCCAAAGCCATCCAGTAAGCTTCATGACCAAATGGGAACCTGAACCTGGGACTCCTCCATCCTAGTCCAACACTCTAACCACTACACCACACTGGCTCTCAGCGTAAGTAGTCTCAGTACAGTCTATGCGGAGCACGATGGCTCTGTGGGTTTTCAGACAGTGGTCTTTCTCACCCTAACTGGAGATGCCAGAGACTGCACCTGGGACTTTCTGCATGCATAGGATGTACTCTACCAGTGAGCTATAGCGGTTCTCCTTTTAAAAATCGGAGAACCCACATTCTCCACACCATAGGACTCAAACTCACAGCCCTGACATTACTAGTTCCCCCCCCCCCCCCCCGTCTGACCAGCTGATCTACCTACCAGGATTATCCCCATCCTGCAGGCAGGGTCGGGGCAGAGAAAGAAAGTAGCTTGCAGAAGGTCACCTCATGGCTGAGCTGAGGTTTGAACAAGGAGATTCCTGGCTCATAACTCAATGTTAGCCCGTGTGCTACATCAGCTCTAAGTTTGTCCTGAAACCTTCAAAGGTTTCTCAACTGGGCCCAAGCTCTCCTTTGACCCTTTTCAAAAGCAAGCAAGCAACTCCCTGGATCCAATGCAGCATCTGTAGGAAGCACACCACATACATTCAGAAGGTACTTGGCTACCCACCACAGCCACACGCAGACACACACCTCAAAAGCTGTTCTTGCTTTTAACTGTTGGGTGCTGACTGTAAGTGCTCTCTTAGCACTCTGCTATTACAGTTTTAACTACGAGGGTTGGATCTTTTTAAAGCTCCCCATATTTTCCCAGAAACTTCATTATTTCATTTGCAGCATAGGGAGGAAAAAAGGGAGCTTGAAACTTTAATAGAGCTGCAGTTAACCTGTTAGCAAGGCACAACGTATTACAGAAAGAACAACCTTTCAAAGATATACTAGAGTTTATCTTAAACAGGTAATGAATATTAAATCAATCCCAGGATACTTGTTGGCCAAATGCAGTCTCCTGAAAAGTTCTAAACCTTCAATCGCATGCACAATGTAAGGCCTTCATTTCATCCCCACATAAAAAGGCAGAAAACCCACCGCCTAAAAGTATTTATACAGCAAGTGTACACAAAAGGGGAGGATGTTCCATGGAAAGATTACTAGACTCAGATTAATTTCAAGCCAATTAAGAAACAGGAGTATGGAAACTTGACGTCAGAGTTATTCCTAATTACAGAACTCACTAAAGCACTCTCTGTACTTCCGCTAGAACGAAGAGTGCTATAGCTATATTGGTGCTCTAACCCAAAAGCCCATTCTCTGAACCAAAACAGAGCATAATATACACTGGAAGGGATTCCATAAAGTTCACAAAGGCAAGAAAATGCCTCACAAATGACTGGCATATTATATTAATCAATTGCCAAGTCCAGACTGCTTTTATTTTTAAATACTATTAAATCTTCCATTAAGCCAAGAATACCTTTGTGTAGGTGGGGGGGGGGGGCGGGCGGAGGAGGAGAAACCAAAGTCTTGTTGTACCTTAAAGACGAATAGACAGACATGTTATGGTATAAGCTTTTTTGGACACCAGCACATTTCATGTATCTGATGAAGAGGGCTCTAGTCACAAAATGGATACCACAAAAAGTCGGTCTGTCTTTAAGGTCCCACAAGACACTGCTTTTTCCTGGGACGGGCTTCCACAGTTATTCCTCTGCAATCTGGATAGACGGCTACTTTTCCCATGTCGGAAGTATAGCCCTTGGGTACCTTTCCAGCCCTGATGTCAAATTTCCTGTGTTTGTTTGTCAAATCACCTTCTACAGCATTCCAAATAACCTGGCCTCTGAGTCCTTCTACAGAAGATGTAGGCAAGAACATATGCCATTCCATCTTCAAGAAGATTTTCCTGTTTAGCAATCCTGTGTGTGTAAAAAAAAAAAAAGCCCACCTAAGCAAGTGAGAACACACATCAGGCATGGTAAATGGATGATATTAAGAAACACACTGGTGTTATCAGACCACAATAAACTGTTAGAAAAACAGAAAACATAAATGTCATCAGACTTTTTGAGTTATTTCTGAGCCACATTTTATAGCAATTGAGATGACAAATGCAAAACTTCTGAAAATTCTTTCACAACCTTGTCCTGCACACATTTTCTCTGAAAAACAGCTATAGACATTGTTATTCCAGTTTCATATTCGTGCATCGTACAAGGTATGACTCCCAAAACAACCCATACAACCTGTCCCCTAAACTACAAATTGAAAATTCATTCCCGCAAAGGAACACATTTGCAAAACCAACACTTGACCCTTAGCTTTGTCTTTCCTGAATTAGCACCTCCATTACTAATTCAAAGCAATTACCTCCCCCACAAGACTTATTTATTAAAATTTCTAAACCACTCCATCTACTGTAGTGGCAATAGTAGCTTACCAGCTGATTATAGTAAACACACATAAAACTGCATTCCACAAGCACTCCATTGTAAAAGCTCATACAGTAGGCACAAGACTGGGAAAATCCCAAGTATCTTGTTACTTCAACTGCTTGAAATCCAAGCCTTTATAATGTATTTTTAAAAAAGAAGAAGAAAGAAACTTACATATGGGAATAGGCCTTTTAAGGCAATATTCCTGATTAACCCCTATACAGTTATATTAATGTTATGTGTTATCCCCACAAACATAATGTAATGTATTCTTGATGTTACAGCCCCCTGAAGAAGGCCTTTTAAAAAATCTCCATAGGCCAAAATGCGTTGGGCGTGATTTAATAAAGTATCTCAGCATTCCAAGAACCTGTTTCTCTCCCCTTTTTTTGACCTAAGTGGATGCTCTCCTCCTTTTGGTTCAGTGGTTTCCAGCATTAAGTCCGCAGATGTTGTCAGACTACAACTCCCATCCTCCCTGACTATAGGCCATGGTGTCTGAGAGCCACAGCTGGAAAATCACATTCCTCACGGCACAGGGACCTGATTTGGAGTGCTGGCTTGTGCTGCTCTGTGTTTCACCATACATACACAGACTCCTGTCTGAAGCCATGAAGAATCACAGCCAGTCAATGCCATCAATACTAAAATAGGTCGACCCATAATCTGACTAAGCATGAGGCAGTATCCTATGTTCCTATGGTGCTATATATCCATATGAATTTTATAATTATAAATATACAATTAATTCCATTGTTCTTCTATAATTGTTATTTGAAATTTACTTTCCCAGTTAAGTTCATTCTTATTTCTATAATTTGATAGGTTCAGAAGGTTATTTATTATAAATTTTGGTAACATTCCCTTTTGCTGTTCTTTTTGGAAAAGTACCTTTTCAAATTCAGTTAATGGTCTATATACATCTATAGTTCTAGCCAATTGAGTAAGGCAGTTCCTAATCCAGAAAAAAAATCAAAGATAGATAAATCATTCTCAAAGTCTATTATTTTACCATTATTTATTTAACAAAACAACAAAAACAAAAACACTTCTGCTAGCATCTTCAAATATCTTAAACTTGCACAGCATTTGCAATGTGTGTTCCACATTCACCAGGTTCTACCACACACACGCAGCAATTACACAAACTTGTTGTAGGCCTTTTGTAGTTTTTCAGAAAAGGGGCATGTTACTAGAGCCAGGCATATTAACTGGAAACTGATATGTTCTGGGATGGAAACTCTAGTTCTTGCTCTGGTTATCCTGAGGCGTTAAGGCTATTCTTCACCTGACCTCACACATGGAGGATTTTCAGTTTACACCGAAGAGATGGGATCAGGCACTCCAATGATCTCCTACCTCCAATTAGGATCAGGACTGTGGTGCTGGGGGGAGGGAGAGAAGTCCCTGCCCTGTGCCATTTTCCCAAAGACAAACATGTGAAACCTGTACAAAAACCTATGAGGGGGCTATTATGATGCAATGAAAAATCCCCCCTCCTCCAGTGCCACAGTCTTAATCAGATGGGGCGGGGGGGGGGGGGAGCGGCTGAGAGTTTAACACACACACACACAGAGGAGGGGTCATCCACATCAAATCTAGTCTTGCCCTTAGAAGTTGCCAGATTCACATTATCCATTTTTATACTTTTATAACTGGCAATTCTGATAATTAGTTAACAGGGTTTGTTTGCAGTGCACCATTAAAAGCCATGCCCTTAAGTATTATTTCAAACTTTAAATAGCTGTACATGCAGCTTATTATAATACTGGGGGCGGGGAGTGGAAGGAAGGAGAGAGGAGAAACCAAAGGGGGGGGGGGAGAGAAAAGAAGCTTTACACAGTGTCCTCTGTAACAGCAAACTCTGCTATCACCTGATTTTTAGTCATAATGCTTCAGTGTCAACACTGATAACAACAAGTTGCTTGCAACATCTTCTAACAGCCATTTGTTAGCAACATGGAAACTATTGGCAGGAATTACAAAGAAGTCCTTTTTCCCTCTAAGGTATTCTTGCTTCCCACGCTTCCTCTGAAGCGCTGGAAGTGGCCAAACATAACTACAAGCCAGCTGTAGAACCTAGCCCTAAGGTGACATGGAAGAAATCCATTTCTTGAAGCTTTGACTAATGGCCCATTCTGTATGCTTACCGTCCTTTTAAGCACCGTATTAGGTGAGTAGACATGGCACTTTCCCCATCAAATCATTCCCAATGGAACCATTTTTGAATCTTGATTTTAAGAATAAGCCCCAGAAATTAATCTTAAATAGTCTTGGATTAAACACAGAGTAAACATAAAGCCATAGCAATTCAATATTATTGTACCACGACTTGTTAGCAAAGTCCAAATCCGGCACATTTTTTTTTCACACAGCAGTTCTTCTGCTGAGTAGGAAACGCAAAACACCGCAGCTGTTTTTACTTATAAGAGCCAACACAGCATAGCAAGAGGGTGCACGATATACAGGCCAGGCTTCAAATCTCCACTGAGCACTATTGCTCACGTGGTACCCTGGGCTCATTCACACACACGCCGCCTAACCTAGTGCAGGGGTTGGGGTGAGGATAAAAGGGGGAAACTTCACGAATGCCATCTTAAGTTCCTTAGAGGAAGGGTGGAACACAAACGTGATCAATATGACACAAGAAACAAAGGAGAGCCCTGCTACACAGGACTCTAGCATGGACTTTGTACTAGATGGACTGCACCATTTTTGAATTGGGAGCCACTTCGGCAAAACAACAACAACAACAGTGTGACAGCCATCCTTCCCCACCACCCATAGTATCTGTCTCATTTCTATCCCCACCCGCATCTATCTCCTTGCTCCTCCCACCCTCCAGGGTCTATCTCCCTCCTCCCCATTATCTATGTCTCCCTCCCTTTTCCCCTGCCCGCCCACCACGTTTGTCTCCCTCCCTCCTCCCCACTGCTGCCATTGCCCATTCTGAAGAATGGGCAAGTCCTCTGAAGAGCTGTGTTGGCTGGAAAGTCCTCTTCAAAGAGGTGGCTACACCAAATGCCTGGCTCCGAGGGGTCCTTCCCCAGAGACAAGCATTGTGGGAGGAACAGTGCCCATGGAAATCGACTATACTGGGGATGATCTCCTGGGATACCCTGCCTCCCACAACGTGAAGGAGTTCAGCTCATGCACCTGAGTGTTAGCAAGCTGCCAGTGGATCTCTCGCAAGCCACAAGTGGCCCACATGCCTTGAGGTAAAGCCCTCCAATCCTGTTTCCCAACGCTTCTGGAAAGCACACAACCAGAATGTGAAGGCACATAGGCTGCGTTGGGACAACACAACAACCACCGATGTTTTTAGGAGTCAGCTGTCAGTGGGTTTGTCAACGGCTGCTATTTGTGTCATCTGTCGGGCAATTTCAACCCCACGGTTGACTTTTCCAGCAGTAAAACAACTGGAGAAGCACAACTGGCTGCAGAGTTGACTTCTCGCACAATCGGTGGTTTCTGTGTTGTCCGAACCAAGCCAGTTGTTTTTCTGACCCGTTAATTTTTTCACCTGACTACAGAGTTCCCAGGCAAGAGCAGCCAAAACCAACACAGCTCGCAGAGGCTGCTGGGATAGCACTGGGAGGACTGAGGGAGGGAGAGAGGGGTGGGAACTGTGTCAGTCAAATGCCAGGTTGACTATTACTTTACTCAACACCAGACCCAACCACCCACAGTTGTATAGGAACATGTTGGCTGAATTCGGACAACACATTAAATAACGGGGGGGGGGGGGGGGCAATCGTAAGTTGTGTTGCTTATTGTGTTATGTGGAGGGTAACACGCCGCTCACAAACTACTGACGGTATGCTATTCCGCCCAAATAAGCAACTGAGAGAAACTGGCTTGCAAGTTGTTTAGCTTGAAGCCAGTTGTTTAAAGTGTTGTGTGGAGGGGTGAGTGGGTTAATGGCGTGTGGCAAGTGGGTTAAAACACAAGTCCATAGAAGCAGGCGACAAGAGCAACAGCTGCCACTCTGCTACAACTGGTGCAACTTGCAAAGGCTGCTGGGATAGAACTGGGAGGACTGAGGGAGGGTGGGGAGAGGGGTGTTGAGAGGGGTGGGGGCTGTGTCAGTCAAATGCTGGATTGACTCAACACCAGCCCACTCAACGCCAGCCCCAACCACCCACAGTTGTGTAGGAATATGTTGTGTGAGGAGTACCCAATTACTATTAAACCAATTTAAGTCTGCACTTCACTTAAACTGTTTATCTACATTGTTCAACTTGAAGAAGTAGTCAAACAGCATGAATTGGGCAAATGAGCAGAGATACTTTTACACCTAATAAATATTCATTTTGCATTTAATAAGTTACGATGTTTTTCACTGCACAGATGAAGTTGTCAGCCTGCTTTTCTGTTTTCTTGTCAACTTCAAATATCTCACATTTAGGCTTTGGCTCATTTTCACTCTCCTCTTCTTTTCACGTCTTCTCAGAAGAGCCTTTCCTTTGGATCTGTTTCCCAACTAACTAGATTTTAGTAGATGCAGCCTTGTTCACTTAGCCCCCCTTATTTTAATGTAATGAATAAAGCAGCTACCCCTTCAGGCAAATACACCAGACGAAAAATATGTGCACCAGAGTAGTTAAGGTGGAAATGGTTGTGTGAACAAGGGCCAACATTCTTAAGTGCCAGATGTCTCCATTCCATAGTCACTCCCATAAAGCTCTCTCATTAAGCTTATTAATGAGAGTTCACCACTGAAGGTATTAATTTGTTAAAAATGGAACAGAGAGGAACAAACAAAAAATATATCACATGAAATTAATGTCTGACTAGCCGTAAGCAGTTGAGCATTACCAATTTTAGAATGCAGCTCACTGGGAGAAGAAACACCGCCCTTTTCAAAACATTTGACATCTAATATCATACCTAAGCATCCATACATTATATTTAAAAAGGCAGTGGGAATTCATGCAACAGAAGAAGCAGTATATGTCTGCATAAGGTAGCTGGTGAGGTGTAATGGCCAAGGGCAGTCCCACAGATTATGATTTCTCTGGGAAACTGATCACTGTAGCCCCAGATTCTTCATGATACATGTTTGCTGCAGGAGACATCCCATGCATTCTAAAAAAAAGCCCATGGACATCTTCCAGATGGCGGTTTGAAGACTTTTTCAAGATCCTCAACTTTCTGTATTTGCTGTTGGGGAAAATTGATTGGTGTTTCCTGAAGCAATCAATCGGCCGGAACCAATGCCGCCCCACCCACTACTAGAGTGGGCCGATTCCGGTCCATGCATGGCCAGCCCTGTCACTTCTGGTCTGCAAGTGGCCCCTACCGCTGGTGGAATGGTGATTTAGCAGTTCCAGAGGCAAGCCCTGAAATGAGCAGCAACTATCATTTCTAGAAGGGGTCAAGATGGTGGAGCTCCAAACAAGGGATCTAGGGTCCGCCCCTAGGCTCCCATTCGCAGTGACTGTGGCAGTAATTGTTTTCAATGGGAGTCGAGAAAAGGGGGGACCTTCTTAAAATGACATGATGGAGAATCAGGCAAGTATGGAATGGAAACAGAGCACCCCCAAGTGTCAGCTCAACACTTAAAACCCTGGGGATCACCTTGCTAAGGAGGAGATCTTGAGCCCTTTTCCACACCTGTCTATGGTTGTCAAAGTTCCCTATATTCAGTCCCATCTTGTCAATTACTGTGTATGTTTCATACTGCAGTCAGTTCCCTTTGACAACTGAAAACATCCAAGGCAATAGACAAGGCAAGGCGATATATATATAGATATAGGTATATAGATATATTTGACAGCCGCAAGTGCGCACTTGCACAACTGCGAAATGCTAACAAAATAATAATTATAAAAAAGCTTATGAAGATGTTTGAGCACATTCCTGGGGCCAAAAAAAACAAATGAATATATATCCTGGCCCCATTTTAGCAAATGTCAGGCAGGGAACAAAAAAAAATAAGCCAGGGAACGAAAACAGGGTCACGATCAGAGTGGGGAGGAGGACAGGACAGGCAAACAAGTCAGGTTCTGCCACAAAGTCCCCTGGGATACATGTCGGAGCCAGCTAGAAGACCAAGAGGGAAGGAAGAGGAGAACAGCCTACATTAAGCTCAATTGTCTGCCAGGCTCACTGTGTTTTGTTCATCAGGATGGGTTGTGAAAGTTATCATATTCCGACAAGATACTGAGTATTCCAATATGAAGCTAAAACAAACTAAAAACTTTCACAATGTGCAAGTTGAGAAGTTGTTCCTTGTCTATCTCTATTTTTATAAAGTATAGAATACAGGTTAATGTAAAAAGTGAGTTGAGGAGCTAATTATATTTCCCTACACCAAAAAATAATTCATGGGTAGGAGTCCACAACTCATTGATAGAGTATATCGTTTGCATACAGATGTGTCAGGTTCAATTTCCGGCACCTACAGTTAAAAGGGTATCTGCTAGCAAAGTCTCAGGTAAGGAAGAAAAAAATCCATGCTGGAACCATGAAGAGCCCCTTCCCCTGGAGTAGGTAGACAAATGACCTGAGTTAGTATAAAGCAATGCAATATGTCCAAATTGAAAACATAAAGCCTCACAAATGAAGAACAAATGAAGCTGAGATGATCCTCTACCATGTATCACTAATAGTTCATCTGTACAAGCCATGCTTCACAATTGATGCTCTGGGTAGGCAGGCAGCAGCAAGCCACAGGAGCAATGGCAAGGCATCACAGGGAAAGGCTTCAAAGAAAGCCCCACATTTCCATAGGAGCAAAAGCTACAGGTAGACCGACTTGCACACAGTCTCAGCTTTGTGAAAGCCACTATGCCACATGGTGGTGGGTCAAGGTGGGCATGGGACAAAAATGCATTCGTCATGTGGATCCCATAGATGACGTGAATTCTCTCTGTGCCAGTATTAGTTGCCACAGTGCTATCATTTCTATACATTGCACAGATCCCTAAGTAGAACTACCAGAAGCTGGAAATGGTTTCTGGCAAATCCCACCTAGCTGGCATAACATGCAGTCGAGCCCTACCAATGCCCAGAGCTGGAGACATTCTTTGGTGCCAGAGCCCAACACTTTAACTGTCCACTTAAGTATTTAAAAGCTATGCTCATCACCATGGCATTCAAGTGCCTCCAGGGTTCTGCCCGCACTACAAAGTTTATTATTAATCCAATGACTACACCCTTCAGCCATTATTAAATATGATTCGGCAATCAGTTACTGTGTCAGCAGCATTTGATACCTAATTTAGAAAGTGCAATTGTCCTACAGCAGAACTGACCGCTGCTCACCAATCTGCTCTGGTTTCCATGAGAAGGGGAGCCCCACATTCCATCCAGAAATATACTGCATATAAAACAAGGCCAACATATTTTAACTTAGGCTTTTTTCATGAATGTTTAAGTTCATGAGTTTTAGCATACCTTGGCCCTTCAGTTTTCTCTTCCTGTGCTCCTGCCCTACAGAAAATTTCTGTACTGCAGTGTGGGTGCTATACTGAGAGCTCTTCTTTCTTGCTTTTAAAGAGCATATCCCCAAAAGGAAAGGGGCTGCTATGCACACTGCAGTATTATCTGTCTCATGGGGGGGGGGGGGGGGGAGGGAGAGTCTAGACTGGACAAAGATAAAAACAAATTTTGAATGCGTAATGTCCAACAATTAGCAGGAGAAAGAATTGAACAGGAAAAATTGGAAGCCTCACCAACCCTCCACAGGGTCATCTCTACCTTCCTGAACTCAAGCCAATAAGCACAAAATGAGCAAACAGCAAGTGATTCACTCCTTCTTCATCAATGTTTTCTAGCTCCCATCCTAATTATAAAGATAAACTGGATTAAGCTGTACTTAGAATTTGTTCAGATAGGACAATTTAACTCCAATGCACAACAACTGTGTTAAAATTGATAGCATGGTTCATTTGGATATACAAAGAACCCAGGTTCAAGTCAGTAAGCAGTGAAGCTTACTGAGCAGGCCTCGGGCAAGTCACACAGTTCAAATTCTAAGTGGTGCAACAGATCCCCAGATAAGAGTCCATTAGTAGGAAATATTTACATCAGGCTACTATGAATCAGTACGATATAACACCCATAGTTATTATGAATCTTCAGAGTAAGATATGGCACCCATGGAAGGGTTGGCTGGAGCTAGCATTGAACAAATGCAGTGTGACATTGATCACAAGGGGAAGAGGCATTTGTATACAAATGCATGGTTTTAGAGTACACTTTAACTCTTCTCTACAAAAAGGATGAATAATCCAAGCCACCAGGTTCCCTAAGGGTGGGTGACATCCAAGCTACTTTTGGGAGATCAATCAGGGCTCAGGACAGCTATATCTGACAGAACACCTCTCCCGACCTGAACATGGACACTATGATCAACATCTGGGGCTCTCCTCCAAATGAGGTTCGGAGGGTGGCAACAAGAGAGGGGGCCTTTTCAGTGGTGCCCCCCCCCAACTATGGATGGAATGAGCTCCCCACTCAGGCCCACTTGGCGCCAACACTGTCATCTTTTCAGTGCCAGGTTAAAACTGTCTTCTACTCTCAGGCATTTAATGGCATATGATGGGGCATTTCTGCCAGCCATCTAAAAAGGTCTAATATTCTACTGAAACTGTTTTTAGTGGTCTGAATTGTTTTAAATGTTGTATATTTATACTCTTATGCTTATGAATTGTTGTAAACCGCTGAGAGAGCTTTGGCTGTTGGGTGGTACAGGAATGTTAAAATAATAATAATAATAATAAGGATGCAACAGTCTCTAAGGTAAAGCCAAGCCTGGGGCCCATAGCCAGCAGACCATTCTGTAACAAAGAGAAACAGGTAGGGAAGAGAAGATGCGAGTCAAAAGCATGGGAAGCAGATTCAAACAGGCCTTAGATCAAGAAGGATAACAATCCTAAATCTATGGTAACAGGTTACCCATGAAACAACCAGGCCTAGGGATAACGGGGGGGGGGGGGGAGGGGGGGCTCAATAAGCGTGGTGAGTCACATCTTGCAAGGACCTGGCTAACCTGACTCAGGAGATGATAGAGCCGAAGAGATCCGGGAAGCAAACCAGGAAAAACAGGCTGCTTCCAAAGTTTCCATGTTGATGGGGGCTTTGGCCACTGCGCCCACCAAATTGACGCTCCAGCCCCACAGACCTGGCATCTGATCACAGCCTAAAACCTTTGAGAAGTACTACTCCGGAATAGCTGTCATGAGTAAAGATGTCGCTGTTTTACAGCCCTGGCCAGACAGACTCTCCCATAACAACCGGGAGCTCATGAAAGGGAGAGCAAACAAGGATGTGTCAGTCCCACACAATGTTCTTGGCTTTTTAAAAATTCACACTGATACGATCTCAAATGTAGGACTGAGGAGCCTGAAGCTGTATATTACGATGCAGAAGTGGAAGAGCCGCAAACCTGCTTCTTGCTGTCAGGCATCTGAAGGGGCAGTTTCCAGGAAGCAACCTTCATACCTGTCTTAGCCTCTTATCTCCCACCAGCAGAAAAGTTTCATCTGAACTCCTTATAGGTTTTCCCAGGGAAGAAAGGGGTGGAGCAGTGGCTTGGAACTGATACGGTCACATAGTTAAGTTTCAAACCACAGCTAGAGCCTCTGGAAAATTTCTACCTGACAGAGCATAAGTGGCAGCCAGTTACTTATAAACTGCACAATGGTCCACAAATTGGGCAGAGGAAGTGTGCTTCGAGGGGCGTGTGTGCAGATTACACCAGACTGCTGCAGGTCTACTCCATGCTATACCTATTGCAACCATAAGAGAACACCAGCTGTGTAAAATGATTTAAATCTGAATCAGACCCTCCAACAACCAGTCCCAACCAGATATCCACCCCATTTAAGTTCTTTGAGTCCTTAACAGGAAATCTGATGCAAATCCAGAGGATGTGACAATTCAAGCCACTTAACCAACACGGGTTTTTCTTTTTTACTTCAGTTGGTCTAGCCAACAGAAGGAATTGCAAACTAAGGTTTGTGTCATAGACTCTGTTCAGACAACATGGTAAGCCACAGTGATTAAGCATTCTGAGCTAAATTATGGCTTAGCGTGTCATGTGAACTATAACTTAGTGTGTCATGTGAACCATTCCTAACCATGGCAGCTCCATAACCACGGCTTAAACAGGCTCACTAACCATTTATTGTAAAAGGGTTAGCAGCCTAACCATGGCTTAGCGTGTTGTCTGAAGAGGTCCATACAGTAGCTGTTAAATGAGCCCTATCAGTGCCCAGAGCTGGAGACATTCTTTGGTGCCAGAGCCCATCACTTTAACTGTACACTTAAGTATTTAAAAGCCATGCTCATCACCAGCCAATAGGGACCCACTGCTTCAATGTATGAAAAGACATATTCCCCATATCTTGGAGGAGGGGGAGGGGGAGAGAGAGAAAAAAGAAGATGATCATCAGAGGAAACCACCAATCCAAAAAAGAAGCAAGGAAAAATGTCTGGAAAATTGATTTTCTTCTTCTTTTCTAGTTCACCATGAAAACAGTGGGACAATATCAGAAGGGACTATAGGGGCCAATCGTGGCCTCTTCTTCCTAGGAGCACAGGACAAGGTGGATTGGAAGGCACTTATTGGAAACAAGAGCCACTACAAGTTCATTGAGGCTTCTGTGTATACCATGCTTTGTGTAGAGGATGGCAATTAAATCTGTACTGTGTTCTATGTCTTCTCTATAAGCAGAACAGTTGCATACCATCTTCCCAGTAAGACAGCCAACTAAGGCACAGCCTGGATGTACAAAGCATAGAGAAATACGAACCGTTTTGCATAAAAATTTAATAATCAAACAGAACTCTCCGCCAGTATTGCCAGAAGGTTTCAACAAGAAATCCAGCACTACTGAGAACAGGGTCACATTTAGTTTGACAAAAACAAGATTGAAGTTTACACAAATGTGCCAAACCAAGTTTTACAGTAGGCACAGGAATTAAGTTGAGCTATTTTTACAGAGCAAGAACAAAAACAATTTATCAAAACACCATTTGGCTGCATTCTTTTCTATTCTAGAATTTAATTTACATAAGTTCACACTTTGGGATGATCGGTTTTAATCAATAAACAGTGGTTCAAGCTTTATTTTCTCTAAAACCATATTTCTATAACTACCTCTGCAGTAGCAAACAAAACATTTTGGAATAATTCTCATGGGATGTGCAAACTTTTCCATTCAGAGCAAATTACAACACACAGGCAAAAATGAACTCGGCTGCAATTAAAGTTGTCAGACCATGTTTAACTACATCTTAATCTAATCTATTTTATTTTATACAATCCTGCATCTGGATCTCATTTCCTGAATTCCTGTAGGTATTCTAGGTCACTTTTAAGAACTCTTTCAAGTAAAGAAAGTTCAACAAGTCTACCTTAATCTAAAGCCTCTTTTTAAAGAAAAAAGAAAAAAAGAAAAAAAGAGGAGGGGAGAGAAAATGTTGAAAGAAAAACAGCCGACCAAGGAAATATTTTACCCTATCTCTTAATCTTTCTTGAAGTCAAAGAGCACTAGCCCCTTCCAGGAGACAAAGGATAGTAGTTAAACAACACTTTACATCTGACACCCCTAAAGTGCTTTTCAAAGCTTAAGGGTGCAACCTTCAGTTATCCTGGGGCAGGAGCTGCATCATCCCCATGCAGCTACCCAAAGCGAATTTTACTATCACCTTTTCCCCCTTGGACTTCTCCCAGGAATACACATCCCAATTCAGTTCCCTATCTATGCTGCCAGTGCACTATCGCACAGCCCCTCACCTTTAACTCCACTTCAGCTATGCCAAACATCTATGTAAGCATTACTTCCGGCTCCTTCCAAGCTGAACTGCTCCCAGCTCCAACATGGGTATTGGCTGAACAGACTACTCAGCAGGGATGAGAGGAAAAGGAGGGAGGGGAAAGACCAGGTTTCTAGCCAAATTAATTTACATGTCAAGCATTTAAAGAGGCTGGATACAATTTCCCTGCCTTAGATCAACCAATCCCAACCGCAAAACACTGATCGACAGGGAAAGTTCCTATTCATTTCGACGCTTCCCCCTTGCCGTTTATATTTATGTATTTATACGTGCACACCTGAGCTGTGTTATTAAACAGTACATCTGCAATCACATCAGGGAAACACACACCCAAATAAGGCAAGCAATGTTTGTTCCCTCTCCTCCTCGAGCATAAAATGTGCATTAAAAAGAGGAACGCACATGAGCACATTGAGAAAGTTTTGCCTGAAAGGCAGCCAGAGTGCAGGTATTGTTATGGAAATGGCCTTCCCCACAGGGCCAGGCAGAGAGGCCTTGTCACTGTCAATAACGGGTGCTGTGAGATAAGGAGGCAAGATCAGCATTAGGCCCCCAAGCCACAAGGAGGAAACCGACACAGAGGACCCGCCCATCCTCCCATCACCCAAATACCATGCACAAGTGATAGAAGGCAATGTAACAACTATAGCGCAATCAGATTTGGGGCCGCTGGGAGTCCCTGTGAGTGACCAGAGAAACCCCAATAATTCTCCCCACTCCATTTTACAGGGTGGGTGGGGTGGAGATACATCTCCAAGCAAAGCCAGATCCAGGAAAAAAGCCTAACACTTTGCATAAGACAGGCACACAAATACACACTCCCCAAACCTCTCCCTCCAAAGGCAGCATGATTCCCCTGGAAAGTAAAGGCCCCACCATGCCCACCAATACCATTATTACCCAAATCACCACAGATGTCCAAAGCAGCCGTCTTGCCCCCCCTCAACCAAGACTTACAGAATTAACCCCCCACCCACCCCATCCGACCCACCATGCTCGTCATCGAAATCCATAGGAATGGGAAAAGAAGGGTACGATGCAAGTGAACAGGTGAGGGAAACGGTTTGGGACCTAGGCATATACAAGTGTATAGACGTGAAAATGTCTGAAAAGGTGGGAAAAAGCAGACATTGTACACCCAGATCTGAGGTAGCACAGAACCCCTTAACCCGAGTTGTGAAAGGGAACACCAATGGAGGGCAAGGCTCCAAGGAAGTGGTAAGGAGCAACCCGTGTGAGACGAAAGGGTTCACATGAACACACAAGCTCAAAACACATGCACACACACACACACACACACACACCCCTGGATTTCACGACAACAAAATCCAAATGAAAGTGGTAGAAGGGAGCTGCTGGTCCTGGGCACCCTGCCCCCCCCCCAAAAAAAACCCTGAGAACTCAATGGGAAGTTTATGGGATTAATAGTCTCCCATGATAGTCTCCCATAATAGCCTCCTTTCCCCACAAAACTGCAATGACACCGATAACAAACATGGGGGTTCCAGTTCTCACTGTAAGTCCAGTTGGTTGTAATAGAGGGTTGAATAACACATGGTGCCGCCCCCCATCCCAGAAAAAAATAACTAATGTGGGGAAAGAAAGAGGTTCCTTCAAGAAAGGATCCCCACTTCTCCTGTAGGATACTGGTGGGATGCAGTCAGTTGGGTGGGATAAGAATTCCCTCCCCCACCTTCAAATCCCCACCAGAGCAGGGAATTGTATCTCTCTAAGGAAACTGAGGCTGAAATCCTAAGCACACTTACTTGGAAGTCTTAGTGAATTCCATGGGATTTACGTGAGAGTAAACACAGGATGCTGTGGCTCAAGGTCTCACAGTTTGATTCCAAACCTGTGCCTACAAACCCTGGGGGTCTTTCACTAGAGTGAGAGCACCAATGGGAGGGACGTGTCTTGCCCTCCACAACTACAAAGTTCCCCCCTCCCGACAAGTCTGAAAGTAGAAAAGTGACATGCGCCCCCACCCCAATAACCCAATGACAGGATTAAATGAGTCTTCTTCTGACCTTGTGTGGTTTCCCTCCGCGCATACACTATGAAAGCAGTAAGCATGAACAAATTCTAACCCCCCTTCTTTTTCTTAAATCTCCTTCTGGGGGAATTTCACTGGGAAAGAAAGAAAACGAGGGAAGAAAACCTTCCCTCAAATATTGAGAAGGGAGTAGATGAGGCAAGCAGGCGTTATTTCCCTGTGGAACATACATGTCCCCCCCACTGGCCTTTTACAAAAATGTTGTTGGGGGAGAAGACGGAACAGAGGGCCGCAGGGCTAAGACGCACATAAATTCACACACAGCGATTAGTACTAAGTAACAACAACCCCCCCTCCCCCAAAACACACACTTCATAAGGAACAGGCATAATTTCTGCAAAGAGGAAGATGATAATTCAAACCCTCTTACCCACCCACCCAAGAATGTAGTTGTTAGGGGGAGAAACAGGAAATCCTGGAGCCCCCATTAGATAAGAAGCCGGAGAAGGGGTGTGCAGAAGAAAAAGGATGGCAAGTCCGCTTCTAAGGGAACCCCCTCCCCAAAATAATGGCTGAACCATTATCAGATATAGCCCCCCTCCTTTCCAGTCACACACACACACTAACCTAACTATAAGAGTAGGGGGAGGAGGCGAGGGGGAAGAGGGAAGAAAGCTCTGTACTCGATTATGAAAGGGGGGGTGAGAAACAGGGTTTTCCCTGTTCCTTCCCCAGGCCAGAGCTACTGAATATTGGGGTTGCCAAAAGCAAGGGAAAAGAGAGGTTCTCATCCTCCCTCATTTTCTCCCTTCCCCTTGTCAGTGTATAAAGTCCTGAAAAGTTTCCCACGAGCTTCAAATATAGTGTGTGCGTGTGTGTCTTCTGGAGGGGGGGCAGAGAGGAAGAAGAGAAATCAAGAACAGAAGCAGATATGTTTTGTGGGGGGGGGAGAGGAACACACAGCACAGGACACACACACACGGTTTTCCTGGAACACTTCTCCCCACCCCCACCCCAAAATAAAACTGGGAGACTTTTAAAAAAGAAGGGGGTTACTCTAGGAAAAGGGGCAGGAAAAAAGAGAGGGGAGGGCTGTTGAGAAGGGGAGGTAAATGAGGGGGGAACATAGAAGAGGCTCTCTACTTTGGGGGTCATTTTAACATTCCTCTATCATAAACAGGAGCACTGTCAAATGGGGGGGGACATTGGTGTTGTTATAAAATGGGGGTACAAAAAGAGAAAAACTCAGGAGAGAAACCCCCCCCTCACACACACACACAGGCACTCTGTCCAGCTATTTCTCCTTTTGTACATTTCTCCCTCCCTCTCTATAAAATTAGCTGGCTATTAAAAGGGGGGGAGATATTACTCAAGGGAGATGGGGGGGAAGAGAAAGAAAAAGCAGCAGCAGACACACACTTTGTGTGTGTGTGTGTATTATTTCTTACTCTCTCTTTATAAAATCGCGGGACTGCTAAAAGAGGAGCGGGGGGGGGAGATTGTATGGTTTGTTTGGGGAGGTTACAGGAAAAACAGCAGAAAGAAAACAAGAGACACCCCCCTATCACAACTTACATTTCCTAACACTTCCCCCCCCCCCTTTATAAAATTAGGGGACTGCTAAAAGAGGAGCTGGGAACAGGATCCGGTGGTTTGTTTGTTTGTTTGTCTTGGGGGAGGGGGAGGGCAGGAAAAAGAGCAGAAAGAAAACAAGAGACCCCCCTAATCACAAGTTACATTTCCTAACACTTCCCCCTCCTTTCGTCTTTCTCAAATTGGGGGGGGGGGGACACTATTCAAAGACAGGGGAAGAAGAGAGGGGGGCGTCAAATAAAAGTGCGTCCAGACCACTAATCATGAAAGAATCAGAGGGGACAACAACCCCCCCCCCGTTATTATTATTATTATCATCATCATCATCATGAGCACCCACTTACTCTTTTCCCTCCCTGTTTATAAAACGGGCGCTTGGGGGGGGCGCCCCAAGGGAGGCGGGGCTGCTGTTGTTTTGGGGGAGGGGGTCTTTTGGGGAGGGGGGTGCGAAGCGGCTCCTCCATCCCGGGACAAGCCGCCTCGGCGGCGGCGCCGCCATCTTGTTGGGATCGATGAATTGAACAAAGAGGATCAATTTCTGATCGCGGCGGCGGCGGCGGCGGCGGCGGGTTATCGATGGGAGGGAGGCGGCGAGGCCGGCGGACAGGGCCGGCCGCCGCCGCCGCCGCCGCCGCCGGGTGGGAGCCGGGCTCTGAGGGGGAAGCGCGGCTGGGGAGAGACCGGAGAGGAGGAGGAGGAGGAGGAGGAGAGGAGGGGAGGGGGCGGCGGCGCTGCTGCTGCTGTTTCCACGGGAGACTTTTCCCCCCTCAGGGGGGCCGGGACGGTTTCGGAAAGGGAGGGGGCGAGGAGCCCCCCCCGGGAGAAAAAAAAACACCTCAGGGAGTGGGGGGAAGGGGGCGTGGGGGGCAGGGGAAGGGGGTCGAGGGGAGGGGAGGGGACGCGACCCACGCGCGAGCGGACCCCGAGCCTGACCTGCAGCTGCTGTAAATCAAAGCGCTTCCAATATTGAAACATCGATCCCACATTGGCCGCCATCTTGAGACATATTGAGACAGAAGTGAGCGGCGGATCGAGCGAGCGAGAGAGAGAGAGAGAGAGAGAGAGGGGGGGGCTGGAGAGTGCACGAGGAGGAGGAGGAGGAGGAGGAGGAGGAGGAGGGAAGGGGAGAGAGAGAGAGAGAGAGAGAGAGAAAAGAGGGAGGGAGGAAGGAGCGATACACACACACAGGCCGGCAGCGGAGCGGGGCGAGGCCAGGCGGAAAACCCGGACGCAGGAGGGCGCGCGGAATGGCGGGCTGGCTGGAGAGGGATTTCATGTCGCCTGAGACCTGTTTTACGTTTTGGGGGTGGTTTCCCCCCCCCCCCACATGACCCCACTTTGCTTCGCAAACGACAACTGTGCCGTTTTAGACTTTCTCTGTAGATTTAAATTAACATTTCCCCCCTCCTACTTGACTGAGGACTTGGATATTAAACTGTTATTGCCCCAAAATATAGATACTGGTGTGTGTGTGTGTGTTTGAGTATATATAAAATTCATTACATTTATATACTGCCCCAATAGCCAAAGCTCTCTGGGCGGTTTACAAAGATTAAAACATTGAACATTTAAGAAAACAGATATACAAAATTTTAAACCCATAAAAACAAAACAGATAATATACAAAGACAATATTATTTAAACGGATATTGATCTGGGGTCAGTTAGAAAATTCAACATATGTACACCAACACACCACATATGAGTGTGCGTGTATGTGTATATGTGTGTTACCTTTATTATACAAGTGTGTGTGTACACACATACAAACATATATTCACACACACTTATATAATAAATATCCGAGACATATACACTCACATACACGCTTATGTAATAAATCTAACAGACATACTCACACATACATGTGTGTTGCGCACACATACGTATATAATACATATACATAATATAACTCATATAATAAATATACATAGTATAATATAATAAATATATAATACATATACATTCATATACATATGTACACACATAGATATATCAATGCACACCCGTGTGTATCTGTATATGAGGCTATACGCCTAGTACATTTATTATATAAGCGTGTGTATAGCGTATTACATACAAAAATAACTTTCTGGAAGGAAAGATCAAAGCGGCTTACAATTAGAAGAATGAAAATACCATCCAT
The DNA here is from genome assembly GCA_029215795.1 of Anniella stebbinsi. Lineage (NCBI taxonomy): Eukaryota > Metazoa > Chordata > Lepidosauria > Squamata > Anniellidae > Anniella > Anniella stebbinsi. The sequence continues at coordinate 30,601,260 of JARDYH010000009.1, read as the reverse complement.
TACCAGCATAATAATGTTGTAGGCATTTCTATACCCTATTTTGATTTGCAAAAATAAAACACAACAGAAAACTCTTTACATGGGTTTCTTCTGGAACTTTTGTATGGACTTAAAAGTAACTTTCTTCCACTAGAATATTAGGTATACATTATGCAATTATTATACAATGAGTATATAATGTGTATGTCATATATATATATATGCAAAGATTATATTGCGTATTACAAAGATCTTTGCAAAGATATATATTGCATATTACATATATAAATAGCACTTTGGGAGAAGTCAAAGCATGTTACAGTATGAAAAATAAAAATACAATTAATTATAAGCACAATTCTATAAATTTTATATTTCCATTTGTCTTTGTAAAAGGGAGATAGAAAGGTATGCAATATTATTTAAAACTTTCAGTGTAGACTGAAATTAACATTTTCTACTTGCAGATTATCTATGTATACATAGAACCAGTATGGTATAGCAGAGATCTGGGTTCTAGTCCTCACCCACCATGAAGCTAACTGGGTGACTTTGGGCCAGTCACTGGTTCTCAGCCTAACCCACCTCACAGGGGTGTTGTGAGGATAAAATAGAGAGGAAGAGGATTACGTCGCCTTTGGTTCCTTGGAGGAAAAGACAGGAAATAAACGTAGCTAACAAGCAAATAGAAAACAAAAACAGTCTACAGTAAAAACACAAATGCTCACAAGGTGGCACAAAACAGAATTATAAACAACAATGTCATATAAGAATATAAGAAAAGCCATGGTGATTCAGACCAAAGGCCTATCTAACCTAAGCGTTCTCCCACTCATATTCCCCAGTATACTGCCTCCAATACCAGAGATAGCACATAGTCATCAGGACCAGTAGCCATTGATAGCCTTCTCTCCCAGGAATTTATCCACCCCCATTTTAAAGCCATCCAAATGGGTGGCCATCACTACATCTTGTGCTAGTGAGTTCCATAGTTTAACTCTGCGCTGTGTGAAGAAGTACGTCCTTTTATTTGTCCTGAATCTCCCACCAATCAGCTTCATGGGATGACCCCGTTGGGTCCTAGTATTATGAGAGAGGGAGAAAAATGTCTCCCTATCCACATTCTCCACACCAGGCATAATTTTGTACAACTCTATCAGGTCTCCCCTTAGCCTCCTTTCTTCCAAGCTAAACAATCCCAGCTGTTGTGACCTATGGGAGACGCTCCAGCCCCTTGATCATTTTAGTTACCCTTTTCTGCACTTTTTCCAGCTCTGCAATATCTTTTTTAGGTGTGGTGACCAGAACTATACACAGTACTCTTAAGTGTGGTCACACCATAGATTCGTATAAATCTATGGTTGCAATCACACTTTATTCCAAGTGTGATTGTAACCATAGATTTAAAGGTAGTGTGATATTGACAGTTTTATTTTCAGTTCCTTTTCGAATTATGCTAGGCTGATCAGATAAAATCCAGGTCAGGGCTCATGTAACTTTAACAGTTGTAGAGAAAAGGGAATTTCAGCCAGTGTCATTTGTCTGCAATTAGTTCCTGGGGAAATTCCCTCTTCATCACAACAGTTAAATTTGCAGGCACATATACAAAAGAAGGCAGGGCCCCTGCAACTTTAACAGTTGTGATAAAGAGGGAATTTCACCAGGAACTAATTGCATACAAATGACACTGGCTGAAATTCCCTTTTCTCTACAACTGTTAAAGTTACATGAGCCCTGACCTGGATTTTATCTGGTCACCCTAAATTATGCCCAACATAGAATTTGCTGTTTTCACAGCAGCTGGTCAACATTTTCACCATAAACTCAAGATCTTTTTCTTGGTCAGTCACTGTCAGCACAGATTGTATAGGTGAAGTTTGAGATCTTTTGCACTTGCTTACACTGAACTGGATTTGCCATTTTGATGCTCATTCTCAAATACAAAAATAAACATAAAATTTACCAGTACAATATACAATTATGAACCTAAAAGCGGTCGCACAACGATGAACTAAGGAGTTATCCATCAAGAAGTGTGGGTTTGGTTTGGTTTCTTAGATCGTGCTCCTGTGCATAATTACTTGGGAGTAAGCCCCATTAAATACAATGGGTCTTGCAGCTGAGTAATCATGCATAGGATTTTGCTGCATGCCACTCTGTACCTTCTTAATATGTGTTTGAAGACTGCAGTCATAAGCATACTTACTTGGGGAAAGACATCCTCAGTAGGCTGACTATGAAAAGGAAGACTGGGTTCATGTAACTTTAACAGTTGTAGAGAAAAGGGAATTTCAGCCAGTGTCATTTGTATGGAATTAGTTCCTGGTGAAATTCCCTCTTCATCACCACAGTTAAAGTTGCAGGGGCCCTGCCTTCTTTTGTATATGGTCACTCTAGTATAGTGCCTGCACCTTTAACTGTGGTGATGAAGAGGGAATTTCACCAGGGACTAACTGCATACAAATGACACTGGCTGAAATTCCCTTTTCTCTACAACTATTAAAGTTACATGAACCCTGTCCTCCTTTTCATATGGTCAGCCTAGTCCTCAGTCCTATGGCATGTTTATGCAGGAGTACCATGTTCCTTTCACAAACACATGCAAAGCATGCACAGGTTTACAAGCCTAGCTGGAAATCCCAGTTCAAATCTTAAAAAAATGTAACACTAGGGTGACCATATTTGGGAAACCAAAAAAGAGGACAGCCCATTTGGGAGGGGGGGCAGAAAAGTGCACTGTCCAGGACCTCTGGAAAGCATGTCATTCCCCCACCATGCTATTGGCAGCTGCCATTAGCATGGCTGATGTGAATGATATTCTTTCCAAAGCTCACTTTCCCCTCCTCCACTCTTTTGTAGAGATCTGGTCACTCTACAAATGAGGGCAGCAGGGCTCCTGCAGCTTTAACTGTTGTGATGAAGAGGGGATTTCACCAGGTGCTACATGCCTACAAATGACACCACCTGAAATTCCCTTTTCTTTGCAAGTTAAAGATACAGGAGCCCGGCCCTCCTTTCCATATGGTGACCTGACATGCAACACAAGCCAATTACTCAGAAATAAGTCCCACCTGGTTCCATAGCACCTATTTCCTATGGAACAAGGCAGGACTTATTTCTTGGTAAGAATATTCAGAATCGTTGCCTTAGGGTGTATGTTAAGAGAGAGAAAAGTCCTACAATTCCCAGCATAGGACGGGTCTAAACATGCGTAGGATTGCCTGGCTGGGGCATGCTGGGAATCGTAGATCGTGTCTAAACATGCATAGGATTGCGCACTGTGTCTCATGCACCCTGCTAGAGTTTGCGCAACTTTGTTGTAGCTCTAAGTGCCAAATTTGAGGTGAGTGTCATGAATGCAATTAACTCACCATGAGGACGGCTGAGAAACCTCAAGACCATAAGAGGAGTGCAGGTGGAGTTTAACTTTCGGGATGCCTTCAGATGGAAAGCTCTTAGTGTACCCAATAAGAAGGCATTGTGCAGCTATTCCATCTCTGGCTCCTGCAGTAAGAAAAAAGGAGGCAGAAGCGGTGGGAAAGTATAGAAGACTTACAAGTGGAAGATGATGCCATCTGGACACACATACACACCCTGTAAAATTCCTGGAATGAGGCAGGGCGGTGGCACAATAAAAGCCACCCTTTCTCTTCCTGCTACAATCTGGACAAAAGGGCTATTTCCATTTCAAGGAAAGCCTTCACTGGCACAGCACAAATGGAAGACACCAGGGGCGGATCTACACTGCTGTTTTAAAGCACTTTAAAGCACTTCATAACAGTACTGAGTGTGTCCTGGGCCCCAACAGTTGACACTACTGTTATAAAGCACTTTAAAGTGCTTTAAAACAGCAGTGTAGATCCTGCCCAGGAAGGGGAAGGCTTAAGCCCTAGGGTAGGGATCTCCAACACAGCGCCCGTGAGCACTACTGCTCCCAGGAGACTAGGCTATGGCGCCCCTCTGTTTTCCTCCTCTGCAGCCAGAGAGAGAGAGAGAGGGAGGGAGGGAGGGAGGGAGGGAGGGAGCGATGAAGAAAGAAAGAAAGAAAGAAAGAAAGAAAGAAAGAAAGAAAGAAAGAAAGAGGAGGGGTGGGGAGAAAGACAGAAGAAAGGAAGAAAGGAAGAAAGAAAGAAAGAATGAAAGGCCAGAGAGGAGTGGGAGAGAAGGGAGATAAGGAGCCAGAGAGAGAAGGGAAGAGAGAGAGACAGAAAGACAGCAGACAGAGGGGGGGGAGGAGAGAGAAAGACAGACAGACAGACAGACAGACAGACAGACAGACAGAAAAAAGAGGAGCCAGAGGGTGGGGGGGGGGAGAGAGAGAGAGAGAGAGAGAGAAGCAGAGTGAGTAGCACTCACACAGGGTGCACATTCCTGCACACATACAAACACAGATTAGGGGGCACTCTTAACATTTTTGTGATTGCCCCCTCCCCCCTACAGCAGCCAATTTGTGGTGGTGCCCACGGCCATTCTTCAAAATCCCAAATGTGCTCACAAGCCCCCCAAAGGCTGGCGATCCCTGCCCTAGAGAGTTGCTGCCAGTCAGTGTAGACTGGGGTGCAGAGCCACTCGTGTCTCCCTGCCCCCACCCCATAATCGCCTTTCTTTGGAACTCAAAAAGCATCAAATGTTGTAACATTATATTGTGAGGAAGTTTCTCCAACCACCGATTATTCTTGCTGTCCCTTTCTTCACGTAAATATCTAGGATCTATATCGACATCAGTATAGATGGAAGTATCATATTATTATTATTATTATTATTATTTTTTAAAAAAACAATGTCTAGCAATTTTAGATGCAAGGAGAGTAAAGACTAGGGCTGTGCACAGATCCAGATCTGGATCAGGTTGATTCAGGCCTCCCGGATTCGGATCCGACCCAGATTGGATCGGGCCCAGATCGGGCCGGATCGGATCTGTGATCCGGATCCCATTCGGATCCGTGCACAGCATTCCCTCCTGTTCTCCCCCCTCTCCCCCTCCCCCCTCTCCCTGCTTACCTGCTGCCTCCTCCGCATCATCCCCCGTCATCCTCTCTCCTCGCTGTGTGCCACCGCATTTCCCGCTCGCGGCGGGTGACGTCAGATCGGATCAGGGGGTCCATGCACAGCCCTAGAAAAGACAACAGCAACAACAACGTGACAATTCCACTTGAAGTTTAACATTGTTGAGCAAAACAGAACACAACCTCAATGTAGTCCCTCTTGAGATATTTTGATGAGGGTGGATAGAGAGGAAGATTCAAGACTACCATAAATATTATGAGAAAAGGACACATAGTATTGTTAACTTACTGCAAAGCAGATGGAGCAGGGGACTTGGGAGCAGTGTTTAAATCCATTAAAGGCCACCAACAGGAATGGCACAAAGAAACTGTTTACCAGGGTCCCAGTGGAAAGGACAAAGAGGCTGAAAAAGCAATCCTATAACCCCTAGGCAGTGTATGGTGCCACAGGATGGTTTGGTTTACTTAGGCTGACCATATGAAAAGGAGGACAGGGCTCCTGTAACTTTACAGTTGTAGAGAAAAGGGAATTTCAGCCAGTGTCATTTGTATGCAATTAGTTCCTGGTGAAATCCCCTCTTCATCACAACAGTTAAAGTTGCAGGCACTATACTAGAGTGACCATATGCAAAAGAAGGCAGAGCCCCTGCACCTTTAACTGTTGTGATGAAGAGGGAATTTCCCCAGGAACTAACTGCATACAAATGACACTGGCTGAAATTCCCTTTTCTCTACAACTGTTAAAGTTACAGGAGCCCTGTCCTCCTTTTCATATGGTCAGCCTAGTTTACTGGCTCCGAGGTTGGAGACAGTAAACCTGTCTCTTCACCCGCTCATAACCAGCACAGAGAGAACCATGCTGGCGCTGAAATGGGGGAAAGGGGGCAGTCCTAGGGGAGGGAAAGGAAGGAGATCGGGGAAGCTTCCTATGCTCGTTCCAGCCTCCTTCCCTACCACTCTGAAGCCCCACAGCTAGACGGGCGAAATCGAATAAATCACCCATCTAGCAGAGGCGAGGATTACCTCCATGCTCTGGCCGCCTTGCATTAGGATACTTGTAAGCCTCTACCTTTGGAGGCTGCCCAACTATCAACATAGAAGCTAACTAAACTACATGTCCCTGGCATGCTAGAGTTTTTGACTTGGGGAAGCATTCTGTCACACTATTGCACAGCAGCTTTAGGGAGATGTAAAGGAAGGTTATACCACAAGACCCTTCTGGATGTGTAGAACAGCCTTAACATGCAGCAGCAGGGCTGGCCCTATCATAAGGGAGAATGAGGCAGCCGCCTCAGGTGGCAGATGCTACGGGGCAGCAAGTGATCACGAGGTGTATACACTGCCTACTCTAAGCCCCCTAACGTATCCTGCTGCCCTAGTGGAGGATGCCGCTATGTTGCCAGTATTGAAATAATAGTCGGACTTGCAGCAGGGTCGGCTTCAGGACATGATATTGGGGGGTGGGGAATCTGGTCCTAAGCCTCAGGAAGCAAAATGGTCATGGGCCAGACCTGAGCAGTATAGATCCATGACGAATACTGGGACATGTTTTGAGTTGGTAGAGATTATTATAGAGCAATGGAACATATCCAGGAAAAGCCGCAAGATCTCTGTTTCTGGAGGCTTTTAAGATGAGACAAGATTATCATCAATCAAGGCTTACTTAATTCTGGGAGTTCTCCGATCGCAAGGGAGTGGTACCAGAGGTGCCGTGACATCCCTCCCAATTTTATTCTGTGATTCAGACTTGACAAACACATTGAAGAAGGGTAAGAAGTAAAGAGAAATCACTTAAAAACTGAGAAGTAGGGCAAATATGGCAATGTAGAAGTTGTTATATGATTGTTAGCTAGAAGGGGATAAAAATCCCAATATATATCGTTGGTGCACAGATAAAGCAGGAATAGGAGCAGGATTGGGACAAGGATTGTATTCTGTCTGGCAACGCTTCCATCAAGAAAACAATTAAAACAGCAAGATACTGCAACACACCGGCTAGGATGCAATCTAGGACAACAGTACAAGGCAAAACTCAAGAGTTTTATACTAAATAGTGCAACCCTGTGCACATTTTCTAGGGAGTAAGTCCAACAGAATTGAGTGGAATTTATTTTGCAAGTAACGATGCTGCAAATGAATGAACATTTTCAGTCCAATTGTTCTACTATTTTGCATTTTATTTATGCAATGACAGAACAATTTAGAGGAAATCTTTGAACATCTTAAATTATCAACGACATAAAGAAGACTCTGCACAGCAGTTATCTTCTTTAACAATAAGACTAACTAGGGTTGGTACAAATCAACTCCCTGCCCCAGAGGTGTTTTCTCTCCACGCCTCTTGATTCAGGTAAAGTTGTTGGATGCAAAAGAGGACAGAGCTCCTACGTCTTCAATAAAAGAAAATAAATAAAGGTGCAGAAGCTCTGTCCTCTTCTGCATCTACCCACCCTAGAATCAATTCACACAATCATCAACCATATGGTTGAATTCATCTCTTGATTTCGTCTCTTCTCTCTGCTCTTATCCCCAAGGAAGACTTATGATTAACAGGCCATATCAAAGCTGCCTCACCATAAACCCCGGAATGTAATTTAGGAAGGGTATGCCCAACATGTGGGCCCACCAAAGAGGCCTCACTATCTGAAGCAGCTTTTTCCCCAGCTGATGTCCTCCAGGTATTTTGGAATACAACTCCCATCAACCCATGTTAGCATAACTGACAGTCAAGGGTGTTGGGGGTTGGGTTCAAAATATCTAGATTTTTATTCCTGGAGGAGAAGGCTATCAAGGGCTACTAGTCCTGAGGGCTATGTGATACCTCCAGCATCCGAGACAGTAAGCCTACATGCACCAGTTGCTGGGGAACATGGATGGGAGGGTGCTATTGCACCGTATTCTACTTGTGGGTTTCTCTTGGGCAGCTGGTTGGACACTGCCCAACCAGTGTCCAACCAGACTAGATGTACTCTTGGTCTGATCTAGCAGGGCTCTTCTAATGTTCTTATGTTTTCATATTTTTCCTGTTGACCTTGCGGGTTCATTATTTGAATACTATATGTACATATATTAAGCTGGGATTCTAAGGAAGGCAAATTGTACACCCAGTTACATCAGAGGAGCCCTCACCACGAAATAAGCCTTCCTTTGGGATTTTTTTTTTTGTTGGCGTTTTCAGTTATTCTGTTTCTCTTGCCCATCATGAGGACTAGGGCAGGATCTACACTACTGCTTTAAAATGGTCGATAACAGGAGTGACAACTATTGGGGCCCAAGACACACTCCATCTACAGTTTTCAAACCATTTTCAAAGTGTCATCTCCTGCTTGGTGTAGAACTGGCCAAGGTGTTTTAAAAGCAGCAAAGCTGAGTGTTGTTGTATTTTTAAGGGAAGACAGATATTCTCCAATCCTACATGGAACAGAGAGTTCTGTTTCCAATATGTGATGTTTGCCTCTTTTTTCTTTTTTTTTTTGCTGTTGCGATTGAAGAAAACAGTGCTTGTCACAGTGGCTGAAAGATCAAAGGTTTGAGCAATGACGTTCTCAGTGGGTGGCTTTGCAAAACCGCCAGGGGGCGGGAGGGCACCAATGGCACTCCTCACCTAGGGTGCTATTTATCCTAGGGCCGGCCCTGGGAAGGTGCTAAGAGAGGTGTCCATTGGCACCACATTGACGACCCCAGTTCTAGATGACATGCCCTTGGGGAAGGGATCTGGTGTTGCTTTTTAGATTGTAGGGCCCTTGGGATAAAGTAGATCTGGGGATCTGCCTTCTCATCCTTTCTAAAGCACCATGTACAAGGGTGACACTATATAATACAGACATCATATACACTGCGAACCTTTGGGACTGGGTGGGGTTCGGTGTATATGTCAAATAAACAAGAGGAAGGCACACAGTATTTTGATTTCAGCAGGAGAAACTCTGGAGGATTGTATTTTGAAGACTGTATGCAGAATTAAGGGAGGCAAGGCAGTGCCTCCCTTGTGAAGGGTGGTCAGTAAAAAAACACATTCCACCATGTTAAAGTGATAATTGGGGAGGGGTCATTCTAACAGCCATAAAATCGAAAATGTTTCACCAATCTCTCTGAAATTTACAGGTGCCAGAAAGAAATGTTTGTTTTACATTACCTGAAAATTTCAAGAAGATTGGTGAAAGACTGAGGGAAGGAGAGCAGTTTAAAGTAAAAAGATTAAAGAATCCCCTGAATCCAAAACTGAAAATTGAATTCAGGGGTTGCGACCATTTTTGCGCAGCTGTCCTTACCTTCAGGGAGCCTTTCTCATTAATCCAATGGCACGGTCTACTTCCTCCCGTTGTAGTGTAGGTGGAACTGCTTTTCTTTTTTAAAAATTCGCTTAAGTGGATTTTATTAAATTAAAGCTGTGCCTCTTTAAGAAACCCGGCGGCCATTTTGATTATGGCACATGCTCAGTAGAGTCTCCCCCCCTCCCTCCTGCATCAGCTACAATGGCTGCTTCCTCTAGCAAAGACAATGCTGTAGTCTCTTCTCAGAAGTAAGTTCCATTGACTGAATGCAATGGTCTTACTCCCAGGTAAGTGTGTAGAAGATTGTAGCCTTTATTTAAAAAAAACAGTCTGGAACCTTAGAAGGCGGAGAGGGAGAGATGTGAGTGAAAATTCCCTCTCCTTTACAACACTATAACTCTACAATTAACAACTTGCTTGCATGCTTTGCATGTGTGTATGTTCATTTGATTATGGCTGCTGATAATTAATTTTCATATCAATTCAATCCAAGGCATGTCTACTCAGAAGTTAGTTCCACTGAGTGCAATGAGTCTCATTCCCATTCCACTATCTTGAAGGGGTGTTTGGATTTGGCTGTACTTCTCTTTGAGAGCTCTGTGTATTTAAGGACCAAGGCTTTTTGTAAGATAAGAGGTTAAGCTCCCCCCTCTTTTTCTTTTTTCTTTTTTTAAAAAAATCCATGTATTTGATTTTTAAAGAATTTTTATTCCTTCATTGTTATTATAATTAATAATAATAATTAGTAGAAGTAGTAATACGTTTATTAATGTTACATTTATATCCTGCCTTTTTTTCCTCTTGCAAGGAACCTAAGGTGGCTTACATAATCCTCCTCCATTTTATCAGCACAACAACCCTGTAGGGTAGAAGAGTCAGTGACATTCTGAATTCTCTTAGCTTTTCTAATATTTTTTGATCAGGTTGAACAAAACTATTGTGTATTGTTATCTCCAGTACCAACATCTTTGACAGGCTTAATATAGGATTCATTGACCACAGGCTATTTTAGAGCAAAAAAATAAAAATAAAAATCCAAACTTGGATAGATTAAAATTAAATTGAGCAATATTTCTAAACACCCACATGGCTATTCTTGGTACTGGGTCAGATGTAGTGATATAAGAGGATGTTCAGACTCCATTTAGTTGATCAGTTGCAAAGAAGCTTCTCTAGTAAGGAAGAAGGGGAAAGCCCTAGACTGATAATTCTTTCAAGTGCCATATCTCCCCCCCCACAAAAACCCATGAGGTAGGTTAGGCTAAGAGTCTATGACTGGCTCAAAACCATCTAGTGAGTTCCTTCTGCTGCTCACTTTCACAGAAATGTAAAACAATTGTTTGGTAATGTTTGGTTGTATGGCATGTGCTACTTTTACCCTTACAACAACCCTGTAAAATAGATTAGGCTGGAAATTTAGGCCTGGCCCACTGTCTATCTATGTCTGTGTGCCTGCCTCTTTCATATATACACACAGAAAGGCATCCTTAGGTTTGTTCTTTACTTACTACATACCATAAACTATGTATGAATAGAGCTGTCACAAATGATGCAATACACTCACTTTTTGCACTTCCTAATACATTTGTTTCCCAACTAACTTACTGCTAATACAGTGATGAATCTAAAACTAAAATATGTTATTTTTACTATAGTAAGATTAAAGAATCCACATACATCAAGTGCAAATCAGAGAACCTACTATTTTTCATATTAGTCTTCAAGAATTAGGATTCTTTTCCTAATTACGCCTTACACGGAGGTTGCCTTTTTCACAGCGGCTGGATCAACATTTTCATCAAGCTGTCCACCTCCCCTGCTCCAAACTCTTTCTTGGTCAGTCACCGCTAATTAGCTCAGATCCTGTTAGTGTATATGTGAAATTGTGATCCCCCAAAGTGCATCACTTTACACTTGCTTACATTGAACAGCATTTGCCCTTTTCATGGCCATTCTCTCGGTATGCAGAGATCTTTATGGAGTTCCTCACAATCCTCCATTGTTTTAGCAAGACTAAATAATTTGGTATCATCACCAAACGTGGCTACGTCACTGCTCACTTCCACCCTCATTCTAATATTATGAGAAAGGGAGAAACTGCCTCCCTATCCACATTCTTCACAACATGCATATAGGAGTGAGCAGTGAGATGGCCAAATTTGCTGCTGACCTCAAAATATTTAGGGTTTTTAAAATGAAGTGAGATTACCAAGAGCTCCAAAAGAATCTCTCCATAGTGGAAAAATGGGCATCAAAATGGCAACAACAGTTCTACATAAGCATTTGTAAAGTGATGCACACTGGAGCAAAGCATCCCAACATCACATATACACTGATGGGATCTGAGCCTGCAGTGACTAAACAAGAAAAAAAAACTTGGGAATGTGGTTGACAGCTCAGTGAAAATGTCAACCCAGTGTGTGGCAGCTGTAAAGACAGCAAACTCCATGTTAGGCATTATAAGAAAAGTAATTGAGAATAAAACTGCCAGTCTCATACTGCCTTTATACAAATCTATGGTGTGACCACACTTAGAATACTGTGCACAGTTCTGGTTAACTATAGAATTTAGTATCACAAGATGTTGTGCTGGCCACCATTTTGGATGGCTTGTCCTCCTTTCCATGTGGTCACCCTATAACATGACACTATTCCCCCTTCTGAAGAGGTCTGGACCTCAGACTACTAAAGACAAAGTGGCAGACCATAATAACTGTGTTAATATGCCCATTGCTTTATGAGGCTTCTGCAGGCTACCGAACAGAGAACTATCAGGCCATAAAGTTGCTTAAATGGGTGTGCCAGAAACCTGACCTCACCGTTCCTGTTAGGTCCATGTCCTACAGGAAATGCTCTCAGCTGAACTTGATGGAATCCCATCCTTCATCCCTTGGTTTAATTTACTGACATCCCCTGGCTGGGCCTTATAGGGAACAATAGTAGGGTGACCAACTGTCAGGATTTCCCCGGATTTGTCCTGGTTTTTGTTCTATTCTGGGTGTCAGGGGGGATTTTCTGTAATTTTCTATAATGTCCTGGAAAGACACGCTTTCCCTTTAAAGGCTGCATTAGCATGGTGGGAGGGAATGACACACCTTCTGGAGGTGGGTCATTTCCCTCGCACTGCTCCAATCAGGACCTGAAAGGGGAAAGCGTGTCATTCCCAGACATTATAGAAAAGGCCCTGATTGGAGCAGTGGAGGGTGGGAATTACACACTTTCCTCTCCTCCACCCCATTTCGGGCCTTTAAGGTGGTGGGGGTGAATGACATGCATCCCAGAGGCCCCTGAAAGCTGCTTTCCCACCCCCACCCCACTGGGTGTCCTCTTTTTTAGTTTCCCAAATGTGGTCACCCTAAACAATAGGGTAGACAGAGCAGGCATACATAGCACGCGCAGAGTGCTGAGAGTGGCAAATCTAGAAGCAAATACGTTGCTTTTAAAGAACCAAGGAAATTCAATGGGTCTTTTAAGTAAATATCTATGGATGGAAATGCAGCCCATGCAGGCTTGAAACTTGACCACAAACATGATCACAATCTGCTACTTTAAGATGCAAACAGGAAGAAAAAGCATGTAGCATAAAATGAGCTAAAATAATTAATATAGTAAACTGTAACTTATCCTAATTTAGGATATTTTCCTGTATCATCTTGTGTGCTTCCAGAATAAATTGGGGAGTTTTTAGTCCAGTAGAATTTTTTTTCAGGTTCTCTCCAAATACAGACATAAAACATGAAATGCTTCTTTTCATGAGTCAGTCATAGAAAGCTTTTATTTCTGGACATTGGCTATTGAAAAATTCAAATGAGACCCCTCAAATGGGGTTCATTTATTATTTTGAAAAGTGGGTGCAACACATATCACTAGCTTTGATTTTATATTGGATGTCAAAATGGCGTAACATCCTAGCTGATGCTGGCTGCTTGTCAACTGTATAATATCCAGTCATCTGTTACACAAAGCCATGAAATTCATTAAACAAAAAACCTACGGTTTACAAAAACAATGTTAAGGCTCCACAGTTTCCAACCAAGCACCAAAAAGCAGGGAAATTGGGAGTTAAGGCTCCCAAGCCTTAACGCCACATCCTCCCTAAGGAGGCATCAAGCGTGCTGCTATATGCGAGATGTGTTTGAGAGATGTGTTTGAGACCCTGTATTTGGTAAGGGTGTGGAACAGCATTCCCCATCTTGTTGCCCTCCAGGTGTTTGAGATGACAAGTCCCAGCATTCCTGACCATGGGACATACTGACTTGCAATGATGGGAGTTGTAGTCCAACACCTTTGGAGGGCACCAGGTTGGGGAAGGGCTGCTCTAAACAAAAAAAGAGAAGTAGGTGGCCCTAAGTTGTTCGTTATCAGTTTTCCACAACCCCACAGTCACCTCTGCATATCATATTCTCCATCCTGTCCTCATGGTTTATCTGCTTTGGGAGAATGAGAATTTCACTTGCACTTTCTGCCTCCTTAGGGAGGATGTGGCGTTAAGGCTTGGGAGCCTTAACTTCCAATTTCCCTGCTTTTTGGTGCTTGGTTGGAAACTGTGGAGCCTTAACATTGTTTTTGTAAACCGTAGGTTTTTTGTTTAATGAATAATTGGTCAGTCAGTTATTTGAGTGAAGAACGTTCCTGGGAACTGGGAAGTAAGCACCAAGGAGTCATGTCTGTTTTATGGAAGAACCATCCCATCTGGCCTTTGCTTTAAGTCATGCTTCAAAGATAATGTATAAATAGGCATTTCAACAAATGCATTCCTCTGTGTTTTATTTATGTAGCTTTCAAAAAGAGATTATTCATACCCAGCGCTTGTGAAATCAATACCAACCTTTCCACCGAATCATTGCATTTAAAATCATGGCAAAGGTTTCCGTGGTAGTATTTCAAACTCTATTACTGGCGCGTCACACTCAGTCTCCGTGTTAAATTCATGTTACATTTGCTCGGTGCAACTGCAGTAGGGTTCCCTGATTTGGTGCTCTCCAGCTGTGTTGGACTGCAACTCCCATGGCTGGGAATTATGAGAGTTGCAGTCCAACACACCTGGTTGGGGAAGGCTGAACTAGAGCAATAACATATTTGTTGGGTGCATGATGTGTATGTGTATCATCATTCCTTCCAACAATGCTTCATGATCTGGGATAGTTCAGTTTTCTGTTACTTGTCCCTGGTAAATCACTGGGCACCACACACAACAGCAAGCTGATCAGCACTTTGACAGGGAACCAGGATGGATGATAGGAAGTAAATCAGTGCTTGGGGGAACAATAAACAATCTTTGTAATAGTCCAACTACTTGCAAAGTTGTCTGATTACCTGTGCAATAGTCCAGATAATAATAATAATAATACATTATTTCTTACCCGCCTCTCCCTCTGGATTGAGGTGGGGAACAACATCAAATACAAATAAATACAACTGATTAAAAACATATAAAACTAATACATTATTAAAATAACAATAAAACTCTTAAAATTCAGCCAAAAAGGTGGTTAAATTGACGAATCTCTTCCAGCAGACCATTCCACAATCTGGGAGCGGCAGAAGAGAAGGTCCTAGTTTTGGCTGATTGAAGTAAATTCTTCCCAGGGGACCTGAGTGTGCGGGGTGGATTGTACGGGGGAAGGCGATCCCGCAGGTGACCTGGACCCAAACTATGTAGGGCTTGACCAACACTTTGTACTTCGCCCAGAAACTAATTGGCAGCCATTTACATGTGTAATAGCAAGACTGTCAGCAGCTATATGGGGTCCAGGAAGGAGGATACAGAATGATGTGCCTTTCAGCACATACATGGGGGAGCAATGACAATCAACAGCACAGCACCACACGCAATAGGAAATGATCAGTACTTTGAATGGAGAATGATGCATATTTATCCTAGGATGCAAAACAAATTGTTCAGAAAATCGCATTCTTACCCAAAGTACATAGAACCTTTTGGGCTACATTTTCAGTGAGGCAGAACTAGTTATGCAAATTATGGGGCCTACTTACACGTTGCAGAAGAAGGAGGAGGAGGAGGAGGAGGAGGAGGAGGAGGAGGAGGAAATGCATCACCCCCCAAAAGGCCACCAATTTACACAATATTTGCATATGCTAATGTATGCAAATTAAGAAACAATTGCTATAATTTAAATAGAAAGACAGTCCATCTCACCATAGTGGGAAAGACTGACTAGGTTGTCTGTATGCCTGCCGTTTACTTTGCTGTCCAGGGGCTAACTGTGGATGGGCTATTTCAAGGCACCCTTCTCCCTTACGGCTCTTAGACTGGACAACCCATCAAATAAAGGACTCCTTCAATTAGAGGTCTGTCTCCTGAAAGGAACACACCTGGCCACTTTAATGGAAACATTAGGGGAAGCTATGCATTTTTTGAGTTGCTAAGCACCCTCCTGTATGAGATAGATGTTCAGTAGACTTCAAAGTTCAGCATATGCCTGCCCATGTTTTGAGATGTGCTGGAGAAGCCCTCTTCTGCATCCCACCAACATGAGGCATATGTTATGGTGGGACATGGGAGAGGGCTTTCTCTGTCGTGGCACCCCGGTTGTGGAATGCCCTCCCCTTGAAGGCCTGACTGGCACTGGTGCCGGCTTCATTTCGGCGCCAAGTTAAAACATGGCTTTTTATCGAAGGCTTTGAGGGCTAAATTTGCCTAAAGGTGCACATCATTTTGGTTGTTTTTATTGCTTTTAAATTTTCTCTTGGTTTTAGCTTGTTAATGGTTTAATATGTTTTAGCTATTTATATTATTCATTGTTTTATACTGTTTGATTTTATCCATATGCCGCCCTGAGATCCCAACGATATAGGGAGTGATACAAATATTTTAATAAATAAATTAATATAGACATCGAACCTGTTCAGACGACACACTAAGCCACGGTAGTTAAGCATTTTGAGCTAAACATTAGGCTTAGCATGTCGTGTGAACCATTCCTTACTGTGGTGGCTGCATAACCACAATTTAAACATGCTCACTAACCATTGGCTGCAGTAGGGTTAGCAGCCTAACCATGGTTTAGCATGTTGTCATCAACCTGAGCATGTGACAAGCTGGGCTTGGAGGGTCTGAAAATTTTCAAAGCCCCCTGAAGGTAAATTTCCTCCCCCACCATCTCTCTTCCTCCATAAGGCCTGATGGATCCAGGTTGTTAAGATCTGGATCTTGCAGTCTTATGTTTAATACATTCAGTGGCAATGATCCAATTTTTACAGCAGCAGAACATGGGGTGTGGGGGAGGGAGAGAAAAAGGAGATGTCTGTCTAACTTGAACCAACCCGCTGGAAACACATCTGGTTAAAATTCAGTGTTTTAAATCTGCAGTAATATTTTAGAAATACATTTGGTAAGTATTAAATTGCTATGTTGTAGCGGGTAATATTTATGATCGCAATGTGTTAAGCGGAGGTTTAGATCTGTCAGGAGAAAGGAATGATTGTCATATGGCCTAACAAATGGGACGAGGATGTAAATTACATTTTATTGTATTTTTAAAAACTTTATTGTAATCTTGTTCAAAAGAGCTATGTCTCTGTCAAGTCATTGCCTGTTAAAAAAATAAAAGAAGGGCTTTCTTGTATGTACAGCCTCAAGTGCTACCTTCAGCGTGGGAAGAAAACAGAAGGCCTCATTGCGGTAAGTGCCTGCAGAACAATTTCATCTCCAGTAGAAGATGGATGTACATTCTTCCGCGAGGATGAGCCACTAAACATTTTGAGAACACAGCTCTACTGATGGCTGTTAGCTGTGATAGCAAGACTGTATCTCTGAACAGGGCTGGCCCAAGACATTTGATGCCTAAGGCGAAGGAGAAAATGGCGCTCTTCCCAGACACCCCATTCCACATAGAGAAGCTGACTGGTCTGGCAGTAAAAGCTTGCTTGAACGTTGGCAAAAGGACAGTGTTCTCTATCACACCTGAGGGACGCAAGGTGGGCAATGTTGCACACACAACTCCGTCCTCCAGCATCTCACTGTTGCTGCTCTCCGCTACTTCTGGCTACAGGCTTTGGAGAGCCCATGGGTGAGACACCCTCCAAGGGCCCCTGTCAGGATGAGGCCCGGTCTCCCTGATGTGGATTCCGAATTGGACTTGAAGAAGAACTAGACTAGCTGAGACAGCGAGTTGGAAATCCTCCAAGACTCCCCAGAAATCAAGGAGGAAACTTCCCAGGAGCTTATCGAACAGGAGGCCCAGGCTCAGAGATCCTCCTCCTAGTCCCTAGGAACCCAGTCATTGTAAGAAGTGGAGGGAGCATCAGAATCGACAGATCAAAGAGTCTGCTGAAAGGTCAAGTGGTCAGAGTTGAGAGAAGGTGGGAGTCGGTCCTCTAGACTAGCCACATGGCAGAGGTTACAGCTTGAAGACCCTCCCCGAAAGACAGGTCTGGTCAAAGCCTGTCAGGCACAGTGGGAAACTATCCATGGAGTTGATAGGCCACTGCCTTGCTTTGTCAGGCTAATTAAGCTTAGAGGACAGCTCCTCGCATTCACACTCCCTTCAGGTGTGAAGAGGTGTCTATTTACTGAAGACAGCTGTTATGGATTGCACAGCAGACCTCTGTATTGTCTCACGTCTTGGTGGGAGGGCTTGGAATCATGACAGCCCTCTCCCTCCGTGAGACCACCTTCTCTGCACCATTGCCACCAGCTTCTCTTGCTTCTCTTCTTCTTTCACTGCATTGCTACCACTTGCTTGACAGACAGACAGACAGACAGACAGACAGCAAGGAGGCCATGGCGAGAGGCAGGTGAGCAAGCCAGTCTGAGGGATTTGGTCAGTGGGTCTCTGCTGGGGCCCATGATGCTGGTTTTGCTAGGAAGGACACAGCTGTCACCCAAACTGACATCCCTGTGTTACCTTCCCTGCCTACTCATCCATAATGAGTAGCACAACTCACTCCTGGTCATAATGTCATTGTGTTGTTCATTATTCTGTCCTGGCCAAGTGCAGGCTCCCAACCTAGGGCTGTGGTGTGTGTTTTAAATGATGGGGCAGGGGACCTTCACAATCCATGTCATGAGAATCACCACAACTTGACAACTTACACTAGACTGGCCAGGTGTCCAACTTTACAGAGGGCAATCCTCTATTTTAGAGAGCTGGCGGAAGAGAGTCTTCTATTTGAAGGTGTCTTCTATTTGATGGGCTGTTCTGTCCAAATCTGCTTTAAAGATAAAGAACCATAAGGAGGGAGACCAGGTGGTCCTTGAAGTTGCCCATCAATCGCAGCACACAGGACACCTTGCCAGTCTTCCCCCCACCCCATGATGTATTTCTATTTAAATTATAGCAATTATTTCAAAATATCTATTTATCTGTCTGTCCGTCCGTCCATCCGTCCGTCCGTTCGTCTATCTATCTATCTATCTATCCATCTGTCTGTCTATTAGCATGTGCAAATGTTCTGCAAATTGGTATCCTCTTCTGTCCTCTTTCTTGGTGATGCATTTCCTCGTTTTTGGCATTGTGTAAGTGGCCAACCTAGGCTCAAGAGTGCTGCTCCAACTACACCTTTTTGAGTTTCATGTCCAGGAACTTGTTTCGCCCTCAGGTCTTTGCCCGGTCCTACAATATTCCATTGTAGCTGGAGTGAGACCTCCACAAGAATTTGGAGGTTCCTGAAAGTCAATTCAACTCTAGTGTGAGAACCAATAGAATTGACCAGGACCAGATTTGACCTTGTGTCAAATTATTACAAATGTAGAATAAAAAGCAGGAAATAGCACTCTGGAAGTGTTATATGGAATGTGTAATGTCCCCCAACAGTTATCAGTGCATTTCAATACCACTATAAAGCAGGAGTGTAGATCTAGCCCTGGCCTTTCGCCTCTGGCTTGGGCCTTGGTACAGTTCCCCACCCACCCGCCAATGCTCCTGGTTGCTTTCAGATATAGGTTCATCTTCCACAGGCCCCCTGGCAACTGCAATCTTCTGACAAGGTCTTGATCTCAATTCCATCTTATGTGGAGCATAGATTGGTCTTCACTAGGAGCAGGGTCTTCTTGATAGCTGCCCAAGGCTCTGGACTTCTTCCAAGAATGAACCATACAGAGTTCCATCACACCAGTGTTTTATTGCACTTTTATCCTGCCCTGTTTACCGTTTTGCCCCGTGACCCTCACATGTTGTCCCTGTCCTCCAGTCATCTCGCCTCTTCCCCACCATTTTCCATGTTTTTCTAAGGCAGGGAAAGTGAGGCATATTTTCTCCATGCTCTTCCATCCCTGTGTATTGCCATCCTCACACTATGTTGTTACTCCCATTTTTGTGGGGGCGTTTCGTTGAAGGACGGTTTTGCTGATGAAAGTGGAGGGCAGGGGCGGTTCAGTCAAATGAACGGACTTGCGCTGAGTGGGTCAAATGGACTTTCGCTGCTCCAACTCCACTCTCGTTCCTCTCGCATCCATGCATTTCAACTTCCCAGCTGATAAAACCCTAAATTGCTAAAATGTTAGACCACAAAACCAGAGTGTGTGTGTGTGGGGGGGGCGCCCACGTCCATTACAATGTCCATCAAGCACAAGAACCAATGAGAAGGGGTGAGGTGGGCGAACACAATCGTGGGAGAGTGGAAGAGCAAGCCAGCACAGGTGAAAAGGCAATAACGCACGTACGTGAAAGTGACCAGCACTTGATGCATTAATGAAACGGAGGTGGAAATCGCGGATGCATACCAGGAAAAAAAAGTAGGTGTGATGGAGCCCACAGAGTATGCATCTCTGCCTTTCCAAAAACATTTTAAAACATTTTGGTTTCTTTTTTCTTCTTCTTTTTTTCTTTTACTCTGGAAGCTTTTGGAAATTGCTGATTGAGTTATTGGCTGACTACTGTCATACCTCATTGCACTGCTGGTATGTATGTATGTATGTATGTACTTCTTTATTTGTATATTTATTTCATTTCTATACCACCCATTAGCCGAAGCTCTTTGGACTGTTTAAAAAGACAAAGCTTAAAACTATAAAATACAATAAATTAATATAAAACCGTAAGTTTGAAACAGGATGAAATCAAAATAGTAACCAAGATAAAAGAAATTCTATGCGACTCTACTCATAAGTAACTACTCTTGAATCCAATGGGTCTTACTCCCAGGTAAATGTGCATGGGTCTACAGCCATATGAGTTTTAGTTGATCAATCATTCAATCAATCAATCAATCATATCTACTTACATATGAATAAAATAATATTCCCTAAGATAAAAAGTTGCTTCCTTGTTTTTAGATGATAAAAGGAATATGCCTGTCATAAGGATGTACCCAGCCATCTGCAAATTTCATATGTTATCGGGTTTTTTTTTGTTTCAAATGAGTTTTCCTGGAGCAGAAGACTATCAATGGCTACAGGTCCTGATGGTTATGTGCTACCTCCAGCATCCGAGGCAGTAAGCCTGTGTACACCAGTTGGTAGGGAACGTGGGTGGGAAGCTGCTGTTTCACCATGTCCTGCTTTGTTGGTCCCTGGCTGACAGCTGGTTGGCCACTGTGTGAACAGAGTGCTGGGCTAGATGGACCCTTGGTCTGATCCAGCAGGGCTCTTCTTATTCTAAGTCCTCTCACCTCAGCTGTGGGACATCTTGAGCTGCCCTGTCCCCCTTTCCATAGGGTCACCTATTAAAGATGCCCAGTGTGGTATTTCTGTGCAGAAGCTTGGAGAGCAGTGAAGTTCTTGAAATGACATTGCTACAAGTTCCTCATAAGTTAACGCCGCTCAGTACATCATTTGGTTTTGTTATTAATTATAAACCCGATAGAGCCTGTCCATCTGTGGTCAACATTATCAGTAGCTATTACTAATTGGGGCTGCAATCTTTATAGTGCAATCTGATACATTTCTACTCTGGAGTAAGGCACATTGAGATCAGTGGGACTGACTCCCAGGTAAATGTGAATAGCAAAGACTGGGAGACATCAGGCTTGTAGGATCTACTCTTTCATTTAACTGGAACCATGGGCAGCTCAAGATGTCCCACAGCTGAGGTGAGAGGACTTAGAATAAGAAGAGCCCTGCTGGATCAGGCTGAGGGTCCATCTAGTCCAGCACTCTGTTCACACAGTGGCCGACCAGCTGTCAGCCAGGGACCAACAAAGCAGGACATGGTGAAACAGCAGCTTCCCACCCACGTTCCCTACCAACTGGTGTACACAGGCTCACTGCCTCGGATGCTGGAGGTAGCACATAACCATCAGGACTTGTAGCCATTGATAGTTGGAGCTGAAATGTCTAATTTTTTTCATTTTCTTGACAAATCAACATACAAATGTGATTTTGGCTTTAAACTATATGTTTTTTGGGCCAAGGAGGTGCACACAAAGGCAGATATGCACTTGGGTAAGGTGACCATATGCAAAGGAGGACAGAGCTCCTGTATCTTTAACAGTTGTATTGACAAGGGAATTTCAGCAGGTGCCATTTGAAGGCATGCAGCACCTGGTGAAATTCCCTCTTCATCACAACAGTTAAAGTTATACTATACTAGCTATACTAGAGTGACCAGATACAAAAGAGGGGAGGGCTCCTGCAGCTTTAACTGTTGTGATGAGGAGGGAATTTCACCAGGTGCTGCATGCCTACAAATGACACTTAGTGAAATTTCCTTTTCTATGCAAGTGTTAAAAATACAGGGGCCTTGTCCTCCTTTCCATATGGTCACCCTAATCTTTAATAGTTTATTAATAAGACTCTTTCTTCCCCAGATATATCTGAATGAGAAAATCCTTTTGCAATTACTTTCCCATCTCCTATAGCATCCCCACCCCGCCACCTTGCTAAGCTCTCCAAGAGTTATTATATTGACAAATCTCTTTCATTTATTGACTATAGATCATTCATTGCTATGTAATACTTCATGTTGTTTTTGGTTTGGCTCTGAACCTAAGGTCAGAAACCATCTGCCGGGCAGGAATAAGGGTGGGTGTGAAAGAGATAAACTCTGGTGCTGTATAACTTCTTTTGAACTCTTTTTATTGTTGTTATTACTCAAATATCTACAATGCTCGACATTTCAGAAACAATCCTTTGTCAGGAGCTGAATATATAGATTTAAAACAAAATACATAAAACATAGTCATTATGAATCTGGCGTGAGACCCCTGCATTAAAAATTGTGGATTGTGGATATTCGAGTAATAACAACAATAAAAAGAGTTCAAAAGAAATTATACAGCACCAGAGTTTATCTCTTTCACACCACGCTGTATGGTGTTTTCACCTTTTTTCTTCGCTAGTGTAGGAATAAGGGCCTGGGGTGTCAGAAAGAATACATTTTATTTCGTGCCAAGAGATAGAACTAACAAACAGTATATTTCCAATGAAAAAGTTCTTGCTTTTCCCCATATGTATTATTTATAGAATTCTAGAATCCTAGAACAGTAGAGTTGGAAGGGGCCTCTAAGGCCATAGAGTCCAACCCCCTGCTCAATGCAGGAATCCGCCTTAAAGCATCCCTGATAGATGGCTGTCCAGCTGCCTCTTGAATGCCTCTAGTGTGGGAGAGCCCACCACCTCCCTAGGTCATTGTTTCTACTGTTGCACTGCTCTAACAGTCAGGGAGCTTTTCCTTATGTCCAGACGGAATCTGGCTTCCTGCAACTTGAGCCCATTATTCCGTGTCCTGCATTCTGATTGAGAAGAGATCCTGGCCCTCCTCTGTGTGAGAACCTTTCAAGTATTTGAAGAGTGTTATCATGTCTACCCTCAATCTTCTCTTCTCCAGGCTAAACATGCCCAGTTCTTTCAGTCTCTCCTCATAGGGCAGTGATGGCGAACCTATGACACGTGTGTCAGCACTGACACGCGTAGCCATTTCTGATGACACGCGGCTGCTGAGGTGGCCGCATGATAGGGTGACCAGATGGCCCGGGTGGCAGCAAGCTAGGAGCGGTGCCGGTAGACCCGGGCCGGCGGCAGTGGCGGCGGAGGAGCCCGGGAAGCGGCCGCCCCCCCCCCCGCGCCGCCCGCCCCGCGCTCCTTACCTGGGCGTCCGCTTCCCTCCGGTGCTAGATTCTACTGAGAAACAGGCTGCGCGGCCTGTCTCTCAGTCTCAGTATCGCTTCCCGGGCTCCTTCGCCGCCACCGCCGCCGGGTCTACCGGCGCCGCTGGGCTCGTAAGGCCAGCGGCCGCACGGAAGAGGCAGGGGAGGGCCGATTGGATCCGGCCCTCCCCTGCCTCTTCCGCGCGGGCGGCGACGGAGGACCCCTCGTGGGCGGCGGAGGAAGAACCCGGCGGTAGGTCCAGGCTGGTTTTTTTTGGGGGGGGTGGCTTGGTGGGGGGGTTGTTTTGGGTGGGGGGGGCGGACCGGGATTTTTATTTTTAAAATCTGGTCACCCTAGAGAAGGATGTTTCATCCTTGGCTCCTGCACGGCCAAGTGCAGTAGCCGAGGATGAAACATTTGCTGCTCCTGAGGATGAAACATTTGTGACTAGAATCTTGGAGTTAGAGTCTAATGACTAAGACTCTAGTCGCGAATTAAATAACAATTATACATTTATGTTATTTAAACTATAAATATCGCGAAATAATGTTTTTTCCTCAAAGTGACACACCACCTGAGTTATGCTCAGTTTTTTGGCAAAGTTTGACACACCAAGCTCAAAAGGTTACCCATCACTGTCATAGGGCTTTGTTTCCAGACCCCTAATCATCCTCATTGCTCTCCTCTGAACCCCCTCCAGCTTGTCTGCATCCTTCTTGATGTGTGGCACCCAGAACTAGACAGTTAGGGTGACCATATGAAAAGAAGGACAGGGCTCCTGTATCTTTAACCGTTGTATAGAAAAGGGAATGCAAGTAATAAATAAAAGCTTGAAAAGATATACCTATTATCAGATGATGAATATAGAGCTGCTGAGAATCTACGGTTGTCTTCAGAGACCCTTGATCCAAGTCCTCCAACAAATGAGTTGAGGGGGACGGCTACACAGGAGAGGGCCTTTCGAGTAATGGCACCCCAAGTGTGGAATGCTCTTCCCACCATGCCTATGTTGTGATCTTTGTATTCACCAAAGCTTTTTAGTTCCCTCAGTTTTAAACAACTGTGTTAGTGCATGTTTAGATCTTTGTACTGCTGCTGGCTTTTACTTTGGCTTTATGTTGTTTTTATCTGAAGGTTTTTATACTGACTGGGTTCACATAACATGCTAACCCACATTCAGTAGTTAAATGTGGGTTGTTGTTGAACCCTGGGTTGTTCATTGAACTGTGGGTTAGTGTGTTGTCTGAACCCAGGACATTTTCCACAGGGCGGCTTGTTAACCATGCAGTGTGGCTTATTTTGTCTCGAACAAGCCACCTTGAGAACCCATGGTTTGTTGTTAGGTTGTTCAGGGTGGTTAACAAGCCACCCTGTGCAGAATATGTCCTGGGTTTAGACAACATGCTAACCTACAGTTCAACAAACAAACCCATGGCTGAACAAAAACCCACACGTAACCACTGAGTGTGGGTTAGAGTGGTGTGTAAACAGCCGCATTATGTTTTATGATGTTATTATATTTTATCTTTTAAAGTTTTGTTTTGTGAACTGCCCAGGGGGCTTTGGCTATTGAGCGGTATAGAAATGTAACAAGCAAGCAAACAAACAAAGTGAGTGAATGAGCCGTGCTATCATAGTGGCAACCAAGAAAACCAGGGACGTGTGTTTACTGATGTTAATAAAACCTCAACAAGGTTAAATAAACGTGTTCATAGTTGCCCTATACCCTGTTTTATATAGTCAAACTCAAGGATCACACAAGTGTTTAACAAGAGAAGAGTTCATATTAAATTCATGCATAATTTTTAAAAAATGAAATATGTGAAACACATTTCCCTTTTTATCTGAGCCCTATAAAACATTGATCATAAAACCTTGCCATCCTCTGCTCTTTTCTTTTCTTGGGGGGGGGGCACCTTTGAATTTAATAGCTGATGTGGGAGCGTTAGCTGGGGGGTGGGTAACTTTTCACCACAACTGTTTAGTCACCCATTAAAATTAACTCAACGATTCATTAGAACTGATTGATTTAGAACTCGCCTCTTCCATGCATTCTTTGGTCACATCCACACTACAGATGTAAACTGATCTAATTGTCATTCCCTCTTCCCGGCAAAACCTGGGCATTGGCAAGGCAAGGCAAGGCAAGAAGTGACAAAACAAACCGTTTTCAGCGGCATCGTCATCAAAAAAATAAATCCCCAGGATTCCATGGAGGAAATCTTGCATTAAAATTGGCGTGAATATAAACAGTGGAGGCTGATGGCTCCTATTTCCACGGGGCAGTGAATCTGTGCTGGGTTTCAGCCAGAACCAGTCAGGAGCCAACACTGGATTGCTTCCTTAGAGTTCAGACTGAAAACTAGAGCAGATTTATCGCCCCGCTGGAATAGGTGCCACCAGTCTCCACTGCATATAAAAACCAATCTGAGTTTGTAGTACAAATGCGTCCTTCCTTCTGCATCATTTTCAATTTCTGACTTTAGCAGAAACAAAATTCAGGAGAGTACCATGGCCAGACTGTTTTGAAGTCCATTTTCCTTTCGAATCACTGAACACATTTTTCACGTTACAGATGAAACCATGTGACTGAATGTGGGGGCAACCCAAGCGACATACAGTTGCCTTTTTGTATGGTTTTGCTCTACTATTTATCCTTTCATCATGAGTTGCCTGTTGTGAGGAGTTGCCTCACAGGGCCGCACTGGCTCCAGGTTTCAAGGGGTTCTGGGGGAACTCTCCTCCGGTAGGCCATGGTGAACATGAGTAGTTGTATCATACAGAGTCAGTGGTCCATGTGGTGGGACAGGGTGGATCATGGTGAACATGTCTCTGGTGGGAACATGTGTTCTGGTGGGACATGCTGGACATAAATAGCTGCCTTATATGCAGTCAGTGGTCCATATGGTGGGACATGGTGAACATGTTATCTGGTGGGACATGGTGAACATAGGTTTCAAAAGGCTCCAGATTTCAAGGGGCTCTGGGGAAATCCTTCTCTGGTGGAACATGGTGGACATAAATAGCTAAAAACCAAAGGGAGGAGAGCATCCACTCAAATCAAGAAAAAGGGGAGAGAAGCGAGTTCTCAGAATGCTGAGATATCTTTATTAATATATGCCCAACACATTTTGGCCTGTGGGATTTTATTTGAAAAGCCTTCTTCAGGGGGATGATTAGATAGGTCTGCAGAACTTTCTAAACCAACTGGAAGTCTTTCGTGGTGTTCACTAGTGACTGGGGTTGCTGCCTTATATGCATTCAGTGGTCCATATGGTGGGACATGGTGAACATGTTCTCTGGTGGGACATGGTGAACATAAGTAGCTGTCTCATACAGAGTCAGTGGTCCATATGGTAGGACATGGTGAACATGTCCTCTGGTGGAAATGTATCCTCTGTTGGGACATGACAACCAAGGGGCTCCAGGTTTCAAAGGGCTCTGGGGGAACTCTCCTCTGGTGGGACATAGTGAACATCAGTATTTCCTTATATGGAGTCAGTGGACCATCAAACTTGCTGTTGTCTCCACTGACCGGCAGTGGTTCCCGAGGGTTTCAGGCAGGGGTCTTTCCCAGCCCTACCTGGAGATGCCAGGGATCAAACTTTCGGCCTGCAAAGCCAGTGCTGTACCACCGAGGTATGGCCTTCCCTATGGTGGGATTATCTGACCTTAGTGAGAGTGGTATGACTGACAGAAGATATGATGCATTTGCAGATGTGGGATGATTATCTGAGTGAGTGGGGTGGGTGGGTTGCCATATATAAACAGGGAGCAGTGCCTATAGAGTTGAGATAGGGAAGAGATAGGGAAGACATCGATAGGGCTTGTGAGGGGATAGATAGAGTATGTGTATATAGGTTTAGAGTGGTGATTAAGTGTGTGTGAGAGGATATATAGAAGGTTTTAAAGTGACATTACTGTAACTTAATTATGTGCAGGAGGGGAGTACAATGCATATTTACTGTTTAACACCTTAATTCTGTAAATATTTAAATAATAAATATTTCTCTGCTTTCCAAAACCTGCTCCTACGGCTCATGGCTACAAAAGAGCGATAGTAATAAAATGAATATTACATGTTGGAATAAAAGCCAATGCGTCCTTACATCTCAAGACGTAAAGGTGTTGGATCTGAGGTAAAAGTCCTGGTGGCAGTGTTATTCTGCATGTGGTGGCAAGTGTTGCCTGTTGTAGGAATGGCCTTACAGAAAAGGTATTCACATGGATAAATAGGCAGGAATGCCACAGCTTCCTATTTATTACATTTTGTTTGGCCCAATAGCCAAAACTCTCTGGGTGGTTCAATGTAATTTCTCACAATGCCCCAGAGCGACTCTTGGTCGGAGGTATTGTGAGAAATTAAAAGGGTGACTAGATCTACCTGGTGCCGCTTGCTGTACTTGGACAAAAATGGTAATCATCAAATGGGCCCCAGGGCAGACAGTAGCTGTGGGCCCTGGCAGCCTGCTAGGGATTCAGCAAGTGGTGTAACACCAATATAAGTTTGTAGCGTAGATATATCCTTCCATTTTCCATTGTGGAGCAATAAAGAGAGGCCTGCTAGATCAGGCCAAAAGATATCTAGTCCAGCATACGGCTTCTCATAGTTCAGCAGTCTCCAATGTTTTTGGGTTGGTGAGCACATTTGGGATTTTGAGAGTGTCGTGGCTGCTCTCACAAAATGGCTGCCATGGGGGGTTGTTCATTCATAAAACGGTTGCTATGGTGGGCATGGCCAGTCACAAAACAGTCATTTCCCAGAAACCAAAGTGGTGAGACTAAAAGGAAGGTGACTTGCCCAAGAACATAAGTATGACACAGAGGTGAGACCTGAGCTCCAAAACACGAAGCCACTTTATTTATTTATTTATTACATTTATATACTACCCCATAGCCGAAGCTCTCTGAGATGTTTACAAAAATTAAAAACATTGAACATTTAAAAACCAATATACAAAAATTTAAACCATAAAAACCTACTACATATTATTTAAAACTGTCTAGGGGTCAGTTAAAGATATGCTGTCAAATGCCTGGGAGAAGAGAAAAGTCTTCACCTGGCTCCGAAAAGATGACAGTGTTGGTGCCGGGTGAGCCTCGTTGGGGAGATCGTTCCATAGTTTGGGGGCCACCACTGAAAACGCCCTCTTCCTTGTTGCTGTCCTCTGAGCTTCCCTCGGAGTAGGCACTCGGAGGTGGACCTTGGATGTTGATCGTAGTGTATGGGTAGGTTCATGTCGGGAGAGGCGTTCCATCAGTTATTGTGGTCCTAAGCCATGTAAGGCTTTATAGGTTAAAACCAGCATCTCGAATAGGGCTTGGAAATGTACAGGCAGCCAATGCAAGCGGGCCAGGGTCGGTCTTATATGTTTGAACCTTCTGGTTTGTGTTACCAATCTGGCCGCTGCATTTTGCACAAGCTGCAGCTTCCAAACCGGACCCAAATAGAGATGGTGTGGAAGGCAGGACCCCACTTTGCATTATGCCAACCTTCCAGTCAAAAAACAATACTTTTAAAACATCTTAAGAACAACAATAAAACCAGGAAGGGTAGAAAGCTGGTAGGTTCTCAAGAGAAGTACCCATGGTACCATGTTGAAGACCCCAGTTTTTGTGGCTAACCCGAAACCTCTAGGAATCCCAGAAGCAGGACTGGAAGGTAAATCCAAACTTCTGGGAATCCATTCCAGATTTCAGTCAGGACCAGCCGGAACTCTAAAGGAGCTGTCCAAGGTGTCAACCCTATTGTGGGGATAGGGATCAGCACCCTGGAGAGCTACTTTAGAGTCCCGGCTGGTTCTGATTGAAACCTGGAATGGATTATCAGCCCCATCGATATCGGAGCCACCAGCCCCCACTGCTTGGAGACAATAGTCACCCCGGTAATTCGTATTCCTGCCTTTGAAAACGGAGGCAGTGCTGGCTCCAGGTTTTGATGACCGTTGGGTGAGATCCCCTGCACGGCCCCCTCCCTCAGCAAGTCTACCTTCTCATCAGCATTTATTTATTTATTTGTTTGTTTATTTTATTAAAACATTTATATCCCACCCTATATCTCAGGGCGGCATACAGATAAAATCATACATATAAAATAGAATAAATATACAATTCTAAAACAAACCGTTAATATATTAACGGTTAATATATTAACCGTTAATATATTAAAACCAATACAAAATTTTAAAACAGTAAAATCCAATTAAAACAATACAGTGTGCAGACTGGTGGATTTAGCTATCAAAGGCTTTGTTAAAAAGCCGTGTCTTAACCTGATGCCGGAATGAAGCGAGTACTGGCACTGGTCGGGCCTCCAGGGGGAGGACCTTTCACAGCTGGGGTGCCACAACAGAGAAGGCCCTCTCCCATGTCTCACTGTAGCAGATATCTGCTGTTGCTCCCCACCTTTTTCCTCATCATTGTTGCTAGGCAGCCACAGAGCCAGAGAGCAAGGAGGCCATGGCATCTTCTGCTCCTCCTGCTCACCACCGCCATTGCCTGGGCCAGGGCAAGAGGCAGGTAAATAAGCAGGTTGCAATGGGGAAGAGGAGAAGGAAGTCTAGGGGGCTCTTGCCATGCCTATCCTTGATGCCAACTCTGCATCATAATTCATCCTTGTGGGGTACAAGGTGCTTAAACCAGCATTCTCCAACCTGGTGCCCTCCAGATGTGCTGGTCTGTAACTTCCTCTAGCACATCTAGAGGACATAGGTTGACGAAGGCTCCTTGCACTGAACCCAAGTTGTGAAGAACTCAAAGAGGGAGCATAATGATCTAATTCAGTGTAAAAACTGATCAGAGAATGAAAAAGAAAAAGGAAATAACCTTGACATTTTGTTAATTGTTCCTCCAGCAATGATGAATTTCGGGTTGTGAGTAAGGTATGGCAACTGCGCCCTACCCATAAATCTCTCATCCCCGGATTTCACTGTCATATCTTCACAATTTACAGCTGCAGCCCACATTTCATCATAGGATTCTGGCTCACTGTCCTGGCTGGTTTGAATTCTTTTTGGCTCTCCAAAGTTTGAGTGCAAAGACAAATCCACAGTGTAAGGACTGACTGGAGTTTGTCAAACTTCTGCCAAACTCCGTTTGCCTCTTCAGATGTCCTGACTTTGCTTGGTGTCTACCTACTCACCTGGACTCGCTCTTGGTTCATCCAGTCCCCCTCCTTCATTTCATGCCTGTATTTTTATTTGTTTAATTATTTAAAACAAGTATATCCCTCTTTCCAGTCACATACAAAGATCCCAAGGTAGGCCACAACATAAGTTAAAAGCGCTATATGTTCAAACCTTCTTGGGTCAGGACCTTCTCAGTGGTGGCCCCTGATTATGGAATACTCTTCCTAGTGAAGTCCGCCTGGCACCAACATGGCCATCTTTTTGGCACCAGGTTAACATTTTTCTCTGCTCCTAGGCATTTGACAGCAATATATATATATATATATATATATATATATATATATATATGTTGTTTTATTCAGTTCTAATATTTTATTGGGTTTTTTTAGCTGTTTTTTTTAAACTGTTTTAAATTTTTGAATGTTGAAGGTTTCATCTTTTGTTTTATCATGTTATATTTTAGGGTTTTATGTTTTGTGAACCATCCAGAGATTTTTTAGCTATTGCGGGATATAAAAATAAATAAATAAATAATTTCCCATCCCAGCTGGGTTTCCCCCCTCTTTCTCAACAATCAATCAGATCGATGCCCATTGAGCATAATTAGTCTTCATTCGGCTATTTTATGGATTCACTGCCTAAAGATTTTGTTGACTTCTGCAAACTCTAGGATTACTCCAAGCCCGCTGATATTTCCCTCCCATGTGTGGCTGTTGCGGATTTGGCACGCAAAGAACTAAACTGGAATAAGAATATAGGATGATCCTACATCCGATCAACTGAGAAGGGCAAAACCCCCTAAAGGCTAAATAAAATGGCCATCCCGGAACACTGAGATCTCAATAAAGGGGACCAGCTGGGCTTCAAGGAGCGGGTCTTCTAAAGCTGAAAAGGCTCCTGACCCATATCCCAGCTCATCAGCTCTGCAATGTCCAGATGATGATGATGATGATGATGATGATGATTCTGTGTCCTGCTTAAATTATGCAAGCTTCCTTTGCACCCTGCACTTTTTACTGTTTTGCATAGCTTTTTCTAGTTGATCATAATGGTGGGGGGCAGGGGTGGCTAGTCCTTAGAAATTTTATTCAGTCCCCCTTCTGGCTTCTGAGAATTCCACAGTCATAAGGGCTAGAAACTTGGATTTGCTATAAAAGCAAAAGCAGAAATTCTCGGAATGACGGACTTCCTGTGCTCCTATGGAGCAGCAGGAAACACACATGCCTGATTGTATTCGTTGTCAATATCCAGCTTCTCTTTAGATATGCTCAGCACCAATTCTTCAACAGTAAATCGTTTTGCAAATGGCAACTCCACTTATGTAACGTGTTCAGAACAGCTGCACCCTCCCCCACCTTCCAGACACGGCAGTCGGAGGTGATTCCTGTTCTGTTTTGCTCTCCTTTCAAACACGCCTCTGGATTTTTAAAGCAAACTACAAGGCAGCCAAAGTTTAGCCTGTGAGCGGGGACACCTGTCACTTGAAGGGAAGCAAAAAAGAACTATTGATTGTTATTAATGGTTCAGCATTTAGCTGCTCAGCCCCAAACCAGCCAGAGACAGTTGGAGACAAGCTGTCTGGGACTTCCCTGTGATGTTGTAAAATGACAGTGAAGCAAACCGCCCGGAGAAAAGGTGTAACCAGGAGTTTAAACTACATCCCCACCTCAGATGTTCCCATTTGGCATATCACAACAAAACGCTTGGGAATGATGTCAATGGACCAGGGGGAAAGCATCCAAAAAGGGCGGCATGCTACTTCGCTGAACTTTATGAGCTGGCAAAAGCAACGATATAACGCTCCCCCCATCCCTTCCAGAAACCCATAAAAAGCCCGTGTGGGGCAAATGCATGATGCTGCCAATAATTGGCTATTGCTATGTTAGTTCCAGCTTCTTTCTTGAGCATGCCCACCGCCTCCTGCTTGGCCACTGTCCTCTCACTTGCCTCTCCCATGGGTCCCAATCCACACCAGCTCCCGGAGGGAGAGGACAAAGCATGTAGAAGTCCTCCTCCTCCTCCTCCTCCTCCTCCTCCTCTTCCTCCTGCTCCTCGCTTCTCTCAGGGTTTGTTTGCTTGGAGTGACCAGGCTTCAGCAACAAGGGCCAGATCTACACCAAGCAGGCAATTGCACTATGAAAGTGGTATGAAAGCGATATGGAAAGGCAGGATCTACACTCCCGCTTTATAGCGGTATTGAAGTGCACTGACAACTGTTGGGGCCCATTGACACAGGCCCTATACCGCTTTCATACCGCTTTCATAATGTTACATCCTGCTAGGTGCAGATTTGTCCTGGGCCCCAACAGTTGTCAGTGCACTTCAGTACCACTATAAAGTGGTAGCGTAGATCCTGCAAAGATAGTCAGTAGGACCAGGATGCTTGAAGGATGGGCACTGGGCCCATTAGTAGAACTTGGGCCTTGGCAGCAGTCCTGCAATGCGGACTCCTTGATGACATTCCTGGATGTTCATCCTTCTTCAAACTGGGTCCCTCCTCATGTTCTTGGACTCCAATTCCCATCAACTCCACCTAGCTAAATTACAGTCAGGCATTGCCCTAAGCTTGCTGGTCAAGAGGAAATGGATTATTTTGTACAGAGGAAGGTCTTATGACGATTGTCGGACATAGCTAAAAGGAAGTGCCAGGTTCAGAGGAAGGATACCTGTGAACACCAGTTGCTCAGGAGGCCTTCACACGCCACGGTGTGCTTCCAGGAGACTTGGGGCTGACCCGTGAGAGATACAAGATGTTGACCTAAAGGGAAGTCTAGCTGAGCTCTTAAATTTTTGTTAGCAGAGATGGTCTAGGACATTTTGCTTCCTGAGGCAAAGGACAAGATGGTGCCCCCTCCTGTTCCATGTTGAAAGCTGGTTGAACTGACAGTTGAATCTTTGTTTGGCACTTGGGATAGCATCATCCCCCACATATGAAGGCAGCAGGCCAGCTTGGGGGGCAAAGAGCAAGCTACTTGGCCCATAGTTCTCTCTCCTCCAACATCTTGCTGCCGCCTCTCACTATCTGCTGCCTGAGGCAGCTGCCTCACTCTGCCTAAGGGGAGGGCCGGCCCTGCTTGTTAGCCATGGTAGTTTGCAATGGAACCTCAGAGGCAGGCTAGCTCTGCAGGCCGGGCTTATAGCACGGAGGAGGCTTGTTGCCCTCAGGTCCTCCTTGTGGGTTCTCTGCAAGCATCTGACTAGCCACTATGTTCTTGAAGGAGGACTAGATGGGCCTTCGGTGCACTGGCCATGTGGACATTACAGATGACAGGCCTCCATTTGAAGGGCTATGCAGTCTGGTTGAAAGATCACGACGCCGACGAAGGGAGAAGCAAGCTGGAGGCCTTGAAGTTGTCCATCAGAATGGAGTGCTGAAGCAGCACCGGGCCACCGTATTCCCCACTACATGGTGTCTCTATTAAAATTACAAATATCGAAGAATGTTGTGTCACCATAAAGGCTGACATGTTGATTCTTGTATAGGTTTTTGTGGACACTGTCCGCTGTATCAAATGCATGATAAAATGCACAATTTATGAATTTATTTTTATTACAATTTCATACCACCCAATAGCCAAAGCTCTCTGGGCAGTTCGCAACCATTAAAACCACACACAAAAAAATGGCATAAAATACAATATAAAACTATGGTGTAAAAGTAAAAAAAAACAAAACAAAACCTAGCAGCAATGCAGAAATTTAAAATAGTAATCACAGTGTATTATTATTATTAGTTAAAAAAACAGAGATAAAAGACTAACGTACCAGGGAAAATAAGGTCTTCACCTGGCGCTGGAAAGAGCACAATGTAGGTGCCAGGCGGGGTGCCATAACCAGGGTGCCACAACAGAAAAGGCCCTCTTCTTGGTAACTCAAAATGTCCACAACAGCTTATACCAAAATATATGGATTAGCCTTTACAGTGCCACAAAGCCATTGCTGCAACAGACTAACATTTCTACCTGTCTGGAAATGATTTAGATTTGCAGCAATTATTTCTGAATTTGCAACTGTGTGTATAAATTAGCATGTGCAATTTTTATGCAAACAAGTGCCATCTTTTGTTCTCTTTCTGGTGATGCCTTTCTTCTCTTTTGGTGAGGTGGACTTGGCCATCCCAACTTTCAGCTTGATCCAGCAAGGCTTTTCTCAGGTACTTATGGAATCATCATCATCATCATCATCATCATCATCATCATCATCATCTTATATAAGAATGTGGAAAATATTCTCCAGCAGGACTATCCGCACTCCACAATGCTGGGGGCAGGGAATGGTAAAGGAGTTATCAAAATTCTTCATCGAAAGAATGCCTAATCTTGCCAGGCTCATGAATGATGCAAATTGAGTAGGCCTGTGTCATTTCACTTGTTTTGCTTAATGTATTCTGCACATTTTACCATTATACTATCAGTGATATTTTTCTGTCTGAGTCAGAACAGCCATGGTGTCCCCACCCCAAGTCAAGATCCATTGTCCACACGAGGCAGAAAAATCCCACAAACACCCTGGCAGTAAAAATACAATTTTAAAAAAGTAAATAACTAGCAATTTACTGCCCGTTCATGACATCTACCACTTGAAGTGTCTGGTTTATTCTCCCTAATGGCAGGGCCGGCCATGGGGAGGAGCAAGGAGATACTCAGGGCAATGGAGCTCCCAACCCCTGGGAATTATGTACAGCCCCCCCGCACCCCATATTTTGACATTTAACTGAGCAATCCCCACACCTATCTTCCAAGGTATGGGGCAAGAAATGTCCTTTAGAAAAACAACAAAAACAAATAAAAGTGGAGAGGTCCTCAGGATGCCGGATACCATGGCCGATCAAATATAATGTGATTTTTCTGCATTCATGTGGAATCACAGCAAAGGTAGCCGTGCTACCCAGAATCCGGACCCACAAATTGATCCTGCAGCCATTCACAAGCCATAGAAGTTTGCGCAAGCAGCAGAATTCTCTCGGCTCTTTTTTGCCATATTAAACTCTCTACGGGCGCAAGAGGTGTGGCCCACGGCCAGCACGTTAGCCCTTTCTGGTCCAGATGCGTTGGCCTCCCCTCCCCCTAGCCTTCCTGTCTTCTCTCTTACCTACTGCTCATTTTGGAGGCAGATTTCCTCCCTGAATGTTAAGCCTAGGGCTAGCCAAGATGATCCAGTAAATGCCTCGCCCCTAAAATTGATTTACAAGAAGAAATCCCCATTTGCACAACAGTGCTGTGATTTTCAGGCTGGCTGCAACCTGTTGGCCAGGAGCTTGACAGATGGTGACGAAATGTTTTCATGCTCTAGGAACAGGCTCCACGGTTCCTGCCGTAGAAGCTTCATTTCTACGGCGTCTTTTGAAGGCTCCTGCCAGCTTCCCAGGATGGTCTGGGAATGCTCTAGGAATGAACCGCAGAGCCCATTCCTGGAGCATTTTCCCCTCTCTTTGGCAATGGGGTTGGCACAACTGAGGAGGAAAAGGGGCTTCTACAGCCTGCGCTGTGAGCAGATGGCTTTGCCGCAAAACCAAGATCTGTTGCTGCCAGAATGAGTGAGCGGCATGGGTATAAATGTGTGTATTAATCCAGTCTCCACACATGTCCAGAGATGTTCTCTGCTGATATGTGATCTTGAAGTATTGGATTAACATAATAACTTGGGTAGACATTCTGATTCTTGTGTGAATAGGGTGACCAGATAAAATCCAGGTCAAGGCTCATGTAACTTTAACAGTTGTAGAGAAAAGGGAATTTCAGCCAGTGTCATTTGTATACAATTAGTTCCTGGTGAAATTCCCTCTTCATCACCACAGTTAAAGTTGCAGGGGCCCTGCCTTCTTTTGTATATGGTCACTCTAGTAAAGTGCCTGCAACTTTAACTGTTGTGATGAAGAGGGAACATCACCAGGAACTAATTGCATACAAATGACACTGGCTGAAATTCCCTTTTCTCTACAACTGTTAAAGTTACATGAGCCCTGAACTGGATTTTA
Source organism: Anniella stebbinsi (assembly GCA_029215795.1). NCBI lineage: Eukaryota > Metazoa > Chordata > Lepidosauria > Squamata > Anniellidae > Anniella > Anniella stebbinsi. The sequence goes on along the minus strand of JARDYH010000009.1, from coordinate 30,564,907 downwards.
TCTGGTCAGCCTATGTGTGAAACTCTTTTAGGCACTATTTTCAAAATGGCGGACAATTTTCTTTAGGTCGCTAGTTTTCGTCAACCACAGAAGTTACTATCTTGTGTTTGGTATCAAATTATAGTTTTTCAAGGTCAAGGAGTTCAAACAATATGTCATTTTAATTGTTGGAGTACTCCTTTCACCATTTCCCAAGATGGAGCTGGAATGTCTAATTTTTTCATTTTCTTGACAAATCAACATATAAATGTGATTTTGGCTTTAAACTATATGTTTTTTGGGCCAAGGAGGTCCCTGCTGATGAGCTCACATCACTTTTCCATCCGAGGTGCACACAAAGGCAGATATGCACTTGGGTAAGGTGACCATATTGAAAAGAGGAGTGGGCTCCTGTATCTTTAACAGTTTTACAGAAAAGGGAATTTCAGCAGGTGTCATTTGTATGCATGCAGCACCTGATGAATTTCCCTCTTCATCACAACAGCTAAAGCTGCAGGAGCCCTGTCCTCTCTTGTATCTGGTCAAGGGGGCATGGCTCCTGCAGCTTTAGCGGTTGTGATGAAGAAGAAATTTCACCAGGTGACAGTTAGGGCCCTGTCCTCTTTTCCATATGGTCACCCTACCCAAGTGCATCTCTGCCTTTGTGTGCACCTCAGATGGAAGAGCGCTGTGAGCTCATCAGCAGGGAGGCAGACTGGCTGGAGTGAGTCTGGGCAGACCTGCCCAACCTTTCACCTGCCAAGGAGAATACATCCAACCAGACATGTATGGTGGCCCATCAAGGAACTGAAAAAAGCACCTTTCTTCCATTGCCTTCCTGGAGCTACAAAAGGGAAGTTGTCAAAACAGCAGGTAGAAGACATATCTGGCGCACTTGGGCCACCTGGGTTGTGCAAGCCGGCACTGGAACGTACGCAGCCGTCAAACTGGGTAATGTCCCGACGTAAATCTTTGCAGGGTTAAGTACGCCTGACTCTGGGAAAAGGATTGTCTCCGTGGGAAGTCAAGGATGCCTTTTTTTTCCCAATCTTGGTGCAGACATCTAATGCCAGCTTTGGTCTCTCTCTCTCTCTCTCTCTCTCTCCCTCTCTCTCTCTCTCCCTCTCTCTCTCCCACCTTCTTGACCAACCAATCCAGCTTTTGGCAAGGCCTTCTTGGAAAGTCAGTGGTGTGCTACTGGTAATTTAGTAGCATTGAGAAACCGCCTGCATTTCTAAATGCTACTTTATACATAGGGATACATGCCCGAATCTGTTCACAACATCTTAAAAGGAGATATATATATATATATATATATATATATATATGAAGCTTTTGTTTGTTTTAACCCCTCCCCACAAAAAAAGGAGAGTAATTGCCAGAGTTTTAAGAAATAAATAACTTTCTTCTGTGAATGGGCACATATTCCTTGGAGAGCAAGGGGGTGCTAATAGATATATATCCCAAATATCTGATTTCCTCTAGGATATTCCTGTGAGTTGTGTGCATGTATGTATGTATATAATTATTGTCTATAATTATAGGTTGATAATTATATAATTCACAGAATGTATATCATTTGTGTAAGACTGGGCAAACTGGCAGCAGGGAAGGGCGTAGCCTGTATCATCAGCTAATAAAAAAGAAAACGCAATTATATTTCTTTCTGATGTAGCTGTGATCTTCCCAGTCAGGATGGAACATTGGAAAAATAATAATAATCACGGCAGTTCACCTTAGGAGAGAGAAATCTTCCCAACAGAATTCTGTGGATGAGTATCCAAAGTTCATCTGACCTCTTGAAAGACTAGAAATGTGAAAGTTCTTCGAGAACAGACCTTTCCAAATATTTATTTAAAAGAAAGATGACTTTTGAATTTGGGATGTTCCAGATCATGGAAAGATTAACAGTATAACCCCATGGTCTATCTACTCCAAAGTAAGCTCCATTGAGTTCAATGGGATTTACTTGCAAGTACTTGCAGTCCAATACCCACTTGCCTGGAAATAAGCCCCATTGGACCCAATGGGACTTACATTTGAATAGACATGAATAGGATTATGCTATAAACATATTACTAGTGCAAAATCCTGCTCAAGACCTCCAGTCTTGTGGATAAAGGTGCCCCATATAAATCTAGCTGCTTTGTTGCCTACGAGGCTCCCTGACTTGTCAGTTGAATGAATTGCTGTGATGTCATGGAATGTCCAGAAAATGTCAGCATTAGATCATAAGCAACCAATGCCAACCATCGGGGCCAGTCCATCATATTTTGTTGCCATAGGCAAAGAACAAGATGTTTTCCTCTCCTTGTATGAAAGCTATCTAGACCGGCTGTGGGGCGGTATATAAATGTTATTATTATTATTATTATTAATAATAATAATAATACTGATGAACAATAGAATTTTTCACTGCACCTGAAGGCAGCAGGGTAACTTAGGGGGCACAGCACATCCTACTTCACACACAATTCTCTCCTTCAATATTTTGCCGCCCCTTTCAGCATCTGCTGCCTGAAGCAACAGCTTCACTCTGCCTAATGGTAGGGCCACCCTGCCAACCAAAGCCAAATTCCAGAAGGTTCAGGGGGCTATCAATCCCCAAGCGTTTCATGTGCAATTTGCCAGTAGATCAGCTGGTAAAGATAATACAAAATTAAGACTTCATGGGTCTGGGCCAAACGCAAGGTACCCATGTAAGCAAAGATCCAGCTCTGAGTGGGCATGTGCAAAACCAAAGATTACTCAGGGAAAAATTAATCAATATTCATGGGAATAAAATCTACGTTAGAAAAATCTGCATAGGAATTAAGGTGTAAAATGGGTTAGTTCAAATATCGCACATAGTTTAAAACTGCAACTCCCATCAGTCCTAGCCAGCATAGCCAATTGTGAGTGATGATGGGAATTGTAGTCCCACAACATCTGGAAGGCCTCAAGTTGCCTGTCCCCAGATTCCAGTATTTGGCTGATGTTGCACTTCCCTGGGGAAGGGCAGGGTGTTGGTGGGCGTTGTTTCAATGCTGCTCCAGATAATAAGTATTTTTGAGATTACCAGGAAGAGGAGGATATGTGCCAAATTGCTGAAGACTAATTTCGGCGGACAACGCTTCTGAAGGAAGCCAACCTCCAGTTCTCTCCTCATTGAGATGAGATGATGGAGAATCCTTGCCTCCCTTAGGACATTACGTAGGTCAGCTCAGGGGAAGCCCTAGCGCCTTGCCAAAAAGGAAGACCCAGATTTGCGCAACATTCACATTGCTCATTTATGTGTATAGATGCAAGTTTGGGAATTATTAATGTCATTTAAATAGAAATCCAATACATCTCACCATAGTGGGGAATACTGTGATCAGGTGCTAAATGCTGATGGCATTTTGGGGATCTTTATCTTTCAACCAGACTTGAAATAGAAGCCTCCTTCTAACATCCTTCTAATGGGACAGCCTTTCAAGCAGAGGACTGTCCTCTATAAAGTAAGGCACATAGCCACCCTGTTTAGGAAAGTGAACTTTGCAGTGATCTAACCTGGAGGTTACCAGATAACAGGCTACTGAAGCCAGATAGAGGCATAGCTGTGCCACCAACCAGGGCTAGTAGAAGCCACTCTGTGCCATTGAGGACACCTGAGCCTCAATTGACAGTGAAGGTTCCATGAGAACCCCCAAGGTACGAACCTGCTCTTCCTTGGGGAATGCAACTCCATCAAAGTCAGACTGAAAACCATTCACCTAGTCCAAAGAAGCACCTGCTATCAGCATCTTGGTCTTGCATGGATTGAATTTCCATTTATTAGACCTCAGCCAGTCAGTTGTCGCAGCCAGGCACTGATCCAGGACATCCACAGCTCCACCTGATGAAGATGAATACTTCATCAGGTCAGGCTGATGAAATATTCTGAGCTGCATGTCATCAGCATACTGGTGACAAGACACTCCATAACTCCGGATGACCCCATTCAGTGGTTTCATGATGTAAACCAGCATGGAGGAATCACATACTGGAGAATCCATGAGGCTCAGTAATATCTCCTGAGCATCACTTTCTGGACCTGATAATCTAAATAGGAACAAAACCACGCAGTGCAGGAGCCCCTAGTTCCAGCTCAGACAGTCGCTCCAGAAGGATACTATGGCTGATGGTATCAAAAGCTGCTGAGAGAACATGCTTCCCCTGTCCCTCGGCCAACATACCTCATCATATAGGGTGACCAAGGCTATTTCCATGTGAAAATGTGGCCTGAACCTCACTGATCCAGATAATCGGTCTCATCCAAGATTGTTTGGAGCTGATCAGCAACCACCTGCTCAACGATCTTGCCTAGGAAAGGAAGTTGGTAAGGAAGGAAGGAACCGCATTGCTACACTTTTGTAAGCATGGGTTTGGGCTTCCCTTGCACTGTGTGAATAATAAATGAAAGGGTTCCAGTAGGATCACACTTGATGGGTTTGTAATGAATTCTAGCACTAAGTTGCCCGTCAACTTTGTTGATATAACCAGTTGTGTCAATGACAATTGCTTGCCCCCTTTGGGCCTCTGGAGCCGGCCTTGAGTGAATAGACAGCAATGCTTACATGGACAAGTGTGTCAGAAGCACCAGTCTTGCGTCCCTAAAAATCCCCTCCTTCCCAATTGGCACTTGTTGAAGACTATAAGTGTTCCGCTCACTTGATCCTTCATGCCTGTGATTCATCTTGCCACCATGTTGCTATCTAAACTTTATCTTTGTTGAATGTTGCCTGTTATGTTATCTACTCCACTTTCCAATTCGTCAAGACAATGCTGAATTTAAAATGGAGATGCTATCCCTCCATTTTGTAACCTTCGGCATTAAGCAAACGTTCTGAAAATATATTATCTGCCTCGGCACAAAATCGCTGCCCCACCCTGTTAAGCACAGCGATTAAAGGTAATTTTAAATACCTCATCAAACCTTATTAATTAATCAAGAAAAAGAAAGCTTACCCATTTGGGGTTTGTGGAACATTTGTGTGTGTGTGTGTGTGTGCAGGAGTATATTCAACTTAAACGGTGCCTAGCAGTGCCCCCAAGTAATTTTAAGATTAAAATGAAATTTTGCTACAATTCAAGATTTGGCAAATTTTCAAATGTTTGATGTCAGCACTGCTGTAGTTCCACCCCCCCTCCCCTTGTGTGAAATCAGATGAAAGCCAAGCAGAAATGCCGCCTTGATGAAAACAAACCTCTTCAGACCAGTTTGACCAAAGGGTCAGGTCAGGTCAGGAGGAACCGGAGTGAGACCTTGGTCCAAAGCTGCCGTTTGGGTTTAGGCATTGGAAGTGGTGCCACAGATGTGTTGTAAGGGAAAAGCCAAAGGCTAAATTTCAGGATACCTGGTATTAGATACCCCAGGCACACCTTTCTCAGATATCCTTGGTTTGGCCCAAACATTATAGGTCAGGAGCTTTTGGGAACCTGTGGTAAAATGCGGGACCTGGGGTAAAATAAGATCCTTACAGTGTCCACCCAAGTAAGCCTTATCCCAATCATCAAATCCCCTTTGGGGCATCTGTGTAGCAATGAGGATTGATGGAGGGAGGGGGTGGTCTTAGGATCTGCACCCTCCCTGACTTTTGGCCCATTTTACCTGATTTCCCCCGATTGATGTCATTTTCCACCTTACATTTTTTGCATTTCCCTTTCCACCTCTCACAGTTTCTGCTGCTGGTTTCCCAATCATCTCCCTACAGTGTTGCCTTTGCTGTCACAGTGTAAATTGCAGTCTCCTTGAGGCAGAGACCTTTCCTTGTGTGGCTTATGTCACATAAGAACCACATGCACTGATAGCAGCTATGGATCTATGATACTTATTTAAAGGGGGTGAGACAAATTCCTGGAGGAAAAGGCTACCGATGGCTACTAGTCCTGGTGAGTAAGTATATGCTATCTCCACTATCAGAGACACTATGCCTATGTACACCAGTTGCTGGGGAACATGGGTGGGAGGGTGCTGTTGCACCTGTCTTCTACTTGTGGGTCCCTGATCGACAGCTGGTTGACCACTGTGTAAGCAGAATGCTGGACTGGATGGAGCCTTGGTCTCATTCAGCAGGCTCTTCTGATGTTCTTAAAATAGATATACAGATGTTCAGGACTTCAGTTCCCAACATTCCTGAGTACTGGCCCTACTGGCAGAGGCTTCTGGTAGTTGAAGCCCCAAATATCTAGTAATTTACCGTCTGCCCAGCCCTGCTGCTCTATTTGCACTGGCCTATGCTGGAGGTCTTCAGTCAGAAGTTGGACAGCCATCTATCGAGGGATCCTCTACCTCTGGATTTCCTGCGCTGAGCAGAAGATGGAACTAGCTTGACTACAACAGGGATGGGCAGAAGGTAGCTCAAGTTCTCCTGGTAGTCCCCTAGGTGATTTGCAGATGATCAGCAAGGGTCTCCAACTCCCAATTGTTTAACAATAGCCATCTTTAGCTTTAAATTAGAGCTCCCAATCTGCAATAACTCAGATATAGATTTATATTTGTATTTGCCAGTTTTCCCGATGTATGACTCGTGGCAGCTGGGAATAATCAGAATTCCAGGCCAACACACCTGGAAGATATCAGGTCCGGGAAGTCTGGCTCATGGGCTTCAGTAGGAAATTGTCTGTACCCCATAGCCACCATTTTCCACCTCAAGGTTCTAGTAAAAAAACACATCGCAGCCTAGGAGCCTGGTGTTTGCCCATCTCCAACTTAGATTTCCCAGTCATCCCACCATGGCCAGCAAGATGCCTCTGTGATGCCCACAAGCCTGGCCATGATGCAGCAAACAATGTGTAAACTGTGTTGAAGGCAGGACCCACGACCGGCCTGGGTTGACCGCCTACGAATGTTGGCACCAAGCTAGTAGCAGCTATAACCAGCACTGCTGGCTGATAGGTTACCTTTTCTGTCCTGCAGCTGTGTGGTTGTGTGTGCATACAAGCAGCTTTGATTTCAAAGGGGAAAATCAAGCTCCCATCAGCCCCAGCCAACATGGTCAGGGATGCTATAAGTTGTAGTCCAGTGTAGAGGGCTGTTCTACACTGACTGGCAGCATCTCACCAGGATTTCAGTCAGGAGTCTTTTCTAACCCTACCTAGAGATGTCAGGATTGAACCTTTAACCTTCTGCATGCAAAGCAGGGGCACTAACTCTGAGCTATGGCTCCAGGCTTGTAAGTGGGCCAGTATATCTGAAATGGTTTGCACGCTGTAAAAATTAGTTTAGTACATGTTTGTCGACCAATGCAAACTAGCTTTAAGTGATATATTATACTTTTGTCATCCCCCATGTAAAAGAAGAGAAAGGAACAGGTTGCAGGATGGATCTGGACCCCAGAAAAGTAGCAGTATTGTGATGCCTTACACTTAAACAAGTATCAGAAATCTTGCGACATAGCTGTCCATAGGTGTGGAATTCTTATTAAAATTGTACATGTGTGGGAAGGTCTCCAACTTTTTTGGGTCATTGGGCACATTTGGGATTTTGAAAGAGTATTTGGGGTGCTCTCACAAAATGGCTGCCACCAGGGGGTGGGACTTGCCCATTCATAAAATGGCTGCCATGATGGGTATGGCAGGTCATAAAATGCTAATTTCCCAGAAGGCAAAGTGGTGAGAGGAAAAGAAAAGTGCCTTGGTAAAAATACTGGGTTGGGTCTGAGCTCCAAAACGCAAAAACACGCTTTTGAACCCAAATAAAAATGGCCCTGGATGACAGCACCACTCTTTGTAGCTTCCTAGTTAAATAAAAAATAAGTAAGTAAAAACATTTTTTTTAAATGAAGCTTAATGATCTATTAAAAGATGAGCCATAGCCTTCCAAAGTGGCAGAATATTAATTCTCTTAACCACCAGAGCAGCTCTTATGTTTCTGGAGGTTGCTGTATAGTATTTGGGAAACTTGAGAGCAGTAAATATTCTAGCATGAAATTACTGGAAGAAAAGTGTTTTCAGGTGCATCCTATTTGCCGTTTTGGGTAGCTTTCAGATTATGCTAGGCCAAAGTTTTTCCAGTGTTAGCAGGCTGCTGATTTAGTGAGACCGTTGGGTCTCTCTGCTTTGGAGGTAGAAGATTAATTCAAGCTTCCTTGTCCCTCCAAAGGAGCAGGTGCACATCTTGGGCTCTTCCCCTTCTCCCTTCACATAGAGGAGAGCAGAGGAGAAACTTCTGATCATGGTATGCAACAAACCAGAGTTTCCAGTTTTGTCCATGAATCAGGAGCCTATCATCTGAATGCAATGGATGTTCCCAGGCTGTTGTTTAATTGACAGAAAAGGATGGCTCTTTAAAACAAAAACGAAAGCTGGGGTTTGTGGGATTCTGTCAAAGGCATCTGTTTCTATCTTTTTTGACTGGATGTCTTCATGGACACATCCATTTCTAGACTGTAATGCCCTTTCAGAGGTCTTGATTGGCGCGGGCGGGGGGAGGAAAGTGGGCATCTTCTGGGGATCCAGAAAATGTGCAGATCAGCCATGGCATTAGTGTGGCTGGGAAGATATCTGTGCATGCAGCTATCTTCCCAGCCATGCTCATAGTGTGGCCGATCTGTGTACTTTCCAGAGGCCTGGTAAACACACACCCTGCTCCCCCCTCCTGCACAACTTTCTTGGACATTTTTAAAAATATTAAAAATCTCCCCTGGACTCCTGTTGAAGGTATGACTTTCCAGACCTGTCCGGGCAAAACCAGACAGATGGCCACCTTAAGGCACCCCATTGATAGCCCTAGATATAGGCTCTGCCTGCCAGGGACATTGTATTCCTGGGCTTATATCTCCCCGCCTCCAGTGCTGAGATGATAAACCTTTTCCCCAATGACTGTGTGGTGTCATGAGGATGACACAGCCATCTCATAAAACACTTTGAAGATTAAAGGCCTCCGTGCCCCAGTACCTGCCAATTGTGTTTTTGGGTTTTTTTTAAATATGGCAATGATTATCAAAGCGATGGGAACATACTGAGAAAGCTTCAACATTTATAAGCCACGGTTGCTTGGGTTAGGTTTAATATGGACACGAAGATTAGCCATTCCTCAAGGAAAGAGAAAAAGTTCTTTGCAGGGTACAGTGCCACCCATCTATTCAATTATTGATTTGTCCATGAAGGAAGTTTCACATGAACCTTTCCAGGTCCCACTGGAGCAGCTGGAATCAGCTTAAGCTGTCATCAGGAGCGTCCTCGGCACGGGTCTCCTGCGACACACAACTGTTATCTGATAACTATGCAAGAGTCAAGCCCTCCCTGACCCGGTGCTCTCCAGAATGTGTGGGATTACACTCCCTATCATCCCCAGTGAGCATGGTTGGGGATGATGGGGATTGCAGTCCAACACATCCTCAGAGCTCCAAGTCTGCGAAGGCTGCACAAACATCTCAGGCTGAAATTCTCCACTGGTAGGTTAATCAACTACTCTGCTTTCTGTAAACTACAGTCATTTTGCTCTGGTATAACCTGCCCTCCATTGAGTTAAGAGCCAGAATGGCATTTGATTATTATTATTATTTATTCATTTATTTATTTATTGCATTTGTAAACTGCCCCATAGTTGAAGCTCTCTGGGCGGTTGGGTTGTTGTTTGGGTTTATTTATTATTTATTTATAGGAAAAAAGACACTACACACACCATTGTTCAACAATATATTATCAACCTCATCAGCTCTAGCATGTGGGATGGGTTGTACACTCCCTGCTGCCTTTTAAATGTTTTTTTAAAAAATATTTCATCGACAAACAATGCAACTGACATACAGAGGCTATCTTTGCATGACAGAAGCCCCATGGTAGCTGCAAATCTCTGCTGCTTCAGTTAGATGACATACCCCGACTTTTTTGGTGGGAGCGAGATCACCCCTGCTTTTCTGCCCTCTGCCCTCACTCTGTGGCCATTCTGGGGGGGTTGTTGGTGGAAGGCGAATGGCAATTGGTCGCTGGAAACCCGGAAGAGGGCAGGTGGAGCGACATCCCCAAATGACTGCCAGAAACCCCGCACTCCCACCTTGGCCTCGGGATTACTCAACGCCACCCCGGGTAAGCAAAATCATGGGGTTTGTGGGGAAGGTGGCATCAACTTGGCGCCATGAAGAAAGCTCCCAAGTATGAAATAATATATTGACAATGACCTGCATGTAATGATATAGATATATAAAACTGGAGGGCAAAATTTCTTGAAAACCAACTGATCTTGATTTAGCTAGGGAATATTAATTAGGTCTTTCCAATTGGTTACATATGATTGTGGAGGTTGGTTAAAGAAATCCAGAGTTGCCAGCATGTGTAAAAGTAATTGTCAGTTGCATTACTGTGCATGGTGCTTTGTTCTGTGGCTACTTTTTCCTAGTAAAGCAATATCCCAAAGTCTCCTTTCTCAGCTTTCAGCTGACAGTCTGCTTGTAGATTTCTTGATTAACCCGATTCTCCATGCTGCCTTAATATCCATGCACATGGATTTACAGGCACGAGCACTGGAGACAACCTACATCCACCAAGAGAACCAGTGAAGCAGCTGAATTGGGAACAGTCATTTACTTGGGACAGACACCAGAAACAGGAACACTTGGATCGTCTGTCAGCGGGAGCCATTTGAACTGGTGAGCTGAAAGCTGAGAGCAAACCTGAGTTGTGCTCCTTTTGAGGCTATTTTGTTTCTGGTGTGTTACTGTAATAGTAAATGAAAAAGAAAATTAATATTAATATGAATCTCTGATGAAGTACAACCTTTGCCTGGCATTGAACAGCTGCCAAGGAAGGGACAGAATGGTCTCCGCCCAGCAGGCAATTCCAGTGTGTCCCAGTTAAGGAAGATCATGAAATAGTTTGTAGGAGAGAAGGCAGTGTCTGAATTATTCCCCAGGGACACCTATGTTTCTACTTATGAAGTACTTATGTTAAAGTGATTTTTAAATGTACAGATTGTGTGTATGTTGTATGTTTTTGCTGTTTTAATTTTTGTATATTGTTTTTAATTGTTTTTAATCCTATGTAAACCGCCCAGAGAGCTTCGGCTATGGGGCGGTATACAAATGTAATAAAATAAATAAATAAATAAATAAATGCTTTGAAAGTATGTTGGCTCCTTGACTCTTTTTTAAAACTCAAAGCTATCCAAGAACCTTGCTGCGAATCTCACACTGCAGCAGAAATGGTGCCCTTTTAGACTTCACTATTGTGGAGGGGGGGGGGGAAAGGGGCATTCATATTCTAGACACTTTGAGATTCTCTTGTAGGTAGGTCTTTGAGCCTGCTGCAATTTGGGTTAATGAGTGGCGTAATCTCTTAGCACCTGGGGAAGTGATTGCATTTCCTCGGCTGCAACACGTCGTTAAAATTTCCATCCACTGTTTATTTGGCCTCCCCAAAGTGGCCTTCTCCTCCGTGGATTCTCCCAGATTTCAATGACTCCCTTTCTTGGCGTGGTTCGTCCTGTCTCTTTGAGTTTTGGGCAGCTCTGGAGACAAAAGCTTTAACACGAGGAGTCGCTTTGGAAGGCCGATTCCCTTTTTGTCACAGGAAAGATGTCCAGGTTCACCAGGGTTTGCACCTGGGGCCTCTTCAATCGCATTGGCCATTCTTCATTTTTGCCTTCACATTCTTGATGCTGGGTGTCTTGGGGCCTGACACCCACTAATCTGAAGATTAGGAGTCTTGCCATTGCAGATGACAGATCACCTCTTTGATGTGGCTAATTGTGGTGTGAAGGGAACAGAAAAAAAACAAGGACCTCTTGAAACAGGGAGAGCAGGGGGGAGATCTAAGCATGTTCTCCTTAAAGATACATAAGTTTTTGTTCACAGCGTTATGAAAAGCAGGTCATATCTGTACTGCTGGAGTCACTGCAGTTCCATGAAAGAGGTGTTCATATGAACCCCCTTATACGTTCATTGGAGGCAAGAGGGAACAGCAGGATCATACCTGCTGGCCACAGCCTCTCTGACACTGATGTGCCCTCTAGCTACACCCTGTCTTGAGGACACACTTGGAGCAAGGTAGCTAAAGCATACTGTGCATAGGACCTGTGTTGTTCCAGCAGGGGCTACACTGGAATTGAAGGCTCATGTAGCCTAGGCTGACCAGATAAAATCCAGGTCAGGGCTCATGTAACTTTAACAGTTGTAGAGAAAAGGGAATTTCAGCCAGAGCCATTTGTAAGGCAATTAGGTCCTGGTGATATTCCCTCTTCATTACAACAGTTAAAGTTGCAGGGGCCCTGCCTTCTTTTGTATATGGTCACTCTAGTATAGTGCATGCACCTTTAACTGTTGTGATGAAGAGGGAATTGCACCAGGAACTAATTGCATACAAATGACTCTGGCAGAAATTCCCTTTTCTCTACAACTGTTAAAGTTACATGAGCCCTGACCTGGATTTTATCTGGTCACCTTAATGTAGCCTGAAGTCACAAAGCCCCACCCAGGGCTCAGCTGCAGTTCATCACAGGCCTATTCATGAGGAGGGCCTTGCTCATGAGGAGGCCTTTGCTCTCGATGAGTCTTTTTCTGTAAGTAGGCCTGGCCACAGTCTTAGCCTGAAATTTTTGCTGTCAGTGTTCTTGGGGGCTGGGTAGTGGTTCTGATGGGATTATTTAGTAATGATGCCTCCTGTTAGAAAGGCAATTAGCCGAGAAAAAGCAAAAAGACAAAACAGATGGGATTGTTTAGCTTGGGAAAAAGGGAGGCTAAGGGGAGAAAGGTGGAAAACATTATGCCTGGTGTGGAGAATGTGGATAAGGAGACATTTTCCTCCCTCTCCCATAATACTAGAGCCCAATAGGGTCTCCCACGAAGCTGAATGGTGGGAGATTCAGGACAGATAAAAAGTAATACTTCTTCATGCAGTGCAGAGTCAAACTATGGAATTCGCTACCACATGATGGGGGGTAGAGCACATAGAGCACATTGCAGTAATTAGGAGTCAGTTCACTGGGAAGGGATTGCAGCTCAGTGGCTGAGCACCTGGTTGGCACACAGAATGTCCTTGGCTCAATCCCTGTCCATCTCCAGGCTTTTTTCTTTTTAAAAAGGACTAGATAGCAATTTCTGGGGAAAACCTCTCTCTGCCTGAGAGATGGCACCAGAGGCAGTAGATAATACCAAGCTAGATGGATAAATAGCCCTTGTATAAGGTTTGGAGGTAGACCACAGCTGCGTTTTGTTGTGAGTCCCCACCTGTGGTCTTCTGTGGGAAAGAGTCCTGCTGTAATGATACAAAGGGAGGCATCATTTATACAGAGCTGATAGAAGCTCCGTTCTCTTGACATCTAATGCTTATTTGATGTTTGCCCATCTCCGTGCTGGGGGAAAAAAAACATTTGCATTCTACTCAACCAGAGGGTGTGTTCCAAGTTGACATCATGAGCCCTGAATAATGTAAATGGACATGAATGATTGTGGAAGGGGAGGGTGGCCGGGAGATGCAGGCAATAAAATCAGAAGTCTGGGCAATTGCCTTTCTCTCTGTGGCAGGGTGACACCTACCTGTACGGGTCCCTCTTTGATCGTAATGCAGGAAGATAAGTCTTGCCATGGAATATTTAGACTCGGGAGGGCAGAGAGGTTCTGACAAGGAGTGGGCAGTGGAGGGGCGGGGGAACGCTCCCACGAGACCCTTTGCAACACTAAATAACACGTCAGGAGGGGTTTTCTCCCTTCAGCCTTTCTAATGGTCCCTGCACTCCGATTCTCCCTTCCTTCTAGAGCAGTGATTCTCGTAAGAATGATTCCAACTCCACAAAGGGGGGGGGGGCTGAAAACAGACAAGAACAAAGCATCTGGAAATGAGAACACGGCAAGAAACACCACATTTTCTGTTAAGATTGGAATGAAACAATAGGCCAGTAGCGGGAAGGCTGTTGCGTTGTGTCAATGAAGTTTTTGCAAAAGATGCTTCTTGGATGAACAGTGATGGCTAGAAGTTGCATGCTTATGGGCACAATCCTATGCATGTTTAGACATGCATAGGATTGTAGGACTTTTCCCAAATAAACATGCATAGGATTGTAGGTTCGAGAAATTGAGAAAAAACCCAATTCCGTCAATGCGCAGGTGATGGAATGAAAGATACCTGGCAATCTGCAAAACACAGACGGAAGGAATAAAACATAATTTGTACACCCCTAGCTTCAGGTCTTTTTTTTTTTTTTAAAGGAAGTTTATTTGATGGCTGTGGTGCAGTGGTCTGTTTTGACATGGGAGTCCCCCTAGCCATGCCTGTGAAGGACAGCCCAAATATGCAGGCAGCTGGGTGGATCCCTATCAACAGACCACATCTAGGAGGTTTCATCTCCACCAGCTGATAGGTCAAACTGCCCATTCTGAGACCAAACCATCCCAGAATGCTTTGCATTACAGAAGTGCTGGCCAGGGATGGCCCTAGACATTCAGCTGCCTGAGGCACAGAACAAGATGGCACCCACTCCCTTTTCATGTACAAAGCCAACTTAACTAGCAGATGAAACTTACTTTAATACTTTGGATAGAACATCCTCCACCACTGGATCTGGAGGCAGCCGGCTAGTTTTGGGGGGCGCAGGGCAAGTCTTGTGTCTCACATTTGTCTCCACTGACCCTTTCCTGCCACCTCCCAGCATCTGCCGCCTGAAGCAACTGCCTCACTCTGCCTAAGGGGAAGGCCGGCCCTGGGGATGGCTCACAACAATACATTATTGCTGGGAAAATCGATTCCGCCCCCAGCTCCTGCGAGGATTGCAGCTAAGCTCAGAGGGAACAGGGCCATCTGAGGGATGGGGGTGGCCAGTAATGCTGAGTCAGCGTTGAAGGGGTATACAAATGCAGAGGGGTTTTGTGTGTGTGTGTGTGTGGGGGGGGGGTTATTGCAGCCTGGCCATGCCTGGTATGTTCTTTGCTCAAAGATGTTGCCAGAAAGTGGGTGAGTGGCTGGGTCAGTGCGGGGTGAAGGGTGGATTCATTACAGGGGGGAAACAGGGACAACTGGAGGAAGGAATGGAGTAACTTGGAAAAGGGGATGCCTGGCGGGAGCCCTGAAAACGAGCACTCCATTCCACAACCCTTGTTCTTCCTATGCCCCTACATTCCTGAAATGTTATGGGGGGGAGGGGGGAATCAGGTAAGCTGCGAGTCCTTGAACAAAGCCCTCCACCAGTGGTGATGAATGTGTCAGGGTCATGCCTTCCATGGTGCGTGGGTGAAGGGAACCAGTTCCCTTGCGCTCTGCCTTTCATGTCACTTAAACTCTTTATATCCCCCTCCTCACTGGAGGACAGGTCAGGAAGTCCTGTTCACCTCCGCTTTAAGGGACTGGATTGCTGATGAATCTGCCTTCAACCACATCAAAGGAAAGGAGTGGGGGAGTCGGGGGAGGGATGGAGAAAGATCATGCGTGGTGGACAGATTGTGATCCGCATACTTTTGCTCATGCAGAAGCCTTCGCCTCCTACCTGCTCCTCCATAAACACATGCCGGGGGGAGGGACAACATGTCGTGTGGTGGGTGCCGCTGCGCCACCACCAAAATAACGCACGGTCAGTATGCTATTCCCTCCTCTATTGCCTAAAGTGTCGTCCGAACTCAGCCACTAAGTGTGGCACTTAATTTGTTGGGAATCTTGCAACCTCATCTACAAATGACTGGAAGGGAACAGTGTTGCAGTAAGTTAACTCATGGGAATGTTGGCCACAGCTAGGCTTAGGATCTCTATAGCCTATAGTGTGGTTTCCTGTGATTTCTTCTTTTTGCTCCTCCCCTTCCTTCCCCACGTCTCTCTCTGACCTTCTCTGTTGCTGGGAGCGCCTGTGTTTGCTCCCTTGCCTGTATAACAGACCACAAAATGGACTGAACAAACTCCTTTTGAAACCCTATGCTGTATCTGCATCTTATATGCAAGACTATTGTGTGTAAACTGTTTTATCTTTTCTTCAATAAAGAAGGGTGCAGGGTTGTTTTAAATTCTAAGATAGCCTTGTGCGCATGTGGGACCGGTAGAAGCTCAATCTGTTTTGCCCTTTTTGTTTTTCTCTGCTAAAGTGCCTTTCTAACAGGAGGCATCATTGCTAAATAATCCCATCACTATCAATGCCACCTGTCTCTGGTTCCAGATGACCATTGATCTCTTAAACTAGATCTACCTTCCACAGCCTGGTACCCTTCAGATGTGTTGGGCTATAACTCCCACTATAACTACAACAGCCTGGCACCCTCCAGATGTTTTTGGGAGTTGTGGTTCAACACATTTGGTGTGCATCAGGTTGGGGAACGCTGAACTAGATGGTGAAGAGCAGGTTGCTGTCAATGGCCTGCCTGGAACATGAACAGCTCTCCCACTACCTTGCAAAAACCACTTGAACTGTGTCATGGCTCTTCCCCCAAAGGATCCTGGGAATAGTAGTTGGGCAAGGGTGCTAATCCCTTTGTCCCTGATGCCCCTTCTCATAGAACCACAGGTCCCAGCTATTTCAAAAGGGGCAAAACTAGGCTGGATTCATAGGGTGACCATATGAAAAGGAGGACAGGGCTCCTGTACCTTTAACAGCTGCATAGACAAGGGAATTTCAGCAGGTTTCATTTGTATGCATGAATAGGCTGACCATATGAAAAGGAGGACAGGGCTCATGTAACTTTAACAGTTGTAGAGAAAAGGGAATTTCAGCCAGTGTCATTTGTATGCAGTTAGTCCCTGGTGAAATTCCCTCTTCATCACAACTGTTAAAGGTGCAGGCACTTTACTAGAGTGACCATATACAAAAGAAGGCAGGGCCCTGCAACTTTAACTGTTGTGATGAAGAGAGAATTTCACCAGGAACTAATTGCATACAAATGACCCTGGCTGAAATTCACTTTGCTCTACAGCTGTTAAAGTTACATGAGCCCTGTCCTCCTTTTCATATGGTCAGCCTATGCATGAAGCATCTGGTGAGAGTCCCTTTTCATCACAGCAGGAGCCCTGTCGGCCAGATACAAAAGAGGGCAGGGCTCCTGCAGCTTTAACTGTTGTGATGAAGAGGGAATTTCACCAGGTGCTGCACGCCTACAAATAACGCCTGCTGAAATCCCCTTTTCTATGCAACTGTTAAAAATACAGGAGCCCTGTCCTCCTTTCCAAATGGCCACGCTAGGCTGGAAGCTACTTGTCATTTGCTGATCGTTATTGGCGTCTTGAAAGAAACCCCCCACCCCCCACCTCACCTTTTTTCGAATGAAATCTCTCCATGCTGGAGAATCGTTCCCTCCAAATGTGAACCCTGTTGCATAAACAAAATCTGTGGACCGGAAGAGGAAGTTTATACAGAAACAACAAATGCAGGGTAGGGGCCAGCTCCCCCTCCAGCATTTCGTAAGGGAAAACAGGGTCACGTAACACCCCCATTTTCTTGCAGCAAGGAGGACTGTCCTAGCTCTTACACCCCCACACCTCTGCTCCTACCCTGGGGTGACCTGTCTTCCACCAATTTCACACCTTGGAGCATGCTCATACTTTCGATTAAAGCCAAACTACAAAGAGGTGATTGTCCTAACATAGGTTATCGAGAGTTCAAAGCACAGCACCCACAAAACGGCACAAAATGTTAGGCTAGGCGCCTCAGGGTGCCTTAGAGTTCATGCGTGGGCACATTCATGTGCATGTGTGGCTGGGGCCACCTGCGCATTGCCAAAAATCAAGGGCCGAAGGGGAAAGACATCTGCATAAATTAACATCTGCTAATCTTCCTGTTTAGATGCAAATTTGGAAAGAAGGGTCCGTTTCATGAGAAATACAATCGATCTCAGCCTAGCGGGAAAGGCTGACCAGGTGAGCTGTGTGCCTTGCACAGTCTGCTGTCCAGGTTCTCATTGTGGATTGACACCTTCTGAGCTGCTGCCCGCACTCCCTTCTTGGGGTTCTTTTTAAACTGGGCTGGACTGGGCAGCCTTTCAACCAGAGGACAGATTCAACTGGGGGATTGACAGCTCTTCAAAGAGAGACCCTCCTTCTGTAAAAAAGGACACCTGGACACATTGAAATGTCGGCTCACTGCTCTTTATGCCAAGTGAGCCGCAACTGAGGGTTCAAGATGGGTGTCAGAGCGAGGGTGACCAGGTGTCCTACTTTACTGAGGACAGTCCTCTCATTTGAAGGTGTCCTCTGCTCAATGGGTGGCCATGTCCAAGCCCAGTTTTAAGATGAAGAGAGTGAACTGGGGCCTTGAAGTTGCTCATCCATTGTTAGCACCTGGGCAGCAAACTGAACAGATGACAAGCCACCCTTTCCCACGATGGTAAATAAATAAATAATAAACACATCAATCATAAATAAAATAAATGATGAGATGTATTGCATTTCTATGCTATATATATATATATATATATATATGCATTTAACTGTCATTTATATCCAGCCTTTCTCCCACGCTTGCAAAGAACCCAAGGTGGGTCATGTGGACTTCCTCCTCCTGCTCTCCAGTTTATCTCACAACACTCCTGTGAGGTAGGTTAGGCTGAGAGCCAGTGACTGGCCCAAAAGTCACCCAGTGAGTTTCACGTCCAAGTGGGACCGGAACCCAGATCTCCTGAGTCCCGGTCCAACACTCTGGCTTTCTACAATATACATTATTATAACTTTGAATGAATACATATAAATTAGCATATGCAAATCAGTGCCATCTTTTATTGGCAATACATTTCCTATTATTATTATTATTATTATTATTATTATCTTCTTGCTTGGGGTGGTTTTTCTAGATGGACATGATGGGCTTTGTCAGGTCATACTGTAACTTTTAGAACAGCGAAATTTCTGGTTTTAGCCATGCATGTGAGAGTAAATAGTGTTGACTCTAGGGATGTAATTTCATGTATATGAGAAGTGTATAAATGGCTGGTGGCTATATACAATAAAATTTACTGACTGACTGACTGACTGATTCAGGAATTTCCTAACTATTGAGCATGTTTTAAGTATGACTGCTTTCTGGATGTTGGTGTGGATGTATTCTGGTAGGCCCAGTTTCTGAAGGTTTTCTGTATAATTTTTGTTGCAATGTCAGTGACTGATGTGACTAATGGAATAATTGTAACTATTTCCTGTTGCCATAGTTCTTTAACTTTCTTGGCCAGTGGTGTGTATTTTTCTCTCTTTTCCTCTTCCTTTTCTACAACATTTTTGTCATTAGGTATTACTATGTCAATGAGGTACTTGTGTTTTTCTTTTTTGTCTATAACAGTTATGTCTGGTCAGTTGCAAGGTATTGTCTTGTCCATATCAATTGTTCTGTCTCGTATATTTTGTGATCTGCATTTTTATTATTTATTTTGTATTTATTATTATTATTATTATTATTATTATTATTTGCATCCTGCCTTTTCCCCAATACTGGAACTCTAGGCAGCTTTACAAAATTAAAACATATAAATAGAAATATACAAAAGTTAAAATATAATTAAACTCATTTAAATATTAAATCATTTAAGCACAAATGACAATACTTCTTCTACTACTACTACTACTACTACTGATTCAACACATAAACAGAGGTCTAGACTATTCCCCAAAGGCTTGCTGGAACAAAAAAGTTTTTGCCTGCCTCTGGAAACATAGCAAGGAGGGAGCCAGTCTAGCCTCCCTGGGAAGAGAGTTCCAGATCCTTGGAGTAGCTACTGAGAAGACCCTCTTCCGTGTTTCCACCTGAGTCAGTTTTTGACTTTTGTGCCCACCTGAGTCAATGCTAGTGCCACATACTGGGTCAGGCACAGAAGGAAGCCACTTCATACCTATAATAATCATTGGCCATGGGCAAATGTTGCCAGACTTATTTAGCACTTCAAAATCCTGCTTGACCAACTAGGACTTTGTAGGGTGACCATATGGAAAGGAGGACAGGTCTCCTGTATCTTTAACAGTTGTATTGAAAAGGGAATTTCAGCAGGTGTCATTTGCATGCATGCAGCACCGAGTGAAATCCCCTCCTTGTCACAACAGTTAAAGCGCAAGAGCTAGACTAGAGTGACCAGATACGAAAGAGAGCAGGGCTCCTGCAACTTTAACTGTTGTGATGAAGAGGGGATTTCACCAGGTGCTGCATGCATAAATACCCCTTTCAATACAACTGTTAAAGATACAGGAGCCCTGTCCTCCTTTCCATATGGTCACTCTAGGACTTTGGGATGGAAGAAATGAACGTTCTGCTGCAGGAAATGATGTCTCCACTGTCACCTTCATCCTCCTAATATAACACTTTCCTGTCTGCCAGTCATGCAGGAGTGGGTTTGGTTGCATTTGTTTCTTTTATCTTCAGCTTTATCTCAGCATCTCCTTAAAAAGGGGAGAGAAATAAACGAATGGAGGAAGAGGCCAAGGTGATGTCAAAAGCACCCATTAGACTAGCCAGTGAGAAATGCAGGCCTTTTCATTGAGAGGCTGAACGCAAACTTCCGTCCCCCCTCTCTGCCCTACATGTAAAGTCTGGGTCAGCAGCACGACTCTTTCATTTGGGCTTCAACCACACCTCATAGATCCAGCCTTCCTTTGGTGCTGCTGTTATCACACCTCCGTCTCATGTTGGATTTATTAACTGTGGAGATGTGGAACGATGAAAACCGAGGTCCGAGAAATAATTACGAAAATTTGAGAAGTTCCTCTCACACTTGGAACAGCTCCCCCTCTTTCTAACCATTGACCGAGGCCCCTCGTGTGGTTCATGCATAGGTCGTCGGGGCCGTTGAAGATTGCATCTCACATGATGTGTCGTTAGCACAGGTAGGTGATGGGCAACAGGAAATGGTGCATCAAACTTTTCTTGGCTTGATGAGTCTCTCTCATCCGCAAGCAGTGGAAAGTCCAGATGAACTTCGGAAACGTCACATTCCTTTGGAGGAAAGAACCCAGGAGAGAGATGATTTTTCCCCCTTCAGAAAAAGTTTATTTGAAATATACAGGTGAAACAGGTATTATGAAAATAGCACCACATAGCTGGGCACCCCCCCCCCCACACACACTCTGTCCCATAGGTATTGCAACCTCATCAGCAAGTTACAGGAAGGGGGTAGTGCTACAGTTAGGCTAACCTACTTTTCAACATATAACCCATGGTTCAATAACAACCCACACTCAACCACTGTGTGTGCGTTAGCATGTTGTGTGAACCCAGCCACTGAGTCCACAGCCTCCCATGTTCTCTGCTCATCATTCTAGAATACAGTCAGCATAATAGATGTTTTGTATAAGAGAGATGAAAGTATCCTCCACCGAAAAAGAGGAAGAAAAGGCTACAAATCTCATTCCTTCCTTTCATGATTTCGTCCTCCTCTCCCGAAATGGGGGAGGAAGGAGCAACATTCCAGCATCCCATAAATCCAAGTGTATCAAGGCCACTCCGGACTCCAGATTGTGTTACATGCCTTCGGTCTGCAAATGGACGACTTTGTGCATAAAAGGAGCAGCGGTGGAACGGGCGGTTTGGCTCACGCTTCCGAGAAAGGAAACAGCTCGTTCGTGTGCTGAAGTGTGAGGGAAATCAGTGACAAGAGGATCAAGCAGGGAAGTGATCCTCCACAAAGAGAAAGAGAGCCAAGGTTTATAGGCTGATAACATGCATTTTACCAGCAGAGTTCGAGCAGTGCTAATTACTTCCCACCACCACTTTTTAAAGTTACAAAAGGAGGGGGGAAAGAAATGATCTGCTCTTTAATAGTATTAAGGTTATGAAATTAGATGGACATCTTTTGCATTATGCCTCTTCTCAGTTTTTTTCTGTGATCCACGTTCAGAATAGACTGTCTAGGTCATGTGATGGGATATGTTGCACCCGCAGCAGCCTCTAGGGTTGCTGGGAACCAGAAAGGGAAAAAATGTTGGAAATCCAATATCCTGCTGTTATTCAGATGTATTTCCATCTTGGGTGAAGCCCATTAGTGGATCACGGAAAGAAACTAGGCAGCTTTTGTATTAACCAAGCTGGAGATAATGTTAGATGCTGTATTAGGTTAATTAAAACAATTAAATGAATTGAAGTCAAATAGGGGAGGAACTCACAGAGAGGGAAGTCCCAGCATCAGGTGGTGTAAAATCTTCTTCCTCTAGTGTAGGATCCCACTGTAGGATGGTTAAAGGTGCAATCCTATGCATGTTTAGATGGAGAAAAAAGTTCTACAACTCCCAGAACTCCCCAGCCAGCAAGGCTTGGAATTATAAGACTTTTTCTCCATCTAAACATGTACAGGTTTGTGCCCTTAAATTTGGTAACAGCTACCCTGATGAGGGGATAGAACTACACCCTATGTCGTATCGATACAATCCCATCATAGTGACACTGTATCCAACTTGCACATTGATACCTCGTAGCACACACAACGACATCTGTTGCTGCATTTTGGATGATACGGAATAAAAAGTGGGAAATATAACGCTCGAAAAGCGGCAGACGGAATGGGTCATGTGCCGCGACAGTTATCAGTGCACGTCAATACCGATAACAAGCACGCACGTAGATCTAGCCCTGGAGATCTTAAAAGCTTGCACATTTTGGGTGATCTCTGGGTTTGCCCTAATAAGGGTATTAGACTAATATAGATTTGGGCATTTCTTTTCTTATGGTCAACATGGGTACTTTTGACAGTATCCAATGAGATTATATACCAGAGGGAAGCTTTTGTGTGTGTGTGTGTGTGTGTGTGTGTGTGCAGTACAACAATGGAACCCATGACCTAGGGAGGTGGTGGGCTCTCCCACTCTAGAGGCATTGAAGAGGCAGCTGGACAACCATCTGTCAGGGATGCTTTAAGGTAGATTCCTGCATTGAGCAGGGGGTTGGACTCGATGGTCTTATAGGCCCCTTCCAACTCTACTATTCTAGGATTCTATGATAAGCCAGGGAGTGACAGACTTGTGGGATCTACATTGGTTTTTTTTTATTTTGCTAGACCGAAACCCAAAATGTGTTCTAGCTGGAATCAGATGCAAAGATGTTGGTTCTTTTCTACATGGGGCAGATGCGAGAATGGTGACATTTTTGTACATGAGCCAATGATCTCCTGAACTACTCGGATGTGTTGCATATACACCTCAGATGTGACTCAGATGTAGATGTACAAATCTATATCTGAGTCACTACAGAACAGGGCTTCTAAAAGTCTTATTTAGACCCCAAAATTGCTATTGTAAAATAATTGGGAACATAAGAAGAGCCCTACTGGATCAGACCAAGGGTCCAAATAGTCCAACGAACTGCCCACGGGAAACCCACAAACAGGACATGAGCGCATAGCACCCTTGCACTCGTGTTCCCCAGCAACTGGTGTATGTTTGCTTCCTATCTCTGATATTGGAGGTAGCACATAGCCATCAGGATTAGTAGCCATTGATAGCCTTCTCCTCCAGGAATTTGTCCAACCCCCTTTTAAAGCCATCCAAATTGGTGGCCATCACTACATCTTGTGGTAGCGAATTCCATACTTTAGCTATGTGCTGTGTGAAGAAGTCCTTCCTTTGATCTGTCCTGACTCTCCCACCAATCAGCTTCATGGGATAACCCCACTGGGTTCTAGTATTATGGGAAAGGGAGAAAAATGTCTCCCTATCCACATTTTTCCACACCGTGTATACTTTTGTATTTTCTATAGTGTCTCCCCTTTCTCTGTGTTGGAGATCCTTGCTGATTATTTCCATCTACCAGTAGTTCCTGATCTACCTTTTGCCTATCGCTACTCTCAGCAGCTATCAGAGATGAAAAGATGCCGGGCCTTTCATTACAAGGAACCAAACCATGAAACACAGGTGAAAGGAGGGAGGCAGAGAAAAGAGGCTCACAATACAAGGTGGGAATGATTCATCCCAGTGATTCTGTTAAATGCATCACCATTTTGCCTGTCCCTGCTGTATTGTCTTAACAATTCAGCATGTTTACCGAGAAATCTATATACTATTTTATTTCATTTTTTTAAAAGGGCATTTTTAATGTTGCATAATTCTGCCCCCCTCAATGTTGCTTTCCAGTGGCAGGTTTCCTTGAGGAACAGGTGACTAATGCCGCTTGCTTGTTTGTGCAAGGAAAGTGTCAGAGCACTTGGCGTAAACAGCATGTTTTTTACATTGGAAAGGAATAGGCACAGATCTGTAAACGATGAGGCAGGTGATGTGATCATTCATCTGTGGCCCAATTTCTAACGAAGCGGTGCGGCTTTCATACCACGAGGGGCCGATTTGTAATTCTGCCATTATAATTTCTCTGTGTGGGGGTAAATACATACACACACACACACACACCCCAGCCTGCTCACTTCTCAGACTGTCAGCGATTCCTGAATTATGTGGCCTGGGAAGGAATGTCTTGTGTGCTGAGGAATAAATGAATTAAGGGTGCAATGCTATGCAGTTTTAGACAGGAAAAAAGGCTGACAGTTCCCAGAATGCCCCAGCCAGCTGGCTCAGGCATTCTGGGAACTGTTGGGTGTAGTTCTGACTAAACATACCTAGCATTGCACCTTAAATAATGTAAAGCTAGTAGAAGCCCAAGGGAGGGTGCCCACTGCATCTCTGTATGATTCAGTGCTACACTGGATCTGCCCTCATCCAATCAGAAAGCGTGCCTGGAGGAATGACTCATGCAGAGGCTGATAGTGTCTCTCTGTGTGGGGGTCTTCTGCTTCCAATCCTACCCCCTGCCTACTATGCCTTCTAATCACAAACTCAACTGGTGAGTGCTGACAGAATTGGCAAAATGGGGCCAGGATCTCTTCTCGATCATCCCAGAGTGCAGAACACGGAATAATGGGCTTAAGTTACAGGAAGCCAGATTCCGGCTGGACATCAGGAAAAACATCCTGACTGTTAGAGCAGTACGACAATAGAACCAATGACCTTGGGAGGTTGTGGGCTCTCCCACACTTAGACAGGATCTACACTGCTGCTTTAAAATGGTTTATAACAGTAGTGACAGCTGTTGGGGACCAAGACACACGCCATATACAGTTTCCAAAATGTTTTCAAAGTGTCATATCCTGCTTAGTGTAGATCTGGCCCAAGAGGCAGCTGGACAGGTATCTGTCAGGTATGCTTTAAGGTGGATTCCTGCATTGGACAGGGGGTTGGACTTGATGGCCTTAGAAGCCCCTTCCAAATCTATGAATCTATGAATTCTATGATTCTATGAATGCTTGCTGTCTGTTTGGGCAGGTGGGGAAACCAGGAAAACCAGAGGGAAAGGGAAATGGATTGGAGTCTGGCTAGCAGAAGGCATGTAAGTCTGTCTGGAACCCTGAGCAGGATCCATGATACCATATTTTGCAACCAATCGGACTTTCATTTTCTAATATGAATCTTTGCGGGAATAAACGTGAAACTTATCTCAATGTTTGCCTGTTCTTGTGTGAGACACGAGCCTGAAATCAAGCGGGGCTAAACTTTCTTTTTCTCCCTTTGTATTTATTTTGGCCTTTCGCTCTCACTTTTCCTCCCCAGTAAGGAGGCGCCCAAAGTGCTGTCAGCAACGAAACCAGCTTAGACAACCACAAGGACCACAATAAAACCATCGAAACCAAACTAAACATTACAAGCAACAGCCCAGCATTAAAAAAACAAAACAAAACAAAAAAAACCAAAAACAAAACTAACTCCAGCACAAAATGAACACTCTACCAATGAATAAACCCCAAAACCAAATTTTAAGCAGCAAGCTAACCAGGAACTCTTTGAAAGAGATAGATTTTCTGATGTGAACAAGACCCCTGAAGGACAACCTGGCCTCATCATAGAATCATCCAGGTCAAGACTTTCCTCTTCTCCCAGGCATTTAACAGCATAGGATGAGGGTTTTGTGTTGTTGTGCTTTGACGCAGAATTGTTGTTTTAATGGATATTGTAAGTATAACTTTTTTTTATGCTTTATGGTTTTAAATTTTGTAAATTGGTGTTTTAATGTTCAGTGTTTTTAATTTTTGTAAACCGCCCAGAGAGCTTCAGCTATTGGGCGGTATATAAATGGAATAAAATAAATAAATAAATAAATAAATAAATAAATAAATAAATAGTAGAGTTGAAAGGGGCCTTCAAGGCCATCAAGTCCAACCCCCTGCTCTATGCAGGAATCCACCTTAAAGCATCCCTGACAGATGGTTGTCCAGCTGCCTCTTGAAGGCTTCTAGGGTGGGAGAGCCCACAAACTCCCTAGGTCATTGGTTCCATTATCATGCTGTTCTTACAGTCAGCTTAACTTGAGCCCATGAGCCCATTATTCCGTGTTCTGCACTCTGGGATGATCAAGAAGAGATCCTGGCCCTCCTCTGCGTGACAACCTTCCAAGGACTTGAAGAGTGCTATCATGTCTCCCCTCAGTCTTCTCTTCTCCAGGCTAAACATGCCCAGTTCTTTCAGTCTCTCCTCATAGGGCTTTGTTTCCAGACCACTGATCTTCCTTGTTGCCCTCCTCTGAACACGCTCCAGCTTGTCTGCATCCTTCTTGAAGTGTGGTGCCCAGAACTGGACACAGTACTCAAGGTGAGGCCTAACCAGTGCTGAATAGAGGGGAACCAGTACCTCGCACGATTTGGAAGGTATACGTCTATTAATGCAGCCCAAAATAACATTTGCCTTTTTTGCAGCCACATCACACTGGGCTCATATTCAGCTTGTTATCTACAACGTACCCTATCCTGGGTGCCACGATGGAAGAGTTCTCATGCATTGCTGCCAACTGAATTTAGGGCACAATCCTATGCTGGTTTAGACAGAGTGACCTGATTCACACAACACGACAAGCCAGAGTGCAGGTTGAGTGTGGGTTGTCATTGAACCATGGGTGATTGTGTTGTATGAACCCTGCCATGCTTTCAAACCATGGTTGTTTAACCACAAAGAACCCACAGTTCACACCACCAGTTCTCTTTGTGGGTTGTTCATGGTTAACAAACCATGGCTTGTTAGTGTGGCTGGATTCACATAACACAGCAACCCATGGTTCAATGGCAACTCTCACTCAACCCATATTCTAGCCTGTCTTGTGTGAACTAGGCAAAAATCCATCAATCCATCAATCCTATAACCCCACCTATTCTACAGCTGGAGTCGTAGGACTTTTCTTTTGCTGTCTAAACATATGTAGCATTGTCCCCTTAGTTGCTTAAGTAGGACAAATCCTAACCCTAAGTCTCCATAGAATAATAATTGGGTGGCATTATCATGGTTTGAAGACGTGTAATGTTTTCCCCTTCCCAAAGCTAAGGGCTAATCTATACCTGCAGCCCTTTCGCTACAGAAGCAAGATGCTCCTGAACATTCCCTGCTTCCATGATCGCCACTCACGGGTTGCATGCAACTGATCTTTACCACAATTACAGGAATGTTGTTGCAGGAGTATGTGGGCGGAACTAGGCAGATGGCTATGAGGCAGAGGTTTTTTTTTAATGACTGGTGAGGGATGCGCATGAGCGCAGATGCGCAGCCCCGTATAGGGGTGATATGAACTCCCTCGTATATGCGCTCCTGCACAGAGATATATTTGTATTTTTAAAAAAGAAAACAATGAGGCTTGGCGATGAAACACGATGATACCCATCCAAAACATGTGGCAGGAATGGCGGACAGGTCCACTGCTGCACACTTCTGATATCAATGCACACGCCCTTCACAGCTGATTGGCTGTTTGCTGAGCCCGGAACTCATGGCAAACAGCAACAAGCTCACAAAGGCGGAGGGCACACACTGCATACGTACTTCACAACGGAAGCGACAGAGATGAAAACCCCCACGACAAAAGCAGTCAGGGATATCCTGGGAAAACTGAGAGGTGGAGCTGAGATCACCGCGAGCGCAGGTGAACATCATGTGCCCCATTAGTGACGACCGCGATACAATCCTGCAAGAAACGGGTGGTGTAGACTCCCCCTCAGTCCCATTTTTAGCTAGTCATGCCTTCATTTTGGAATCCTTCTTCTGAGCGGCTGAATTCACACTTTCCCCAAACTCAAAAACGTCCCGGCTTTTTCAAAAAAACACTTGCCATGCTTAAACATGCTTACACAGGCCAGGCATCTTTTTTAAAAGTCCCAGACACGATCCATTGTGTGACATTAGCCACACGAGCCCCTAAAGAAAATAAACAAAGAAACAGCAATTAGCTTTCGGGTACGGAGGTACTCTGCCTTCTCTTGAATAACGCACTGATTTGCTGTGCGGTGCATTTATTTTCTCAGCTGTGCAGCATGGGTAGTGTTAATTTGTGAGGAGAGGCTCAGCCAAAGGAGAGAAAAGAGTCCAGTTGTATTTCCTTCCTTATTTAGCCTCTGGCAATTATTGTCAGGAACTCAGCTCCCCCAAAGTCCCAGCAGGTTTGTGTTCTAGTAGCTTGGAAGGTCTTGGGTAATCTGGACAAAGAAAAGAGGAAAACACAGAGGTTTCTAGACCAGCCTCCCCCAACCTGGCACCCTCCACTTCTGTTGGACAGGAGCCCTCATAATTCCCAGCCAATGGCCATGATGGGCATTGTAGTCCAACCTCCCCAACCTGTTTACTCTTTGACCCAGACGGCATCTTAATCTGCAGAAATCATCAGACAAAGTTTTTCACAGCATGTCAAAACAGAGCCAGTGTGTTGTGCAGGTTATAGTGCTAGACTGGGGGTTGGGAGATCCAGGTTCTAGTCCCCACTTGGCCCTGAAGGCCACTGGGGACTTTGGGCCAGTCATTGACTCTCACCTACCTCACAGGGTTGTTGTGAGGATAAAATGGAGGAGAGGAGGATCATGCAAGCTCCCTTGGGTTCCTTGCAAATGTAGATGAATGTTATTGGTTGCTAATGATTATTGGACATTAGCTAGGCTGACCAGATAAAATCCAGGTCAGGGCTCATGTAACTTTAACAGTTGTAGAGAAAAGGGAATTTCAGCCGGTGTAATTTGTATGCATTTAGTTCCTGGTGAAATTCACTCTTCATCACAACAGTTAAAGGTGCAGGCACTATACTAGAGTGACCATATACAAAAGAAGGCAGAGCCCCTGCAACTTTAACTGTTGTGATGAAGATGAACTGTCAACATTAGCACATAGGCCGGCTCCTGGTTCCAAAGAGCTATTCTACCCCAGGAGCCATCAAGAGAACTCTTCTCCACACATTTCCCTGATCCTTTTTAAAGAGATCTAAGCCCTGAAGCATGCTGATACCTCCCTCACATTGCTCTGTAGCCCTGCCTTGGCTCAGTTTCTGTCGGCACTCACCTCCTGAGATCGTCATTAGAGGAGATGAAAAAGGCATTATGATGCTGTTTTATTTTCAGTCCTTTTCCTAATAACCCCCCTTCTGTGTTATGCTTCCCCTAAAAGTTAGACACTACGGGAATCAATCCATTCTTGTACTGGAGTGATTATTTCCCCCAAATGAACACAGCTGCTTTCTCTAGAGGAGCTATGCAAGTTGCACAGATTCTGACTGGTCCTGACTGAAACCCGGAGCAGATTCACCATCCTGCTGGCATCGGAGCCGCCAGCCTCCACTGGCTATTAGCAAAAACACTCAAGGCAACACCACCCAAAATGGCCTGCTCCTTTGCTTCCGGCTTTCTTTGGAGAAATCTTGAAACTTCAGGTCAAATCCTGACACCAGGCCATTCCATCCAGGGCCATAGAATCATAGAATAGTAGAATAGTAGAGTTGGAAGGGGCCTATAAGAGTCCAACCCCTTGCTCTATGCAGGAATTCACCTTAAAGCATACCTGACAGATGGTTGTCCAGCTGCCCGTTGAAGGTCTCTAGTGTGGGAGAGCCCACCACCTCCCTAGGTCATTGGTTCCATTGTTGTACTGCTCTAACAGTCAGGACGTTTTTCCTGATGTCCAGCCGGAATCTGTTTTCCTGCAACTTGAGCCCATTATTCCGTGTTCTTAACTCTGGGTTGATCGAGAAGAGATCCTGGCCCTCCTCTGTGTGACAACCTTTCAAGTATTTGAAGAGTGCTATCATGTCTCCCCTCCATCTTCTCTTCTCCAGGCTAAACATGCCTAGTTCTTTTAATCTCTCCTCATAGGGCTTTGTTTCCAGACCCCTGATCACCCTCGTTGCCCTCCTCTGAACCCCCTCCAGCTTGTCTTCATCCTTCTTGAAGTGAGGTGCCCAGAACTGTACGCAACAATCAAGATGGGGCCTAACCAGTGCCGAATAGAGGGAAACCAGTAACTTGTGTGATTTGGAAGCTATACGTCTATTAATGCAGCCCAAATAGCATTTGCTTTTTTTGCAGCCACATCACACTGTTGGCTCATATTCAGCTTGTGATCTACAACAATTCCAAGATCCTTCTCGCTTGTAGTATTGCTGAGCCAAGTATCCCCCATCTTGTAACTGTGCATTTGGTTTCTTTTTCCTAGGTGTAGAACTTGGCATTTATCCCTATTCAATTTCATTCTTTTGTTTTCAGCCCAGCGCTCCAGTCTATCAAGATCGCTTTGGAGTTTGTTTCTGTCTTCCATGGTATTAGAGATCCCACCCTATTTTGTGTCGTCTGCAAATTTGATAAGCATTCCCTGCACCTCCTCCTCATCCAAATCATGAATAAAAATGTTGACCAGCACTGGGCCGAGGACTGAGCCCTGCGGTACCCTCACCTTGACATGTGAACCAATCTGTTCCGTTTGCAAGAGTTCCTGGGCTGAATACTCTGACTTCTCCAGCGCCTCCGGAGTTAAATGCTTTGGGCAACATCTACTTGACATGTCAGAGCAGCTGAGGCAGCGACGTCCTTGCGGGGCTGGCCATCACGTTGGCGGCGCCCACATTGATCTACAAACGCTTGTCAGAAAGGGTCGCCTCCTCCCCTCGTCAGGAGAGCCACGCAAGCCTTTCTAGTCTGGCTTTAAAAGAGCCCAGGGAAACAGGCAATGGTAGCTCTTATCCTCCCTCGCCACTGCCCACCTCCGCCCCTCGCTTGTCATCTGTCCGACGAGCATCTCATAAAACAAATTGAGAGGTTTAAATCTCCGAGACAAAAATCAATATGGGGGATAAGTAAAGAATAGGAGGAAGTCAGGCAGCTCAGATTTATTTCCCTGGAAATGTTTTTTCAATGGATTTACTAATAAATCTAAAGTGGCCGTGGCGCGGCCCTTTGATATGCAATCTCTCCCTTTGCTTAGATGAAAGGGGCACATGAAGAAAGGAAGCCTCGCTTATTGATTTTAACAAGGGGCATAAATCAAGGAAGTCCCACACGTTATCACCGTCGGCATGCGCTCAGACTCGGCGTTGGGAGGGGGATTCCCGTCACACACGCACGCACGCTATGCGCGGGGCAGCGGCTGTCTCCTCCCTTTTAATTTATGGCAGCAGAAAATTACAGAACTAAACTACCGGCTGGCCACATGCTCTCACCAGGAATGTGACCACTGCCGGCTGATGAGCTCAGGGATGTTCCCATTGTCTCAGATTTCCTCATGCCCACCCTTGGCAATGCCACTGTCCTCGTGTGGTCCCTATTATTACGCTCCTGCACCCCGAGCCTGAGTGGGGTGAACTTGCAAGTGCTTCAGCACTTACTCAGGCTTCACTTTCCTAGAAGGAGGACACTGGAGGCTTGTGGTGCTCCTTTTATACAAGGTGTTTTTGTATTTTGCTCAGGATGAGGCTCTACAGCATCACAATGCCAAGCAAAAACCTTCTTCTCTCCTCCAAGACAAAAGCCAATATCTCCTTTTGTCTTGCCTCTACACGAGACGTTTAAAGCTCTTTGAAGTCTCTTTAAAATTTTTACCTCTACAAGAGTGGAGTGTAAATCGGGAGTTGAGGTGCTTTATCTCTCCGATTATGCGCATTATCGAATGTGTGTTAAATAGTGAGTTTTATTTTGCTCCGGCCGTTAAAGCGCATTTTGCCTATGTGAACAAGCGATTCTCCGCATTAACTACTTGTAAAGCGCATTTCAAACAACCGGTAAGGCCACCAGTTGTGCGCTCAATTACCTCTTGCGTACAAGCATTTACGATAAAGCGCTTCAGTGATTATGTGCATAATCGGCTAACCAGACGTCAAACAGAATCCATCTAGAGGGGGTCTTAGATTCACCTTTACCCCAGATTCATTTCCTCCTACTTCCTCAGGCCCTGTAGAACAAAGGTACCAATTCAAGATAATCTTGGGTAAGGTGTCCAAAAGACTGCATTGGGGGAAAATCCTCAGTCTCTGTGCACTCAGCAGCACTGAATGGTGAGGGACCCCTGGAGGGAATATAGACTGACCCTAAACAAATAGCACTATTCTGTTCTTTGAGGATGTTGAAGGCGAGTGCTGAGTTGAAAGCCCTTTTCTTCAGATCATGTGGGGGGAAGGCAGGTGATTTGCAAGCAAAAAAGGCATTCTAGGGATTTTCAGGTTGAGAAATTGGGGGTGGGGGAGTTACTGGGAGAAGTGGAACCTTGGGTAGTGTACATAACACAGTAAAAACAAAATAATGTAACAGCAATTAAAGTGCTAAATTAGGGTAGGCACGGTTGGGCACCTGTGAAGGCCCCACACCCCAGCACGGGCCCGTTGAGAAGAGTCCTTTGGATTCACTCCTCCTCTTTTTCAACCGCTTCTTGATCTGGCCAAGAAAATGGAGGTGGTGAGGAGGAGCAGGAGATGCTGCGGCCTCCTTGCTCCCTGGATCTCTGCCTGTCAAGCAAACAAGTGGTCACAAGGATGAGAAAGAGGATGAGGAGCAATGCTGGTGAGAGGGAAGGGCGCTTGGCCCAACGGTCCTCAGAAACCTGGAGCCACCACCGACAAGAGGCCTACAACCTCTTTAGCCTACAGAAGAGACGATTGAGGGGAGACATGATGGCACTCTTCAAATGCTTGAAAGGTTGTCACACAGAGGAGGGCCAGGATCTCTTCTCGATTAACCCAGAATGCAGGACACAGAATAATGGGCTCAAGTTAGAGGAAGTCAGATTCCGGCTGGACATCAGGAAAAATGTCCTGACTTTTAGAGCAGGGAGGTTGTGGGCTCTCCCACGCTTGAGGCCTTCAAGAGGCAGCTGGACAACCATCTGTCAGGTATGTTTTAAGGTGGATTCCTGCATTGAGCAGGGGTTGGACTCGATGGCCTTAGAGGCCCCTTCCAAGGCTGCTATTCTATGATTCTATGATTCTAAGCCAGCAACCAGCAGCCAACCACCAATCAATCCAAAATCAATTTAGATCTAAAAAGAATTTACAATTTTAAGAACTCGGGACGTTCATCATCCTCATCCTGGGAAAACAGAAACATTTTAATTGGTTGCTGAAAATAGTATAGACTCAGTGCCAGCTGAATCTCCTGCAGGAGGGCATTCCAAAGATGGGGTGCCATCATAGAGAAGGCCCTGTCTTTTGTAGGTGCCTAATGTTTCTCTCCCAATGATGATATGTGGGGAAGGGTCTCCTCTGAAGAACTTAATGTATTGGCAGGTCAGGCTGGCCTGGGAGCTTCCCATACTTATTTTATTTTATTTGTGTCCTGCCTTTCTACCAAAATATGGCTCTCAAGGTGGGGTACAAATAAAATAAATAAGTAAAGTAGACGATGTCTCTCTCTCTCTCTCTCTCTCTCTCTCTCTCTCTCTCTCTCCTTTCATTCCTATGCTCTGCCCATTTCCCCTTTCTTTCTGCCTTATCCTTGTGTTGTCTTTTCATTGAAAACATCATTTGAAACATCAGGAAATGTTGGTTATGCCCTGGTTGGTGTGACATTGATGAAATTAGCCTGATACCCAGTTTTGGATGGGAACCAATTGTGCATCTCCCCGATTCTTCCTCAGAACCCTTTGCAACATGCTGGGGTTCCTCAGTAGAAGAATGGCTGTGGAAACATTCCCCTGAAGGTAGAGAAAGTTTGAAAGTGGCTGGCTCAACAGGAAAACTGATTAGAAAGAGAGCCAGCAATGTGCTCCTTCATTCTTCTCACAGGAAGCCAATTTCCTGGTGACAAAAATGCATTTCCTGTCGATATTTCTAAGACCTGAGTCATCAGATGGCATCTCCATCAGGCTGGGAGGCCCCAAAGAACCAGTCATCTGAGCTACATGGATAGACACTTTTTTTTCTGGCGGAATGGTGGCACAGGATCCTTAAACGTTTCTCCAACTTCAAATTTGTTGAAACAGGATAATTAAAATTGCACAAGAAACAGACCGTTTACTGACTAGGACAAGGTGCATCGTGTCATGGCTGGCTCCAGAGATGGACATATCCCACTGGTTCTCTCTATTCCACCTGGTTTTCATTTATTTATTTATTTATTTATTTATTTATGCCAACTATTCAGGACCCAGTCAAAGTATTCTTTGGATTACCAGATGAAACTAGACCACTTGTGAAAGGAATGACTGTTTCTTGGTTTTAAGTATATATATATATATATATATATATATATATAGGCCCTTTCCGCACCAGCCATTTTTCCCGGGGCTGCCCCTGCCTGCTCACGGAGAGTCCGCATGACGCACAGAGCATCCTGCAAGCAGGCAGGGGCCAGCCCTCCATTTTCCCAGGAGTTCAGGGAATGCTATTATCCCGGTTCATTCCATGCTCCCGGGAATAAGTGCGGCTGCACTGATGGCCATGGAGCCGCACCGTGCAGTTCCAAGGTCATCAGGAGGGGGGGGGGGACAGCGAACTCGCCATCCCCAGCATGGCGGGGGGAGGGGGGCTGGATCGCTCACGGGTTTTTTTTATTTTTTTAAGGGTACTTACATTTGCGCAGGAGCACTTGTGTGCTCCTCCGCGGATCTTTATTTATTTATTTTTAATGGCCAGCGCAACTTGCAACGGAGAAGCCCGGGCTGTTGCTTTCTGGTGAGGCCTCATCACGCCAAACCCGGAAGTAAGCACTTCCGAGTTTCCCCACTTCCCGCCTCTCTGCCCCTATGGTGCGGAAAGGGCCACTGATGCACAATAAAAGTACAAAGGACGTTCACACTTCAGCTCATGGAGCTGGCATTTGCTGGGCCCCCAAATCAAAAGCAAATAGAGATCATTCCTTGAACCCAACTTCTCCAGATTGGTGTGCATGCTTCCCCTGGGGTGAAGCCAAATTGGTTAGGTCTCAGCTAGGCTGACCAGATAAAATCCTGGTCAGAGCTCATGTAACTTTAACAGTTGTAGAGAAAAGGGAATTTCAGCCAATGTCATTTGTATGCAATTAGTTCCTGGTGAAATTCCCTCTTCATCACCACAGTTAAAGGTGCAGGCATTATACTAGAGTGACCATAGGCAAAATAAGGCAGGGCCCCTGCAACTTTAACAGTTGTGATGAAGAGGGAATTTCACCAGGGACTAGATGCATACAAATGACACTGGCTGAAATTCTCTTTTCTCTCAACTGTTAAAGTTACATGAGCCCTGTCCTCCTTTTCATATGGTCAGTCTAGTCTCAGCAATATCATTTACACTCTTTCTGATATTCTGGTATGTGCCCCAAAGCATCACAGGCAGGCAATGAGTTACCTAGGGTGACCATATTTTGGAAACCAAAAAGGAGGACAACATGGCCAGCATCCAAGGGGGCATCTCCACCAACATGTCTGCCTCCAGGGGGCGTGTCCAGCACCAAGGGGGGGGGGCACCTGAACATAGCCATGGTCACAGGTCTGATTTTACAGCACACAATTAAGACAGATCTGTTCTACATAATGTCTTAATGTTAAAATCACTGAAATAACAAGTGAGACATCCAATGTATCTGAAATTAACTTCACTCATCCCTACTTTTGCAGTTTTTGCTGTACTTTGTTGCTTTACTCTGTGTGATAATTCTCCCCTTCCCTCAAATATCTTTTCTGATTGTATCCTCATTCCACTTCAAGCTGCTGTTTAACAGGGTTTGCTGCCGGCTGACCAGCTGGCTTTTTTTTATTATTATTATTAGTTTTAAAGTTCAATTTTGTTTTGAAACTTGCTAAAACTCAACTGATGGACAGATCTGCTTGAAACTTGGCATGGCTAAAGCTCTACTTAAGTCTATCGATGACAAGTTTCATCTCCTTATCTTTAAATATGATGTTTTTAAAAAAAGAAATTAATTTTAAAACCTCAATTTTTTTAAAAAATCCTAAAAATCAATGGATGAACGGATATGCTTCAAACTTAGCGTGGCTAAAGCCCTAGTATGTAGGAGCTATCAAAGTGCCAAGTTTCATCTCTTTATCTTTAAAAATGACATTAAAAAAAAAACCAATAATTTTCAAATCTCAATTTTTAAAACATTCCTAAAAATCAATGGATGAACGGATCTACTTCAAATTTTGCATGGCTAAAGCCCTACCTAAGGGCTATCATGTTGCCAAGTTTCATCTCTTTATCTTTAAAAATGACAAAGCTGTAAGCATTTTTGTTAATTCCCATTGACTATAAAGTAGAGCTGCCCTTTGGGTAGGGGTAGGATGGGGAAAATCCGGATTTTTCTTCAAATTTCATAATTTCCCCCCCTTCCTGGATTTGTTACCAAAAATCCTGACATGTCCTGGTTTTTCCTGACATATGGTCACCCTACCTGTCCTATGACTGATAGATTCCAACACCGGGGAGGGGGGTGAGAAATCCTCTTCATTTCTCTAGTAAGATAGAACAGTAAAGCAGACAGAGGAAATTAGACAGCTGCTTAATTTGAGGATTACGCCCCTCTCAGTGTCAGAAAGCAAGCAATTTTGCGCATGTGTATTGAGGCCTGCTTGCTTGATACCCATCTCTCTCTATGAGAAGCCTATAGAAGCTAGCCACTATAGAGGCCTACCCTAAGAAACAAGAAAACTGCCCTTTCTATAGGCCGTGATACATTTAATGAACAGTATATAGGACAACTGTGTAAGCTCAACACCAGAGCTGACTCCTCACCACTTCTTCTGGTGTCAATCTCAGTACACATGGTGTCCCTCTCCAGATGTCCCTGCATATGCATTTTCAACTGGATATCTTGTTTCTCCATATGCTCATGGCCTATTTTCTCCTTGTCTCCAATCTGGGCAAGTGGAAACAGTTTCACCTTCATCCCCTAAGGATGATTCAATGCGAACTGGATGCTTCCCAGCTCCTGCTGGCTTTCCCCGAGGTTTCAGTTTAAAAGTTGCTCTGCCATCCTATTAATGTTAGCCGTCACCAGTCTGGTACCTTACAGGCACAGTTTGCTGAAAAAGTTCCTAGGGTGATCGTATGAAAAGGAGGACAGGGCTCCTGCATCTTTAACAGTTGTGATGAAGAGGGAATTTCAGCAGGTGTCATTTGTATATATGCAGAACCTGGTGAAATTCCCTCGTCCTCACAACAGTTAAAGCTGCAGGAGCCCTGCAAGACTTTCTTTTTTCGTTTTACGTACAAACGACACCTGTTGAAATCCCCTTTTCTACACAACTGTTAAAGATACAGGAGCCTGGTCCTCCTTTCTGTATGGTCACTCTACTAAAGTAAGAGGCAGGTAAACAAGCAGGTTGCCATGGGGAAAAGGAGGAGGACCCTTTCCAGTAGGGCCTTGGGGAGGTTTGCAGGTGCCCCCCCCCATGCCTACTCTTTGATGTTGTCTAGCTCTTTCTTTACCAATTTTTAAAGAGGCACTGAAAATCTTTTTGTTTCAATGTGCTTTTAGTGAAGATATTGGGCCAGGCATTTGGATGGGTTAAACTGTTGTTGTTTCATCTGGCCTGCTTGAAACAGCTGCTTTAATTTTGTAATTGTAAAGATCTAATTTTAGGTGTATTTTAGATCTGTTTTATGTTTTTGATCCTACCTGCGAGCTGCTTTCCTGGATTTCAGGCTGTGTCAGGGATGACTCACCCTGAAAAGCACCATCAAATACTAACATCCTCAGCATCTCTAGCTGCAAAGTTAAAAAAACAAAGTACACCAATGTAAGTTCATTTAATGCCGAGATGAATGTAAATTTAAAAAAATAAATAAAAGTAAAGCAGGACAGAGTTTTCAAAAGACAGCAAATACATTTCTTTAACCAGCCATAAATCTGCCTTGAAACCCTTAAAGCAATTTCTCCGACGACATCTCATAAGCTTTGCACAAATCATACGGACCGGGTCTTCACTCCCTTGGCCGTATCAAATAAATCAACATTCACATTCTTTCAGGAGCCCACGTTCCAGATAGCCAAAGTTCAATAGCAGGACAGATCCTTCTTTCCTCTTTTTCTATCACAAACAATCGTAGTTTTGACCACAGGGAGAGGATTGAAGCCGACTCCTTTGGCACAGGGACAAACGCCTTCCCAGATGCCTCTGTCAGTCTTCCATTATGACCCTCCTCATTCTCTAAGGGGGCTGAGCTGGGCAGAGAGGGTGAGATAATTTGAAAAGGCTGGGAGGTCCCTGCAGTCAGGCCCCTGCAACATGCACCAACTTGTTTTTATGGTACAAGAACCAGTGATGTAGTGGAATCAGGGCTCACTGGCTGAGATGTCAGATTAGCAGGGATGTAAGAACATAAGAAGAGCCCTGCTGGATCAGGCCAGCCTTCTGTGCACACAGAGGCTGACAAGCTGCCCACAGGGAAACCCACAAGCAGGACATGGGTTTAACAGCACCCTCCAACCCATGTTCCCCAGCAACTGGTGCATATAGGCTTCCTGCCTCTGATACTGGAGGTAGCACATAGTCATCAGGGCTAGTAGCCCTTGATCGCCTTCTCCTCCAGGAATTTATCCAACTCTCCTTTAAAGACTTGCATATTGGTGGCCATCACTACATCTTGCAGCAGAGAATTTCCTAGCTTAACTCTGTGCTCCATGAAGAAGGACTTCCGTTTATCTGTCTTCAATCTCCCACCGATCATCTCCATAATTCTCTAGTATTATGAGAGAGGGAGGAAAATGTCTCCCTGTCCACTTTCTGCACACAGCCTCCCGATCGCCTTTGATCCTCTGGCAATCGAATAGGCCAGCCCAGGATGTCTGTAATCTGAAGGCATCTCGACGTCTCGATTTCTCTGCATTTCATGCCTCCAAGTGGAATGTGTCACGCTCTTTCACACATGAAAACAGGGATGCCCTTGCAACAACTCAAGGCTCACACCGGGGAGCCCTGCCTAAGGACACCCCACTCTCATCCCACACGACAGAAGTCTGTCATCTGCCTTCTACACGCTGCGTTCACTGGCCAGGCAATCGTCCACCAACTGCAAAGCCAGCGGGGGAATTGTCTCTGGGTTAAAGATTTCCCGGGAAATCCTCATTGTCCTGCAAAGTGCAAAATGGCAGGCTGGGTACCCCATGGCTGGATTTCTTTGAGGGGCAGGATGTGGGACGAGAGTGGTGTGTCTGTTCCCCCTGGTTCCCTACTTGCAGGCCTCTGTGTTGCCCCCCCCTCCCGCAGAGTGGACGGGGGCTTTGCAGTGGTGCTTGGACGCTGAACAGTTCCCAGTACAGAGCGTTGAGAGGTGCCAGTGCCGCCACAGCCGCATGGAGTGAGGCCGGCCCTTTGGTGAACTCCGTGACGGCTGCACGAGGAGGAGGCGGGCATCCTCCGTTGCTATGCCGATGGCACCAACGAGTTGTTGGGGGTGTGGAGGAGCTGCCGGGCTGCGTTTGGCCGCTCTTGCCGGCTTGTGTAATAACGCACTCGACGCACGAAGTTAACGCATGTGCCCCACTACACGACATGTTAATCAATGGGTCTCCGCATAAGCAACGGAGCAGCCCTTTGTTTTTCTCCATTGTGTAATTGCCCCAAATAGCGTACTGTCAGTTGTGTGCGCGTTGTGTGTTGCCCTCCAGACGACACGATAATCAACACAACTGATGGTTGGCTCCCCCCCTCCATTATCGTGTCGTCCGAACTGAGCCCCAGTCTACCTCCTCAATGCCATGGTCACCAGCTGCTCATGCGCCTCATGCCACTTCCTCCTCATTGCAGAATTGTTGTCTCAGACCAGACTGGGTCTCAGGAGGCTGTTAAAAGGATTTGCACAATATTGTGAAAGGGATAGACAAACAATTAACTACCAAAAATCTAAAATCTTGGTGTTCGCAAAGACCAAAGTCAGTTACATTTGGTCGATGGGAGGAAGCAGAGTGGAACAGGTTAACTCATATAAATACTTAGGTATTTATTTTCAAGCGAATTTAAAATGGAATAATCATGTTAAGTATCTTAAGGTAGGGTGACCAGATACAATCCAGGTCAGGGTTCCTGTAACTTTAACAGTTGTAGAGAAAAGGGAATTTCAGCCAGTGTCATTTGTATGCAGTTAGTTCCTGGTGATATTCCTTCTTCATCACACCAGTTAAAGTTGCAGGCACTATACTAGAGTGACCAGATACAAAAGAAGGCAGGGCCCCTGCAACTTTAACTGGTGTGATGAAGAGGGAATTTCACCAGGAACTAATTGCATACAAATGACCCTGGCTGAAATTCCCTTTTCTCTACAACTGTTAAAGTTATATGAGCCCTGACCTGGATTTTATCTGGTCACCCTATCTTAAGGCCAAAGCGGAACAGACCATAGGGGCCCTTGTCAGATATTTCTACCATGGAGGGGGAAAGTATATACCAGCTGCACTAAAGGTCTATAAGGCAAAACTTCTGTCCCAGATTTTGTTTGGGGCCCCGATTTGGTTTCCACTTATAAAAACCTCATTGGACGGAATGCAGTCCGAATTTTTGAGGCTAATTCTAGGACTCCCAAGATGTGTTTCTGGCCCAGCCCTCAATCTCGAAGCGGGGCTAAGATCTCTGAGCACTGTAGCCTGGAGTTTAACGATACAGTTTTGGTTTTGTAAATATCATTCTATGGCATATGACTCCTTGGTTACCCAAGCCCTGTTAGATCCCTTTGAATCACCTTGGACTAAAGCCATAGTAAGCAGAGTTGCAATCCTTGGCTTAGATTTACCATATTTGTTTCAACTTGATTATACAAAGGTAAAATTCTCCATCAAACAGAGATTAGAGGATATTGATCTACAAATGTTGCGTAAAGTTGGAACTGGCCCTTGTTCCCCGATAGCGCTAGGTATCCCAGATAGTGCTGAAAGAGGGGTATCAAATTATTTCAAATGGTTGTCAGTTTCAAAATATAGGAAGGCCTTTACACAGGGCAGATTCAACGTACTCCCCTCCAAGTTGTTGGAGGGGAGATATAGTAAGATTCCAAGGGAAGAAAGATACTGCCCCTGCTCTAGCTCTGAGGTAGAGACAGTCTCCCACGTGCTTCTCAGTTGTGAGTTCTATAATGGTATTAGAAACAATCTCCTGAGACCAATCCTCCAGGGTTATTTTGGGCATTCGCATGAGTCTCTTACCACTATACTTCTACAGGCCAAGGACAAAATGGTCACAAATCAAGTTGCCAAATTCTTATATCTCACTACTTTGTATAGAGTACAACTGGTGGGTTCTTAATTGATCAATTGTTTACAGCTGTTGATGCAAGTTTTAAATTTTGTATGCTCTTTTATAGTCTATAGACTACAATAAACTATGTAACCTCATTGCTCCCACTGGAGAGGCAGAGATCCAGGGAGCATGGAGGCCGCAATGGCATCTCCTGCTCCTCCTTCTCACCACCACCATGGTCTGGGCCACAGTGAAGGCAGGTGAACGAGGAAGTTGCAATGTGGAAGAGGAGGAGCTACTCCAGGGGGCTCTTGCCAGTGACCCCTGCTTGTATGTGGGCCCTTGGCAGGCCCCCCACCAGGCCTACCTTGATGCTGGACCTGCCCAATTGGATATAAAATCCTAGGGTGACCCTATGGAAAGGAGGACAGGGCTCCTGTATCTTTAACAGTTGTGATGAAAAGGGAATTTCAGCAGGTGTCATTTGTAGGCATGCAGGCACTGGTGAAATCCCCTCTTCATCACAAGAGTTAAAGCTGCAGGAGCCCTGCACTCTTTTGTATCTGGTCATTCTAGTATAGCTCCTGCAGCTTTAACTGCTGTAACAAAGAGGGAATTTCACCAGGTGCTGCATGCATAAAAATGACACTTGCTGAAATTCCGTTTGCTAAACAAGTGTTAAAGATACAGGAGCCCAGTCCTCCTTTCCATGTGGTCACCCTATAAATGCCTGTTGACAACTCACCTTGCTCTTCTGGAATTCTCAGCCCCATCTCCCTCTTCTACCTTTTCCCTCTTCTCTCGTTGTAGGCTTCGTCTGTTTAACTTTTCAGCTGGAGGGCAGAACGTTTCCCTCTTGTTTTCATCTATGTGCAGTGCCTGCCACTGCGTAGGAGCGAAGTTTGGATTGCCCCGAGCTGCTTTTGGGAGAGACAGCAGGATGCACGTAGAAATGCTAAATAGCCAATGCATGAACCAGCCTCTGGGACTACAAATCCAGTGAAAAGACTTGGATTTCCATCCCTTCCCAAACTTTTGACTTGTCACTAACAGATGCATATATATATATAGCAGCATCTGTTAGTGACAAGTCTATCTATCTATCTATCTATCTATCATCTATCTATCTAATCCCCTGTCCTTCTTTAATGTAAAGAGAAGTCCTGGATAAAAGTCAGTTTAGGGGAAAGGGTGGAGAGGGAGGGGGAGAGAGAGAGAGAGAGAGAGAGAGAAAGTCAGCCCAAAATAGTCCTTTTCCATAAACAAAACTGCCTTCTGTGTTTCGCTGACATAAACAGAGGGCGGTATTCACGGCTCTTGCCACCCGGGCCTTGGCATGGAGGAGAGGAAAGGAAAGGAAGCAACCTTGGCAAATGATTCACTGCAGTTGTGAGGAGGAGGGCGGGTGTGGCACGGCGAGCGCATGGCCGCTGCGGAACTCCTGGGAGATGCCTCCAGGGGAAGGATTACTTAAAAGCAGCTGAACTGCCAATTAGAGACCCCCGGGGAGCGCGCCTAAGGGAGCCGGTCTGTGGTGGCAGGTGTGGGAACCCTTTTCGCTGGCATGGCGGGGGTGTCCTCTGCGTTCCAGAGATGCATGCCCTCCCAAAAGGGATGACTCGGTACCGCACACACGCCACTAACCAGCAGTGGTGTCGTGCAGCAGAGCTAGCAGGGATGTAGCCCCGGCACTTTTTGAGCAGCGGGGACGCTGACGCCACCCAGCAGCCCATCTCAGAATTCCCTCTTCCCTCTGAGTTTAGCTGCAGTCTTCACCAGAGCTGGAGGGAACCGCATTTTCCCTGCAACAATATAGTGGACCCTGTTGCGTAGGCTGACCATATGAAAAGGAGGACAGGGCTCATGTAACTTTAACAGTTGTAGAGCAAAGGGAAATTCAGCCAGTGTCATTTGTATGCAATTAGTTCCTGGGGAAATTCCCTCTTCATCACAACAGTTAAAGTTGCAGGGGCCCTGCCTTCTTTTGTATATCGTCACTCTAGTATAGTGCCTGCAACTTTAACTGTTGTGATGAAGAGGGAATTGCACCAGGAACTAATTGCATACAAATGACACCAGCTGAAATTCTCTTTTCTCTACAACTGTTAAAGTTGCATGAGCCCTGTCCTCCTTTTCATATGGTCAGCCTACTGTTGCATTGCAAATTATTGGGGGGCAGGGCTTGGAC
The DNA here is from genome assembly GCA_029215795.1 of Anniella stebbinsi. NCBI lineage: Eukaryota > Metazoa > Chordata > Lepidosauria > Squamata > Anniellidae > Anniella > Anniella stebbinsi. Next base: position 30,521,523 of record JARDYH010000009.1, on the reverse strand, counting down.
TTGAATGGGCATTAGGACCACTGGCAGGCTTGCAAGAGGTCTGTTGGGAGGGCCAGAGGTGAGTTCATGGTCCAGGTCAGGGCAAAGTCAAGAACGAGCAGCTGCAGGGTGTAAGTGTCCACCCATGAACTCCAAAGTTGCATCTATACACAATATATAATGCAGCATATGCAAGTTTTATGCAAATTGCTGTCTTGTTTTGTCCTTCTTGGGGGGAGTCCAAATGTTTTGGACTGCCTCTCATTGGCTCCCCAGGTCAGGTGGCCCAGCTGGGCTGATTAGTTGCAGTACTCCCCTCTGGCTGTTAGCTGGATGGAGCTGTAGAGCAGCAAAGATCAGGGCAATGGCTCCCTCTGGCTGAACTGATGGCGAGGGGATTGACAGGCTCCCCCAAGCCGGTGCCATCCAGAAATTTTGGACTACAATCCCAGCATTCCTGACCATTAGTCCTGATGGCTGGGTCTGGTGGGAGTTGAAGTCCAAAACATCTGGGGGCTGTCTTATGGTGCCGACTTGGTGCCACTCCATTGCCAAACCCCATGGTATCGCTGCTGCAGGGTGGCAGCAATGTATTTACATGAAGGGAGGCAGCACGGACTTTCCGGTGGTCATTAGGCTTGCTGGGCCCCCCCTTCCCCGTCCTGTGGCTTCTGGTGACCAGTGAGAGGTTGCTTTGAGCCTGGGAAAAGTCTGCTGCAGGTCTTTGGCTCTTTGCCCTGGGGTAGCTCCGAATCGGCGGCTGCGTCATATAACGTATGCAGCACAGATTCAGAGCCACCCTGGGACAAAGGCAACATTAAGACTGCCCCCTGGAGGGTTCCAGGCTGAAGAAGACTGGAATGAGATAGCGGTCTGGGCTCCGAAATTCCCTGGAACCGTAATATGGTGCATTTGGGATGGGGGGGGGGGAAATGAGCCGTTTGGGCCCAGCTGGTTCCCAACGACATCATCGGGGGTGTGGCAGGACTCAAAGGCACCACAGTTTCTAATTGGGTCAATTTTTTAAATTGGTGATCATCTGCTGGACCCTCAAAAGGATTCGGTTCAAATAAATCTCCATTATTTCTAGATCTGTGTTTTTTTCTGAATGTAGAACACCTGAAAACTGCTCCTCCCATATACCCACTTCAGGACTCTGAAGAGCAACTATTTAGCAATCTCTACAGCTCAAAGAAAGAAAGAATTAAGGTATCAAAACTTCCTGAACATAACATGCAATATTTATAGTTTTCTTTATTATGTTGCTGAAAGAAGCATCATTGAAAGCCAACAAAAATACATTCAAAAGCACTGGAAGGATCCATTTGTGTGACTGTTTTAACCTTTAATAATAACCCTTTGCGTTATAGAATAAGCTGTCAAATTTGCGTATGATATTTGGTATGTTTTTGCATCTTCTTTTTAATTTAGCTTCTTGAGTTGAGTCCAGTTGCTAGTATTATTTTATTATATTTTTTGCTTGCAAGGTGTCACTTGTGCTAAGATGTGGACTACAATGTCCATCAGCCACATAATATTTAAAATAATCAAGGCTGCAGCCCTAAATACATTCACTAGTCAGTGAGCCCCGCTGAACATAGTGAGACTTACTTCTGAGTAAACCTGCATAGGATTGTGCTGTAAGGATGCAGTCTTATGCACACTTACTTAGGAGGAAATGCCATTGAACTCAATGGGGCTTGTATTTGAGTAAATATGCATAAGATTAGCTTTGAAGTAATGTGCTGGAAAGGTAACTATGGGTACTCTGTGATTTCAATCAACCTGTGATGCAGGGATGACATCAAGGGTAGGAATGATTGGGTACCCTGCCAAGTGCCAACATCCCAGTAGGGGGGCACTAATCAGAGCCCCTGGGAATTGCTCCTCCTGCCTTTTGCTCTGGCCCAGGGAAAGGTGGTGTTGAGAAGGAAGAGCAGGAGACATCATGCTCTACCTGCACTTTACCTGTCAAGCAAGCAGGTGGTAGCAATGATGAGAAAGAGGAGCAAGAACCGCTGGTGACAATGAACTTCTCTACGTGAACAATTTATTGTACGAAGATGATCATGATGATGGTGATATTTATTTATATCCTGCCTTTCCCCCCAGTACTGGGACTGGCCACTTACAGAAGTTTGCATGTCTGTTACATGATGCCGTCAATCTCCAGGACATCTCCCACGCATTCCCCCAATAATCTCGCTTTAAAAAAGATCAGAGATAACGCACTATTTAAAATTATCACGGGATATCACGGGCCACTAGATGGCGCGGTTTCATTTAACTTAATGGAGCATTGCCCAGAGAGGAAGTTTAATTGCAAATCATAGAATCCTAGAATAGTAGAGTTGGAAGGGGCCTATAAGGCCATCGAGTCCAACCCAATGCTCAATGTGTTTGCTGTCAATTGCTATCTAAAGGAGCTGTAGTCAACACGTAATGGAGTCTGGTGGCTCCCATGTCGGTGTAGCAGTGAATCTGCTCCAGGTTTCAGTCAGAACCAGTCAGAACTCTAAAGGGACTCTCCAAGGTGCTTTTGCACTTTGGGGTGCCACTAGTGTTCAGTCTGAAATCCGGAGCGGATTCGCCACCCTACTGGCATCAGTGCCACCAGCCTCCAGTGTTGGGAAGCTAGACTCACTGAGCGGGGGGCATGGTTGCCCAGCTGGCTGTCCGAGACCCACTGCTTTCTGTTGCCTATGTATTTTACACTCCTTGCACACTCAATGTCTGGACCACCTATAATTGGCCAGATTAAAAAGTGGGCAATGTTCAGCCCATGCAGAGAAAAGCAAGATGACATAGAGAGCACGATCAGTTCCCAAACTGTGAATTGGTTGTATAAATTCCCTGGATTTTATTTTTAATATCAAGAAAGCTCCTACTGAAGGAACCTGATAATAGGTGGTGAAAGCACAGCAAACATTAATTATTGTTTTTAATTGCTGTTTATTATGATCAGAATCTTGCTTTTATCTCAATGGAGTTGCTCCTCCCGACTTAATAATAGCAATCTGCGTTTCTACAGAGCTGGCATCCGAGAATCACAATGTACTTTGCAACCAGACTGTCTCCCAACATCCCTGGAAGGTAGGAAAAACCTGTTTTCATTTTCCCCCCTGCGAGATATATAGGAACCTCCCCCCTTCACTGTACACCCAGTTCTGACCCCACCCCTGGTATCTTGAATTGAGATGATGGGAAAAAGTTTTGAAATCGCCCATCCATTAGATCTCTCACTTATAACAACAACTGAGGTTGTGGTTGTTGTTTTTAAACAAAAAATTTCTGAAATCTTATTGGGAAAGTCTCAGAGGCCTTTATTGATGGGGAGAGCCTATGGGTGTGGCCAAATGTTTCCGGGTGTGGCTACATTGTTCCAAAGAAGAAACTGGAGCAATATTTAAATGGGAAAATAGAAATTTGTGGGGTGAGGATATTTTGGGTAAGGTGTCGCATACTGAGCGCCTGTGAACAGGGTACAAAATAGGGCTGTGCACGCCTCCTGCCCCGATTCACCTCAGAGGCCATTTTGGAGCCACCAAAACAGCTCTAAGTCAACTCGGAGGGCCTCGGGGGTTGCCCACCTCACCTAGGTGCCGAAGCCAAGGCGGGATTCGGGGGCCTCGAGGCAACTCGGGCTTGCAGGTCCCTTGGTGCCGACTGTGCAGCCGGCACCCAGGAAAGCTGGTAGCAAGGCCAGCAATGAGTCCATTGGACTCATTTCCCTTTCTTGGCTCTCCTCACCCACCTGCTGCCACATCGCTGCTGCTACATTGTCACCACCCGCCACATCACCGGCGCCTGCCGCATTGCTGGCCCCACCATCGCTGGCGATGAGGGCAGGGGGCGATGCAGCAGGCACTGGCTATGATGGCGGGCAGCGATGCGGCAGGTGCCGGCGATGCAGCGGCAGGTGTGTGGGGAGATCCGGGAGAGGGAGGTGAGTCCAATGGACTCACCGCCATCTTGCCCTGGACAGTGGGAGGGAGGGCCCAGCACTGCTCCAAAGTGGCCCAAGGTGCCCCAAAGCTTCGGTGCCGATATGCATAATCTTCGGGGCGCCTCAGGCTGACCAGGAACCAATTCGGAACCAAGGCGAGGCAGGCCGAATCTGCCCACGTTGCCTCGGTTTTGGGGATTCGGCCCGAGGTGGTGCACAGTCCTAGTACAAAATTCTTGATGTTTCTCTAAAACCAACTGCCATCCTTTCAAGTATAAAGACGGTCATGTTCCTTTTACACCTTTTCTCTGCCGTGCAGCTAAGGTTGCCAGCTTCTTCCTTTATTTTTACTTCCCCATGCTCCTGTGCTCTTAGAAGCGGCTTGATCTGCAGTCATTGGTAGGAAATAATATTTTTCTGATGCCCTCCTGCATTTCACACACGTAAAAAAGGCAATGTTTGTACTGGAGCTATCAGTAGAAGCTGGGCTCAGTGTAGCCTGCCATGCACTCCCAAAGCTAGCCTGCTGCCTTCAGGGGGAGCTGAGGATACTGTCCCATCCACAGTATTGGAGACAGATACCACTGCCAGTCTAGTCAGCTTTCATACATGGAATGGGAGTGGTCCTATGCATGTTTAGACAGTAAACATTCTACAATCCTATGCATGTTTAGACAGTAAAAAAGTCGTACAATCCTATGCATGTTTAGACAGAACAAGCCCTACAACTCCCAGCATTCCCCAGTCAGCATGAGAGATGGGGACATGTGGTGTCTTGAAGCCCTCAGAGGAATTATGGGATAAAAATGAATTGCATGTAGCTAGCTTATATTAAAAATTATTGAAACAAAGGTTGAAAATGAGTGTTTGTTTTAGCTGCTTACAAAAATACCGCACCAGGGAAGCATCGTGGGGCTTTTTTTCTTAGACTTAAAATCTGCAAGTTGCCTTCTCCACTTTTCTGAAGTGCTCAGGGCAACATAGGAAAAACACACACAAACCCATATAAAAGCCATGTCCTAAAAAAAGAAGCGACAAGAAGAAGATGATAATCAAGAAATGATTTAAATGAATCAAAACCTTTTAAAATATATGCGTGTCGTTATTATAACTGCCTGGCTTCACTTTAAGGATGGGTTTGGGGGAAGAGCCCAAATTTATTTTCTCTGGATTTGCAAATGCTGGCAGCTTATGCCCAATAATAGCATTTTCCCAGGTTATCAGACAAGACAACTTAATTGACGAAGGACAGACAATCTGGCTCCACTCTTCAACGCCTAGGGATCCGCGAGGAGGACTCCCTTCCTGGGCTATGCCAGTTTGATCTCGCTGCTTTCCTAAAACTTGTCCCTGCCAGAACGTGCTTTTATTTCTCCAGGTCCCCTTCTGTTAAATTTCTCGTTAGCCATTGGGATAATTAAAAGCTCCCGCTGCTGCTTCCTCCCAGCACCTTTGGGCTAGAGCAGGCCAGCTGCAGGGTTGTGGGGACAGTCTTTTTTCTGCAAAACGAGGTGTTCAATTTCACTGCTTTTGCAACAGTAGAGTCGGGGGGTGGTAGGGGTGCAGAAATACACACACATTAGTTGTTTGCCACTGGAAGCACCATGGAGAAAAGTTGGCTCCATGCTGGCTGACATAGGCTTAAAATAGACATGTAAATGCCTGCAAAAAAAAAAGAACAAAGCCCCCTGAGGTAGAAACTACTCTTATTCTCAAATAAATTCCTAACATACACCAAGGTGACCATATGAAAAAGTGGATAGGGCTCCTGTATCTTTAATAGCTGTATTGAAAAGGGAATTTCAACAGGGGTCATTTGTATACATTTATTATTTATTTATTTTATTTACTGCATTTCTATACCGCCCAATAGCCGAAGCTCTCTGGGCAGTTTACAAACATTAAAACCATGAAAACCATTCAAAATATAAAACAACAACAGTATAAAAACATAATTTAAAATACAGTATAAAAGCACAACCAGAAGAAAAATAGAGCAGCCATGCAGAAATTGATAAGGATTTAAAATATAAATTTAAACAGCAAGGTTAAAAATCAAACTGAAGAACCATTAAAACACTGTGAAAATAAAAAAAGTCTTCACCTGGCATCTAAAGGAGTATAATGTAAATGCCAGGCAAACCTCTCTGGGGAGCTCATTTCACAGCTGGGGTGCCACAGCAGAGAAGGCCCTCCTCCTGGTAGCCACCTGCCTCACTTCCTTTAGCAGGGGCTCACAGAGGACCCTTGATGATGATCTTAGGATCCGGGCAGGTACATATGGGAGGAGGCGTTCCTTCCGATAACCTGGCCTCAAGCCGTTTAGGGCTTTGAATGTTAATACCAGCACTTTGAATCGGGCCCGGACCTGGACCGGCAGTCAGTGAAGCTGGAAAAGGACTGGCATAATGTGGTCTCGTTGGCCAGTCCCTGTTAACAGTCTGGCTGCCCTATTTTGTACCAGTTGAAGTTTCTGGACCATTTCCAAAGGCAGCCCCACGTATAACGCATTTTAGTAATCCAGACGAGAGGTTATCAGAGCGAGGGTAACTGTAGCTAGGCTATCTCTGTCCAGATAAGGGCGCAGTTGGTATATCAGCCTAAGCTGATAAAAGGTGCTCCTTGCCACTGAGTTCACCTGTGCCTCACGTGACAGTTCCAGATCCAGGAGCACCCCCAAACTACGGACCCGATCCTTTAGGGGGAGTGCAACCCCCTCCAGAACTGGGTGAACATCACCTGGCTGGACAGATGAACCACCCACAAACAGTACCTCTGTCTTGTCTGGATTGAGGCTCAGTTTGTTGGCCCTCATCCAGTCCATTACGGCACGGATTCAGAACAGCCACTGCCTCACCTGGGTTTGATGAAAAGGAGAGGTAGAGCTGGGTGTCATCCGCATATTGACGACACCTCAGCCCACATCTCCGGATAACGTCTCCCAGCTGTTTCATGTAAACATTGAACAGCATAGGGGATAAAATAGAACCCTGTGGGACCCCATGGCCAAGGTGCCATGGCACAGAGCAACAATCTCCCAGCACCACCTTCTGGAATTGGTCATCCAAGTAGGAGCGGAACAACTGAAACATAGTGCCTCCAACTCCCAGCCCAGACAACCTATCCAGAAGGATATCATGGTTGATAGTATCGAAAGCCTCTGAGAGATCCAAGAGAATCAACAGGGTCACACTCCTCCTCTCCCGGCAAAGGTCATCCCACAGGGCGAACAAGGCAGTTTCTGTTCCAAAACCAGGCTTGAAGTGCGATTGAAGTGGATCTAGATAATCTGTTTCATTCAAGAGTGCCTGGAGTTGTCCTGCAACCACCCACTCAAGCACCTTGCCCAGGAAGGGGCTGTTAACCACCGGCCTATAATTGTTAACATCCTCCGGGTCCAGGTTAGGCTATTTCAGGAGTGGTCTGATTACTGCCCCTTTTAAAGAGGTCAGCACCACTCCCCCTCTCAGGGAGGTATTCACAACCTCCTGGACCCAGCGGGCGATCCCCTCCTTATTTGATGTAATGAGCCATGAAGGGCAAGGGTCAAGCACACAGGTGGTCGTCCGGACTTGGCCAAGCACCTTGTCCACATCCTCGGGCCTCAGTAACTGGAACTCATCCAATAAGTCTGGACCAGACGGTGCTCTGAATGCCTCTACTAGCGGAACTGCATTAAGCGTGGTGTCCAATTCATGACGAATCTGAGCGACTCTATCTTCAAAGTGCCATGCAAACTTGTCACAGTGTGCTACCAAGGGTTCCACCATCTCTCGCCCAGGCCCAGAGTGTAGCAGGCCATGAACCACCTGGAAAAGCTCCGCCGGACGACACTAAGAAGATGCAATGCTGGTGGAAAAGAACTGTCTCTTTGCCACCCTCACCACCACAGAGCAGGCTCGATAGTGAGCTCTAACCGGTGATCGATCAGACTCAGCACGGGTTTTCCTCCACCTGCGTTCTAGTTGTCTCCTTGCAGCACCTGGTGAAATTCCCTCTTCATCACAACAGTTAAAGCTGCAGGGTCCTGCATCTTTAACTGTTGTGATGAAGAGGGAATTTCACAAGGTGCTGCACGCATACAAATGACACCTACTGAAATTCCCTTTTCTATACAACTGTTAAAGATACAGGAGCCCTGCCCTCCTTTTCACACGGTCACCCTAACACACACACACACACACACACACACACACACAGAGTTTAATGATCCCCACTCCGTAAAGACATAAGGACCTACTGGTTCATGATGGGTATTATTTAGTAACGATTCCTTTCGTTATAAAGGCAATTAGCAGAAAAAAACAAAACAAAAGGTAAAACAGATTGAGCTTTTACCAGTCCCCCATGTACACAAGGCTATCTTAGAATCAAAAAGACACCACTTCCTTCTTTAGTGAAGAAAAGATACAACAGTTTACGCACAATATTCTTGCATATAAGATGCAGGTACAGCATAGGGTTTCAAAAGGAGTTTGTTCAGTCCATTTTGTGTTCCATTACACCAGCAGGAGTGAGAGAGCAAACACATGTGCTCCAAGCAATGGTGGGAGTCAGAGAGAGAGAGAGAGAGAGAGAGGAGGGGGGGGGGTGAGTGGTGGGAAGGAAGGGGAGGAGCCAAAGAAGAAATCACAGGAAACCACACTGTAGGCTGTAGAGATCCTAAGGCTAGCTATCTGCCCCCTTCCTGTCACTTGCAGATGAGGTTGCAATATTCCCAACAGATCAGACCAAGGCCCATTTGTTCCGGCATCCTGTTTCCCAAAGTGAGCAACCAGATGCCCAACAGGAAACCTACAAGCAACCTCTTATTCATGTTACCCAGCCAGTGGCATAAGGAGGTATGTCTCTTCTGATACTGGAGGTAATTATAGACATCATGACTAGTAGCCATTCCTAGCTTTATCCTCCATGAACTTATCTAAGGGGCGATAGGATGGGTTGGATTCCTGGATCTGAGGTTGGAGAAAGTGATCTGACCTCGGAGCAAGGAATCAGAGCTCTTTGCTTCTTTCCTATCCCCGCGTCGGCTGCCTTTCTGAGCTCACAAAAGCAACCTTGGAGAGGAGGGAAAGGGGGTGTTCCAATGTGTGAAGAGGGGAGGGACTGGGGAGAACTGGGGAGGATGGCTAACGCCATATCCCCAGACCTCCCCATCCTTCTGCCCTCCCACTCCACAGACCCCCAGTTAGACAGACGGGAAAAAAGCCTGCCTAGCTTAAATCCAGAGCAGGAGGCGCGTGGAGGCAAAGATGACCATAAGTCTCCATAAGCCTCCAGGTTTGGAGGCTTATGGCCATCTGCATAGTTTTCTGCCAATAATAATAATAATAATAATAATAATAATAATAATAATAATATAAAGTTAGTCAGCAGTAAGTGGTCCAAGTTGGTGGGTATCACTACATCATGTAACAATGAATTTCATAGGTGACTATGCACTTTGTGAATCATAGAGTTGCAAGGGAACTCAGAGATCATCTAGTCCAACCCTTTCATTGCAGGCTCTGGACTGCAGGGTGAAGCTACAGCACCCCTCACAGGTGGCCATCCAACCTCTCCTTAAATCTTTCCTGCAAAGGAGATTCCACAACTTCCTGAGGCCATCTTTTCTCTCACTGTAAGAAAGTTTCTCCTAACAATCCCTTTTTGTTTAAACCACCCTAAATAATCTAGTATTATCCACAAATGTGGCCGACACTGATTCCTCCCAATTCCATATTGTTTATAATGAGGTTGAAAAGCATTGGCCCCAATACAGATCCTTCTGGGACCCCACTGTTTACTTCCTTCTATTGTGAGAACTGACCATTAATTCCTTCTCACTGTTTTCTGTTCTTTAACAAGTTACTGATCCATAGGAGGACATCCCCTCTTATCTTACGACTGCTAAGCTAGCTCAGGAGTCTTTGGGGAGGGACTTTGTCAACAGCCTTTTGAAAATCCAAGTAAACAATGTCTACTGGCTCACCCATGTCTATGTATTTATTGACATTCCCAAAGATGTCTAAAATGTTAATGAAACAGGACTTACCTTTTCCAGAAGCCATGTTGATTCTTTGTCAGCAGGACTTGTCCTTATATATATTTGCTAATTTTATCTTGAATAACGCTTTCCACCAATTTATTCAAAACAGATGTTAAGCTACCTGGTCTGTAATTTCCTAGATCCCTTTTTAGAAAATGGTATTACATTGGCTACTTTCTAGTTTTCTGCATCTTAGAGACAGGCTACATATTTTTGTTAGAAAACGAGCAATTTCACATTTGTGTTCTTTAAGTATTCTTGGAGGGATACCATCTGGTTGGTTTGTCAATAAGGCCTAGAACTTCATCTCTTGTCTCCACTATTTGCCTCAATTCCTTAGACTCCCTTCCTGAAAATATCAATTCAGGCAACCTATGTCCTCTGCAGTATAGACAAATGAAATGAATTCGTTCAGCTTCTCTGAAATCTCCTTATCTGCCTTTAGTACTCCTTTTACACAATTGCCATTAATCGTCTCAACCCCTGCCCTTGTCGGTTTTCTGCTTTGTATGAATTTAAATGATTCTTTACAAGTAGGGGAGCATTTGTAATTTCATGACAGTTTCAGTGAGGAATAGGTGGAATTTGTTTTATCTCATCAGAAATAACTTCTAGATGGATAATTCCCATGGTGTTACTCTATGGTGCATGGCGTGTAGTATTGATGATGTCATCAAGATAGCCACCAGCGAAATTCATAAAATCGTCAATATCTCCATTATTGTAAATACTTTATTGTTAAGGCAACCTAAAATAGGTTTTAGCCCAATCTCACAATCAGCATCCTACAATACACACATTACAGAATAAAATGGAGTAGAAATATATATAAATATATATGAGTACAAAATAATTTCTAAATATATCTCCATTATTTATTATTATTAATAATAATAATAATAATAATAATAATTTATTTCTTACCTGCCTCTCCGTTTGGATCGAGGCGGGGAACAACAATATGATAAAATACATAAAACTGATTAAAACATCACACACATTATTAAAACTGCAGTAAAACATCCTAAAAACATCCTAAAAACATTCTAAAATTCCACTGGATATGCCTGCCAGAAGAGAACAGTTTTTATAGCTTTCTTAAATTCTAAAAGACTGTTAAGTTGACGAGTCTCCTCCGGCAGGTCATTCCACAGTCTGGGAGTGGCAGAAGAGAAGGTCCTCTGGGTAACGGTTGTCAGCCTAGTCTTGGCCGACTGTAGTAAGTTCTTCCCAGAGGACCTGAGCGTGCAGGGCGGATTGTATGGGAGAAGGCGATCCCGCAGGTAACCTGGACCCAAACCATGTAGGGCTTTAAAGGTAATAACCAACACTTTATACTTCTCCCGGAAACTAATTGGCAGCCAGTGGAGCGATTTTAAAGCTGGCGTAATATGGTCACCCATAGGTGTACTGGTGACCAAGCTGGCTGCCATATTTTGAACTATTTGAAGTTTCCGGACTAGGCATAGAGGTAGTCCTATGTACAGCGCATTGCAGAAGTCGAGCCTCGAAGTTACCAGTGCGTGCACTACCATCTTTAGGTTTTCCAACTCTAGGAAGGGGCGCAGCTGGCGTATCAGCCGAAGCTGATAGTAGGCACTCCTGGCCGTTGCATCTATCTGGGCTGTCATTTGGAGCGATGGATCCAGTCCATCGAATACAGTCTTTCAGGAGGAGTGTAACCCCATCCAGAACTGGTTGACACACCTCCAAACCCAGGTTGCGGCCTTTGACAGCGAGCACCTCCGTCTTGTCTGGATTCAGCTTCAGTTTGTTTTTCCTCATCCAGCCCATTACCGCCTCCAAGCATTCATTCAGAGGAGACACACTATCCTTTGCTGATGCTGTTATCGAAGGCTTAGAGAAATATATTTGGGTGTCATCAGCATACTGATGGTACCCTTCCCCATGCCTCCAGATGATCTCTCCCAGCGGTTTCATATAAATGTTAAACAGCATTGGGGAAAGGATGGCAACTTGTGGTATGCCACATAGCAGCTCCTTCTTTGTGGAGCAGCTATCCCCAAGCATCACCATCTGGAACCTGCCCGAGAGGTAGGACCGGAACCACTGAAGCACAGTGCCCCCGATTCCCAATCCCCTCAGGCGTTCCAGAAGGATACCATGGTCAATGGTATCGAATGCTGCTGAAAGGTCCAGAAGTACCAGCAGGGACACACTCCCCCTGTCAATACTCAGGCGTAGATCATCCACTAAGGCGACCATAGCAGTCTCAACTCCATATCCCGCTCTGAAGCCAGTTTGAAATGGGTCTAGAAAATCCGTGTCATCCAAAACTACTTGGAGTTGGAAGGTAACCGCCCTCTTGATCACCTTGCCCAAAAATGGATTATTTGATACTGGTCTGTAGTTATTAAGGTCCAGGGGGTCCAGGGAAGGCTTCTTTAGAAGCAGCCATACCACTACTTCTTTTAAACATGATGGAAAACTCCCCTCCCTGAGAGATGTGTTAATAATATATTGTAATTGCGATCTAACTGCATGTCCTCCCTGGACGACCAGCCATGAAGGACAGGGATCGAGAGGGCAAGTCGTCCTCCTCACTCGTCCAAGCAGCTTGTCCACGTCCTCGGTACTCACCAACTGAAACTGATCCAGTGTAATTCTACTCGTGGAGTCGCTGGACACTCCATCGTCAGCCTCTGCTATAATGACGGCATCTAAGTCGGCTCTTATCCGAGAGATTTTATCTGTGAAATGATCGTTAAAGGCATCACAGCGAACTGCTGAAGGCTCTAAGATTGGATTCAGGGGGGAAGGTGCCCGGGTTAGACCCCTCACCACCCTGAACAATTCTGCTGGACGTGAATTCGCAGATGCAATGCATGTAGAGAAGCTTTCTTCGCTGCACATATTGCCACCCCATAGGAATGAAGATGTTTTCTATGTCGTGCCTTGTCGGATATAAGTTGAGTTTTCCGCCATCGACGCTCCAGTCATCGTCCTTCCTGCTTCAACTTCCTGAGGTCTTCTGTATACCAGGGCGCCTGGTTAGAAGCAGGTCGGAGAGGACATTTGGGGGCGATCATGTCGACAGCCCTAGTTAGGTCTTGATTCCATCTATCAACCAGGGCTTCTACAGAATCATCAACGATACCAGCCATAGAACCCTCTAAGGCTTTCTGGAATCCAAGAGGATCCATCAGCCTTCTAGGGCGGCCCATCTTAATAGGTTCGCCACCCCTGCAGGGGCAGGTGGTAGCCGTGATGCTAACCCTGACCAGAAAATGGTCTGTCCATGACAACACGGAGGTATTTGTTACCTCCGCCCACAGATCCGTCTGTTCGGAACTGAAAACAGCATCGAGGGTGTGTCCTGCTGAATGTATGGGTCCAGAGACCAATTGGGATAGGCCCATAGTTGTCATGGATGCCATGAACTCCCGAGCTGCACCTGACAAACTGGCCTTGAATGAGATGCTGAAGTTGCCCAGGATCAAAAGCCTGGGAGAATCCAACACCAGCTCCGAGACCAGTTCCGGGAGCTCGGCCAGGGAGTCTGATAGACAGTGGGGTGGCCGGTACACTAAGAGAATCCCTAGTCTATCCCTGGTCTTCAGACTCAGGTACACACACTCAATGTGATTCAATTCACGAACAGGAAGTCTGGTCAGGTTAAGATTATCCCTATAGACCACAGCTTCTCCCCCCCCCCCCGCCCACTTTCCCTCACCTGCTCACTAACACAGTACCCAGCTGGGAGGGCCTGCGCACATGTCGGGCCACTGTCATCTCCCAGCCAGGTCTCTGTGAAGCATGCCAGGTCAGCCTCCTCATCTGAAAGAAGGTCATGGATGATATGTGTTTTATTTTTAACTGACCTGGCATTACATAGGAGCAAGGAGAGCTTCTGTGGGTGGCCTGGTTCGTTCTCCAAGTTTCCCGGGTTGGCAGAGCAACCGGAAGGTAAGATGGGTGTTAGATATCTATCTCTCCTTCCCCTGTAATGGCACATCGCCCTGCCAATGCCATATCTCCCTTTGCCCTTCACAACACAAATTGCCGCTCCCCTACACATTGTGGTCAGCTGGAAGGGTGGGGTGCAGGTGGCTCCCCTCTCTTGTGCTCTTCATCCACGGCGGCAGTTTTTGTCCGATGGCTTCGTGCCCACAGGCTTGTGCCTACAGCAGCCTGAAGGCTGAAATACTTGTGGAGATGGGCGGGGCAGACAAACACTCGTCAGGCTCAGGCTCAGACCCAGCCAGCAGCACAGCACAGCACTCCCTCCCGGCAATGACCACCCTTTTAAATGTTAAGATCTCACTGGCTCAATTCGGATGACACAATAAACAACTGGGGTGGGGGAAACAATCGTCAGTTGTTTTGACTATCGTGTCGTCCGAATGCTGCCATAGTCAACTCAGCGCTGATCCTAATCCACACCATGGTTGATTATTTATTACCATGTTGTGTGGGGAGTATCCCCTAGATGAACAACTGTAAAGTTGATTATTACCCCACCATTGACAATTGTATTGTCCGAATTCAGCCATTGTAAAGACATTTCCTAGGCCTAAAAAGTAGTCTGTATAACATTTACTGTAAAGTCAATAGTTTCTATTTGCATATTTATAGTATTTAACCTCATTTGTGCTTTGTTTGGATGTTCCACAGGAGATGAAATCTATAAACATGTGTGCTAATGCAACTTTATTCTAAGTTGAGAAATTTGATTATATACTATGGTAAAACTACTAAACCTGAGATAACTTAATTATATAGCATCCTTGAATAGGTCACTAATTGTGATCAACATCATCTTCGCTGAAATCGTCTGTTAAGTCAGGTACAGTATAATAATCATTATTATTAATTATTAATTATTATTATTAATAATTATTATCATTATCACGGAGTTCATCATTTCCTCTACATTCACACATATCAGTACAAGGCAGGTTGTTTGCTAAACATTTACATGGTGGACTGCATCTATTCTTTACACACAAACATTTATCAACTGCAGAACGGAATCTGGAGCGCATGGCATTTCGCAGAGAATGGGAACTATTTGTTGTTTTTAAAGTTATCAGCAATAGGCACCTCAAAATCTTGTCTTGCATTCTTGTTTGCAGGGCTGAGAGACCACTTTCAGTCCGAGGTTGGATGCAGTACACCGTATTTTAATTATTATACAAACCCTCTGCCCACAAGTGGGTAACCCTGCCAAAAACAGGTCAGTTAGGAGTGAGCATGCTCAGTAGCTACAGAATTCTGAGTGTTTGTGGGAGAGGGGAAATGGAATGGAGGATTCTGGAAGAAGACGTGGCTGGCTGGAACAGGCTCCCATGTTTACAGGCTTTGTTACAGGCTCCCATGTGTTATGCTGTATTTTTATGCAGTGAAAGAGTTAGATTTTTTTTAAAAAGAAAGAAAGAAAAGAAGAAAGTGAAGATTCCCTTCTCTACCCCTGAGTTCAGATGCACAGACAATGTATGTAGAACTTGACCCTGGCCAATTCAAAACATTTTGCCTCCTGTCATAGCTTAATTGATGGAGTGCCCCAGAGCTGGCTTTCTTAGCATTTTTTGTGATGATGGGACTTGTTTCAGGGGATGAGAAAGTTTCCCCCATTCAAACTGCAAGCCCTGGAAGGCCGGCGAAACCCATATATTATTTCTCTGACAAATCATGAGTAAAGCTCTCTATTTATCATCAAGGCAGAACAAAAAGACAGAATGTATCTAGAGGAAAAGGACGCTGTAGCTCTCACCGTTTTTTTCCCGGTTACTAACTCATGTTTTTCTTAAAAAAAAAAAAAAATGCTCCCCCCACCCCCCATCCTCCATCCAGGCAGAACCAGGGCAACATCTGGTGAGTCAAAGAAGTCATGGGTGCAACTTGGGAGACTGTGGTAGATCTTAAGTGCAACCTGCCGATGTCTGTTTAGTGGCTTTCAGACCACAATATTGGCCAATCGACAGGTCCATGGTTTTGCAGCCGGTGCCAACAGAAGATTGTGTTGTTGACAGCCGAGATATTGTGAAGTGCTCTCAAGATCCCAGTAGCTTGGAGGTCCAGAGCAGCCAAGCCGCAGCAGCGTGAGGAGCTCCTTTAGAGTTGTGAGTGGACTGGAGCGGATTCGCCACCCCACTGGCATCGGAGCCACCAGCCTCCACTGTCTGAAGCCAACTTCTTGGTCCAGACTATGTCCAGTGTAAAGATATAGTACCATCAGAAGAGAACGCAGGCAAGTAACCACAGAGTCACCTGGCCATTGCCTTCCCCAGCTATAGTGAACTGCGTTGTATCTCATAGATGATGTCTCAGGCCTCCATCACACCTAATTCCCCCCGCTCCCCAGTTGCCTCCGTGTTTGTTTGTTTTTTACCTCTGAGGCAGAAGCACGTCAAGCTCATGATCCCTTTCCCCTGAATAGCTGCTCTTTTGCTCCTTTGCTCTTCCGTTCCACTCCACTCCACTCCACCCCTCCCCTTCTCTTTCTCCCTCTAGTCAGGTCCTGTCAGATGAGCACTTTAACCAGACTGCTTTTCTGCCGGGCAAAAATGGAACGACTCTTTAGTCTGGCTCTTTAGGGGCATTAAGGGAGTAGAATCTTGTCTCTGCAGAGATTCAGGAATTGTATGATCTTAAAAAATGCTTTCGAGCCTGGGATGCAGGTTTGGTTTTTATATTGAGGCTTGGAGCCGGCTGCTGGGAGAGATCACTTTTCCCTGCTAGGACCTGATGCAATCCATTCAAGCCCCCAGTTCCTTTAAAACTACACGGAGGCTTAGGACGCATTAAATGCGCTTAGGGAAAATAATGCAGACTTTTAGCATTCTAGGAAAGGCTGGGGAAGAGGCGGGGTGTCAGCAGGACAGGAACGGTGTCATGTGAGTAACGTGCTGCAAATCCGCACGCCAGGCATGGCGCGAGTGCACTAAATCACTGGTGGGATGGAGCTCTCAATCTGCATGTATATATCTAAACTAGCATATTCAAATTTTAGGCAAATCTGCATCCTCTTTTAACCTCTGTTTTGGTGACGCATTTCCTCCTTTGTGGGTGATGTGTAGGCAGCAACCCTTAGGGATGTCGGAGGCACCTGTCCTGGGGGTAGGGGTAGACTTGCTGAGCATTCATCAGTTCAGCCTCTTGTATTTCGGTTTGTTTCCCCACGAGATGGCCCAACACGATCTCCATCGAATCTGGCCACTTCGTGGATTTTCCAGGTTTTTAAAAATCTGTAGAAATACAAATTTGCATAATTTGTGCAAAGTTCAACCGTAGTTTGCACAATTTGCAATTTTCTCAAATCACGCAAAGTGCTGAAATGTGCACAAGTTATGCAGATTATGCCCAAAATTTGCAGAAATCACAGCACATTTCGAGCAAATTTCTTTTTACGCAATTAAGTAAAAAACAGAAGTGCCTGGATTGTGGGAAAAACCTGTGGGTTAGTTCACAATTGCAATCTGAGGCAATCTGAGGGCAGGGGGACCATAGGAATCCAGCAAGCCCCAAAAGGGGCAGATTTCCCAGCTGCGGACATCCCTAGCCACCCTAGGCATTGTGGGAAGTTAAAATGGCAGCTCTCAGACCCCCCCCCCCATCCTGTGCTGCCCCTGCCTATTGGCATAGGAAGAGGTTCTTCAGAGGTCACTCTGCAGAGGACCCATTCAAACTTTGAGTTAGCTCCGCTAGTACCTTCTCCTCAATATGCTAATGCAGCCTTCTCCAGCCAGTCTTCTCCAGGTGGGTTTGACTAGAACCTTCAGCCTCCTTTTGGGGTGCGGCATTCAATACTGGACTGCCATTGCAATGCTGGAGTCTTTCCCCACTACAGGCTGCTGACTGTGAACATCAGCCCCAAGCTGGATGCGAGCTCTTTCCTCCTCCTGGGACATGACGACATGGTTTCAGCTGGATTCCAGTGGTTGTGGCATCACTGTTTCTAGCCTTTGTCTAAGTGTGAGTCAAGTTCTGTTCCTTCTTCTACAAAAGAAAGTAACTGTTCGTATGTATGATGTGCCAGTCTAGCTCCAGGGCAACTTCCGAAGGTGAAGCATCTACTGAGACTGGAGCTGGCTTATTGTTGGGGCAGCGTTCCCACCACCGGGTTGCTTGAACAGGGCTCAGTTATGGGTAGAGTTGGAATGTAAAAGACCATAGAACAGAGCACCTTGCAGAGAAGACAAGTAAAACATCTATTGGGCAAGAACCAACAACCCGGCGTGCAAAATGAGAAAAGTAATCATAGAAATATCCACATTACTGCTACTGCTACTATTACAATTATAATTCTCTCTATTTCTAAGGCTGCCTCTACAAGAGAGGTTTAAAGCTCTTTCAAGGCGCTTTAAAAATTTTACCTCTACAAGAACGGAGCGCAAATCGGGCGTAGAGGCGCGTTATCTCTCCGATTATGCGCATTTTCGAATGTGTGTTAAATAGCGAGTTTTATTTTGCTCCAGCCGTTAAAGTGCATTTTGCCTATGTGAACAAGCGCTTATGCGCATTAACTACTTGTAAAGCGCATTTTGGTCATCCGTTAATGCGCTTCGCTGCCTCTCGCCGCCTCTTGTGCAGAGGTATTAGGTGCAAATGCGCTTCAGCGATTATACGCATAATCGCCTAACCGGGCGCAAAAGCGAATCCTTGTAGAGGGGACCTAATGTTCAGCGAGTGGGTGTCAATTGTTTCGTTGCCAAACTGGCACTTATTTGAATGAAGGAGGGAGGCATCAGCAGGCCTTTGGGGCGGGGGGAGTCCCAAATTTCCCAGAAGTGCAAAATATCTTTAGATACCTCCACCCCAAACAGCCCAATGAAGTCCGATCGTGCTCAGTGGGTATGTGATGGTGACGGACACCTGAGAGCAAAGAAACAGGAAACTGGGTAGTGGGAAAATGGGATACTGTGGATAATAATAATAATAATAATAATAATAATAATAATAATAGAAAAAGAGGACCTGCATTAAATAGTTTTGCTGATTCCTTAAAATCTCTCGGGCGTGATTCGAGGGCATGGATGATTCATGAACGAAAATTATAGACTTACGCAGGTGTGTACAAGCACCTAGGTGGGGCTTCGACAAACAAAGAAAGTCTAGTGTGGCAATAAAAATTTGGCATGTGGTCTTAAAAAGGTTTAACGAGACCAGAAGCAGCCTCATTTGTTCGATAAGAGCCAAGCGGCTACAGAATTGGTGCTTTTCCTGGGAAAAGACACCCTCTCTCCGACCCAGCAAGGGTGTATCCTGCTGAAGCCGGATCCGGGAACTTTGTTGGTTCAAGCCTGGCTGAGCTGATGTAGATGGACATTTGTCCTGAGCCCCGGGAGCCCTCTGCACGTATGAAAGGGAACAGGTGTTGCGCTGTGCTTCTCAGCATCTGCTCTCACCCTAAGCCTTGCCTAAAGGGGAACCCTGAGTTGAATTTGAAGTCTCTTCTTCCTCAGGCAAAGCATTTCTGGAATTCTGGGACAAGCCTGAAAAGCGTCTATAATAACTCACGAGGTTCCTTAAGAAGGATGCACACATTCGAGGGAAGTGCATGCGCCACTTCAGATGTGCTGCTTAAGCTGAGTCCTCAATTTGGTGTTTAGGAAAATGGCTTGCTTCTGCTCAGATCGAATCGGAGTCGGTCCTCTTTCACTTGGCTCCAAACCTGAGCTGAGGTTCAGAAAGCCAATGCTTCCCGTTAGCTATTATAGGAAATCCCAAAATTGCTCTAAGTTCCCCCCCTCCTCTTGATCAGAATAGGATGATATTTGCAAAGATAGGGTAGTATCTAATGTTACTCCTACATAGAGTAGACCCTCTGAAATGAATGGGACTTAGGTTAGTTATGACCAACTTAAGAATATAAGAAGAACCATGCTAGATCAGACCAAAGGTCTATCTAGTCCAGCATTTTGTTCATACAGCATGGCTCTTCTTATGTTCTTACGTCCTATTCATTTCAACGGTTCTTCTCTATATAGGACTAACATTGGATGTTACCCATAATAGGCCCTCTGGAGAGGATTACGCTTGCCGAATGTCAGAGAAATAGGTGCATGAGTCCCCCCCCCCAGTTTGCTACGCAACTTTTTATTTTTATTTTTTTTAAAAAAGGGAACTGTCAATTCCTTTGATTAAAAAAATCTATTGGGCACAATTGGATGGAAGTTGCAGGGATAATTGCCCCTTCAGGGATTGATCAAGCCGATCAAGTGCCAGAATAATAGCTGCAGGGGCTCAACATTTTAAGGGGGATGAACTTATTCCCCAGTGTTCTGAAAGTCAACCTAGAGGTGTTTCTAAGTAAGAGAACTGCCATGTTGCGTAAGGGTAGGTGCAGCGCTTCATGGAAGTGGGGAGTTCCCCAATTTGGGGTGTTGCTATTGGAAATTGGTTTGTGTCTCTATTGTTTAGGTCCAATCAGGTTTCAGGACTAGTTATGGGACGAAAACAGCCTAGTCCCCCTGATGGATGGCTTACACCAGGGAATGGATGGGGAAGCGCAGGCTTTCGGTATCATTGACCATGGTACCCTTCTGGGTCATTTATCTGGATTGGGGTTGGGAGGCATGGTGTCAAAGTGGTTCCATTCCTTTCTGGAGGAGCAGTCTTAGAAGCTGGTACTGGGGGACTTAGCCTGTGGGGTGCTGCAAAGTTCCATCCTGTTCCTGAGCAGAGACAGATCTTCGTATGGGTGGAGGCAATCCTTCAGGTAACCTGGCCCTGAGCCATGCAGGGCTTTAAAAGTTAATACCAGCACGTTGAATTGGGCTCAGAAATGGACTGGCAGCCAATGAAGCTGGGAGAATAGTTTTCTGCTTTACTCTAGAAAGTGCCATATACTCGAATGGCATTTGCATTAATTAAATAATTTGCCTCACAACTCAGTGAGAATAGCTGAATAGACGCTTTGTTGCTTCTCCCTCACCCTCTTATCCTGGATCATCTAAGGAATTCATCTCATTGTCATTAATTTGACTAACGAGGCCCTGGGGTTCTTGATTGAGGGCCTGCCTATATATAACACATTTCCACCAGATGTTTAGGAAAAGACCATCCATAGTTTCCATTGCCTGCCAGGGAAGGGACCAAAGCCCCACACGTGGGCATGTTTGCTTCCTCTGTAAGAAATCGTCTGGTACCCAAAGACTAATTCATAAGCGCTTGAGTGCATGGCAGGGAAAAGCTCAGCCCTTCTTTGACAATGCAGGATGGATTGCAGAAATTTCTGGCTGCAACATGTGGTGGTAATGGCCGCTAGGTTAGATGGCTTTAAAAGGAATGAAATGAGTTTATGGATCGGTCTGTCAGGATGAGGCCCAGTCTTCCTGGTGAGGAACCCGAATTGAACAAGGAACTTGAACAAGAAGACCACTTGAGACAGGAGGCAGGGGAGGAAATTCTTCAAGACTCTCTGGCAGTCAACGAGCAGTCTTTCCAGGAGCTTATCGAACAGGAGGCCCAGGCTCAGAGATCATCCTCCTTGCCCCTGGGAACTCAGCCCTTGTCGGAGGGAGAGGGAGCATCAGAAATGACAGCCCCAGAGTCCGCTGCAGGGTCAAACAGGCGGAGTTGAGAGGAGGGGAGAGGTAGTCCTCTAGACTAGCCACATGGCAGAGGTTACAGCTTGAAGACCCTCCCTGAAGGAAGGGTCTGGTAAAATCCTGTCGGGCACTGCAAGAAACTGTCCATTGAGTTGATAGGCACCTGCCTTGCTTTGTTAGGCTAATTCAGCTTAGAAGATAGCTCCGAGCATTCACACTCACTTCAGGTGTAAAGAGGTGTCTATTTACTGAATAAAGATTTCATGGATTGCACAGCAGACCTCTTTATTTCTCACATCTTGGTGGGAGGGCTTGGAATGATGACAAGGGCAGTCAGAATCATGGAGCAAGCCCTGTCTACTGTAAATCACATCAGAGATCTATCAGTAGATCCCAGTTGACCTTCTGCCCTTCTGCCCGAGCCTGCCAGGGCTGTAAGATCTTTGGGGGAGGTCCTTCTCTCGGTCCCACCACCACTGGAGGCATGTATGGTAGGAATGTGAGACAGGCGCTGGAACACCCTGGCATGGGAAGCTAGTTTGCCCCCCCCCCCCCCCGGTCCTTCTGCTGCCAGACAAAGACATTTTCATTCAGGTGGGACTAAACCGATGCATTGCTGAATTTTTTTAAAAAAAAAATTGGTTGGGTGCTGTCTTTTTTATTGTTGTGCTTTGAATTTATTTGTTTTTATGTTCTGTTTTAATTAAGGTTTTCTTTTTCATGTGGATTTTTTCACTAGCTGCCTTGAGCGCCAAGGCAGGCTATAAACCAACCAACCAACCAACCCCCGTTCTAGGGTGCAGCGAATTGGAGCTACGGTGCCAGATGGGCTAAGTGCAGTGTTGGAAGCGATCAGGGGACGGCCAGACACACAGACTTCCCCAGCAGAGAGTTCTGAGACAGAGCAATTGTTGGAGGAGACAAGATCAAGAGAGCGCCCGAGGCGGTGGATGTGTTTGGGAGCCGATCCAAAGGCGGAGGCTGCAGGCGGAAGTTATGGAGAGGAGGAGGGAGGGAGGGAAGGAGGGAAGGAGGGAGGGAGCAGGGCCAAACTGATGAGCAACAGGAGTGTTGACATCCTCAAAGAGCAGGGCGAGGGCAAGGGCGACGCCAGAAAGCAAGAAGGCGGGCCAAGAATCAAGTTCCGAAGACGAAACTAGGTGACGTCAAGGAGATGCGTCCTTGGATTTCTTGCTGTTTTTAAACCATTTCATGGTAGCTGTAATGTGACCCCATCCCCGGAATCCAATCGATACTGTGGTGCTGAGCAAAAGTGGGTAGGGTGACCATATGGAAAAGAGGACAGGGCTTCTGACTCTTTAACAGTTGTATAGAAAAAGGAATTTCAGTAGGAGTCATTTGTATGCATCTAGTCCCTGGTGAAATTCCCTCTTCATCCCAACTGTTAAAGCTGCAGGAGCCTTGCCCTCTTTAGCTAGAGTGACCAGATGTAAAAGGAGGACTGGGCTCCTGTATCTTTAACAGTTGTATAGAAAAGGGAATTTCAGCAGGTGTCATTTGTAGGCATGCAGCACCTGGTGAAATTCCCTCTTCATCACAGCAGTTAAAGCTGCAGGAGCTCTGCCCCCTGAACCAGGTACAAAAGAGGGCAGGGCTCCTGCAGCTTTAACTATTGTGATGAAGAGGAGTTTTCACCAGGTGCTGCATGCCTACAAATGACACTTGCTGAAAGTCCTTTTTCTACACAACTATTAAAGCTGCAGGAACCCTGCCCTCTTTAGCTAGAGTGACCAGGTGCAAAAGAGAGCAGGGCTCCTGCAGCTTTAACTGTCCCCCTGCCCTGTTTTCCCGATTAAGTGATGGCATTTTCCTGAGGCTGCAATTTGCTTCATGGGACAAAGCAGATGATACAAGTGCCATATGGGAGGGAAAGGATGGGGGTAAAGATCCGTATCTCTCTGCCAGCGCCGCAATCCCAGGGTGCTTCCAGATGGAAGGCTTGTCTCCTGACCAATCAAAAGGCCTTGGTGCAGCTATTATGTCCTTCTGTTCTTGAATGAATTTCTTTTCCTGGTAAGAAAAAAGAAAGAAGAGACAATGGGGAAATGCGTCAGGGCTGCAAATGGACAGCAATGATGTCTAGATCCCCGGTGAAGTTCCATGAACAAGGCAGAGGGCAATGGCACAGTAGAAGCATCTGGAAGGAACCCTGGTCAGATTCCAACATAGCTGCCATGAAAGTTTTTATACAGCGGAAGGTTCCATCATGGATCTCCTGGTGCCGAATTTAATTGCGCCCTCAGGTGGAAACTGAGAGATGATGCAGGAGGACAGCAACATGTAGACATGAAGAGGATGGAGAAGCAATCCTAATATAAGGCAGAGTGAGGCAATTGCCTCAGGCAGCAGATGCTGGGAGGCAGCTGCAAGGTGTTGATAGGGTGACCATATGGAAAGGAGGACTGGGCTCCTGCATCTTTAACAGTTGTGATGAAGAGGGAATTTCAGCAGGTGTGATTTGTCTATATGCAGCACCTGGTGAAATTCCCTCGTCATCACAACAGTTAAAGCTGCAGGAGCCCTGCCCTATTGACAAGATACAAAAGAGGGCAGGGCTCTGTAGCTTTAACTGTTGTGATGAAGAGGGGATTTCACCAGGTGCTGCATGCGTACAAACGACACCTCCTGAAATTCCCCTTTCTACACAACTGTTAAAGATAGAAGAGCCCTGTCCTCCTTTTCCTATGGTCACCCTAGTGTTGGAAGAGAGACCCTGTCCTGTGTCCCCTAAGCTAGCCTGCTGCCTTTGGATGTGGTGGAAGATGCTATTGCATTGCCACTGTCAAAACAAGGTTCAACTACCGGTCTAGTCAGCTTTTCTACATGGAATGAGAGGGGGCGCCATCTTGTCCTTCGCCTCAAGCAGCAAAATGGAGTCATACAGGATGAACTTCAGAGACCATAAAACAGAGGGATGGGAGGTGCTGAATTTGGAAGAAGACCAATCCCTCCACCCTGGTACTTCGGGGTTCAAGAACTGGTGGAGAAGCACAGATTGCCCAAGAAGGTGGCAGAGATGAGTGGGAAGTAGGGATGTGCATGGACCCCCCGGATCAGATCGGGACCCGGATCGGGACCTCCGATGTTGTCTTGGATTGGTTCGGACAAAATCGGAGGTCCCTTGGATCAGATCGGACCCAATCCCGATCTGAAAATCGGGACGTCTGATTTCCGGATCGACCGCCATTTTTGGTGTTTTTGCCATAGGCTTGCATTGGGGGAAAGAAAGCTTTCCCCCAATGCAAAACTATGGTGAAAACATGGCGGTGGGTGGGTGAGTGGGGGCCTAACTCCCCCCTCCCTGTCCCTCCTCCCCCTCGCGCTCCTTACCTGCCGGGGCCATCCGCTGCCGTCCGCTGCCCCCTTCTACTGAGAAACAGGCTTCGTGGCCTGCCTCTCAGTAGCGCACCGGGTGACATCATAGAATAGTAGTGTTGGAAGGGGTCTCTAAGGCCATTGAGTCCAACCCCCTGCTTAATGGAGGAATCCACCTTAAAGCATCCCTGACAGAGGGTTGTCCAACTGCCTCTTGAATGCCTCTAGTGTGGGAGAGCCCACCACCTCCCTAGGCCATTGGTTCCATTGTCATACTGCTCTAACAGTCAGGGAGTTTTCCCTGATGTCCAGTTGGAATCTGGCTTCCTGTAACTTGATCCCATTATTCGATGTCCTGCACTCTGGGATGATTGAGAAGAGATCCTGGCCCTCCTCTGTGTGACAACCTTTCAAGCCTTTGAAGAGTGCTATCATGTCTCCCCTCCATCTTCTCTTCTTTAGGCTAAACATGCCCAGTTCTTTCAGTCTCTCCTCATAGGGCTTTGTTTCCAGACCCCTGATCATCTTTGTTGCCCTCCTCTGAACATGCTCCAGCTTGTCTGCATCCTTCTTGAAGTGTGGTGTCCAGAACTGGATGCAATACTCAAGATGGGGTCTATCCACTGCCTCACCCTGGCCCTGGTTGCCAGTCAAGGATTTGGCCTTGTATCTGTCTTCAGCCAGCTGCTGTGTCCGAGCAGTATGGCAGCCCTACATACAACACATTGCAGTAATCCGAATGGATTGCAGTGGCCAGACTAATCCTGCCCAGGAGAGGCTGAAACTGGCTCAGATTTGGGGCTTGTCCAATTTAGGGGAGGCATTACATAGCTGTCTACCGAGTACCTGTACTCTACCAAGAAATACCTGTTCCATATACCTGTAGGGCAACCTTCAGCAAACCTATTGCTGTGGGTCTTCAGGTGTGGGGAGGATTGTGCAGGAGAAGGTAAATCTCATGATGAGCAAAAGGAAAAGCTCCCCACAAAATTTTGACAGAGGGGGGACAATGCAGGATGGTGAGACAAAGGGTTGTTGTTGAACCATGGGTTAGTGTGCTGTCTGAACCCAGGGTATTTTCCTCAGGGTGGCTTGTTAACCATGCAGCGTGACATTTTTTTCCTTCAAAAAAGCCACTTTGAGAAACCATGGCGTGTTGTTGGATTGTTCATGGTGGTTAACAAGCCACACTGCATGGTTAATGAACCACCATGCAGAAAACACCTTGGGTTCTGACAACACACTAATCCACAGTTCAACAAATAACCCCCATGATTTAACAACAACCCACACTCAACCCCCCCGAGTGTGGGTTAGCGTGTTGTGTGAACAGCCTCAAAGAAAAATCAAGGTAAAAATTGTAGAGGAAGATGTTTGCATCACACAGACAGTTTGCTCTACTATCCACCTCTGTTCTCCACTTTTCTTTTCCCTTCTTGTTCACAGGCTGGAATAATATGAGGGCACATTGGGGTGGATACAAATTCTTCTTTCCTAAGGTAACTTTTCTGGCCTCCTTTGGCTGGGTGACATGCTGTCCTTGGGATTATGTAGTGTTTCTCAGAAACGGTTTACAGGCTCCGGATGAGTTTGATTAATTGTATATGTGCAACTATTAGTAAAAGGGCGAAGTCGGGTGTGGATCCATTTAAATACCTGAGAGAAATCTGAGAAGGCAGAAGCCGCCGTAGGGAGAGCAGGGATAATAGGAATATGAGATGCTGGGAGGGACGAGCCACGTAAAAACTGGGAGCGTTGTGATCTTGGTTAACCGCATGCCAGCCAACTTTTTAAAATCCCAAAGAGGGAGATTTATGTTTATCACTCAGCACTTGATTATGTTCATCCCTCAGCATGTGATCAAAGTAAATGCATGATGAAAAGTTGTGTGTGCCAGTTATGAATGTTCTGTCATGCTCTAGAGCAGGGGTGGGCAACCAGTGGCCATCATGCGGCCCTCCGATGGCATTTCTGTGGCCCCCCCGGTCACAGAAATTCTGCCTGGTGTGCTCTGGGCAGGCCGATTTTGCTAGGAAAGAATGGGCACCCATGACTC
This sequence comes from Anniella stebbinsi, assembly GCA_029215795.1. NCBI lineage: Eukaryota > Metazoa > Chordata > Lepidosauria > Squamata > Anniellidae > Anniella > Anniella stebbinsi. The sequence continues at coordinate 30,494,665 of JARDYH010000009.1, read as the reverse complement.
AGCTGGGCTGGTGGGAGTTGGAGTCCAACAGAGGTTGCCCACTGGTTTATTTCTAAGAGATGTTTGTACATTTTGAGCCTCTCTGTATGTTTTATAATTTTTCATTTTTTTTGTATGATGATACATGGTTTGTGTGATATACAGTGTCAAACACAGTGGAAATGCAAGTCTAGAGACATTATACTCTGTTTTTAAGATTGTCCTGAAGAAAGGTCCTGCATATGGTCCGAAATGTGTTGGAAATTTGTTCCTTGAGTGAAACAACCGTTTGTGCAGCTCCTTTTACTTTGGGGCTTTTTTTGGCACACCTCTACGAACGACCAGGAAAGAGACCTTGGAATGGACCTCTGCAGAAAGAGCCGGTGTTTCTCCATGCTCTCTCCGTCAAATGAAAAAGTGAAAGGATTGCAGTCAGGGACAGAGATGAGGGGGTCACATCCAGACGCTCGAGACCCAGGACTGTCCTGCTTCTTTGCAAGAATAGTGATTCTGCTGGGAAACAAGGCAGGCGTGTGCTATCTTTCCTAGCTGAATTGGGCTTTCTGCAGCCTGCCAAAAAGCTGGGGGGGAAACAGAATTTCTGCAGCACAGTGACAGCGGCAATTATTTGCATTGGCACACTGCCAATTTCCGGTGGCACAGCAGTGGTGGTGATCACAACGGCCACGGAAATGGCATGGGTGGGCCAAGGACCATAAGTTGGTCCATGCCTAGATCCTACCATTATTATTATTGACGGAGGCACAGTAGTGCCTCCTCTGTTAAGCTCGAACCGGAAAAAAAGCATTCCACCATGTTAAAGGGGTAATTGGGGTGGTGGTCATTCTAACATTCATAAAATTGAAAGTGTTTCACCAACCCTCCTGAAATTTACATGTGCCAGAAAGAAATGTTGGTTTTACATAACCTGAAAATTTCAAGAAGATTGGTGAAAGATTGAGGGAAGAATGTTAATTTAAAGTAGAAAAGGGAAAAAACCCTCTCTGAATCAGAATGATTCTGTTAATTATGACTGGCAATTATATATGTCATGGATTTTAGTAAAGAATAAGCCCTTTCTAAGTAATCCAGTGGTGGGGTCTTCTTCCTCCTTCCTTGCATTTTGTGGAATAGCTTTTTTTTAAAAAAAATTCCCTTCGGTTGATTTTTAATGAATATTTTTTCATTTCACTGGAGTCAACGCGGAGGCCTTCTTCCCTCATAGTGCGAGACATGCTCAGTAGTGTTGCTCTCCCTCTCCCTCTGATGGATTAGAATGGTTGAAAATAAAATGGTTGTCTGCCTTCTCTAGCCTTAGTGAAATGCTCTTAGTTATTCCTTATGACTGTAGGATTTTGGTTTAACCACTAAGCAGCCTGGTTTCAGACCCCACCACAAGGAAGTTATGGAGTCGAATGGGACTGAAACTTTAGTTCACAAGATGGCCTGGCTTTCTGAGAAGCAGGCTCAGCCTGCTTCTTGCCTCCCTTTGGAGAGAAGAAGAGTTCTTTTTTGGAACATGCTTTCCTTTGGCTTTGAGAGTATTTTGGGCTATCTTTTCTCTGGATCCATGATAACCTGGTCTTCACATCTCCCCTTGGAATAGATAGCTATACATTGCTTTAAAAAAACAAAACAAACCACCACGCCCGCCCTCCATATACACACAGTGCCCCTTCCCTTTTTTCTAAGAGTTTGGTCCATACTGTTACGAAGTTGAAAGCTTCAAACACTTCATTGAATTAGTTTGGGCCAATGTAAGTTTTAAGTACAATTTTGAAATCTGTCAAAGTGCTTCTGGGCCTGCAACGTTGGTTTCAGCCTAGTCACCCTGTTTTTCTAATAAGGTTTAGAAACAGTTAAACTGTCATGTATTTTGCAAGTGTACACATGTAATTTCTTTCTAATCCTTGCAGTCTAGACTGGATCCCTCCTTGATGTGTTTCTGGAGGCAGACAACCCCTTTTTTGTTCTGGCAGGCCTTTGGCAAATAATCTGGACCTCTGTCTATACCTTGGACTTTTAAATCATTATATATTTCAAATGTTTTAATATTGAAATGTATTTCATTATATTTTTTAACTTTTGTATATTTCTGTTTATAGGCTTTAGCTGTATATGTTTTAATTTTGTAAGGCTGCCTTGAGGCCCAGCATTGGGCAAAAGGCAGGATACAAATAAATAAATAAATAAATAAATAAATAAATAAATAAATAAAATAATAATAATAACAACAATAGTAATGTTCCACATTTCACTTTTGTATCTGATGTTCTTTTGATTTACTTTTCTTTATAAACCATTCATATCTTAAGACTTCTTGTGTGGCATGTTTTCAGTGGTTTAACAAGTTAAAAGGGGTATTCAGTGTTTTCCTGCTTATGTTATAAAATCTAATTTCAACAGACCAAGTAACTTCAAGAATAACAGAGTTGGGGAAAATCCTCAATCTGTTTGAGATCAGAGGCACTGAGTAAGGGACCCATGGAGATAATTTAGTCTGACCCCAACCACATAATACTATTCCCCCTTCTGAAGAGATCTGGACCACAGACTGCTAAAAATAAACAAAGTAGCAGGCCATAATAACACTTCTTGTGTAGCCATTTGCCTTATGAGGCAGATGCTCCTGCGGGCTACCAAATGGAGGGACTAACAGGCCATAAAGTTGCCTGGCTGGGTCTGCCAGAAATCCAGCCTCAACACTCCTGGAAGGTCCATGTTCTATAGCACCTGCTGTCAGATGAACTTAAGGGAATCCCACGCTCCACCCCTGGGTTTAATTTACTGGCCATCCCTGGCTGTGCCTTGCAGGAAACTATAGGGACAGACAGAGCAGGCATTCATAGCACACATAGAGTGCTGAGACTGGCTAATCTAAAAGCAAGTATGTTGCTTTTCAAAAACCAAGAAAATTCAATGGGTCTTACTTTTGAGTAAATATCTAGGGATGGAAATGCAGCCTGTGCAAGAATTGAGCCATGCCAAGTTGGAAGCAGATTGGTTCATGCTTTGATTTTTAGGATTTTTTAAAAAACGTTTGACTTTTAAAAAATTCCTAAAAATCAAGGCATAAACCAATCTGTTTCCAACGTGGCATGCCTAAAGCCCTACTTAAGAGCTACCATGCTGCCAAATTTTACATCTTTCTCTTTAATTTGATTTTTTTAAAAAAAAAATGTGTACTGTTCAAGGTCCTAGACCCCAAAAAGGAGCTTTGAGTTTGAACTTTAAAAAAATCCTAAAAATCAAGGCATGACCCGATCTGCTTCCAACTTGGCACAGCTCAATCCCTACTTCAGAGCTACCATGCTGCCAAGTTTCATCTCTTTATCTTTAAAATGACAGAACTGTAAGCATTTTGGTTAATTTCCATAAGCTATAATAGGCTGTTTTTTCCAACTTTAAAAAATTCCTAAAAATCAAGGTGTGAACTAGGGATGTGCACTGGATCGGACCCGATCCACGATCCGAGTCCGGTCCAGTGGGAAATCGGATAAATTATCCGATTTCCGATCCCGCAGCTGGATCGGCCGATCCAATCCGAACCGGTCCGAAAAAGCTCCGAACCGGTTCGGCGGATCGGCGGATCGGCGGGCGCCCACTGGCGCCCACCGCCGCTTCCATTGGCGGGCGCCAGCGGGCGCCCGCCGATGAAAGTGGACAGCGGGGGGGGGGGAGGAGGGGGGCACTTACCTTCTCGGCCCGGTGGCTCCCGTCCGGCGCCGGAGCCTACTACTACTAGCAGGCTCCGCGGCCTGCTCTAGGGTGGCGCGCCGGGTGATGTCATCACCCGGCGCGCTACTCTAGAGCAGGCCGCGGAGCCTGCTGGTAGTAGTAGGCGCCGGCGCCGGACGGGAGCCACCGGGCCGGGAAGGTAAGGAGGGGGTGCGTGGAGGGGAGGAGGGGGCGCGCGGAGGGGGGAGGGGGGCCCTTACCTTTCCGGCCCGGCGGCTCCCGTCCGGCGCCGGCGCCTACTATTCCCAGCAGGCTCCGCGGCCTGCTCTAGGATGGCGCGCCGGGTGATGTCATCACCCGGCGCGCTACTCTAGAGCAGGCCGCGGAGCCTGCTGGAAGTAGTAGGCGCCGGCGCCGGACGGGAGCCGCCGGGCCGGAAAGGTAAGGAGGGGGTGCGTGGAGGGGAGGAGGGGGCGCGCGGAGGGGGGAGGGGGGCCCTTACCTTTCCGGCCCGGCGGCTCCCGTCCGGCGCCGGCGCCTACTATTCCCAGCAGGCTCCGCGGCCTGCTCTAGGATGGCGCGCCGGGTGATGTCATCACCCGGCGCGCTACTCTAGAGCAGGCCGCGGAGCCTGCTGGAAGTAGTAGGCGCCGGCGCCGGACGGGAGCCGCCGGGCCGGAAAGGTAAGGAGGGGGTGCGTGGAGGGGAGGAGGGGGCGCGCGGAGGGGGGAGGGGGGCCCTTACCTTTCCGGCCCGGCGGCTCCCGTCCGGCGCCGGCGCCTACTACTCCCAGCAGGCTCCGCGGCCTGCTCTAGGATGGCGCGCCGGGTGATGTCATCACCCGGCGCGCTACTCTAGAGCAGGCCGCGGAGCCTGCTGGAAGTAGTAGGCGCCGGCGCCGGACGGGAGCCGCCGGGCCGGAAAGGTAAGGAGGGGGTGCGTGGAGGGGAGGAGGGGGCGCGCGGAGGGGGGAGGGGGGCCCTTACCTTTCCGGCCCGGCGGCTCCCGTCCGGCGCCGGCGCCTACTACTCCCAGCAGGCTCCGCGGCCTGCTCTAGGATGGCGCGCCGGGTGATGTCATCACCCGGCGCGCTACTCTAGAGCAGGCCGCGGAGCCTGCTGGAAGTAGTAGGCGCCGGCGCCGGACGGGAGCCGCCGGGCCGGAAAGGTAAGGAGGGGGTGCGTGGAGGGGAGGAGGGGGCGCGCGGAGGGGGGAGGGGGGCCCTTACCTTTCCGGCCCGGCGGCTCCCGTCCGGCGCCGGCGCCTACTACTCCCAGCAGGCTCCGCGGCCTGCTCTAGGATGGCGCGCCGGGTGATGTCATCACCCGGCGCGCTACTCTAGAGCAGGCCGCGGAGCCTGCTGGAAGTAGTAGGCGCCGGCGCCGGACGGGAGCCGCCGGGCCGGAAAGGTAAGGAGGGGGTGCGTGGAGGGGAGGAGGGGGCGCGCGGAGGGGGGAGGGGGGCCCTTACCTGCCCGGCCCGGCGGCTCCCGTCCGGCGCCGGCGCCTACTACTACCAGCAGGCTCCGCGGCCTGCTCCAGGGTGGCGCGCCGGGTGATGTCATCACCCGGCGCGCTACTTGAGAGTAGGCCGCGGAGCCCGCTGGTAGTAGCCGCCGGCGCCGGACATGCCGAGAAGGTAAGTGGCGGGGAAGGGGGCTTACCCCCCCCCCCCGGAGCCGTCCGCTTCTATCCGCTGGCGCCCGCGGGCGCCAGCGGATGGAAGCAGGCGGCCCCAGGGGGGGTAGGGAGCGCGGGGGAGGGGGTTTACCTGCCGGGGCCGTCCACAGCGGACGGCCCCGGGGGGGGGAGGGAGTTAGGCCCCCCCTTACCCACCCGCCGCCATTTTTTCCTCATAGACTTGCATTGCAATGCAAGTCTATGGGGAAAAAAATGGCGGCCGATCCAAAAATGTACGATTTTTGGGTCGGGATCGGACTCGATCCGGTCCGGGGGGCCTCCGATTTTGTCCGAACCGGTCCGGGACAAAATTGGAGGTCCCGATCCGGGTCCCGATCCGATCCGGGGGGTCCGTGCACACCCCTAGTGTGAACCCATCTGCTTCCAATTTGGCATGGCTAAATCCCTATTTAAGAGTTACCACGGTGCCAAGTTTCATCTTATATTTAAAAATGATGGAGATGTAAGTATTTTGGTTAATTCCCCTAGGCTATAATGAAGTGGTTATCCAAAAATGGAAAGAAGCTCCGATAAGCACATCTCCGCACTGCGGGTATTCGATGGTTTCCCTCTCCACTCCAAAAACTCAGAGCTTCATCAGACCTCCTACGGACCCTCAGATTTTCAGGGCAGAGCGCACCCCCCTAATGATTAACATAGTAAACTCTACTTATTCTATATAGGATATTTTCCTGTATCATCTGGTGTGCTTCCAGGATTAATCAGGAATTTTTAATTCCAGTAGAACAATTTTTCAAGTTATCTCCAAATACAGACACAAAACATGAAATGCTTCCTTTTCCTGAGGCAGTCATAAAAAGCTTTTATCTCTGGACACTGGATGTTGAAAAGTTCAAATGAGACCCCTCAGATTTCAAGTGAGAGAGCAGAACTTCTGGGGCTCATTAATTGTTTTGAAAAGTGGGTGCAACACATAACACTATGATTGATTGATTGCATTTCTATACCGCCTAATAGCTGAAGCTCTCTGGGCAGTCTACAAAAATTAAAACCTTGAAAACCATTTAAAATATAAAACAAACAACAGTGTAAAAACATAATATAAAGTACAGTATAAAAGCACAATCAGGTTCATGCCTTGATTTTTAGGATTTTTAAAAAAGTTTGTAAAGGAGAGAGAGAGAGAGTAAAAGAAGGTGTGTGTATATGTGTGTGTGTGTGTGAGAGAGAGAGAGAGAGAGGAGGGGTCAGAGAGAGAGAGAGAGAAGGGGGAGTCTGAGAGGGAAAGAGAGAGTGTCTGAGAGGCAGAGAAGGGGGTGTCTGAGAGAGAGAGAGAAAGAGGTGTGTGTGTGTGTGTGTGTGAGAGAGAGAGAGAGAGAAGGGGTGCCAGAGAGAGAGAGAAAGAGAGAAGGGGGAGTCAGAGAGAGAGAGAGAAGGGGGTGTCTGAGAGGGAAAGACAGAGTGTCTGAGAGAGGCAGAGAAGGGGGTGTCAGAGAGAGAGAGAGAGAGAGAGAGCGTATCCGAGAGAGAGAGGGGGAACCCCCACCCATTGAGGGATCTGCCCCTGCCCACCATAAGGGAATGCCACCCCCTTCCAACCCCTTGCTATAAGTGAACAAACTACAAACTTTGAATTGGTCAGTTCATCCTGAAATACCCAGGAATTGCAACAAATTTGGCAATGGAGGTGAATTTGAATATTCAAACAAGCAAAGGTGGGGGGGAACATCTTTGATATCAGAACAGGGAAACTCCTATGGCACATTTAGACTCACCTGGGTCACAGTGCCCTGCAATGCCATCAGATGCCAAAAATGATTGGGTGGTGGTGGGGGAAAGACGCTGATGAATCTGTCTCATAAGATGAAAGGGTGAAACAAGCCAAACATAATTTAAGCCAGGTGTCAGCTCTAGAACCTCTTTCAAAAACATTGCCTCTGGCAGATAAGATGAGAATAATAAAGAAGGGGCACTCCTGCACATGTGCAGAGTACATTTCTGTTTCCCTGAATAGCCACACCACTCCCTTGCTCAATGTTATGGGCCCATGTTTGGGCTCTGCAGATAAGGTACCGCTATAAAAGTCCAAGGGCTGAATATCAGTTTGGAGAAGATTTCAGGGATTGCATTCCAGTAGCAAACAGGGAAAGTGCTTTCTCATGCCCTACTATTTGATTTTTTTAGGCTACAGAAGCTGGTGATTGAACCTGGCACCTTGTCCGTGCAATATTTATTTATTTAGTACATTACTAATCCACCCAATAACTCATGTTCTCTAGACGGGTTACAACCAGTTTTTTCTCTCAGGCTTTTAGCAATATCTGATGAGCCCAGGTTTGTTTTGTTTTTAGGCTTATAGCTTTTTAAAGTTATTATAGTGGTTTTAAATATGTGTGTATATTGTATGTTTTTGCTGTTTAAATTTTTGTATATTGTTTTTAATTGTTTTAAACTTATGTGAATCGCCCAGAGAGCTTTGGCTATGGAGCGGTATACAAATGTAATAAAATAAATAAATAAATAAATTTTAAAATACAGTTAAAAAATATAAAATACACAATGAAAGCTGTTGGCTCCAGTGAGTGGAGCGGTATACATGTAGATAAAAAACATTTATAGATGTGTATTTTTGAATGTGTTTTCTCACAAAATGAATATTTAAACATGCATTCAGCAGAGGCTGGTGGCGCCAATGTCCGTGGGGCAGTGAATGCGCTCCGGGTTTCAGTCAGAACCAGTCAGAACTCAATAGGAGCTCCGCACCACGGAGAGCTCTATCCCCACTGAAACCTGGAGCGGATTTACCACCCTACCGACACCAGAGCCACCAGCCTCCGCTGGATAATCCATTCTGCTCTGGCCTGGATTCCCTTTTCCCCTCAAAAGCCAGTCAACATTTCTTGGCTACTGAGAGCGCTCAGTCCTCATCACTCCTCATTTGGGGCCTTTATCTCCTTTAGAGTTCTGACTAGTTCTGACTGAAACTCGGAGTGGATTCATCGCCCTGCTCACATCGGAGCCACTGAAAATACATCACAAATATATAAAAAGAATAAAATGCAATATCATGTACAATAAACACCATAGGAATCAGTAAAACAATACAGGCAATCTATTCATTTTATTTATTTAATACATTTCTAATCCACCCAATAACTAATATTTTCTAGGCACATTGCAAGCAATCTGAGGTCTTTCCCCTCCCCATCAGTTGAGCCTTGTCAGTCCCTCAAAGCAAACAGCCTGCCTTTGGAGACCCTGCCTGCCCTTGTCCCCGTACCTTAGATCTCAGCTCTGCCTCTCCTTTTCATCAAACCTGGGTGAGGCAGTGGCTGTTCTGGGCATGGTAATGGACTGGATGAGGGCCAATAAACTGAGAGTCAAGCCAGACAAGACGGAGGTACTGTTTGTGGGTGGTTTGTCTGTCTATCCGGCGAGATGATGTTCACCCAGTTCTGGAGGGGTTGCACTCCCCCTAAAGAATCGGGTCCATAGTTTGGGGGTGCTCCTGGATCTGGAACTGTCACGTGAGGCACAGGTGAACTCAGTGGCAAGGAACACCTTTTATCAGCTTAGGCTGATATACCAACTGTGCCCTTATCTGGGCAGAGATAGCCTAGCTACAGTTACCCACACTCTGACAACGTCTCATCTGGATTACTGCAATGCATTGTACATGGGGCTGCCTTTGAAAATGGTCCGGAAACTTCAACTGGTACAAAACAGGGCAGCCAGATTGTTAATGGGGATTGGCCAATGAGAGCATATTATGCCAGTCCTTTTTCAGCTTCACCGGCTGCCGGTCCAGGTCCGGTAGGGTGCCCAGATTGCCCGGGGTTTCCCGGTCCTAACCGGGAAAACTGGGGCGATCTGGGCCGACCGGGGGGCAGCGGGGGCAAACTGGGCCTTGAGGAGCCTGGATGGCTGGTCCTCCGCCACCGCCGCCGGGTCTTCCGCCACCACTGCCGCCAGGTGCGCCTCTGCCGCCAGGTGCGCCGTTGCCACCGCCGCCAGGTCCTCCACCGCCGCCAGGTCCTCATCTGCTGCCGTCACCAGGTTGTGAGGCCAGAGGCCGAATCCGGAAGTAACATCGGCCTACCCCGCCTCTTCTGCGTGGGCATCCGGGCTCCTCAGGGCTCGTCACCATCGCAACAAACCCCGAGGAGGCCAGAGGCCACACAGAAGAGGTGGGAGAGGGCTGATTACATCACTTCTGGATTCGGCCTTCTCCTGCCTCTTCCGCGCGGCCTCTGGCCTCATGAGCCCGGAGGCGGTGGCGGAGGATCTGGCAGTGGCGGGGAACCTGGTGGGGGACCCGGCAGTGGTGGACCCAGCGGTGGTGGCGGCGGCGGACCTGGAGGCGGAGGAGAACCTGGTAGGTCCGGGCTGGTTTTTTGGGGGGGGTCGGTGGCTTGGTGGTGGGGTTTGTTTTGGGTGGGGGGGTGGCGTCTGCTTGTTGGCCACATGGTGGGTGGCCTTTTTAATTTTTAAAATTTTATGTTGGGGGGGTCTGCTTTGGTGGGCACGCCCCCTTTGGGCGGCCATTTTGAACTGGGATTTTGTTTTGCAAAATCTGTTCACCCTAAGGTCCGGGCCCAATTCAAAGTGCTGGTATTAACATTCAAAGCTCTAAATGGCTTGGGGCCAGGTAATCTGAAGGAACGCCTCCTCCCATATGTACTTGCCCGGACCCTAAGATCATCCTCAGGGGTCCTTCTCCATGAGCCCCTGCCAAGGGAAGTGAGGCAGGTGGCTACTAGGAGGAGGGCATTCTCTACTGTGGCATCCCGGTTGTGGAATGAACTCCCCAGAGAGGTTTGCCTGGCATCTACATTATATTCCTTTAGACACCAGGTGAAGACCTTTTTATTTTCACAGTGTTTTAACAGTTCTTCAGTTTGATTTTTAACCTTGCTGTTTAAATTTGTATTTTAAATCCGTATCAATTTCTGCATGGCTGCTCGGTTTTTATCCTGGTTGTGTTTTTATACTGTATTTTAAATTATGTTTTTATACTGTTGCTGTTTTATATTTTGAATGGTCAGTGTATAGAATAGGATAACAGTAAATATATAAAATTTCTAGTTAAATACAGCAGAGCAAGAGGACTAAGCCAGGTGAGGAGATGCAACAGTAGATAGTTGAATAACAAGATAGTAAGATTTGTGGAAAATAAAAGTGTATCAAAAAATAAGGTTGAGTTGTGAATGTATAAAAAGATAGAAGGTACAACTGAGAGTGTGTTTCCAATGTAAAATCTTTAAAGATAAAATGCAATTGTGGGCAAAACCAAATAAAACTAAATAAAACAAGAGATAGTGATAGCTTATGTGGTATGACAGTATGTCTTGCACAGAAATGGTATTGTCATGAAATAGGATTTAAACGTTTTGTATAAAATAGTTACAAATGTTATTTTAAATTCAATATAGCTCCTGAAGAAGGATTGATTGGTAATCCAAAACATTGGGCTAATCTAAGAATTGGAAAAGTGTTTTTATAATGGATTAAATAACTTTTTAAAATTTGCACAAGAGCAAGTCTCCTTCAGTTTTTCAAATTACAGGAAGCCAGATTCCGGCTGGACATCAGGAAAAACTTCCTGACTGTTAGAGCAGTACGACAATGGAAGCAATAACCTAGGGAGGTTGTGGGCTCTCTCACATTAGAGGCCTTCAAGAGGCAGCTGGACAGCCATCTGTCAGGGATGCTTTAAGGTGGATTCCTGCATTGAGCAGGGGGTTGGACTCGATGGCCTTAGAGGCCCCTTCCAACTCTACTGTTCTATGATTCTATGATTCTATGGTTCACACGACACGCTAAGCCATAATGTTTAGCTCAATGTACTTAACCACCATGGCTTAGCGTGTCGCCTGAACATGGTCCCTCTGTGGGAAATGTGCTGCATTCAGACAACACATTAACCCATGGTGGGTTAGCATGTTGGGTGAACACTGACTATTTAAAAAGGAGCTTGGTTTTTTTTAAAAAAATATCTGTTTGTTTAATGCCTTGGCAAAATTTGAACACAATCTCCTTGGTTCCTTTCCTGCATCTCTAGCCTTCTCCTCTTCTCGGTTGCAGATGCAGCAACCGGAGAAAGGCAAGTGAGAGCAACAGAGTATTAAAAGAAACATTAGTAACACAGAAGAGAACATTTAGTGAAGTGCAGCAGATAACGAAAGCAAGAACTGTTCCCTGTAAGCTGTGGCTTTTTGTGGCACGAAATGTCCTTGTAAGAGACGTTCCATGCCAGCATGTAGGGAAGCCATTGGCTTTTATTGGTCAACTCTAGGTGTTTAAATTGCCGGATTTATTCCCAAACTGACAAACTTTTCCAAGCCCAGTTCCTAGATACCGTTTCCTTTTCTTTTTCTCCAAGCAGTTTTGTTGTCAGAGAGGTGCCACCTAGTGTTGGACTAGGGTAGTGCTGCGAGACACAAATGATTAATAATTGGGAAGAATATTCCTTTATCAGAAACTAATAAGGCAGAAAAGGCCGTAATTTACCTACAGCAGATGCTTTAGGCACAGGGGAAATGGAGCAGATGGTGAACAGATTACATCAGGCGCAAAAATGGGGTTTCGTCTCGGAGAGATATAAACACTGCTGACATCCAGGAAACTGGTTGAAACTGTTTTTGTTCAGAAGAGTCCTTAACATTTCCTGAGCTTTCATAGTAATGGTCCGGTGGTTTATATCTCCTCAAACATACGTGCATCAGCTTTAATATTTGTTGTCAGTCATTTATATATAAGAAGCAGCCTTAAGAGTGGGTTCTCCTCCCACAGATTAGTATATTACAAAGTCCTCCCCCACCCCCAGTTCAGCGGTAACGCTTTGTAGTTTGAGAATGAACTACTGCCTGGATTAAGGAAATAAAAAATGGTTTATAAAGGGGTTTTCTCGAGTACGTAATTTCCCCCCCCCAAGGAACATTGAAAGGATGTGTTTGGATGTGTTGTATCGTTCCCTCTGGTTCCAATGTCCAGGTGTGAGTGCCGTTGGTTACATAGCCAAAACAGCAGAACCTCCATTCAGGCTTGAGGGAACCTCAAAATCTGGAGGGGGTTAAAATCCCAAATGGAAGAGCTTTTTTACACGATATTGTGAATTGGTTGTTAATTTTAGGATGCTTTTATGTTGTTTAATTGCTATTTTAATAATGTTTGCCATGTTTTTAATCAGTTTTATGTATTTTATCGTGTTTTATATTTACTGTTGTTCCCCGCCTCAATCCAAATGGAGAGGCGGGTAAGAAATACATTTATTATTATTATTATTATTATTATTATTATTAATTGGCTGTATCTGCTTTCAGTTTTGTCGCAGGATTGAGATCCGGGCACTACATGAGCATTTCCTTTCCTACTCTTCTGCAACATAGCCTCTAGGTGGCACTATGGTATAGTGGCCTCTTGTGTAAAGAGGAAATTTCACTTTCTTTCACTTTCACAATTAAATGCCACATTTTACTTGCTCTAAATAAAGTCATGGAAGGTACTGTTTATAAACAGAAGGGAAACTGGAGGATCATGGTGTCGTCTGAAGAACCCGTAAACAACCGTGAGTAGGGAATGGTGAGCGCATGAAAAATGCCTGATGTAGAAAAGCCTGGAGGCCCCAAATGAGGCTCAAAGAGGAGTGAGTGTACTCAGTGGCCAAGAAATATCGACTGACTGTTGAGGGGGAATGGAAAACCTGGCCAGAATGGAATGAACTATCCAGTGGAGGCTGGTAGCTCTGATGTCAGTGGGATGGTGAATCCATTCGGGGTTTCAGTCAGAACCAGACAAAACTCTAAAGGAGTCATAACACACCAAATAGGCCCTTTAGAGTTCCAACTGGTTCAGACTGAAACCCAGAGTGGATTCACCGCCCCACTGACACCAGAGCCACCAGCTTCCACTGGGAATATACTGCAACACAACATGACTGTCTGTCTGTCACGCTGAACTGAAGCTTTTCACACTGTAACATTTTGTCGCGGGTCCCATGTGCATGAAGTAGAACCTCCATGTGGAAGAATCCAGTTTGAAGCTGGCTTGCTGTTGGAGTTGGGAAAGATTTAATTCATTGTAATACTGGACCATTGCTGCATGACATGATTTGTGCTCTGGGAAGGCACCATTGCTTTTGAAATGACTGTGTGAAAAGAATGGACTGTTTTCTCTGGTCCTCCTATTCCACCTGAACACCCCTCCCCCCCAGTGTGAGTGTTTACATATGGTGTTTATGATACCATTTTATTGCATCCAATCTTTGAGGACACTTTGCTGTATATGTCTAACATGGACTGATGAACTATTTAAAAAAGCAACAGTTGTGTGTATTCATATGTGTATAATATGTTTTAATGTTTTTTCATGGCATGGGCATATAATCTTAGAATAGTAAGAGTTGGAAGGGGCCCATGAGGCCATCCAATCCAACCCCCTGTTCAATGCAGGAATCCACCTTAAAGCATCCCTGACAGACGGCTGTCCAGCTGCCTCTTGAATGCCTCTAGTGTGGGAGAGCCCACCACCTCCCTAGGTCATGGGTTCCATTGTCGTACTGCTCTAACAGTCAGGAAGTTTTTCCTGATGTCCAGAAGGAATCTCGCTTCCAGTAACTTGAGCTCATTATTCCGTGTCCTGCACTGTGGGTTGATCGAGAAGAGATCATGGCCCTCTTCTGTGTGGCAGAAGTATTTGAAGAGTGCTATCATGTCTCCCCTCCATCTTCTCTTCTCCAGGCTAAACATGCCCAGTTCTTTCAGTCTCTCCTCATAGGGCTTTGTTTCCAGACCCCTGATCATCCTCATTGCCCTCCTCTGAACCCCCTCCAGCTTGTCTGCATCCTTCTTGAAGTGAGGTGATATTGAATTGTTGATAGGAGCTCTATTGCAAATGCCTTTTGAATTGGATATGAAAAGAAGTCACAGTGTGTCAGTGACAATGACAGATTACCCAGCAAGATGCTTTCCCTTGACTTCTTTTTAATGACAAGCATCCCTGGAAAGCTTTGAGCGGGAGCAAAAGGCTGGTGTAGCAACAGCAGTGGTATTGGTAATGCTCTGCTCAATCCAATCGCCTGCCTGATGTGCTGGACTACAAGTCCCATCATCCTAAGCCAGCATGGCCATTGGCTGGGGATGATGGGAGTTGTGCTTCACCACCTACACAAGGCTTAACCTTTTCACATCCAGCCATTCATTCTCTAGAAAATATTTTATTGTTCTTGTTTATTAAATTTCTCTACCATCCTCCTAGCTGAAGATCTCTGGGGGCTTTACAAAGATTGAAAACAATTAAAAATAAAAAGTGTCAATCCATTTACACAAAAACATATAAAGAGACAGCTCACACAGACACAACATACACTTATTTTAAACAATCAACCGTAAGACAAATCAGGGACCTGATTAAAAAGTTATCTTATTTATTTATTTATTTATTTATTTATTACATTTATCACATTTATATACTGCCCCATAGCCAAAGCTCTCTGGGCGGTTTACAAAAATTAAAAGATTGAACATTAAAAAGTCAATATACAAAATTTAAAACCATAAAACTTAAAACAGCTGATATTTAAAACATTCTAAACTTTTAAGCCTGGCCAAAAATTCAATTAAAAACCTCAGTTTAAGCTGTTAAAATGCCTGGGAGAAAAGAAAAGTTTTGACCTGGCGTCGAAAAGATAACAGTGTTGGTGCCAGGTGGGCCTCATTGAGGAGATCATTCCATAATTGGGGGGCCACCACAGAAAAGGCCCTCTTCCTTGTTGCTGCCTTCTAAACTTCCCTCGGAGGAGGCACCGAGAGGAGTGTTTTAGATGCCAAACATAGCATAATAATTAGGGTTATGTACTTCTTTGGTTCTGGATCTGAAGCGGGTCAAAGTGAGTCAGGTTGGGTTCAAAGCACTTCAGCCTGCTTAGGCCCTGTCTTGGACAATGGCAAGCCACTGCCTCCCCATGCATTGAGCCATGCCAGTGTCTGGGACTTACCTGATCCATCCTCTCGTGACCAGCAGCTGCCCATTATCCACAAGAGCTGCCATTTTAGAAGAGGATGGGTACCCTGTATTGTTGTAGATGTAATGTTGTGTAGAATGGCAGCTGGAAATGGCCTTCTATAGCCGCCATTGTGCTCAACATGACATCTACGACAATACGGAGAGCACTCATCTTCCTTCAAAATGGCGGCTCTCACAGAGGATGAGCAGCTGATGTGTGTGAGGGGATGTGTCAGGTAAATGGGTCCCTGGGTTTGGGTCCAACTCTGTAACTAGTGTAGAGTGACATGGGCTTTGCACTAGTTATAGAGAAGAATATAAAGGACTAATGAGAAGACAAGACAATGAAGGTGGATACCATTTGCAGGTGGCTACAGGAGGGAAATGAGGAATGTGCAACAAACAGAATGAACTTCAGTTGCTAATGCAAGATGGTAAATATGATCTGATAGGTTTCTAGGCTGACCATATGAAAAGGAGGACAGAGCTCATGTAACTTTAACAGTTGTAGAGAAGAGGGAATTTCAGCTGGTGTCATTTGTATGCAATTTGTACCTGGTGAAATTCCCTCTTCATTACAACAGTTAAAGCTGCAGTGGCCCTGCCCTCTTTTGTATCTGGTCACTCTAGTATAGTGCATGCACCTTTAATTGCTTTGATGAAGAGGTGATTTCACCAGGTACTAATTGCATACAAATGACGCCAGCTGAAATTCCCTTTTCTCCACAACTGTTAAAGTTACATGAGTCCTGTCCTCCTTTTCATATGGTCAGCCTAGGTTTAATTCAGACTTGCCGGAATAAGACTCATGGTTGGAATATAGCCATTGAAGGGTAGACCTTGTTCCAAAGGAATAGACCCAACAGGAAGGGAGGAGGAGTAGAGTTATATGGAGTATACACCAGTGTGGAAAATCATGATTCTGAGAATGGACGCCCTGTTGAAAGGATTTAGGTAAAGATGGAGGGAAGGCGACACAAGAGTGATATCGTTGTGGCAGTTAACGACAGACCGCCCAGCCAGGTGGAAGACATGGATGGTGCCTTCCTGGTACAGATGACAAAACTTTCACAGAGGCAGGCAAGAGTAGTAATGGGGGATTTCAACTATCCTGACATTTGCTGGACGTCTAACTCCACAAAGAATGGCGCATCCAGTACATTTTTGCCTACTTCGTATCTTAGAAGGTAGAAGAAGGAACAACTGGAATGGAAGGTTCTGATGAGCTTCCTGGAGGCATCTAGTTGGCCACTCTGGACAAAAATATGTATGGTCTAGAGAAAGTGGAATGGGAGACATTTTCCTCATAATACTAGAAACCAATAGGGTCATCCCATGAAGCTGATTGGTGGGAGGTCCAGGTCAGAAAAAAAAGGAAAGACTTCTTTACACAGCGCATAGTCAAACTATGGAATTCGGTACCAAAAGATGTAGTGATGGCCACCAATTTGGAAGGCTAGAAAAGGGGGTTAGACAAATTCCGGGAGGAGAAGGCTATCAATGGCTACAAGTCCTGATGGCTATGGATTATCTCCAGTATCAGAGGCAGCAGGCCTATATACACCAGCTGCTGGGGAACATGGGCAGGAGGGTGCTGTTGCACTCATGTCCTGCTTTTGGGTTTCCTGGTTGCCCACTGTGTGAACACGACACAGGACTAGAAGGATTCTTGGCCTGATCCAGCAGGGCTCTTGTTATGTTCTTGCACCTGGGCACCTTAATCAGGAAGGAGCCTCTAAAGTTCTTAAGAATTTCCCAGGATCCAAACTGCATCGATTCACCAAGGGACAAAATGCTCAAATACATTATAACACGTCAAGTGACTTTTATGTATCCTTCCTCAGCAGATTTTTATTATCCCATTTGCTTCTGCAGATTTTTTTTACACCTTTTATAAATGTTTATGCCAATTTTTAGGTTTGCACCTGCTAGAATTTTTTTTGAAATCGCATTGTTGATTACAGCTGCTATCCAGAGTCAAAATTAATAGCCAATATTCGCAAATCTGAGTAGCTTCATAAATTACTTTGGGTGTCTGGCTTCCGATTTGCCCTGATGTTACAGTAATCATGGCCCGAGAGGTTCAGAGACACCCTTGAGAGCAATAAAATGTGGATTCAATTTGTATCTGCACATATAAATGAGCATGTGTAATTTTATGCAAATCTCTTTTGTCCTCCTTTTTTGGGTGATGCATAAGATTAAAGTCTTAGTCATAGGTCTTTTAAGGTGAAATCAGATACAGAGCATTCATGCTCATGGAGGTTGTTCAATCGTGGGCTATTATTATTATTATTATTATTAATTTCAATTTATATCCCCTCTATATACAAAATACCCTAGGAGGCATACAAAATTAAAAACAATTTAAACACAGTAAAACAATCAATAAAACAATACCCTAGGCAGCATAAACCTGTTAAAAACGCTTTTAAAAAGGATAAAACCATCGATAAAACATGCAGATTGTCCCTCCCCCATTTTTAGGTCCCCCCCTATTTTTTTGTACTCCGTCAAACATTGCTCATACCTCTCTTTTGAGCATGGCTGGTCCTGCCTTGGCTACACAGTGGACATATTCCGACAGTGAGTTTGCTATTTGTATATAGGGCACTTTTTTGGGGGGGGGGGAGACGAAGGATGTGTCTATGCTTTGCTTTTACAGGAGAAGGGAAGCTACTTTGCACATGCTCAGAGACACTATGTGTAAAGGAGAGGCGGGGCTTAATGGCAGAGGGGCATTTCTTTCAATTAACATGTTATTGTTTTAGTGAGGAGTAGGGTCTAGGCCAGAAGATTTGTCACCCAAGGCACCAGGGCCGGAGGGGGAGGGCGGAATAGCTTATGGCTGGAGGGGCCAGCCTGAATTCCTTATCTTGATCCAAGGCCATAAACCATCCCGGCCTGCCAAAATGCCAGCCCAGGTGGGAAGGTGTGAAAATGCCCTCTCACCCACCCCTGGAGAAGGGAGGAGGGCGAAGGAGTTGGGAGCTGGGTGAGAAATGGCATAAAACGGACCGGAGGATCTCAACCGGTCTGCATCCAGGCTGGGTTCCAGCATACTGGCCTCAAGGCGGAGATCCTACTTCGGCGTGGATGTAGCGAGGGCAAGTCGAAGGTGTTATTTTAGCCTGTGCCGCATTTCTAACCAGGGAATAAGTTCTTTGGGGTTTCTCATATTCTACTCTATTGCTCTTCCCATTCCCTGACTTCCTATTTAGTAAATAAACGTCTATGCTGCTATTCCTTTGGGTCAGTGCTAAATCCAGTGGGCTACTGTTTCATCCAAGACAGTGGCTGGAAAAACTAGGGAGGATTCCTCGGGTGAAAGAAGGACTGCAGAAGTGGCGGTAAGGTGAGCCACGGCATCCCTTACTCTAAGTCCTTCGGTCCCTTTTTGGGGGGATAAAAAACCAGATGGCTCCGGGTGTGTGAGTAAGGGACTCTGAACATGCTCAGAGGCACAGATCCCGAGACGCGGGCTGTTTTTGAAAGCGGACTTAAAAAATTAGGGCTGTGTGATACCTCAGGGCCGAACCCCAAATCCGAGCTGAAGTGAGCTGATTTGGCCAGCTTCAGCCTGAATCCAGAGTGTAAGGTTTTGGGGACAAGGCTCCCCGAAGCAGATTAGAAAGTCTTCGGGGTGCTTCGGCCTGATTCGCAGTGGTGCTGAGCTGCTGCCCCCACCCACCATGAGGGAGACTGGGAGTCCAATGGACTCTCCGCTTGCTCCCTCCCCTCCCCCCGGCCTGCTGCCAGAACCCAGAACTGCTGCCTCCATCGCCCACAAGGTTTACCTTAGCTGCGTGTCCTTGATTGGAGATACACTTTAAATGAAGATGGGGACTCTGCAGTTTTCAAAGATCTATGGTTGCAAATGGCTCTTTACACCTTGCAACTGTAAATCTAGGAAAACTACAAAGCCCTCATTTTCTTTTAAAATAGTGGCTCTAACTGAGGATGTGCAGCTAAGGTAAATCCCACGGGCAATGGGGAAGTGGTTCTGGGTTCTAGGGGCGAGTGGGGAGGTGGGAGTCCCAGCTGGCCTTGTGTCCAGCTTTCCCGGGCACCAGCCAAGCATCTGCTTGGCTGGCACCTGGGAACCTGCAATGGCCGACTGGCTTCAGGGGCTCTGAGCCTTGCTTCGGAACCGAATCCGAAGTGGTTGGCTTGGTCCCCGAAGCGCCCAAAGCCGAATCAGGGCCAATTTGGAGTTCTCGAATTGTCCTCCAAGGTGAGTCGGGGGTGTGGGCTGTGCACTGCCCCATTGAAAATGCCCCATCAATCTGTAAAGTATGAAGTGACTAATCCTTTTAGGATCGCAAAGGCAGGCAGCGACAGCCCTGTGCCTTCCTCCTGGTGAAAACAGGAGCTTTCCTTTCTGATGCCCTCTGTGAGCATCGTTAGTTCCCTGCTCTTCCTCCTCCCTTTCCTCAGGAAGTCTGTTCTGCTTTCCTCTGGTTGTTCAGCCACTCTGATGATGTTAAATTTATGTGTGTAATCATCTGTGTGGTAATAACTAGCAGCCGGGCATATGAGTCACTAGCCAGAGTTACTGACTTTCCTGCGGGGGGGGGGGAGGGGAGAATGTCATCAGCTACCATACTCCGACCTACATTGCAGATGAACTCTTGACATAGTTCAGGGAGCAGAAGGGGTGAGTTGCTCAGCGTTTCCTTTCCATAAAAACCAACCACTAGCAGATCATCACTGTATGCTACCCTATGAATACAGCCAGCATCTGTCTGCCTGTCAATATTGCTCTCTCTAATAGTGAACACAGGTGGTGTGTGTCAACCGATATGGAGCCAAAATTGGATCGCTGTGGAACAAGAGGGAAATATTGCAGAAGCTCGAAAAACAAAAACAAAAGAATCCAAAACCCCTAGGGGGGTAGCCATCTAGAAGAAAATAGACCGATGAAGACTGAGCATGCTTCATAGCCACAGAATGGTGTGTCTCAGCTAGAAAAGAAAAATGGAAGGTGAAGCGGATGAGGTGAAGTGGGGGTGGAATGCACTGCTTCAGTGGCCTCACAGCTTATAGAACCTGGGAGGAGGACAAGTCTACCTGTCTGTGACGATACACTGCAACATTTGGTTGCAGGCCTTGCTTGTTTGTGCCTGTTTCAGTCTCTGTATCTGAGTTCATCCTTCTGTTTACAAATAAAATCCAAAATATTTTGTAATGAGCCGAGGCATTGTACATTTCTGTGCTTGTGTATCTGTTGATGATGTCGAGGATACTAGCCAATACGTGCCTGTTGCAGCCAGCTTTTCTGAAGTTTATTGTGAACGTGGCAGAAACTGGAGAGATGACAAAGAATTTTTACATCTCCCCATGCCTCTCTTTCTAATTGATCTCCACGGCACAGATATAGGAGAAAAGCACAGATTTGTGCTATCATATTTCTCAAGGCCAACACAAGACATTTTAGGGATGGGCGAACTCACCCATGTCTGATCTGTTGGACGCGCTGCCTGCTGCCATAATCCACCTCGATCGTTGGACCGGGTGAACTTCCTTTGAGGCTTGGTGAGGCCTGATGAGCGCTTGGCAGCCCCATTTACACAAGAGTAAAGGTGGGAATGCCCTGGTCATGCCTTTGCTGTTGTCTAAATGGGGCCTTTACGGATGCCATTTACACAATGGGGGTAAATACGTAATTTCCAGAGCCTCCATTGTGCTGAGCTGCTCGGAAGTTTGTTAGACTCCCTGACTCAGTTGGGTGCCTGCAACATCTCAAATTTTGCAGCCGGAAGTGGCCAAAATGGCACTTCCCATATAGAAAAGGTGCACCTGAAGCCAACCGGGAGAACTGTGTGGTATAAACAACTCTGGCCACTCCCCTCCTCTCAGCATCTGGCACTTCACTCTGCCTAACAGTAGGGCAAAATTGCTCATCTAGCAGAAATGGAGAGCAGCTGGAGAGCAGAGGCAAAGATTGCCTCTGTGTTCCAGCCGCCCTGACTCAGATACTCAGTAGTAGCCTCTAATTTTGGAGGCTACTATCTTCATAGGGTTGCACCCTGAAGATCTCAAAGTAAATATACACCCAGATTAAACAATCCGCTAAAAACAAAAGCGAAATACAAAACATTTCTAATGCAAATCTATTGACTATATTACGAAAACCATTTCCGTCAGTTACCGATTCATCCGGGCGGCTCGTGGGCTTTTAAAACCTTGCGAATGTTGGCAGCCATCTTGCTCCATCTCTTGCTCCGTCCCTCTCCTCTGCACGCCATTCATTTTGTTTCTTTGCAAATAAGCAGCCCAATCAATTTCTCCGATTGGAACAAACGTGTCATCTGATTTATACCACGGCCAAGCTGAAACTAATTCAGAAGAGTACGAAAGGGGCGGCGGAGGAGAGGGGAGGGGGGTTAGGAGAAGATTTAGAACCTGACCATGGGATTTTGATTGGGGTCGTTTGTCATTTCCCTTCACGGAGCCGAGCGAGCGAAGGATTTATGGTGTCAGGCTGCGGAGTGACAAAGCTGCCTGAAGTTTGACGCTGCTGTGTCAGGGTTTCCTCTACCGCCTCTCGGCATCCCCCGTTCCTTTGGCTTCTCCTTGCCTTGGCTTTATGATTTGGCCTCTGTGCGTTTATTTGTGGGTTCAAAGCATTTGAAGTATTTATTTAAAGTATGGGTGGGGAACCTCAGCACTAGGGGCCAGATCTGGCCCGTGGGGGTTCTCCAAAAGGCCATGGCCTTCTGCTGGCCTCACCCCTGTTTCGTCCGACCACCAATCACTTGGTCTTTCCCCTGGTTTTGTGCAGCCCCACCCTCCGATTCTAAAAAGTTCAAATGTCTCTGTTGAGGCTCAATAAGAGGTTTACACTAAATATGCTGTTTATTTGGGGAGAGGGATGGTTTGGCCCCACCTAGGGCGACCAGATAAAATCCAGGTCAGGGCTCCTGTAACTTTAACAGTTGTAGAGAAAAGGGAATTTCAGCCAGTGTCATTTGTATGCAATTAGTTCCTGATGATATTCCCTCTTCATCACAACTGTTAAAGTTGCAGGGGCCCTGCCTTCTTTTGTATATGGTCACTCTAGTATAGTGCCTGCAACTTTAACTGTTGTGATGAAGAGGGAATATCACCAGGAACTAATTGCATACAAATAACACTGGCTGAAATTCCCTTTTCTCTACAACTGTTAAAGTTACAGGAGCCCTGACCTGGATTTTAACTGGTCACCCTAGCCCCACCCCTTTTGCCTTCAGCTCTATCCACTGGAATCTGATGCCCATGAGCTCCTCCAAAATGGGCTGTGTGAGATCTGTAGCCTGGCTTAAAATATTCCCGGAGTGGCTTAGAAATAATCAATAAAAAGAATCCTAGAATAGTAGAGTTGGAAGGGGCTTATAAGGCCATGGAGTCCAACCCCCTGCTCAATGCAGGAATCCTCCTTAAAGCTTTCCTGACAGATGGCTGTCCAGCTGCCTCTTGAAGGCCTCTAGTGTGGGAGAGCCCATGACCTCCCTAGGTCATTGGTTCCATTGTCGTCCTGCTCTAACAGTCAGGAAGTTTTTTCCTGATGTCTAGTTTTTCCTGATATCTGGCTTCCTGTAACTTGAGCCCATTATTCTGTGTCCTGCACTCTGGGTTGATCGAGAAGAGATCCTGGCCCTCCTCTGTGTGACAACCTTTCAAGTATTTGAAGAGTGCTATCATGTCTCCCCTCAATCTTCCCTTTTCCAGGCTAAACATGCCCAGTTCTTTCAGTCTCCTCTTTCCTGCAGGCTGAGCTGAGTGTGTGTGTGTGTGTGTGTGTATGTGGGGGGGGGGGATTCTGTTGGATTCCACCCACCTATTGGATGCTTGTGGCATCCTTAGGTTAAAGAGCCCTTTGGCTGTGTCTTGCTTTTAGCAGGAGTGAGCCAAAGCCATGGTTGTTTTCCACAGGTAGGAGAAGATGGGCAAAGAGCCCTTTGGCTGTGTCTGGATGCATGTAGTAAGCCTTTGGTCTGGTCCAGCATGGTTTTTTTAAATGTTCTTATGCGGTAACATGTTCATGTGTGGCTGACTAACCAGTCTCTAGCCCAAGAAATTCTTAGAGGCTGATTCTAGTGGTGGGCAGGGCCAAAGGCAAAAGGGGGTGTGGCTGAAGTGGCTGTATATTTTAGTGTAAAGCAGTCACTGCCAGTAACTAAGAACATAAGAAGAGCCCTGCTGGATGGAATGGTCCATCTAGTCCTGCAATCTGTTCACACAGTGGCCAACCAGCTGTTGACCAGGAACCTATAAGCAGGATAGGAGTGAAACAGCACCCTCCCACCCATGTTCCCCAGCAACTCTGATGATAGAGGTAGCACAAAGATATCAGGACTAGTAGCCCTAGTAGCCTTCTCCTCCAAGAATGTATCCAGCTCCCTTTTAAAAGCATCCAAATTGATGGTTGTCACTACATCTTGTGGCAGTGAGTTCCATAGTTTAACTATGCACTGTGTGAAGAAGTCCTTCCTTTGATCTGTTCTGAATCTCCCACCAATCAGCTTGATGGGATGACCCCACTGGGTTCTAGTATTATGGGAAAGGGAGAAAGATGTCTCCCTCTCCACATTCTCCACACGAGGCATCATTTTGTACACCTCTATCATGTTTCCCCTTAGCCTCCTTTTTCCCAAGCTGAACAGTCCCAGCTGTTGTAACCTTTATTTCTGCAGTGAAACCCCTTCCCTCCCGCATGGCTGAACCAGTCCTGCATGGGCTTTACAAGCACTCCTCAACAAAGGTTAGCAAGATGGGATCCAAAATTACACTCTCTACTTGTGACAAATGCTATTCCAGATGGCAGCCTGAAGTTGAGAATAATAATAAAAAAATGAAAATAATATGAAAAAGGGGGAAAAGCCATTGCTCAGAAATCGCTGATTTCTGCCTTTCCAGGTTAGGAGGCCCTTGGCCAACCTAAATATTGTTCCAAAACTCTTTTTACTGACTTGATTATTTTTGGTATTTCTCAACCATCATTGCAGATTCCATCGTTGGTGTAAGCTAGACGTCAATGCACCATCCACTTGCACGTAGTTCCAGAGACTATGGGGAAATGACAGGATTTGATGGTTGAATTCCATATTTCATAAGAACATAAGAAGAGCCATGCTGGGTCAAACCAAGCACCCATCTAGTCCCAGCATTCTGTTCATCCGGTGGCCAACCAGCTGTCAACCAGGGACATAAAAGCAGGACATGAGTACAATAGCACCCTCCCAGAAACTGGTATACACAGGCTTACTGCCTCTGCTATTGGAGGAAGCACATAGCTATCAGGACCAGTAGCCATTGAGAGCCTTCTCCTCTGGGAATTTATCCCCCCCTCTTTTAAAACCATCCAAATTGGTGGCCATCTTGGGTAAGTGAATTCCATAATTTAACTAGGCATCGTGTGAAGGACACAGTGCCTGGTTAAATAATGGAATTCTGTCCCGAATCTCCCACCAATCAGCTTCATGGGATGACTCCACTGGGTCCTAGTATTATGAGAAAGGGAGAAAAATGTCTCCCGATCCACATTCTCCACACCAGGCATCGTTTTGTACATCCAAACTTTTGGCCGTTCTGCCCTTGCGCCCTTCAAAACAAATACGTTCCTGCCCCAGGGTAATGCAGCTTAGGGTGTATTGCCGTGCCTCATTCATACCCCTTTCAAGACTCTGGAAGGGAAACCAAACCAAACCACTTTATCATCTGTCTCTAGCCAGAGTATAGAGAGAGCCCTTAGTTCTAAGCAGCAGGTGACAATGGCAGGTAAATTCACTACAGAAGGGGTCTTATTGAGGGTGACTTGCCCAGGGATGCTCCGATACCTTCAGCCGGCATCGCCGAAGCGACCGTACCCCTTGAGCAATGATCTGTTTGTACAGAGCCATCAGCGGTTTCAATAGCTTCCTTACAAAAGCGTATCAATTGCCTTCATTTGACGCCGGGAGAGATCTGAATGGGAAAGGTTTGAGTATTAGATCAATATTTAATTGGACCGCAGACTAACTGTTGGTCCGTCAATCGCCACGATGCATTACGATTCTTTCCCTGACCTGTAGCTGTCACCAGGGTGAATTTATCCTTCTGGGCCCCACTCATCAATTTTCCCTGTGACAGCTGCAACCTTCTGTCTTTGCAAGTAGGCTTAAGGATATGACATGATGGTCTGGTTTTGTACCGCACACGCACACCATGCATTTTGGCAGCCCACTCACAACAGAGCAAGCTACAGCCAATCTACATCCCAAACAGATGGCCAAGGAAATTGAACCCCTTGACCAAAGAAATTTGAACAGTTGAAAAACTGAAGGATACATTCTCATGTCCTGAACAAACGAGTTGGGGGGGGGGGGGAACACTCACATTGGGCAGTTAAGAAAATCTGGATTGCGATGGAACAATGTTTTGTCCCCAAAATAACAGTCTGCAAATAGAGGGTGGATCCAGGTGCTGCATACATACCAATGACACCTACTGAAATTCCCTTTTCTATACAACTGTTAAAGATACAAGAGCCCTGTCCTCCTTTTCATAGGGTCACCCTAGCCAAGGGAACCATTCTGGATATTATTTCCTACAGGCGTACCTCCCTTCATTGGGAACCAGCTCTTGAACGTTACCATAAAACGACTAAAGGAAAATGCAAAAGTGGTACCCTGTCGTGCAAATTAGGCCCACTGAAAGATGGAGAGGGTTGCCCAGTCTTTTGACCAACAGTATAGCATCTTGCACAATAGCAGTGACCCAGAAGCACTTTCGTAGGAATGTCAATGCACAAGTGAACCAGACACAGAAACCTGATGTAGAAGGGAAGGTGTTGTCCTGTTCCCCAACATAGATCAGGGCCTAGTGAACGCCAAACTATGCAACTGGTTGCACAAGTGTGAATGCAACTTTAGTTGGATTCTTCTCTCGTGTATGGTTCAGAACCTAGTTTCTGCTGGCGCAACATGTATGGAATGGAGTAGTTGGATATGGCCCTCTGGCTTACTTATCTGCACTTGCTCCAGAGATCTCAATCAATTCCGAAGTCAATGGAGAATTAATACATGGATCCAGGCTCGCTACAAAGGTGAACGTTACGAATGGATGAGTTTTGACCAATGAGCTGGTTAATTATGAAATTGGGTGGCATCTCTAGTTAAAAGAGGAGGGAGTGACATAATGCCAGTGTCCAAGCTGTGTGACCATGTTAGGCCTTCAGTTCTGCTGCCCTTTGGGACATGCAGCTGCTGTTAAGATCAAAAAGACTAAAGAGCTTTGTATCGGCAAACAACAATTGAGACCCACCAGCTGCCAAATACTTGTTTTCCTCTCTCAGATGGTGGTCTGGCAAAAAAGAAAAGAAAAGTGGATCTAATTTCATTGGTCCCTCTTAGACTTTTAAGAGAGAGCTGGTAGCTATTTCAGCCATATTAAAGACTGGCATCCTTTGACTTGCAGCTGCTTGAAACATTTTTCAGGATCAAAGTCGAAATGCAACATTTGCCTGGGGGCAGGAGAAGGCGATGTGCCAGTTTTGACGAGGGCACGGCTACCCCCTCCCCTGCCGAAGCATGCCCTGGGTCCTCTCAAAAATACAGTAGATGCGATCCACTGAGATTCTGGAGAGGGGGGGAAATAAAACCTGAAGGTATAACCCATTAGGAAGAACTCCTGCACACGATTCGCACAAAGAAATAAGATTTATGGAAAGACATAGTCATTGGGTTCTTCTTAACATGGCTTTTATTTTATTTGTGTTTATTACATTTCTATAGCGCCCAATAGCTCCCTGGGTGGTTCACAAAAGAGAACATCCCGGTGGACTGGGCTCTAAGTCAAAGGCAGGGCTGTGAACATGCTGCTCATTGTCAAAATATTGCACATTATTTGGTGAGGCCATCCTTGTGTTGCCACATGCTCCTGAGGTCTGATCCATGGTCGTTTGGAACGGGGCATGTAGTGTGTGGGTCTCAATATGTGGAATAATCAACCCTGAGATTAAGAACCGGAGAAGAGCCATGCTGGGTCAGACCAAGGGTCCATCTTGTCTAGCATTCTGTCCACACCGTGGCCAACCAGCTGCCAAGTAGGACATGAGACATGTGTGCAATATCACCCTCCCACTCATGTTCCCCAGCAATTGGTGTACAGAGGCATAGTGCCTCCAATATTGGAGGTAGCCATCGATAGCCTTCCTCTCCATGAATTTGTGCAACGCTCTTTTAAAGACATTCAAATTAGTGGCTATCACAACACCTGGTGCTAGCAAATGCCATAGTTCGACTATTAGACACCCACCGACGATTCTTATTTTGGGGCATATATCAAAGACACATCTGTTCATGCAACCCTTCCTGATATAGTTTAGCCCACCAGGTATGTTATTATATGTTTGGTTTTATATTGGTTTGAAATCTGTAATTTTAAGCGGTTTATGAATACTCATAAACAAACACCAAAATCACATTCTAAGTCATGTGCAAGAAAAGCTGAATGAAGTTATTTATTTATTTAGTTTCTAAAATGTATTTGCTGTCCTATTGCTTAGAGCTCCCAGGGGACAACACAGAATAAAACAAAAATCAAATCCAAAAACCCACTTTAAAATAGCAACACTGTAATAAAGCGATCAGTTAGAGCAACAGTCAATTAAAAGCGGCTGAGGCTAAAGCAGATATTAGAAAAAGAACTAAAAACAGCAAAGATAAAGCTACTTTTTCAATTATTTTTTCATAATAAAATTTCAGCAAAATGAACAAAACTAAACTACAAAAGGGGGGGAATGTAGCTACAGAAATTTGAATATATCAATTTTAATACCTGCTTATGAAATGTGTGTGTGTGTGTGTATAAGAAAATAGAACTTTATAAAAACTGTACATAAACTTCAAGAAAGGCAGACCAAATATCCATATATCTATGCATTCGCAAATGGTGTCTGTATACCATCTGTACAAATTAGGGGTGTGCACGGACCCCCCAGATCGGAATGGGACCTGATCAGATCGGACAAAATCAGAGCCCTCCCCGGACCAGATCGGGTCCAATCCTGATCCAAAAATCGGACATCTGATTTTTGGATCGGCCGCCATTCCCCCTCCCCCCAGACTTGCATTGGGGGAAGAAAGCTTTCCCCCAATGCAAGTCTATGAGGAAAAAATGGCGGCAGGTGGGTGAGGGGGGCCCTAACTCCCTCCTCCTCCTCCTGGGACAGCCCTGGCAGGTAAGCCCCCTCCCCTGCGCTCCTTACCCCCTCCCCCTGCTTACCTTCCATGGCCGTCCGCTCCCGTCTGCCGCTGGCCACTACTGTGAGCAGGCTTCGCAGCTTGCCCCTAGGTAGCGCACCAGGTGATCATCACCTGATGATGATCACCTGGCGTGTTATCTAGGGGCAAGCTGCGAAGCCTGCTCGCAGTAGCGGCCAGCGGCGGACGGGAGCGGACATCCCCCAAAAGTAAGCAGGGGGGAGGGGGGCCCGTGCCCTGCTTACCTTCAGGGGACATCCGCTCCCATCTGCCACTGGCCGCTACTGCAAGCAGGCTTCGCGGCCTGCTCCTGAGTAGCGCGTCAGGTGATGTCATCACCTGGTGCACTACCTAGGGGCAAGCCGCGAAGCCCGCTCGCAGTAGTGGCCAGCAGCGGACGGGAGCAGATGTCCCCCAAAGGTAAGCGGCATGCGGGCCCCCCTCCCCCTGCCCCCCTGCTTACCTCCCTGGAAGGTAAGCCCCCTGCCCCTGTTGTCCGCTTCCATCGGCGGGCACCCGCTGGCGCCCGCCAATGGAAGTGGACAGCCCCGCCAGGGAAGTCCCCCCCGCTGTCCCCTTCCAGCGGGCACCCACCAATCCGCCGATCCATCCGATCTGGATTGGGACCTTTCTGGATCGGATTAGATTGGATCGGCCGATCCAGCGGTGAGATCGGAAATCGGATAATTGTATCCGATTTCCCCTGGATCGGATTCGGATCGTGGATCGGACCTGATCCAGTGCACACCCCTAGTACAAATCTTGAAAGCATTCTTAGGTCCTCACTCCACTGCATTATAGGAGGTGAGTGTTTATTCTTCCAGTCTTGTAATATCAGCCTTTTAGCTGTCAAAGGGAATCCAGTTGCACTGACCATGTGTTAATTTCCAGGAAGCAGGTAGATGATTTAAGATAACATGTACATCAGTAAATATTAAAGAATGTTCCAATGTGAAGTTTATCCATATAATAACCACCTCCCCAAATGAGGCAACTATCGAGCATTGCCAAAACATATGGTTAAAAAAATATCTGTGTTATGCCTCCAGCGATTAGCCAACTTAGACAAACCCTTATTAAAGAGACGTTGTGGCATCTAATAGACACAGAACAAGAGTTTTTGCTGAGTAAGACAACCTGAGATCCATAGATGCTTAAGATACAGATGGTAAAGTGGCCATTTATTAGGCAAAATAAGACAGTCCAGTTAAGACCCTGTGTATCATAGTTATTCACCAATAATAAGTACTTATAAATATGGATCATGGGTCAATATGATCAATCGGTCTGAATAATTGCTTCCAATAGTGAAGGACACTCTGAAGCTGTAAAAGTGGCAGGCCGAGCCTAGCTTCTAACAATTGTGGCAGTTGCAAATATTGTCATTCAGCCATAAGAAGCAAATTGTATTTGGCATGCAAAGCCAAGAATGACTAAAGATGAAGCTACTAAAAATACAGCATAGTAGCAGAAATATAGGGGATTAAAAGGCCTGAGAGGGGATTATCTGCTGCCTAAAACAAGAGGTCCAGTATGCTTCATGGTAGGGCCGGCTCCCACTTGCCATGATAAATGTTGAAGTACATGCTCACATCATGACATTCCCACACCCCCAAGGAGAGGCCAAACATGCAGGCACCTCTGTGGATCCATATTAACAAACCTGTTCTACCAGGAGCAGGTCTGTCGTGAAGTTAATGGGTCTCAAGGCCAGGCTCCCCCAAAATGCTTTGCATTACAACAGGGGTAGATCAGAAAAATAGATCGTTGCTGAGAAAATTCATCGCCCACCCTCCCCAGCTACTGTGAGGATTGCAGCTAAGCTCAGAGGGAAGAGAGAATTCTGAGTAGGGTGACAGGTGATGTCGGTGTCCCTGCTGATAAAAAAGTCCTGGTGCTGCTTCCTGTGAGCCCTGGCTGTACTACACCACTGCTCCTGTGCCCCAATCAAGTGTTTGTGATGCTTGCAAAATCTTCCCACCTAGAACCAACCTAGAATGTCCATCAATGCAAGAGTTACTCCCTCTTCCTGTGCCTAGAGGTTTCTTCCTGATTCTTATGGCCAGGTTAAATTGTTTAGTCTAAGGATTCCTGAGGACACCATTCGTCTGCCTCATCAGTCAGCAGTTGACATGGTATGGTATGCATCAGGCTATGTATATGTACATTTCCCCCATCTTAGTAAGAAAAGATTTATGGTCTGTCTAATGCTCTCTGGTTTAAATGCGGGTAACATAAATTAATTTTCTCCGGAACACCATTGGGACAAACCTCAGAGCGAGCATTGACGCATCGATCAGGGCATGCATAATGCTTTAGCCAAGGGAGAGATTCTGAAGGAAAGAAGACATCCCCAGCTTTATTTTGGCAACGGGAGATGGGAGACTTGCATGTTTAAATCTATGTTGTTCCTTGAGATGTTGGAGGAATCCATTTGGGGTTGGTGGAGATCAACGAGCTTCCATTTTTGGCTAACTGGCCTCTGCTGCAGGTTGGGCCAGGTAGAGGATTTTCGGCATTTTTCATTTGCACAAATTACAGTCGCAATTTGCATAAATTTACAAAGGGTGACTCATTAACCATGTGATGTGTCTTGTTAATCACCCTGAACAACTGAAATACAAAGCATGGGTTTTCAAAATGGCTTCTTTGAGGAAAAATAAGTCAAACTGCATGGTTAACAGGCCACTCTGTGGAAAGTGTCTTGGGTTCAGACAATACGCTAACCCATGGTTCCACAAACAACCCAGGATTCAACAACAACCCACACTCAACCACTGTGTGAATCCAATCAGAGAGAGAGAGAGAGAGAGAGAGAGAGAGAGAGAGAGAGGGTATCCATGTCCTGAACTCAACTGTATGTAATTTCCGTATGACCGAGGGCCTCTATGAACCAGCCCCTTTAGTTCAGAGGTATTTGGAGCTGAACATGGTTCTTTTGCTGTTGGCTGGTTACTTTCCTCAGCGAAATCTCCAGGCATTGACGTCTCCAGCCATTGAAAGTAAATTTGGGACCAACAGTAGGGACTGATGCAGTTCCTAGGCCTTTAACTAAGTCAAGGGACTGACAATACTGAGGGAATCTCTTCCCTAAAAGAACCGGTCAAATTCAAGGAGGCAGGTCAATTTTCCACATAAACTCAATATACTTCAGGCCACATCCGAGGTTTAGAAATGTCAACCCATCCTTGGCTTTTGCCTAAGCCAA
The DNA here is from genome assembly GCA_029215795.1 of Anniella stebbinsi. NCBI lineage: Eukaryota > Metazoa > Chordata > Lepidosauria > Squamata > Anniellidae > Anniella > Anniella stebbinsi. The sequence continues at coordinate 30,462,935 of JARDYH010000009.1, read as the reverse complement.
ATGCTACCAAGATCAAAGGGTTTGGCGATTCTTCAGCCTGAGACATCAATACCAATGTTGACCTTTCCTACCCCATCTTGGCTGTTCCTAACAGGGAAGAAGGGATCAAACAAGTTACTTATAAACAAACGAGCCACTTTGCATTTTCCAGAACAGATTTCTTATCCTGAAAAGACCTGCACAAAATGAAGCCCATGACACTCCCTCTCCCCTTCTAGAACTTTCTGGCAAAATCCCTGTTGATTTAGCATTCTGAGGTAATGACATTTTTCGTTGTTGCTGTTGTGTTTTGTAGTGAAAATGAACATTATGGATGAATTCCATTGCAGTGGGGGCCTGTAATATGTCCATCTCAAAGTACCCTGAAAAGTACATAAATGAACGGCAACCCAGGAATAATTTGCCATAGGGATTTGGTGCATGGAGGGTTCCAGTGCCGGCTCCAGGTCTTTGAGGACACTTGGCCAAGACCCCTTCAATGGTCTACCTCCTCACTGCCATTGTCACCAGCTTTTCTTGCTCCTCATGGTCATCCTCCTCATTGCTCCCACTTGCTTGCTTGACAGGCAGAGAGCCAAGGAGCAAGGAGGCCATGGCATCTCCTGCCCCTCCTTCTCACCACCTCCATTGTCTTCTCACTACCACCATTCACCTGTGACAGGCAGGTGAAGAAGCAGGTGACAATGGTGAAGAGGAGGAGCAACTCCAGGTGGCTCTTGTCAGTGGGCCCCTGCTGGGATGTGGGCCCTCAGGAGGTGTCCGGCCATGCCCACCCTTGAGCCTGGCCTTGGAGGGTACCATTGAGGGGTTGGTCTATGGTGACCATGATGGGAAAAAGGAAAGGAAGCAGACTGGAGCCACACAGGGGGGACAAGCTGCTTAGATTGAATGGGTTCACAGAATCATAGAATAGTAGAGTTGGAAGGGGCCTATAAGGCCATCGAGTCCAACCCCCTCCACAATGCAGGAATTCACCTTCAAGCACACCTGACAGTTGGCTGTCCAGCTGCCTCTTGAAGGCCTCTAGTGTGGGAGAGCCCACCACCTCCCTAGGTCATTGGTTCCATTGTCGTACTGCTCTAACAGTCAGGAAGTTTTTCCTGATGTCCAGCCAGAATCTGGCTTCCTGTAACTTGAGCCCATTATTGCGTGTCCTGCACTCTGGGTTGATCGAGAATCAACCCTTTGAATATCTTATACCACATGGCTATCAAAGACAAATACAAATACACAACCTTGCGTTCTTCTATGGCATTCTTCTACGGCCACATCAGATTATGTCATCCACCCCCTGTGCTTGTTTCGATTAATCTGCTTTTCATTCATGACAGATTATCCCTCTTGACACAGTGCAACAAGCTGGAAGTAACAGAAAGTGACCTTGGAGGAGGAAAAGGGGCACCATGTTTGTCAGATCTGATCCCGTGTCTCGATCGTCACAGCAAAAGCGACAGGCACAAGGCTGCATTTCACTGCTGGGCAATCGCAACACGCAACCAACAAAGTCATGTCCGACGTTGTGGTGGCAGCATCCAGAACCTGCCCAAACAGATGTAAGCACACCAGACCCCACTGACGCACTCTGGCATCATGAAATTAGGAGAGTGGGCTTCACACAGCACCCTAGTCATCCCAGGATTGTGTGGAAATGTATGTGTAGTGAGGAGATTGCTAATTGTGGACTTCTGGCTTGTCGACCATTACCAACGTCAGGGCAGTGTTGGGCACATTCTAATCTCAGTTCATATGCATCATATTCTATAGTTACCTGAGGCTCACAGAGAAAGCCAGTGTCATTCAAGAGGCAGCTGGACAACCATCTGTCAGGGATGCTTTAAGGTAGATTCTTGCATTGAGCAGGGGGTTGGACCTGATGGCCTTATAGGCCCCTTCCAGCCCTACTATTCTATAATTCTATGATTTTATGATCTGACAAGGTCAGACCTGAGCAAGGAGATCCAGTTCATACAGAATAACCAGGACAAAGCTGGCAAGATGTCAGCTGGGCAGAGTTCTGTCAAAGGAAATGCATTAGGCACAACGAGCTGAGTAAGGGCAGAAGCCTTCTTGTGTAATGAGCAGCTGCAGCAGGACCATGGATAGCTCAGAGTGAGCTTTACTGCCTGGAGCTCTCATCTGCTAGAATCATAGGAAGATGTTGTCTCAGCAGCAAGCAGAGTCAACTGAAGCCGTAGGTAGGCAGTGAATGATCTGTACTATGGTTAGCTCCATCCACTCTGGAGGTGCTCACTGGGCTCTTAAAGGGGCCTTGCCTGATTCTGTAGTCTCAGACTTCTGCAAGGCTGGGAAGATGGAGGTTCTGCCAGAGATTCCTCCCCTGCCTCAGAGCAGACTAATCCTCATCTTCATCAGAGTCTTCTTCTGTACCTTGAAAAGGTTGAGGGTTGGGAGACACGGCAATGTGGAGGAGGGATGGATCAGACAATTTCTGGTCTATGACAATTTCAGATGTGTTCATTCATAAATCCATTCTGTTCCTTTAAAAGAATATATCTGCACAATACTTGTATATAGATACATGCAGTGGAGGCTGGTGGTTCCGATGTCAGTAGGGTGGTCAAGCTGCTCTAAGTTTTAGTCAAAACCTGTGAGAACTCTAAAGGAACTATCCAAGGTGCAGACTTCATCTAAAAAACTTCCTAAGCCCTAAAGAATGTAGGACCAGGTGACCTGAAAGATATCTCTCCCTATATAGACACATTAGACCTCTATGATCTTCAGGGAAGACCCTGTTGTTTGTGCCACACCCTGCAGAGTCACATCTGGCAGCAACATAGCAATGGGACTTCACTGTGGTGGCCCCTTCCCTCTGCAATTACCTTTCCTCTGCAATACGTCAGGCGCCGACAACCCTTCTTTGTTTGCCCTGCTTTCCCCAACTATTAACTTCTCTAAATGCACTTCTGCTTTCAATGAATGATGCATTGTGTTGTAATATGTTGGGAATGGCCTTGGATTTTTAAAATGGGAAGGGGTGTATAAATTTTCTAAAACAAGCAAACAGACTCAGTCATGCCTAGAATTAGGGATGTATGGAATTTGTATCATGCATTCGCAGATTGTCTGGTGCCTTATGGTCCATTGCCTGCTCAGGGATAGAATCATATTTCCCCACCCCCATTTCCTTTTTTTTTTTGGTGCAGATTCACATTTGTGGAAATTCACACTTGCACAAATCCTCCCCCCAAATGTGCAACCCTCCCATAGGCATTTTCTGGCTTTAACCTAAGGGGGAAATGTGCATTGTTGGCTGGTGTGTTTTTATTTTATGTTTTTTTTTCTATAGCTAAATCTGCATAAAATTCTGGAAAATTTCAGCACCTTGGATAGCTGCTTTACAGTTTTGGCCGGTTCTAATCGAAACCCAGAATGGATTCAGAGCCTCATCGAAATCAGAGCCACCAGCCTCTGCTAGGAAGAGGTCTCCCCCATTTACAAGAGATGCCAGGAACTGAATCTAGCACCTTCTAAATCAATCAACCAACCAATCATGTTTTTATAGTTTGTAGCCAACGACCATCACAATACAAACACAAAGCACACAAGTATAAAATGGAAAAACATTTGGTACAATAAAACAGGAGTACAATAAAATGATCAGGATTTATTTATTTATTTATTACATTTGTATACCGCCCCATAGCCGAAGATCTCTGGGAGGTTTACATAGGAGTAAAACAATTAAAAACAATATACAAAAATAAAAACAGCAAGAACATACAACATACACACAATACACACATACATTTAAAACCACTACAACTGCCCCCAAAAGCTACAAAAACAAAAACAAACCCAGGCTCCTCAGATATTGCCAAATACCTGAGAGAAGAGGAAAGTCTTGACCTGGCGCCGAAAAAAACAATGTTAGTGCCAGGCGGGCCTCGTCAGGGAGATCGTTCCACAACTGGGGGGCCACCACAGAGAAGGCTTTCTCCCTTGTTGCTGACCTCCGAGCTTCCCTCGGAGTAGGCACTCAGAGGAGGGCCTTAGATGTTGAACGTAGTGTTCGGGTAGGTTCATGTCGGGAAAGGCGTTCCATCAGATATTGTGGTCCCAAGCCGTGTAAGGCTTTATAGGTTAAAACCAGCACCTTGAATCGGGCTCAGAAACATACAGGCAGCCAATGCAAGCGGCCAGAGTAGGTCTTATATGCTCGAACCGTCTGGTTCCAGTTATCAATCTGGCCGCTGCATTTTGCACAAGCTGCAGCTTCCGAACCGCCTTCAAAGGCAGCTTCATGTAGAGTGCATTGCAGTAATCTAACTTGGAGGTTACCAGAGCATGGACAACTGAAGCCAGGTTATCCCTGTCCAGATAGGGATGTAGCTGGGCCACCAACCGAAGTTGGTAGAAGGCACTCCATGCCACTGAGGCCACTTGAGCCTCAAGTGACAGAAATGGTTCTAGGAGAGCCCCCAAGCTACAAACGCGCTCCTTCAAGGGGAGTGCAACCCCATCCACAACAGGTTGAAGACCCTCCATCCTGTCAGCAGAACCACCCACTAACAGCATCTCAGTCTTGTCTGGATTGAGTTTCAGTTTATTAGCCCTCATTCAGTCCATTGTCGCAGCCAGGCACTGATTCAGCACATCCACAGCCTCACCTGATGAAGATGAAAAGGAGAAATAGAGCTGCGAGTCATCAGCGTACTGATGACAACGCACTCCAAAATTCCGGATGACTGCACTCAACGGTTTCATGTAGATGTTGAACAGCATGGGGGACAAAACTGACCCCTGCGGAACCCCATACTGGAGAATCCACGGGGCCGAGCAATGTCCCCCAAGCACCACCTTCTGGAGCCACCCTGCTAAGTAGGAGCGGAACCACTGCAATGCAGTGCCTCCCACTCCCAACTCAGCCAGTCGTCCCAGAAGGATACCATGGTCGATGGTATTGAAAGCCGCTGAGAGATCAAGGAGAGTCACACTCCCCCTGTCTTTCTCCCGACATAGGTCATCATACAGGGCGACCAAGGCTGTTTCCATACCAAAACCAGGCCTGAAACCCGACTGAAATGGATCCAGATAATTGGTCTCATCCAAGAGTGCCTGGAGCTGGCTCACAACCACCCGCTCCAGGACCTTGCCCAGGAATGGAACTTTTGCTACTGGCCTGTAGTTATTAAGATTTTTAGGGTCCAAGGAAGATTTCTTTAGGAGTGGTCTCACTGCTGCCTCTTTCAGGAGGCCTGAGACCACTCCCTCTTGCAAAGAGGCATTAATCACTTCCCTGGCCCAGCCAGTTGTTCCCTCCCTGCTAGCTTTTATGAGCCAAGAGGGGCAAGGATCCAATATGGAAGTGGTTGCACGAACCTTTCCAAGCACCTTGTCCACGTCCTTGAGCTGCACCAACTGAAACTCATCCAAGAAAACAGGACAAGCCTGTGCTCTGGATACCTCACTAGATTCACCTGCTATAACACTGGAGTCTAAGTCCTGACAGATGCCAAAGATTTTATTCTGGAAGTGACCAGCAAATGTATTACAGCGGGCCTCAGATGGTTCTACCATGTCCTTGGGGCCGGCATGTAAAAGCCCCCGGACAACTCTGTCCAGAAACATTCTTTCTGTTCAGTTTAGAAAGGCCTCTCTTGGTCTTTTTTGCAGCTAGCGCAAAGAAAGCTATCCTATAGCTGATGAATTTGTCCACCTCAGCCAACAGCAATCTAATTTTAAAATCGTCTGATTGGCCTTCTAAGGTGGTCTGGAAAGGGAGAATAAATTTAGCTCTGGGTGAATTATATAATGGACAGTATAAGATATTATGTACGAGATCTTCGATATGTCCTGATTTGCATATGCAAAAGCGCTCTTTTACAGGTCCATGAGAAAATCTTCCAGCCAGATACTCTGTGGGCATCATTTGAAATCTGAGCTGGGTAAAAGCAAGCCTAACAGGGGAAAGAGGTTAATCCTTGCAAATAAGTCGTACCTTCTACATGCAAAGCAGTTGGTGTAGCACTGAGCTATGGCTCCACCCAATTCAGCATGGAAGGGGACATGAAAGAGAGGCTCATGAGTCCTGGTGTTTGCCCTCGCTCTGCTTTCGTCTCTGCCCAGGTTTTGCAGGACTGGCAGCTGTTTCGAGTGCATGCTCCACTCCAGCCCATGCCATTGATTCACGTTGTGGCTAATAGGAGGCTAGGCATGATTGGGCAGCTGCCAAGGGCCCATCTCCCAGCAGGGGCCTACTGACATGAGCACCCACTGGAGTTGCTCCTCCTCTTCCCCACTGCAACCTATTTTCTCTCCTGCCTCTCCCTCTCGCTGAGAGAACAGAGGTGGCGAGAACTAGGAGCAGCAGATGCCACGGCCTCCTTGCTCCCTGGCTCTCTGCGGGTCTAGAACAGAAGCGGCAGCAACGATGAAGAAAGAAGGTGAGGCGCAAGAGCGGCTGGGGAGAAGGTTGGGAGAGGGGCCCATTGGGGGTGTCTTGCCCAATTCCCCTTAAAAACCTGGATCCAGCACTAGTAATTGCAACAGCAATCTGCTGACATCTGTCCACGAATGAGAGAGACTTCAGATCATGCACCGTGATCAAGAGTTATACAGATGGGCTGTTTCCCCGGCCTTTCTAGCTTTCACGGCATCTCAGACTGTGTGTGTACTTCACCAAATCCTTCTGTGTTGTCTAGAAGTACCTTCGCTTTGGGGATATTCCACACAGGCAGTGGAGGCTGGTGGCTTCCATGTCAGTGGGGTGGGAATGGAAACCCGGAGGGGATGATCAGGGGTCTGGAAACAAAACCCTACGAGGAGAGGCTGAAAGAACTGGGCATGTTTAGCCTGGAGAAGAGAAGACTGAGGGGGAGACATGGTAGAACTCTTCAAGGACTTGAAAGGTTGTCACACAGAGGAGGGCCAGGATCTCTTCTCCATCATCCCAGAGTGCAGGACGTGGAATAACGGGCTCAGGTTACAAGAAGCTGGACATCAGGAAAAAGTTGACATCTCTCTGCCTCCACAGGTCTTCTGCCACAAGCTGAAAATGAGCCAACAGTGTGATGTGGTTGCAAAAAATGCTAATGCTATTTTGGGCTGCATTAACAGAAGTATAGCTTCCAAATCGCTCGAGGTACTGGTTCCCCTCTATTCAGCACTGGTTAGGCCCCAACTTGAGTATTGCATCCAGTTCTGGGCATCATATTTCAAGAAGGATGCAGACAAGCTGGAGGAGGTTCAGAGGAGGGCAACGAGGATGATCAGGGGTCTGGAAACAAAGCCCTATGAGGAGAGACTGAAAGAACTGGGCATGTTTAGCCAGGAGAAGAGAAGATTAAGGGGAGACATGATAGCACTCTTCAAGGACTTGAAAGGTTGTCACACAGAGGAGGGCCAGGATCTCTTCTCCATCATCCCAGAGTGCAGGAGGACACGGAATAATGGGCTCATGTTACAGGAAGCCAGATTCCAGATGGACATCAGGAAAAACTTCCTGACTGACTGCTTCAATAAGAATAGGGAATGCTCACCTCAGCCTGTTGCAGGTTTTCAAACCTGCCATAAGAGTTGAAAAGCCCCTTTTCACGGAGAGAGAAAGCAGAGGCCGAGAGGAAATCATCTGTCCATTACATGCTTCCATGCCAATTTTACTTACAAAGGGGGAGGGGGAGTGCAAATCGGCTGCCCAGGAAAGAAAAACATAGATTGGCAGGAGGCGAGAGAAAAGGACCCTGGAGCCAGACATAAATTTGGTATTTAATATTTCAAGTGAAACATTCAGCATCAATTAATTTTGTTCCCACCCGCCCCTCTTCTCTCTCCCCTGCCCAGATTATAAGGAAATTGCTGGGTGAATCAATAAGCACTCTAATTACCCAACTGAATGATGGAAATTTTTAGGGCAATTAAATAAGTACAAAGTGTTGGTCATTACCTTGAAAGTCCTACATGGTTTGGGTCCAGGTTACCTGCGGGATCGCCTTCTCCCATAAAATCTGCCCCACATGCTCAGCTCCTCTGGGAAGAATCTACTACAGTCGGTCAAGACTAGGCTGACAACCGTTACCCAGAGGACCTTCTCTTCTGCCACTCCCAGATTGTCTAATGGCCTGCCAGGAGAGATCCGCCAACTTCACAGTCTCCTGGAATTTAAGAAAGCTATAAAGACTGATCTATTCTAGCAGGCCAACCCAGTCGAATTTTAAGAGTTTTATTGGTATTTTAATAATGTATTAATTTTATAAGCTTTTAATCAATTTTATGTATTTTATATCATTCGTGTTTGATGTTGTTCCCTGCCTCGATCTGGAGGGAGAGGAGGGTAATAAATAAATAAATATTATTATTATTATTATTATTAGTCATCTCCTTTCCTCCCTCCTGTGCCCCCCCCTTTAAGGCTTGTTATCCACCTTCCTTTCCTTTCTTGTGTGGAGCCGTTTTCTAACTTGGAAGCAGTGTAAGAGGAAAGCCAACTTTGAAAGCCAGGACGGGACGTCTCCCACAATTCCACCATGGCTGTGCTCTATTCAGACATCCCAAATCCATGTGCCTTCCAGATCTTTTGCACTACAACACCCTTTAACCCCCTAGCCAGGAGATCTCAGGTTTTCTGAGAGTTGTAGTTCATTATGCCTGAGTGACACATGGTTGGGGGAGGCTCCTTTGGAACCTGATGAATTACTTCCTACGATTATGCATATGAGACCCTTTAACACCATGGGGAGATTACCTTTTTCCTGTTAAGGGCCACATTACCTGCATTAAAATCTGCCCGGAGGGCAGGGCAGTCAGCATTCCAGAAGTGGGCATGGCCTGAAGCACCTTGGATAGCTCCTTTAGAAGTCTGACTGGCTCTGACCAAAATGCAGAGTGGATTGCAGCCAGTTCTAGGCACCACACTTCAAAAAGGATGCAGACAAGGTGGAGGGGTTTCAGAGAAGGGCAACGAGGATGATCAGGGGTCTGGAAACAAAGCCCTATGAGGAGAGACTGAAAGAACTGGGCATGTTTAGCCTGGAGAAGAGAAAACTGAGGGGAGACAGGATAGCACTCTTCAAATACTTGAAAGGTTGTCACACAGAGGAGGGCCAGGATCTCTTCTTCATCAACCCAGAATGCAGGACACAGAATAATGGGCTCAAGTTACAGGAAGCCAGATTCTGGTTGGACATCAAGAAAAACTCTCTGACTATCAGAGCAGTATGACAATGGAACTGATGACCTAGGGAGGTAGTGGGCTCTCCCACACTAGAGGCCTTCAAGAGGCAGCTGGTCAGCCATCTGTCAGGGATGCTTCAAGGTGGATTCCTGCACTGAGCAGGGGGCTGGACTGGATGGCCTTAGAGGTCCCTTCCGACTGTACTATTCTAATATTCTAATATTCTATGATTCCCCACTCCACTAACCTCAGAGCTACCAGTTTCCCCTGATGCTCCATTGGAAGGTGGTCCTGTGTTTGGAAGGTTGTCTGGTCCAAGTTTGGTTTCAAAATTAAGAACCATGGGAAGAGAGAAGAGGCAGATAAATGAGCATGTGCTAATGTTATGCAAGTCCATATCCTCTTTTTCGGGGTGATGTATTTCATCTCTCTCTCTCTCTCTCTCTCTCTTTCATTTATTATCATGTGGGGAAACCCTTCCATCTTTCTGCCGTGATCAAAACAATTGACTTTACAACTGCTCTGGAAAGTGTTTGTTTACCAGGAAAGGAGAATTGTGTCCGTTCCATCCCCCCCGCCCCTAACACAGTTTCAACTTTCCTGTTCTACTTATACACTGTGTTAATTCTATGGAAGCAAAACCACGGATGAGCAGGAAATGTCTGGAATGGCCCAGTTGCTGCACTTCCACAATCTTGCATCTATTGTCTAAACTTAGAGCAAGCATTTTTTTACTCCCAATTGGTACTATATATAGAGGGACAATAGCCTTTGTGTGGGTTGGTGAGCCGATTGGCAGAGAAGGTGAAGAACGTCAGCATGGTGAGTTCCTATATTTCTTTCTCTCTTTCCCCCTTTCTCTCTGACAAGCGGAATTCATCTCTAAATTTCATTTTGCATTAATTTCTACCTTCTTTTTACAAGTAATTCCTTCCTTCCTTCCTTCCTTCCTTCCTTCCTTCCTTCATGGGCTATAGCAACAGAGAGTCCTGTGTGTCCCATCCCAGATATTCCAGATCCCTTCCTTGCATTTTCAGCTCTCATTTTCATTTCATTTCATTTATTACATTTCACTACCGCCCAATAGCCAAAGCTCTTGGGTGCTTTACAAAGATTAAAAACCTTAAAAATCTAATATTGTACATAAGACAACCAGGTTTACATACAAATATATGAACAGACAACCAGGGTTGTACAGATCTTATGTAATCTGCTCCTTATTTTGTGGGTCATCAGGTGACGTCCACTCATTGAGTACTGCGATTTTTTTAACCCCCCTCTAGAACATTTTTGCAAAAAGTCAAGGGTTTAGCCAATTAAGAGTTAGTTCCTAGGTAGCATAAAACAGCAGGCCAGAAGTCCCACAAAATTAAACCACCACTATAAAATATTATTTATTTGTTATATATATAATCCCACTTTTCATTCCAGGATCCCAAGGTGGCGTACATGATCTTCTTCTCTATTTTTATCCTTACAACAACCCTGTGAGGTAGGTGAGGCTGAGAGTCAGTGACTGGTCCAAAGTCACCCAGTGAGCTTCATGGCCAAGTGGGGACTAGAACCCAGATCTCTGGAGTCTGGGTCCAACACTCTAACCACTATGCCACACTGGCTCTCAGAAAACTGAAGATGATAGTATTTTTCTACACAAGAAACCCAGGCGAACGTATCTGGGTCCACCTGGCTGCTAGGAAAGTGTTTGTACGAATGCCTTGAACTGCTCAAGACGTTTCTCCTAATTCTCAGATGAAATCTATCCTCAGATGAAATCTATCAGCAGAGAACAAGGATTTGCCCTTTTCTATGTGACACCCTTTTAGGTATTTGAAGAAACATAGAATCATAGAATTGTGGAGTTGTGGATCATCTAGCCCAACCCTCTGCAATGCGCAGGAAAACCAGTTAAACCATCCATGAGAGGTGGCTGTCCATCCTCTCCTTAAAAACCTCCAGAGATGGAGAACCCCCAATTAACATAGGTAGACCGTTCCACTGTTGTACAGATCTTGCCATCAGGAAATGTTTCCTTCTATTTAATTGAAATCTAGGTAGCTCTGCTATTATGTCTCCACCCAACCTAGCCTTCTTTTCTCCAGGTTAAACATACCCTATTCCTTCAGCCTTTTCTCAGATGACTTCTTTTCCACACCCCTCATCATCTTCGTTGTCTTCTTGTGAAAATGTTCCAAAATATAACGGGTTGGATCCAGATTTAATAATGCTTAGAGCAGACCTAAGCAATGCAACCTACTCTACTTTAAGTATCCTTGATGACTAACTTAAAATCCTGTTGATTTCACTGGGTCTACTTTACTCATGACTAAGTTTGGATCCCTAATAATAATAATAATAATAATAATAATAATTCTTTGTGCTTTAGAAAATATTTTGTGGAGCACCTGGAGAGACTCAGGAAAGCATCTGAGAAATTTGAAATGGTGGAAGGAAGGAGGGAAAACACACACACATCTCTATTCCAAACCCGAATAATGATGATAATATTCTTAATGAAAGTAATCCGAGGATGTCTATACATAAGGAAACGATCATTCTGTATTAATCAGGGAGAAAAGTGCATGTAATTATGCTAAATGAACTCTGCAGGGAGGCTTTCCTCTCCCCCATTACCCCACCTCGCTGCCGCCCCCCACCTCACACGCTTTACAATGTCTTAAAGGCTTTATAAATATTACTGAGGTTTTTATAGCATAATGTTCCAGTTCTTCTGTAATGCCACTTTCAAAGGCTTACTGGAGACAAAACACGGTTGCCAGAAATCATGCAATAATGATTATAAGTTGCAGGAGCCCGTAATATGGAGAGGGAGGTGAGAAGGAGGAGGAGGAGGAGGAGGAGCGGACCTGATGGACCACACAAACACTGCTCTAGACGTTATCCCACACCTGCAAAAAGCAGGCTACCCCAGGGCTTACTCTAGGGGTGAGAAGAACCTCTTGGTCTGGTTTGGGAAAGTTCTGGAAGAGCCTGGGATGAACCTATTCCGCTCCACCCAAACTCCAGAGAGGATTGTGGATTCTGCAATGGATCCCAGCGCTCCAATGCAGAAGAAAGGAATTGCTGCATATATAGATCTGTAAAGGTGCATGTTGAGACAGAATAAAAAGGCCTACAACTCCCAGCATGGATCAGCTAACATGCATCGGATTGTAGGACTTTTTCCTGTCTAAACATGCATCAGATTGTAGGACTTTGTAGGACTGCTGGCTGGGGCATGCTGGGAGTTGTAGGCCTTTTTTTCCTATCTAAACATGCACACGAAGAATTGTGCTTTGAACCTTACAAGACAAGAGCTACGTCCACCTATGACACTGGGCAAACCTGGATTTGGCTGAGTGTACAACTGTCAAGGAGTTGTAGTTAATCCAGGCTTCCGGAGAAGTGCACGATGCACCCTATTTGTGCAAAATGCACAGGCTCAGCAGCTTAATGCCAGAGTCCTCTTTCCCCGTCACGCTCCCCCACCCCAGCCCCATATCGTCAGCACAGACTCCCAAATCAAGGGGCATCCTCATGGAACACAGTGTTTATTATTAACCTGTTTGTACTGCAATGAAATGTTGCAGTGTGAAGTGTTCTAGCCACTCCATTCTTTTGCCCCACCCCTCCAGGTTTTCTGTCCACTCGTCCCCCAAAGTCAGTCACCAGTCTGTGACCACTGAGCTTGATCAGACCTCATTTGCTGTGCATGGGTCCCTCCCCCTTAACCCTGCTGATACCCTCCTCTAGTGCAGCAGTCCCCTACCTCTTTGGATCCTTGGGCATATTTGGGAATTTGAAGAACTGTTGTGGGCACCAACACAAAATGGCTCCCGTGGAGGATGTGGGGGGAGAATGGGGGGGGCTAGAGTCTAGGAGTGTTGAAATAACAGAGAGACCAAAGGTCTGTGTGGATCGGAGAAGATTGCCTGGGGCCAAGGAGCAAATCTTTCCTTCTCGACTTGCCCACTGAACAGCTAATCAGTGGCAGGTTCAGGAACAGGAAGGGAAACCTGGTGTCCTCACATTTTTTGACTTTTTTTAAAATTAAAAACAACGTTTTGAAGCAGGGAGGGAGTGGTGAGCTTCATGGCATGTTTGGAAGTCCCCATGGGTGCATTGGGCACCCCTGCTCTAGTGTGCGGGTGGTACCGTTTTGGCTACATGAGCATTAGAAATGATGATGACACAGAACATACAGGTTTGGAGGTAACAGACCCCTGAATGCCAGATGCTGGTGAGCTACAGCTTCCTAGCCCTATTCTTGGGCTTCCTGAAAGCGTCTCGCTGGGCACTGTGGAACAACGCACGCTGGATGAGGTAGTCTTGCTGGGGTGTTCTCATTCAAAGAGGATCAGGCAGATGGATGAAGGAGGAGAGATCTATCAATGGCTATTCGAAATGATCATATTCAATTATCGTTGTTCAGTGGTAGAGCTCCAGCTTTGCATGCAGAAGGTCCCAGGTTCAATCCCTGGCTTCTCCAGGTAGGGCAAGGAAAAAATCGTGCCTGAAAGCTTGGAAAGCCATTGCTGCCAGCTAGTGTTGACAATACTGGTCTAGATGGACCAAGAGTCTGACTCAGTAGGAGACAGCTTCCTATGTTCCGATGTTCCATAGTTCAATGGAACCGCTACCTCAGAATACCAGGTGCTGGGAACAAACCACAGGGCAATGCTTTCACCTTCAGGTCTTGCTTGTGGTCTTTCAAGAGTCACCTGGTTGGCCAATGTAGGGAAATAGGAGGCTGGATTTGATGGGTCTTCAGTCCAAACCAGTTGGGCTGTTCTTTTAGAACAACCAGTAGAGTTGTTCTTCCATGCTGTGGGTAGGACTGTGCAGAGCCCCCCCCCCCCCCATTTTGACTCGGAAGCCAATCTGGGGTCTCCCAATTGGCCCCGATTTGACTTGGAGCACCTTGGTCCTGGTCTGCCTCACTTCGGATTTGGTTCCGAATCTGAAGCAGGAGCAGCTGCTGCAGTCCTGGGTGCCCATGGGTGCTTAGGAAAGCTGGCATGAGCCTGATTGGGAGTCCATTGGATACCCCTCCAGCCACTCCCCCCTGCTTGCCCACTTCCCAACGCGCGGGACTTACCTGAGGCCTCCGCGTGCACTGGTGAGCCACTCGACTTCCTGTCTGGACTGTCATAGATTTAGTGTTGCAAACCATGGCAGGGTGGGGGGCAAAAGTTGAGGGAAGGGTGTGTGAGTAGGACTACCTGAGGCCTCCACCTGCACTAGCAAGCTCCCCAGACTCCTCTCTGGCATGCCATCGATTTAGTGTAGTTTACAATGCTAAATCTATGGCAGTCCAGAGAGGAGACCAGATGGCTCGCCAGCACACATGGGGGACCCAAGTAAGTCCCACGGGTGGGCAAGTGGGCGGGGGCAGCGACTGGCCAAACTTCTTCGGGCCAAGGCATTCTAATTTGGTCCTGAACAAGATTCGGGCTGAGGCAGGCCGAATCGGCCCTCTTCAACTCAGATTCAAGTTCCATGACCAAGGTGAAGCACAGCCCTAGCTGTGCGCACAAATCCTTTTGCGTATGCAAAAAACTCCATGTTCCACCCCTTCCCACCGCCCCTGCCCCAATTGTCCCAAAGAATCAAACACAAATCTGTGCTACGATGCGTCCAAATGCAAAACCCTTCTCCAATCCTGAATACCCACCAAGCATCACTTCATTGGCATCTGTCTTGACATCATGAACCGAGATGCTTGGATTGGATTTATCATCTAATTATAGCAGAACTGGAAAAGGGAGAATAAAAAATGATCAGGGGTATGGAATGCCGTCCATAAAAGGAGAGGATCAAAGATTTGCAGCACACCGGGATTCAAATGGAATCCCGTGGGAGGGGAGAACGGAGATCTCAGGCAGTTGGCGGCTGTCTAGGGAGCACTTCTTAAGGGGTTGCACTTGGGCCAACATCGTTTGAAGTCAGGGGATGAGGCTTGTGAATTTTATTGCGCCCCCCTCACCAGTGGTCCCATCAAGGCAGGACTTTGGAGCGAAAGAGTTTGCAAGAGCATCTCAGTGCAACAGGTGTGATTCCTCAGTTGTTGAAGTAATCCCCATCCCCATCCAAAGAGCCATTTTTTTAAAAAAAAATCTAATTGCACCATTGAGCACTGTCATGACAGCCCAGAACCCAGAACCCTCTTGGGCCTGAGCATCTGGTGATACGAAAGAGACAATCACATGGTCGTGCCTTTTATATAAGTCCCAGATCTTCTTCCCTTCCTCACTGTGGACAGCGCCCCCCTCTTTCCCCCAGGAGAAAACAGGACAACGCTTGTAACGCATCAGTTGAAGTGGGAAAAAATACAACCCATCTCATCCCAGTGGAGAAGATGTGACCAGGAGACCTGTGTCCAACTGCTGAACATCCAGCGCCCCCCATCTCACCCTTCATACGGTTCTTGATCATGAAACTGGGCTTTCAAATAGGGGATAGCCTCAGACAGAGGGCTTCCCTCTATTCGGCCTGCCTAGGGTGACCATATGAAAAGGAGGACTGGGCTGCTGTCTCTTCCAGTTGCATTAAAAGGGGAATTTCAGCAGGTGTCATTTGCATGCATGAAGAGGGGATTTCACCAGGTGCTTCATGCCTTCAGATGACACTTGCTGAAATTCCCTTTTCAATACAACTGTTAAAGGTACAGGAGCCCTGTCCTCCTTTCCGTAGGGTCACCCTAACTACCTATATTGATTTCCTGCCTAATTTTGTCCAAAGAGGAAGACATCTCTGATCATATATTTCTCACGCCACTCTGTCCTCCAAAGACAGCGAATGCATCTCTGCTCAGAAATCAACTGCTGTAGTTTTGTCACTCCGCACTCCGCACCCCCATCCCACCCCTGACACAGACACCTTACCTTGCCTTGGACAGCAGGGCTTTGTCACATTTTCGGCTCATTTTGCAACCGTTTCTTCCCCTCATTTTCTTTGACTTCCTGACCCTGGCAGCCAGGAGAAATGTAAAGAATGTGTATACACCAATGCAATAAGTCCCCCTCCCCACAAAAGAACCTAAACAAAATCCTTGGCTAGCTTGATGCCTCTTCAGGTCAGGTTTCGGCTTTCATCTCCACCTGGTGATTTACTATTTGTGTGCATGGAAATCGCAGCCATGGAAATCCCATAAAAATCTAGGCCAATTGCAGTGTTCTTAATATAAGGGGACATGGGGAAAGAATACAGGCTTTGTTGCATTTGGCATTCAGGGGTGTGCTTGAGTCACGGGAGGATTGGAGAACACATCAGCCAGGAAATTGTCTCTCTTAAACAAGAATAGATAAGGAAACCCCCAGGTCCATGCAGAACGCCTCTTCCCATATGTGCCCACCCTTGGGGGCCCTTCTCCATGAGCCCCTGCCAAAGGAAGTGAGGTAGGTGGCTACCAGCCTTCTCTGCTGTGGCACCCCGGCTGTGGAATGAGCTCCCCAGAGAGGTTCGCCTGGCATCTACATTATACTCCTTTAGATGCCAGGTGAAGACCCTTTATATTCTCACAGTATTTTAACAGTTCTTCAGTTTGATTTTTAACCGTGCTGTTTAAATTTGTATTTTAAATCCCTATTAATTTCTGCATGGCTGCTCGGTTTTTATCCTGGTTGTGCTTTTATACTGTATTTTAAATTATGTTTTTATACTGTCGTTGTTTTATATTTTGAATGTTTTTTATGGTTTTAATTTTTGTAAACTGCCCAGAGAGCTCTGGGTATTGGGCAGTATAGAAATGCAGTCAATAAATAAATAAATAAATAAATCAGCGGTGTCCACTGAAGAGACAGGGGAGAAATTCGTTTGTTTTGCATTTTGATGCAAATCTACCTAATTTGCAGTTCCCAAACTAATGCGTCAATAGAAACACAGCTAGCATTCAATATTTGCAGTTCTGCAAATTTGACAACACAGTTCAAAATCAAATGTGCAATCAAAATAGGAGCAGAAAACTGCTTTTCATGGGAAAGGTTGCACAAAAAGGTACGCATTAGTGAAATGACCGCACAAAAATGAGTATATTAGGGAAACACCACTTGCAAAAATAGGCAGGCAGAATTGCATAGAAAAATGTGTATATGAGGAGAAATGCGCATAAAATGAAGATGAACGTCTGTGTAGACTTTTAAAAAAACACATCTCAAGATAATGGAGAAATGGGACAAAGCAAACTTAATATTGGTCAAATGAGGAATAGAGAGAAACTGAAATTGACAAAAGTATCCATTCCTAGTCCAGCACCACCAAGTGGCTAAACAATATAATGACATTATCCACATTGAAGCGTTTCTGGAATGACATTATGACTAATAATAACAATAGCGAAAATAATAATACAGCAATCCAGAGAAGGAGAGGGGAAACTCATGCCAGAATCGCTACTTACTTTCCAATGGGTAGCAAAATCTTGGCTTTTTAAGACCTGACTTTGGTCTTACTTTTTAAAGTATCTAATTAAATTATCTAATCACTGATCATCCTACTGTTGCTGTTTTGGCAGCTGACTGTTGGTTATATTACATTATTTTAAATAAATGTAAACATTAAGACTTATTTTGATGTATGGATTTTATGGTTTGAGCTTACTTTTGTTTCATGGTGATTATTGATTATATATTAGCTGTCTTGGGGCCTACTAGACTGAGCACAGTCCTATATAGATCTACTAAGAAGGAAGTCCCATTAAATTCATTGGGACTTATTCCCCAGTCAAAAGCATTTTTTAAAAAATAAAATAAATGAATACAATGTAATGTAATAATCCAACATTAGGTGCCATATATAATCTTTCCCCCATGTTTATTTATTTACTTTATTTAAAACATTGATATATATGCCCTTCAAGAAAGCATCCTTATCACAGTTTCCTATGGTTTCTGTTTCCCAAATGGGTATAAGAGTTAAAATGTTATGTTTTATTTTCCTCTTCAAAGCAGGGACATAGAATTCATTTTCCTGCCAAGGCCATGGGGATAATCCATTAGAGCTGGCATGCTGATGGTGGGCAGGGTCAGAGTCTTTCATGGGTGGGGCCTTTCAAGAGGGGGGAGGGATGATCGTGAAGTTTTCTGCTTCATCAGTGATCATCCCTCACAGGGCACACGCCGGCGAGTTTGCCTGCAATTTAAGAGCTGTTCCAGGGTGATATATATATATTATGATTCCTGACTCTTGCGCAAGAGCAGAGTTGTGATCCTGCGCATAGATGAGTTTTTTACACACACACACACACACACACACACACACACACAGCTGAAAGACCCTGAATCAACCAGAGAAATGAAACTACTCCTCTCAGGGATATGCACCCCTAACAGAAAAAACAAAAATAGAAAACAGGCCTCTAAAGCCTGACCTTTGCCTCAAACTTTCGCAGCATGAAAGTAGGCAGAGGACCTCATGTGAATCCAGGGTTACAGGTTTCACGCCCTGGTTGTACAGTACAAGATGGATGTCCACCTTCACCTCTCAACTCCGTCAGAAACTCTGGTGCAAGATCTTCTTCATTTCCCCTGCTGATATCCCTTTGGGATGTGAGACATCTCACACCATCCAGACCAACCTCCTACATTATGGCGGTTGTCTTCCTGCGATGATTCTTGCTTTTACTTTGTAGGCCCCCAAAATGGCAAAACACAAGAAAGAAGGAGGCAGCTCAAACGTGTTCTCCATGTTTGATCAAAGCCAGATTCAGGAATTGAAAGAGGTAGGTTCTTTCTAATGGTTCTTGGACAATTAAAGATGTTTAATAAATTAATGATCCAGATGAAAATTAATCTTAGTGATAGGCATCTTCCTGTCTTCCTTGGATGGTTCTGTGTTTGTGTCAGGGGAGTTCTCAATGAAGGACCCCAAAAGGTGTGTGGAGGCAGCTGTGGCCCATATGATAAAATGTTGCCCATTGTTACAAACTCCAGGATTTAAGATTAGCTGGGGAGGCTTTGCTCGTGGCGTGCTTGAGGAAAGTGGCCTGTGGTACTACCACACATAGCACAGCCTCTTTGGTGGTGACACCTGATCTTTAAAACTCTCTTCCAGTAGAAATTTGGCTGCTCCTGCATGCTGTAGGCATTCAGGTGCCAGTTAAAGATGCATTTTTAATGTTTTATACAAGCTTTTGGCATTAGCATTGGGGCAAAAATCAGCCTGGGCCCGCGAGGGCAGCGGACACCTCTGCATCTGGGCCTCAGGGGCCCAGGTGGACATACCTGGTGGATTTTCACCCCAATGGTATAATTCTGCCCCTTTCCCCTGCTGCGTAAATGGCGGCTTTTGGAAAGTGTGCTTCGCCGAGTGCTCATCTGGGCTGGCTCCCCGGAACAGGGCCGGACGAGCAGGGCTCAGAAAACTTGCAGGGTGAGCCCCCCGTGAGTTCTCCAGTCTCTATTTGGCATGTAGGCAAGTGTTTTCTGCTGTTGCAGTGACAGTTTTATTGTGAACCACCGAGCAAGCTACTACTATGTGGAGTTTTCCAGCGCCTGGCGTATCTGTTGATGACATCATCAGCATGCACCAGGGCTAGGGTGGCCACTTGCGCATTGCCAAGAAAGGAAGGGGGTCACCACAGTAAAGGCTCTTCTCCTGGTGGTCTCCAGTTGGCCCATAGGTCCCTGTGGCACCACCAGGCGCATGTCCTCTGATGACCGCAGTGACCATGCAGAGTGATAGGGGAGAGGGCGCTCTCCCAGGTGTCCTGGTCCTAAGTCGTTTAGGGCTTTGTACACCAGTACTCAAGCCTTAAACCTGGCCTGTTAGCGAATAGGACTTGGGCCAGACAGCCTTTCAAAATAGAGAACAGTCCTCCGGCAGCTCTTGAAATCGAGGACAGTCCTTTATCAAAGAGGGCATGTGGCCACCCTGGCAAGGGCCCAACAGTACAAACTTGGCTCTAGAATAGTCAACTTAACTCCTACCAGACTGGAAAAGCAATCTGATCAATTGCAAATCAATTATGAAGCTTAACAGATGGTTCACAAACAGCGTACAATTAAAAACACACACAATGAAAGCTTGATTCACTAAATCACTGATTAATAGATTGAGGCTTGAAGCTCTAATGGCATGCCATGGTTATTAAAAAGCAGAGAAACTGTCCCCTGCCTGTGATGGTGGCACATACATAACAGTATAATGATGCAATTTAGTCTTTTTAGGCTGGTTCAACAGATAAGAGAAACAGATTTGTCCCTCCCTGGGTAGGAGTGCTTAGATTCCACCCCATATCAAACTGGAGGGTCCCTCCAACCACAGGGTCTGCTTCTGGGGGGGGGGTGCAGATCATAGGGGTGTGCAAGGGGTGTGCCAGGTGTGCCCAGGCGCACTCTAATGTCTCAAGCAATAAGTGTTGAATTGAGGGGGGCATTGAGTAGGGAGCCAGAGGGGGAACCAAACACAGCAGGAATGGTCCTCTGGCTGTTCCGCTGCCATGCCGAAGAACTGCTGCCTCCAAGAAAGCACCATTGTTCCTGGCTGCAGAGCAAAAAGGAGTCACTCTGCTGGTGGCCTCTCTGCCGGGAGCCACACTTGAAAGAGGCCAGGAGGAGGGCCTCAAAAGCTAATATCGCCTCATAAGCCCCTCCTCCAGCCAGTCTCACCACAAAGCTGGGGCTTGAGGAGCATCTGCCCAACCCCCTCCTCACCAGCAACAACCCCCCCCCCCATGGTCAGGCAAGCCAAACGTGGAGTAGTGCATAAGTGTTGTTTAATAAATAAATGCATAAAACTAATGTCTTTTATGTTCATCTTTTTTTTAAAAAAATGCCTGGGTGCACACCCCAATGAAGGGCGCTCTGCTCGCCTATGCTGTAGAGTGAGCATTCCCTTGCGGTTGCTACGATCCAAGTTATAGCGGCTCGTATGGTTTGCTCATCCGCATCACACACGAAAGGAATCAGAAAAGAGCCGCTCGATGCAGGGGCTATGGCGTGTGTATTGGGTAGCTGGAGAAACAGGAGGGGTCGTTTCTTCACCACCATGCAGACATGAGGGAAACACCCGAGGTAGGAGCTCTGTGCTCATGTCATAGAGTCATAGAATCATAAAAGAGTAGAGTTGGAAGGGGCCTATAAGGCCATCGAGTCCACTTTAAAGTGCAGGAATCCTCCTTAAAGCATCCCTGACAGATGGTTGTCCAGCTGCCTCTTGAATGCCTCTAGTGTGGGAGAGCCCACGACCTCCCTAGGTCATTGGTTCCATTGTCGTACTGCTCTAACAGTCAGGACGTTTTTCCTGATGTCCAGCCAGAATCTGGCTTCCTGTAACTTGAGCCCATTATTCCACGTCCTGCACTCTGGGAGGATGGAGAAGAGATCCTGGCCCTCCTCTGTGTGTCAACCTTTCAAGTATTTGAAGAGTGCTATCAGGTCTCCCCTCCGTCTTCTCTTCTCCAGGCTAAACATGCCCAGTTCTTTCAGTCTCTCTTCATAGGGCTTTGTTTCCAGACCCATGGTCAGTTCAAAGGTGTCCCCCCTCCCAGCTGATTGGTCCACCCGCTGGATTACTATTCTTGGTACGCGCATGCATGCCACCTCGCCAGTGTGCTGCCCATAAAGTGTTTCCACCTTCGGGAGCTGCAAGATCAGGAAGTTTCAGGACCGCTCGTGATACTTTGCCCAACTTCGCACAGGCACCATGTGGCTGCAGAAGGTGGAAAGGCCTTATGGGCACTCACTAGCTGGCCAAGTGACGTGGGAGGCACACAAGCAGGGCAGGAGACACACAGGCAACTAATCAGCCACTGCTTTCCCCATCATTAAACTATGGAACTCACTTCTGCAAGACGTAGCGATGGCCGCCGGTTTGGATGGCTTTAAAAGGGGGGTTGGGTAAATTCCTGGAGGAGAAGGCTATCAAGGGCTCCTAGCCCTGATGGCGATGTGCTACTTCCAGTAGCAGAGGCAGTAAGCCCGTGTATACCAGTTGCTGGGGAACGTGGACGGGAGGGTGCTGTTGCACTGTGTCCTGCTTATGGGTCCCTGGTCAACAGCTGGTTGGCCACTGTGTGAATTGAATGCTGGACTAGATGGACCCCCGGTCTGTTCCAGCCTCAGGGCTCTTCTTATAGGGTACTGTCTTTGGGAGGTTCCAGTTCAGGAATGTCTGATTCAAGAGCTTGTGGTTGACAGATGTCCCCAATTCAAGGCCCCATGTCCTGACAGCATGGAGGCATGTGTGGTTTGAGTGTGGGTTGAGTGTGGGTTGCTCATTGAACCATGGGTTGTTTGTTGAACCGAGGGTTAGTGCGTTGTCTGAACCCAGGACATTTTCCACAGGGTTGCTTGCTAACCATGCAGTGTGGCTTGTTAACCACCCTGAATAACCCAACCAGAAGCCATGAGTTTTCAAGGTTGCTTGTTTGAGAAAAAATAAGCCATACTAAAGAATTAACAAGCCACCTTGAAAATCCATGGTTTACTGTTGGGTTGGTTAACAAGCCACCCTGAAAAAAATGTCCTGGGTTCAGATAACCCACAGTTCAACAACCCACACTTAATTTGTTTTGTGTCTCTTGCACAGTGGATGGCTTCACATTGCTCTGGTCTCTCACTGCATGAAAAGGATTGCCAATTTTCTAAGTCTAAGAACAGGGGCAAGTTACAGGAAGCCAGATTCCTGCTGGACATCAGGAAAAACGTCCTGACTGTTAGAGCAATACGACAATGGGACCAATGATCTAGGGAGGTGGTGGGCTCTCCCACACGAGAGGCATTGAAGAGGCAGCTGGACAGCCATCTGTCAGGGATGTTTTAAGGTGGATTCCTGCGTTGAGCAGGGGGTTGGACTGGATGGCCTCATGGGCCCCTTCCAACTCTACTATGCTATGATTCTAAGTTGCAGATGCAGCTTCATGCTCCTCGCAGTACCGCTCAATGTCCTACAACAATGTTTCATTGTTGTGCAGGAAACCTGCAGCAGGCACGACACACTCCAGGCACCAGTATAAAATCTGGGGAAAGTCTTCCAGGTGGTGGTTAGATGGGGCTCGGCTGAGATCCAAACCTTCCTGAGTTAAATATCAGTATGGTTTGGAGCCAAGAGGGTTGGCTCTGACCCAATTCTGCGCAGGGCTGAGTAGTAGTTTAGTAATGAGACATTGGGATGGGTCCAAGGAAACCTCTTGCAAAGGGCGGTATAGGATCTAGGGGTTCATGAGGCACAATATTCTGGAGTATGAATTCATTAAGGCATTAGAACAGTGAGGTTCAATTTTCCCTACTTACCTTGGTCCATCTTGCCATGTGTCTCTACCACCTAAGTCTTAAGCAGTTAAGGTTGCAATCCTATGCATGTGTAGACAGGAAAAAATACCTACAATTCCCCGCATACCCCAGCCTACCCCAGCCAGTTTGGTTAGCTGGGGCATGCTGAGAACTGTAGGACTTTTTTCTTTCTAAAGATGCATAGGGTTGTAGGACCTTTTTTCTGGCTAAGCATACATAGGATGGTAGGACTTTTTTCCGACTAAACATGCATAGGATTGTAGGACTTGTTCTGGCTAAACAGGCATAGGAGTGTAGGATTTTTACTGGCTAAACATGCATAGGATCGCACCCTAAGAGGAGTGCTCCTGTTCAGGGCTCCAGCTATCTTGGGTATGGAGCCGTGCAGTACTGTTCAAGTCAGTGGGAGGCTGCCTCAATATTCTGCACGTCCTGGAAGATCACAGGTCTTTGCCAGGCCATTTGGGGTTTGATTTCTTTTTTAAAAACTATTTCATAACCTTTTACAAACTCATATGCCCCTCCATACCTAGGGAGTCAGTCCCCCCAATCTGTACAAACCACTATCCAAGGTTTGAGCTGTCCTATTTCACTTCCAAACTGATTGGCACTCAACCATCTGGCTTCGCTATTAGAAGGAAGGATTCCTTATCCCAGGTCAAACGATTTGTCTGTCTAGCCCAGTCTTGTCTGCTCTAGCAGTGGGCAGACAGCAGATATTTTGGACTTCAATTCCCAGCAGAGGGTTCTGGGAACAGAAGTCCTAGACATCTTGACATCTACTGTCTGCCCATCTCTGCTCTAACCTGACTGACAGTAGGTACCCAGAGTCCTATTTAAGTTGTGATGCCAGTGATTGAATCGGGGACCTTCTATATGGGCTCTCCCATTTCCTTCTCTGTACCCCAGGCAAATTATTGCCCCCTATTTTTTGCCCTTAGGGGATGGTAAGACTGGCTGGGGCTCACGGGAGTGATAGTCCAAAACATGTGGCGCTCCACAAGTTGCCCACCCTTCCTCACGAAGCCACGTCTCGGTATGAGGAGTGGATGCATCTTGTGCCAGAGCGCATGAATTGCACATGGAACCCAAAGTGCTACGGCATTGTACATCTTGCCATTTCATGCCCTCCACCTCCTCCGGTGGAGTTTAAGCTCTTGATAACCTGTTGTGGGATTCATACACTCCTCTCGCCTGCCTTTCACGAAAACAAATGCCCTTCCTTAAATGGGTGGAAGAGAGATCATCATCACAGATGAAACAGATATAGCAGCCTTCCCCCAACCTCTGCTGGACTACATCCCCCATTGTCACCAGCCAGCCTGGCAATGTGCCAGGCTGGCTGGGGGTGATGGGGCTTGTAGTCCAACACATCCAGAGCACGCAGGGTTGGGAAGGCTGGAATACAGCATAGCTTGGGTAGAGCAGAGACATCAGCAGTGTGAAATAGTTGGTGTAGGGAGGGAAATTGTTTGGAGAATCGGGGTTGTGCAGGCATGCTGCTTTATTCAGTCATTTATTTATCTACAATATTTATATTCTGCTCCATATCTAAAATAGCAAACATGAGAATAAAGTAGTAAAAAGAAAGAAGATTAAAAACAGTAAATTAAAATTGATCAATTTAAAGGAAGTTGAGGAAGGCTTCTGGGAATACAGTTGTTTTCAGGAGGCACCAGTAGCAGCCTAGTGTTGGCGCCTGCCTGACCTCCAGGGGGAAGGAGTTCCAAAGAGAAGGGGCCACCACAGGAGCAGGCCCTCCAATGACCTCCAATGACCTCAGTAACCGGGCAGGAATGTTCATTTATGGACTGTTGGAGGCAGTAGAGGCTGGTGGCTCTGGTGTCAGTGGGGCAGTGAATCCATTCTGGGTTTCAGTCAGAACCGGCCAGAACTCAAAAGGAGCTATCCAAGTGGATAACTTCTTCAGAGTTCTGGCTTGTTCTGACTGAAACCTAGAACGGATTCACAGCCCATTAGATTCAACATGGTTATAATAAGCAATATCTCCACCTCTCAACATCCCTTTTTATTTCTCAATAGGCATTCACAATCATGGATCAGAACCGGGATGGCTTCATCGACAAGGCAGACCTGAGAGACACCTTTGCCGCACTGGGTAAAAAAAGCACAAATGCATCATGTACCAACATTGTCTTATAAAAGCCTTTTCTAAAATCTTCTTCTTCTTCTTCTTCTTCTTCTTCTTCTTCTTCTTCTTCTTCTTCTTCTTTTTCTTGTGTACTCTGTACCAAAATAAATAAAGAAAGAAAATCAAAATTATATGACAACATACCAAAGTTTGCTGAAAATTCTTCACCTGGGAAGGAGCAAAGGTGCAGCGAATATTCTCCACATTTGCTTTCCGGGTGAAATGTAAGTGATGACAGGAAGATCATGTGACTCAGTGGAGGTTGGTGGCTCTGATGTCATTTTGGCTGTCAATCTGCTCTGGGTTTTGGTCAGAACCGGTCAGACTGCTAAAGGAGCTTTAGCACCTTTAGGGAAAAAAATTACTGGTTCTGACTGAAACCTAGAGTGGATTCACAGTCCCACTGACATTGGAGCCAACCAGCCTCCACTACTACAACCATTAGGGAATCAATATTTCAGGGTGAATTTTGGGAGAGGGGCTGTGGGAGGCAACCCTTCCCTGAAAGGCCCCTCCCTCATGTACTTCACATTTGCTTGGCACCCCTGCTGAAAGCATAGAATAGAAAGAGGGGGAAACATAGAAGTGATATTGTTGTAGTGGAATACTACAGACCAACCAGAAGACATGGATGATGGGTTTTTGAAACAGATGACAAAACTTCCACAGAGGTGACCCCTGGAGGATTTGAAATACCTCTGCTAGGAATCGACCACTCAATAAATTCTGGACTTAACTTGCTGTGATGTCCTCTGGAGGAAAGAATTGGGGTATCTGGAATCTGGACATAATCCTGATCGATAAAGGATAACTAGTTGATGAAGTGGAAGTGGCATTATCCTTGGGGGAAAGTAACCATGTCATCTTGGAATGTCTGCTTCAAAAACAAAATGTTTTCCGGACACTCCCATCCAATTATTCCTCCTAACAAGTTGTCAGGATGTATTCCCCCTGCCCCCCCACTCAGTCTGTCAAAATTCTGTGCCGTTGTGTTATCATTGGGTTCTAGTTTAGAGGTTCTCCCCATTATGTCCCCCCATTTTTATTAAGCACATTCCACAATACAAAGCCTTTTATCTGTACAATTCAACAGTTATCCAATAAGCTGTTCATACACAAACTTTCCAAACAGGTAACTGGCAAACATCATTATAAGTTAGAATAAGACTGTCCCAGTGCTTTGACGCATTAATTTAGCAGTAACATACACTGCTCTGTTATGATTAGTGAAGCAAAGCCCAGAGTATTGTGTTTTCCCCCTATGTTCTTTGTACCCCAGGAAACTGGGGGTTACCCTGAGTGTGCCGATACCTTCCTCTTCTGGTGTGTGTGTATGTGTGTGTGTGTTTTGGGCTAGATTTGCACGTGCATGGGAGAAATAAATTGGTATGAGTAGAAATGATGATACGAAAACTGAGCGCAGTCAGATGGATTTGTGTACCCTGAACTTTACCAATTTCAAAGAAAGGAAAGTTATGTAGGATCCACACAACCAGGAATTCTGAAGGAGAAAAGAGTTCAAGAGGATTAGGGGATCCTGAGGAGTGAAATACTGAAGTTAGAACTATGAACTATTGAAATGAGAAAAAATGGAAAACATCTAACGAAATCTGTGTAGCTGCATAGGAAACTTTCTGATGAACAGAGATTTAAAAAGGACATTTACAAGAGACAGGAGGAAGGACATATAACTAGCAATGGGGAGAAATTCACTTGGTTCACATTTCAATGTGAACGGACTTAATTCTGCACTTTTGAATCATTACAGGAACGGAAACTACATTATCCTTCAAAATTTTACATTTCTCTGAATTTTATATGGTGTTCTCCAATGAAAAAAATTGCCCACTGTTTGCTGAAGAGGCTTTTTAATAGAGTGCTGGTGATGTCTTCCCGGCTGTATTTTCATGAACTTCTACAGTATATAACTGAAACAAGGTTGTTATAGGGAGCATACAACTCCCCTGTTACAACAGCTCCACTGGCTTCCGTTCTGTTTCCGGACACAATTCAAAATGCTGGTGGCTATCACTTATAAAGCCCTATATGGCTCGGGTCCAGGTTATCTGAAAGACTGTGTTCTCCCGTATGAGCCTGCCCGTGCTCTGAGATCTTCTGGGAAGGCCTTTCTCTGAGTCCCAGCAACATTCCAGGCATGCCTGATGGGTACGCAGGAGAGGGCCTTCTCAGTGGCTGCTCCAAAGCTCTAGAACTCCCTTCCTAGGGAGGCCAGGCTGGCTCCCTCCGTGCTACACTTCCAGAGGCAGGCAAAAACATTTTTATTCTGGCAGGCTTTTGGAACTACTCTGGACTTGTGTTAGTATTAGAATTCCCCCCCCCCCAAAGAAAACCTGTTACTGTTTTTAAATTTTAAAAAATGTTTTTAGTTTTACTGCAGGTTTAATTCTGTTTTAACTTTTGTAAATTTATATTTATATGTTCTAATTGTACATGTTTTAATCTTGTAATCCGCCTTGAGTCCCAGCTCTCGGGAAAAGGCAGGATATAAATAAATATAATAATAATAATAATAACAACGACAACAACAACAACAATAATAATATATCACAGGTCGCATGAATGTCAAGAACGAAGAGTTAGAAGCGATGATCAAGGAGGCTCCGGGTGCCATAAACTTTACTGTCTTCCTTACGATGTTTGGTGAGAAACTCAAAGGTAAGGGGGCAACCAGTGGTAGAATTGGGGGTGGGGCATGAATCTCTCTCCTTCTAAGATGGCTGCCTTTTTGCATTGATCTAGTCCCAGACTTTGGTGTCTGTCCAAGCAATATGGCATTTATTCATTTAAAAGTACTTACATCTCACCGCTCCATGAATCTTGCCCAAGATGGCGAATAACCGTAATGAATCCAGAAATATCAGTTGTGCAAAGTTTATTTTGTTGCTGGGGAATATGGGTGAGAGGCTGCTGTTGCACCGTGTCTTGCTTGTGGGTTCCTGGTGGACAGCTGGTTGGCCACTATGTGAACTGAATGCTGGGCTAGATGGACCCTCAGTCTGATCCAGCAGGGCTCTTCTTATGTTCTTATTGTGATGGCGAATGTCTGATTTTGGGGAGCCCTTTCTACCTTTCTGGGCTCTTCGTGCGATGTAGGAACTTGAAAAAGCCAGGGTTCTACATTAGGGTGACCAGATAAAATCCAGGTCAGAGTTCATGTAGAGTTCCTGGTGAAATTCCCTCTTCAACACAACTGTTAAGGTGCAGGCACTATACTAGAGTGACCATATACAAAAGAAGGCAGGGCCCTGCAACTTTAACTGTTGTGATGAAGAGGGAATTTCACCAGGAACTAATTGCATACAAATGACACTGGCTGAAATTGCCTTTTCTCTACAACTGTTAAAATTACATGAGCCCTGACCTGGATTTTATCTGGTCACCCTAGGTGGGGCCAAACCATCCCTCTCCCCAAATAAACAGCATATTTAATGTAAACCTGCAGGAATACAAAATGCTCCCCAGAAATTGCTCTTCTCATGTCAGGGATGCTTACGGCGGATTCCTGCATTAAGCAGAAGGTTGGACTTGATGGCCTTATAGGCCCCTTCCAACTCTACGATTCTATGATTCTATGTTCTTAATAACTGGCAAAGGAACTCTCTTGGTATGCTTTAATCTAGCAAGGTTTAGCTCTTGGCTACTCAGCTGCACATAACATGATCCAAGCTGTAATCACCTTTTGTTCACATCACAGTAATGTGCTTGAGGTGGGGCTGTCCTTGAAATGTTAGGAAACTAACTACAGCTAGTACAAAATGCAGCAACCAGACCAGTATCTGGCGTGCATTTTGCAGACCATATAAACGCAACTCTGGGATCAGCTTCAATGGCTCCCACTCCCCCCCCCCAATTCAAGATGCTAGATCTTACCTATAAAGCCCTAAATGGCCGTGTAGAAAAAGGCCAACCCCTGATATGAACCTGCCCATATCTGCCAACCATAATTGGAGGCCCTGTTTTATGTCCCACTAGTTAGAGAAGTTAGGTTGATAGTCACTCGAAGCAGGGCCTTTCCTGTTGCAGCACCCTGTTTGTGGAACTCCTTCCCAAGGGAGGTCAGACTAGCCTTCTATTTCTTATGCTTTAGACAGTTGGGGAGTTAGCTTTGAATAGTTTCTAA
The DNA here is from genome assembly GCA_029215795.1 of Anniella stebbinsi. NCBI lineage: Eukaryota > Metazoa > Chordata > Lepidosauria > Squamata > Anniellidae > Anniella > Anniella stebbinsi. The sequence goes on along the minus strand of JARDYH010000009.1, from coordinate 30,433,284 downwards.
ACATCACATTCTGATTTTATTATAATTAGGGTGACCAGATAAAATCCAGGTCAGGGCTCATGTAACTTTAACAGTTGTAGAGAAAAGGCAATTTCAGCCAGTGTCATTTGCATGCAATTAGTTCCTGGTGAAATTCCCTCTTCATCACAACTGTTAAAGTTGCAGGGGCCCTGCCTTCTTTTGTATATAGTCACTCTAGTATAGTGCATGCACCTTTAACAGTTGTGATGAAGAGGGAATTTCACCAGGAACTAATTGCATACAAATGACACTGGCTGAAATTCCCTTTTCTCTACAACTGTTAAAGTTAAATGAGCCCTGACCTGGATTTTATCTGATCATCCTAATCTTTGGTCCACAAGCAGTGGATCCTGCTTGTGCAATAGGATTGGCAGGGTGCAAGAGAATCAGTGGAGGCATAAGCACCCCACTGGATTCTGCCCAATGTCAACTGGATCACCCCTGTCCACATGCTCTCAAAAAATTAACTCTTAAAATTTAGTGAGACAAGAATTACATTTGCAGAAGATATGCTGATTCTTATTCAGCAGGGCTTGTCCCTCTATATGCTTACAATGTTATCTTTCATAATGCTTTCTGCCAATTTACCCATGAATAAGCTAGTCAGCCTGCAATCTCCAGGATTCCGCATTCAAAGAATTAACTCTTACATTTTAGTGAGACAGGAATTACCTTTGCAGGAATTACCTGATTCAGCAGGGCTTGTCCCTCTATATGCTTACAATGTTATCTTTAATAATGCTTTCCACCAATTTACTCATAACAAGTTAAGCTAGCCAGCCTGCAATTTCCCCTTTTAAAAATGGGTGCTGCATTGCCCATTCTCCAGTCCTTTGGTACGGAAGTTGATTTTAGGGACATGTTGCAGACTTTTGGATGACATCTTGTCCTTCTCTGCAGGCAACACAATGTCTCGGGACAGTCTTGCCAGCGTTGGCTCCTGTACGCTCACCTGACTCTCTCTTTCTAGCTTGCTTGTATGCCTAAAATATGTTTAAAAAGTCACCCGTGTTGGAGGGCTTCTCCCCCCCCCCCCCAGTACTGGAGAAAAAGAAGGCGCAACACTGTATACTCTGTCATCCTGCTTCACTTCCAGCTTTGAAGTGGAACTCTGTGGCCAGCATTCCCTATTGATTAGCTGGTGCATAAAGTGGTTTCTTTGATGATGAGCAGCATCTCTGTGTGGGATACAAATTGCATTTCTTCCGACTCTTTGTAGAACAGAGACCCATGTGGTTGGCATTAACGCAAAATGCCTTTTGTTTTTCTTTTGCTTAGCTGCTCATCTGGCATCAGGATATCTCTCTGTTCAAAGTTCCCAGCTTCTTCCAAGAACCCCCAACCTTCTTTCCCTTCTCCTGCCCCAAGCCAAACTTGGCTTTAATCGATTTCTAGCACGGCTAATTCATTGTCATGCAATAGGGAAATTGCTTTTCTCCAAATCCCCACCATGCCCCTTGGCTGCCATGGGAAAGGCTTGCAAACCAAGCAATGCCTGTTCCTTCTTTGCTGCACAACTGTGTGACGAAATGACTTTCTTTCTATTTTCGGGTCAGTTGAAGGATTAGGCAACGCTCTTAAACTAAAAAGGAAAAGGTCGTTGAATGCAACAAATCCAGTGAGCAGAAACGCATTTTCTCACTGGATCAAGGGAGACAAGGAGAAAAGCCAGGGCATAGACACCCTGCAGACTTAAAACAGGTGTGAGTGGGCCCAACTTTGCTGAATTTCAGGCGGCCACTAAAAACATTAAAAGACAGCAGAGAACAGCAGCAGGAACAGAGGAACAATAAGCCAGATTAAAAGACTTCATAAAAAATCAGGAACCAAAACTGGGGTATAGCACTCCTTTCAGTCCAAGGGCTGGATGCTGTGGAGAAGCTCTTGGGAGCCAAATAGAAAAGGGGGTGTGGCCTAAGGCAAAAGGGGCAAAACTTAAAGGTCTTCTTGTTGCCAGGATCAGGAGTTCTTTTCTTGGCTCCAAAAGGCTATCCAGCTCAGTTGCAGGCCAATCTCCATGGGGTGTCTCCTACATTTCAAGTGCCCCAAACAAAAAGGCCCTATCATGGGTCACCACTAGGCTGACCATATGAAAAGGAGGACAGGGCTCCTGTAACTTTAACGGTTGTAGAGAAAAGGGAATTTCAGCCAGTGTCATTTGTATGCAATTAGTTCCTGGTGAAATTCCCTCTTCATCGCAACAATTAAAGTTGCAGGCACTATACTAGAGTGACCCTATACAAAAGAAGGCAGGGCCCCTGCAACTTTAACTGTTGTGATGAAGAGGGAATTTCCCCAGGAACTAATTGCATACAAATGACACTGTCTGAAATCCCCTTTGCTCTACAACCGTTAAAGTTACAGGAGCCCTGTCCTCCTTTTCAGATGGTCAGCCTAGTCACCACCTGCTCGGGTGGCTGTTTCCAGATCAAATAGAGGACTGTCCACTGTATAGCAGGACACATGGGCTAGGTCTACACTAGTGCTTTTTAAAATTGGTATGCTATCCCGTCACAGTGATGCTACATCCCAGTTGCTGCATTTATATCTTGCAGAACACACAGTGACATCTGTTGTGGCATTTTGGATAATGCAGAATAAAAAAGTGGGAATTCACGCTCGAGAAGTGGGATGTGGGATGTGTAACGTGCCTCAAAAATTACCAGTGCATTTCCATGCCAATAAAAAAGCAATAGTGTAGCTCTAGCCCATGTGTCCTGCTTTACAGTGGACAGTCCTCTATTTGAAGAGCTGTCTGTTCCAAATCTAGTTTAAAGACAAGGAAGCACAGGAAAAGATGGGGGGGGGGGCATTGAAGTTGTCAATTCACAATTAGCACATGGTCACTGGTCATGGTGAGATGTATTGTGTTCCTATTCAGATTCTAGTAATTGATTTTAAATTTGCATCTAACCCTATAAATTAGGTGCAAATGGGTATCATCGGTTTTTGGTGATGCATGTCCTCCCTTTTTTTGGGGGGGGGCTATGTGTCAGTGATCTTACCTCTCAAGGCAAGGGCCTCCAAGGAGGGCCTCTAAGCTGGAGCCAGGCAGGTTCATGGGGGAGAAGGTAGTGTTGTGATTCGGAGCCCTTCCACTGGAATGAGAGACAATAAAGAGGTCAACCGTGCAACCCACAAAGCTTTATTTAGTAAATAGCCACCTCTTCACACCTGAAGGGAGTGTGAATGCTAGGAGCAAATCTCTAAGCTTAGTTAGCCTAACAAAGCAAGCAGTTGCTTATCAACTCAATGGATGGTTTCCTGCCGTGCCTGGCAGCTTTTACCAGACCCATCCTTCAGGGATGATCTTCAAGATGTAAACCTCTGGTGATTGGCTAGCCTAACAGACTGCCTCCCACCTTCTCTCAACTCCGCCTGCTTGTCCCTGCGACAGACTCTGGGATCTGTCAATTTTGATGCTCCCTCCCCCTCCGACAAAGACTGAGTTCCTAGGGGGGGAAAGGAAGACAATCTCTGAGCTTGTAATCCCCTGTCTGATAAGCTCCTGGGAAGATTCCTCCTTGACTCCTGGAGTGTCTTGGGAAATTTCCTCTCCTGCTTCCTGTCTTAGCTGGTCTTCGTCAGTCTCCGAGTCTGAGAGCCGATCTACATACGAGGTTTTTGACGTTTTATAAGGGTTATGAAAACTCTTTGGGCCACATGACGCACTCCCTATAACGTTGTATATCTGAGGTTTTTTAAAACTCACTTCAGTTATATATAACGGTTTCACTTTTAATAAATTGTTTTAAGTAAAATAATGTGTCCTTCCTTACCATTTGTGATTCATGGGGGCAGTGCTTCGTTGACCAGTGCCCAAATGCTTAGCAGTTGATTGGTGGGGAAGAAAGAGGAAGTGGGCGAGTGAACTACAACACCCACAATTCTTAGCCCTATAACTCGCTAGGGAATGACAGAGGAACTAAGAAGGAAGTGGGTGACTGAACTACAACCCCCACAATGCCTTGCCCTAAACTCATTGTAAAAACGAAAGAGAAAGAGACAGGGCAGAACAGTGTGTGATGCACACACTGCTTTAAAGACTGAAGACTGTTCTCCTGTAACGTGAGTACTCAGTAATGTGGCCTAAGACGTTTTAGAACGCACCTATTTGGAACATTTTAAAATACTTTTAAAAACGTTCCAAAGGACTGTGTAGATTGGCTCTGATTCTGGATACACACCAAGGAGACCAAGCCTGATCCTGACAGGTAGTACTTGAGAAATTAGACATGGCAGACTAGCTGTATTTGTTTATTCGGCATTGTTCGCACATCAAGCAGAGAGATGGAGGGCAGGGTGTCCATCGCCTAATGCACTTGGCCAGTCCTCAAATGTATCGTTATAGAGTGGAGAGAAATCAAGTGATATACATGCATGCATTGACCAGCTGATGCAGGGACAGAAGTATTTGAAATATAAACATCTGATCATTTCTCTTTCAGGGACAGATCCAGAAGAGATCATTTTGAATGCTTTTAGGGTTTTTGACCGACAAGGAAAAGGTTTCGTGAAAGCAGACTAGTAAGTTGTGGATTTTCTTTCAATTATTCCCCTCCCACGCTTCGCTTTAGCCAACTTTGCATCTTGTCATTGTATTGCACTGGTGGCAGTGAAGCCTCCGGCACTGATTGGTCAGACCTGGCGTGCTGACATGGAGCCCTGAGTTGCTCAGGGAATGGATCAGCTTGCAGTCCAGCTTCTGTGAGGGGAGAGGACATTGCCAGTGTGACAGGGATTCAAAACTGTGGAGGAAAAAACAGCAAAGGCGCCAAATACAAACTTGAGATGGAAGGATGCATCAAAGATGAACGGGATATCATTTATTGCCTGACATGTTTGAGGCATTTGTCACTTTTGGGGGTGGGGTAATTCAATACAGTTCTTTCAAAGAGAAATCAATTCAAAACTATCTTTCGCATTATCTCAAAATAACTTTGCATGAGGACAGGGATTGCAAGATGTAAGGAAACTAAGGAACAGGGAACTAAGAGGTAAGGATGGTTGAGGGTAGGGTACAGAATAGGGAATGGACTGAGTAAAAGGAACTAGAAGGAAGGGCTGATGTCTTATGGTGGAGTCCCATGCATGTTTAGACAGAAAAAGTCCTACAATCTTATGCCTGTTTAGTCAGAAAAAGTCCTACAATCCTATGCATGTTTAGACAGAAAAAAATCCTACAACTCTCAGCATTCCCCAGACAGCCAAGGAAGACAAGGAACTGAGGCAAGAAGGGGGCCTCTCAAGAAACTCCACAGCTCTTAAGTTCAAGAGGGCCTGAATACCTGGGAGGGTGTCTGTGCATGTTAAGCAGGTTGGTCAAAAGCAGAGCAGCTAAAGGAAGTGTTAGATGCCAACCTGGTACTCTCTAGATGTATTGGATTGCAACTCCTATTAACCCCAGCCTGCCTTAGCAATGGGGATGGTTAGGAAAAATGGCAGTTGTAGTCCAACACATCTGGATCATGCCTAGTTGGAGAAAGCTAGACCCTGACAGGGGAATTTTCCCAGCTGTGGTTTCTACTAGGGCTGTGAACAGCCCCCCTGATCCAGTCCAGATCTGGATCTGGATGACCTGGATCAGGCCCGATCTGGACCGGACCTCCCCCGATCCGGTCTGGAACCAGAGTCGGATCTGGATCTGGGTCTCCCAATCTCAATCCGGAGACCCTCCTTTTCCGCATAGATTTGCAAGTCTATGGGGAAAAGGACTCACCGCCCTCCCCCCACTCCCCCACTCTCCCTGCTTACCTGCTGTCTCGTTGTTGTTGCCGCCACTGCCCGCTGCTGCCGTCCGCTGCCCACCACTGCTTCCGCTCTACTGAGAACCAGGCCGCAAGGCCTGGATTCTCAGTAGAGTGGAAGCAGCGGCGGCCAGCGGATGGTAGAAGTGGACGGTGGCGGTGGTGATGATGAGGCAGCAGGTAAGTAGGGGGAGTGCAGGGAGGGCGTTGAGTCCAATGGACTTACTGCCGGCCTGGCGTCCCTGGATGCCGGCTGCACAGCCGGCACCCAGGGACTTGGAAGGCCAATGGGCCCTGGATCTCTGGATAGATCTAGATCGATCCAAAATGATCCGATCTGGTCCGGAATGATCTGGACCTCCCCTATCTGGTTCAGATCCAGATCTAGGAAGTCCAGATCACCCCAATCCGGTCCGTATTTGGGATCCGGATCTGGATCTGTTCACAGCCCTAGTTTCTACTGTCATTGCAGCATTATAACCCAGTAATAACCCAGTCTAGCAAGGTGACAGAGTAACAAAAAGACCTCATGCCAGGAAAGGTAAATGTGACAGTTTTAATTGAATTAACCAGCTGATTCTGGTACAAATTTAACCTCCAAAATTATTCACTTTGGTAACTTGGAGTTTTGCTTAAGAAAACCTGGAGGAGAGATTTCTTTTTTTGGCGATGGAATACGATGCGTAATATGTTGACTAGAACACACTGTCCCCAAATGTGTGAAAGGATGCAAATGCCTTTAGATTAAGGGCAGCTCTGAATATCAAAGGATGTTGCAATTCACTAATTAGGAATAGCAGTGAACTGTTGGGGTCAATAATTCTGGCTGCAATTCTTTGCACACTTACTTGAGAGTAAGACCCTTTCAATTCAATTGGACTGATTTCTGGGGAGTGTTTTGTATTCCTGTAGGCTCCCTGTGAGATGTAGAACCCTGGCTTTTTCAAGTTTCTACATCGTGCGGATAGCCTAGAAAGGTAGAAAGAGTTCCCCCAAATAAGACATTTGCCCTCACAATAAGAACATAAGAAGAGCCCTGCTGGATCAGGCCAAGGGTCCATCTAGTCCAGCATTCAGCTCACACAGTGGCCCACCAGCTGTCAACCAGGAACCCACAAGTAAGACATGAGTGCAACAGCATCATCCCACCCATGTTCCCCAGCAACTAGTGCACACAGGCTTACTGCCTTGGATACTGGAGGTAGCACATGACCATCAGGACTAGTAGCCATTGAGAGCCTTCTCCTCCTACAGCAATTTATCCAACCCCCTTTTCAAGCCATCCAAATTGGTGGCCATTATTACATCTTGTGCTAGTGAATTTCATAGTTTAACTCTGTGCTGTGTGAAGAAGTCCTTCCTTTGATCTGTCCTGAATCTCCCACCCATCAGCTTCATGGGATGACCTTTGGGTTCTAGTATTATGTGAGAGGGAGAAAAATGTCTCCCCATCCACATTCTCCATACCAGGCATCATTTTATACATCTCTGTCAGGTCTCCCCTTAGTCTCCTTTTCCCAAACTAAATAATCCCAGCTGTTATAAGAGAGATGCTACAGCTCCTTGATAATTTGAGTTGCTCTTTTCTACACTTTTTCCAGCTCTACAATATTATTATTATTATTATTATTATTATTATTATTTCATCTCTTTCTCGTCATGGCGGTTTTTCTAGACAGACATGACGGGCTTTGCCAAGTCATGCTGTCTTTTGCACATTCAGGAATTTCCTGACAATTGAGCATGTTTCAAGTATGACTGCTTTCTGGATGTTGGTGTGGATGTATTTTGGTAGGCCCAGTTTCTGGAGGTTTTATGTATAGTTTTTTGATGTGATGCCGGTGACTGAGGTGACTAACAGAATAATTGTGACCTTTTCCTGTTGCCATAGTTCTTTGACTTCCATGGCCAGTGGTGTATATTTGTCTCTCTTTTCCTCTTCCTTTTCAACAACATTTTTGTCATTCGGTATTGCTATGTCGATGTGGTATGTGTGTTTTTATTTTTTGTCTATGGCTGTTATGTATTATTATTATTATTATTATTATTATTATTATTTTAGGTGTGGTGGTGATGGCGATTGGGGAGAGGGGGAGACAGAGGTAGCATTCTTTTGCTTGTTCTCTCTTTTGCATGCTCATTGAATACATTACCAGAATACTTGAATCGGACTAGAGGATAATCTAAATGTAAGATATATAAACACAGGATCTCCCCCAGACCCTTCACCTAGCACCCCTCCCAACCAAAGCTAACCAAATGCACTCGACAATGGCATTGCTTCATCACCACAACAGAACATAGTGTTGCTCATTACGAAACCCACCATTAAATCCATTCCATGACCATATTTTTGATGCTCTGCTTCTATTCATACACTTCCAAAATGTCGACATTTGACTCTAATAATTTTTCAGTGCGGCTCGCCCATCGCTTTGAAAGCCTTGCCCCTTTCAAGATGATGGTTGCTATTAATTAATCGTACTCCTCTATATTTAAATTTTTAAAAAGGCAATGGTAGAAGAATTCCCCCACAACTGGCCATGCTTGACCTTTTCATAAGACACTTCATCTAATTAACATCCGTTTGGGGGCATTTCATTTTTTCCACTGAGTGTTTTCACTCCTTGCTTGGAAAAGTCATGACTCATTTTAGAGTTTTGGAACTGATTTTGTGAGCAATGAAGGTTTTTTTCTCCATATATGTGAGATTATATATATATATATATATATATATATATATATCTTCTGTGGTGTTTAAGGTGAGAAAGATCAGGCAAGGCCCTTAGAGATGGGTAAAAAGTAAAAATAAACTGTGGCACAACTTTTGGAAAAGTTTGGAGATTCAGGTTTCATTGCCACGGATGAGGTTTACTCATTGGAAACCTATTTAATTTATTTTTAACTTTTGTATATCTCTTATTTATAGCTTTTAACTGTATATGTTTTAATTTTGTAATACCGCCTTGAGGACCATCACTGGGTAAAAGGCAGGATATAAATAAAGATAATAATAATAATAATAATAATAATAATAATACTCGAAAGTAAGTGTGTTGAGCCCGGAGCTGCAGTTATGTTTCCAGCAACAGCAGACTTGTTGACACCAACAGACTTTCACAAATTTGCACCAACTGGACTGTGATGGAAATTAGCATTATTTCAACTTTGGATGAGCAGTCTGCCCAAACAGCATCTTTCTAACGCCTGGGAAATCTGATTTCCCCCTCTGCCTGTCTGTTAGATGTGTGTATGTGCCAGGGTGGCATCAAGGCATGGTTGGGCAGCTGCCGTGGCGCATAACCCGACAAAGGCCCACTGATAAGAGCTCCCTGGACTTTCCCGTCCCCTTCACCATTGCAATCTGCTGGTTCACTGGCCTCTCACTCTGACCCAGACAATGGTGGTGGTGAAAAGCTCACTGGCGGGGCTGTGCACGGTCCCCCCAATTCGCCTCGGGGCCCATTTCAGAGCCCCCGAAACAGCCCCTTGGGCTGACCCGGAACCGACTTGGAACCGAGGCGAGGCGGGCCAAATCAGCCCACCCTGCCTCGGTTTCAGGGATTCGGCCCGAGGCGCTGCACAGCACTACTAGCTGGCCCTCAAGTGAGAAATGGTAGCAATGTTGAGAAAGAGAATGGAGATGGTGCAGGAGTATCCAGGTGGGGTGGGGAGGGGTGCTGTGTCCCCTCGAGGTGAGATAAACTTTGCCCCTTCTCCTGGATCCTGGTGTCCCAAACTTCTGGGTGTCAGGGGCTACTGGATCTGTGGTGAGCAAATGAATGGCAAGTGGAGGCCTTCTTGGTGAAATCCCCTCCAGTGACAGGAAGGAGTATAAGAGGACTTCCTGTCATAGTTGAGTCTTGCTTGAGCACAAGGTCTTCCGGAGCTCTAGTGTTCTCTTGTAGCCTTGATTTTGACTTGCTTCTCAGCCTCCTTCTCCCCTGGTTTGTCCTTTGGTGTTGACTAAGGCCTCATCTACACACAGAGGCCTTCCGGAACTTGGGGGGGAGGATCTCGGGTTTACCTGCTTCCAGGATTGACCCCTGTGTCTAAACATCAGCGCGTCATCCCGGAAGTCAAGAGGGATGTTCCTGCCACAGCATGGGTTTTTTTAAAGAAGGGAGAGGTTTGCGCAATTGCGCAAACCTTCAAATTTGGTGCCCCAACATGCCAAGAGCCATCCTGGGGATGGCGAAAATGCTGCCCCTCCACCCCCAATGGGCACAGAGCCCCCCCTGCACAACTCCGTGCCTTTTTGAAGAGCCCCACTACTCACGGGGAGGAGGGAGGACCCGGGAGCGAGCGCCACACTGCCCACGGTCCTCGGGGTTGTTCTGGGACCACAGGAAAAATTGAGGACAACTGAGAGGTCATCCCCGCTTGACCTCAGGATCCCCTGTGCATCATGTGGATGCACAGGGACAACCTCGAGCTGACCCCGGAATAACTGGTAGCTGTAGATTAGGCCTTCCTCTTCGACAGTGATATAGTGCTAAATTTTGACATGGAGGCACTTGCCATGTCAGTCTCCCCTAGCCACACCCCCAAGGAGAGTCCAAAAATACAAGCAGCTGTAGGACCTCTAACTAGTTCTAGTGGTCTTCATCTCCACCAGGAGCAGGCCTATTTGTAAAGCTAATGAGTCCTACTTGCCCCAACAAGGCCAAGCAAACCCCAAAAATACTTTGCATCACAACAGGGTTCAATAGATGGTTGTTGGAAAAACCAGTCTGCTGATTCCCTGTTTTCTGACTGCAGCAGTGAGCAGAAGCAGAGACGAGTGGGTGAGTGAGTGATGGAGTGAGTGCATAGTGGAGGAACAGGTCTGGCAGGGGCAATGCTGGGATGCAGCGGCCACATCCAGAGGTTCTGGTGAGCACCTATCCAGGTGCAATGTTGCTGACCTCTGTTCTAGAATAACCCAGAATCCCTGTTCCTGAATAACCTAGAACCTATGCTCTAGAGTAACCTAGAATTCATGCTCTAGAGTAACTTAGAACCCTCTTGACACCCTCTGTGGATCTGCCTGCTGGATTTAGACTTTCTCACCGGAGATGACTGCATTGGATGAAACTGAAACTGACAAAGATTTAGGTAGACAGAAAGGATATATATGGTTCGGACCAGATGCCGGTGGGTGGAGTGTTCATGCATCCCTAGGTGAGGCGAGGGGAGACATGATAGCACTCTTCAAATACGTGAAAGGTTGTCCCACAGAGGAGGGCCAGGATCTCTTCTCAATCAACCTCAGAGTGCAGGACACGGAATAATGGGCTCACGTTACAGGAAGCCAGATTCCAGCTGGACACCAGGAAAATGTCCTGACTGTTAGAGCAGTACGACTATGGAGCCAATGACCTACGGAGGTCGTGGGTTCTACTGCATGACAGGCCTTCAATAGGCAGCTGGACAGCCATCTGTCAGGGATGCTTTAAGATAGATTCCTGCATTGAGCAGGGGGTTGGACTCCATGGCCTTGTAGGCCAATTCTACTATTCTCTGATTCTATGAGGTGGCAGGCGGCATGGGGTGAATTTGCCCATCCCTAGAGACAGGAGATCCAACTGTGGATTTTCCGGCATTTTGGTCATAAAACTGCAGAAGGCATTTGATGGAACCATAAAAGGAGCAAAGGGTTCCCAGATTGGCATTGAGAGACACCAGTGACAATGGCCATCCTGAGGCTGTGTCGTGTGGCAGCTCACCTCAGTGAATAAAACACAACTGGCGCCATAGTTTTGCTTTGAAAGTAGTCTAGTAGGATTTACTAAGACACAGAAGAATGCACCTAATTTTTATTTTCATTTTAAAAGTTGGAACTGGCTGACATTCGCCACGACTGATACTGTCTCGTGCCCCACATCAAGGCGGATGCGCAGGCCGCGGTTTGTGTAAATCCAGCTGGAAAGTCTGCAGTTTTTCTCCTTGTTGTCCTCCCCCACCTCCCCAATCCGAAGAGACAAACAACACGGAAAGCAACAACGGCAGGAAGTTCAGAGCTTCTGAGTTCGGAAAATGTGAATCTTTGTTTCTCTATAAAATAAATACTGGAAACGGCTGGGTTCTTTGCTCAGGCCTCCTTATGTGTAATGATGCCAGAGGCTGATGTGTTGCGCTTCTGAGGCTTATAATTATATTTGATCCTCCCCCATTCAACAACCCCCCACCCCGCCATTCCTAGCCTCAAATTCTTTCCAAAAACACGGCATGTATGTGAGTGGAAGATGCCAAATGACACTTTTTTCGGAAAGTGAGAGGCTGAAACGTAAGCCTTTTTGGAAGCAAAGTCATCATGGACCGTTGGGGCTCCTTAAAGATTGGCACATTGATTGTGACATAAGGTGTCATGGAGTGGAGCCTCATTCATCAAATTCATGTAGCATTATCCTCCATTGTGTGTGGGTGGGTGGTGGTGGGGGAATGTAAAAAGTGGGATCAAAATACTTTAACACCATAAGAAGGAGGGCTGTGAACCATTTCAGATCAGGATCCGATTCTGAGCCAAAGTTGGCAGCTTCGGACTGAATCAGTCCACATCCGAAGTGAGGATGGATCAGTCCGAAGTGCCCCAGGGACTGTTGCTCTCTCCTCCTCCTGCCCTGCCAGCACTACTGACAGTGGCTGTCTCCTCCTCTCATGCTAGTGGTAACCACGGCAGCAGCAGGAGGACAATAGTCATTCGCCAGCACTCCTGGCACTGTGGTAGCTGGGATGAGGGGAGGAGAAGAGTGTCGGTGGGGCAGGAGGAGGAGGAGGAGAGACTCTCATCCTAATCCTGCTCTGCCGCTGCTACAGTAGCCAGAAAAATGGACATCCAAGTAATTTGATGTCCGAAGCCAAATCCAGATCTGGATCCGAAGTGGGTTGGATGAGGCCCAAAGTGGGCCAAAGTGGATTTTCCAAATTGGCTGCTGGCACAGCTGGCCCAATTTCTTTTAAAGCAAGGCCAGAGAGCCTCCATTTTCTGTTGAGTACAATATACCCTCGGGGTCAGTGGGCATGCTTGGAATTTTGAGGTAGTGTAGTGGGCACTCTCACAAAATGGGTGCCATTGTTGCTATGGTGGACCTAGCCAATCACAAAACACTTTTTTTTCCTCCGGAGGCAAACTGGTGAGACTTAAAGAAAAATAACTTGGTGAAGAGCCAAGAACCTGCATACAAGGCAGGACTCATAACTTGCCCACATTCAAGTAACATGTCCAAGATCCTCGATTCAAAGAAGAGGTGGGATCTGGGCTCCAAAACTCAAAAGCCCTCTTTTGAACCCAAATAAAGATGGTGCTGGAGGGCATCGCCGCTCCATGCAGCATACCAGCCTTCCAGTTGATGTTTTTTCATTATTGCTATTATTATTTTTATATTCAGAAATTAAATAAAATTCAGGAAGGACTGTAAGGCAGCCAGGATTCCAGAGAGGAGTCTGCAGGCACATGGGTGCCTACGGGCCCATGTTGGAGACCCCCAGCACTTGGGGCTAATCATTCTGCCCCCCCCCCCCGCCTTTCTCCCTTCCTGCCCAGAAGGCTTCTGGGAAAGAAACCAATTGCTCTTGGCTGAGATCTGGATTGATCCTTTCTTTCTTTCTTTCTTTCTTTCTTTCATTCAAACATTTGTACCCCACCCTACATCACGAGGATCTCAGGGCAGCGTACAGATAAAAATCATACAAACAATATAAAACAATAAATATACACAGCTAAAAACAAATCAAACCATTAATAAGCTAAAACCAGTATAGAAATTAAAAACAGCAAAACCAACTGAAACAATTAAAAGTGTGTGCAGGCTTGGTGAATTTAGCCATCAAAGTCTTTGTTATGTGTAGGCCTCCAAGGGGAGGGCATTGCACAGCCGGGGTGCAACAACAGAGAAGGCCCTCTCCCATGCCCCACCATAGTGTATGTCTCGAGTTCATAAAATCAGAGAATCCTAGAAAAGTAGAGTTGGAAGGGGAGTCTAAGGCCATTGAGTCCAGCCCCCTGCTCAATACAGGAATCCACCATAAAGCATCCCTGACAGATGTCTGTCCAGCTGCCTCTTGAATGCAGTTGGTGGGATGCAGAGGGGGGCTCCTCCAACAGATCTCAGGTCTCGGGCAGACAGATATAAGGAGAGGCTCTCCCTCAAGTATCGAGGTCCCAAGCCCTTTAGGCCTTTAAACGTCATTACCAACACCTTGAATTCCAACTGGAAACGTATTGGCAGCCAGTGCAATTCCTTCAAGACCGGTGTTATATGGTCTTTGTGGGATGTACCGGTCAGCAGTCTAGCTGCTGCATTTTGCACTAGCAGCAACGTCTGAGTCATCTTCAAGGGCAGAGGATTTTGAAATCAGGGCTGTTCCAAGTGATCTTCAGGTAGCAAGTTGGCCACTCCTGTAAAATTTAAAGCGTGGGGTGGAAAAGAGGAAAACGTTCCCTCAACCACGCAGCCTATAAAGTACTGTAATCCAATCTCCACGTTTCAGCATTCTGAGATGTTTCTCTTTCCCCAACCTAATATTCAGGACATTCTTTTCATCCCCCAGCTCACCACATCCCAAATTACATTAAAATAAATAAATAAATAAAATAAAATTCAACACCCCCTTGTAACTGCGGAGCCACATGGGACACAGCGCGCTCAGAAACTCAGCAGTAATGGAACGAGCGGCGTATTCATACCCGATTCCTTCACAGCTACAAATTTCCTGTTCGTTTCAAGCACAGCACACACCGATGATGTGAACTCATCCGCGGGGCCTTTGTGTCTTCACCCTGAAATCGGTTTATTTTCTTCTCTTTTGAACAGCATGAAAGAAATGCTCATGACGCAGGCCGACCGGTTCACTGACGAAGAGGTAAGGTATCTTTCCTCCGTTACACACAGCCTGCACAAACATACGGCTTTTCGATTTGACAAGAATAATTTCCAGGTTTTCCCGGGGTTGGGGTGGGGATTGTAGCAGAAGATTCACATCCAGATCAACGGTAAACCTCCCTGAAAGCTAGTGGGAGACGAACAGTCGAAAAACCATTCCGGGTTAGATTGGTTAGAGCACCATCAGAAAGTGCCACTTAGAACCAAATTACACATCACAGTTTAGTTCTGTTCCCCCCCCCCCCAACCACCACCCCACATGCATTGTCAGCACAGAGGCCTTGATCTGGATTGGGACCCTAACACGGGGCATGGGGGGTTAACTGTTTCCTCTCCCCGCTGTGTTCCTGAGCCTGTGATTTGCATTGCCAAAAAAAGGTCCCATTCATTTCAATCGGACCTCCTCCCCCCCGCAATGCAACCCCCATTCTAGGATCTCTGTCCAAATCTGGGCCCCCATACTGTTACTTTATGCATGGGGGGATCCACCTCTGCATGCAGTTAAGGTCAAGTGTAGCTTTGCCCTTAGACTGAAGAAAATAAAAATGTTAAGGACAGGATGACTCTGTTGGATGAAACAAAGGCCGTTTCTACACCGGCCTTTTCTAATGGGACTGCCCCTGGGTGCTCCCTGTGAATCCAGATGATGGACTCCTGTGGGCGAGAGGGACGGGCATGGGTTTTCCCGGGGATCCCTGGGAAATCCTGATTTTTCTGGCAGTCCCGGGAACATCCTGAGACTGCAGGAGGTGCGGGCGCCCATTCAGAAACTGGCACGGAGCCACGCCATGCGGCTCTGTGCCCAGCATGGGAGGGGGAAAAGGATGTCCGCCGTCCCCAGGATGTCAGCGGGTGGATGGGCCCCCCGATTTTGGGTGGGTTTTCTTTTTAAACTAACCTTTCTCGAAGAAGTGCAAGTACGCTCTTCTTGGCTCCATTAAAAAAAATGGCGGTCGCACTTCCTGTTTAGAAAGAAGAGGACAATCCTGGAAACAGGTATGTCCGGGATCATCCCCAGGCCCTCCCTCTACTCCTAAGGGTGTAGAGGGAGGGAGGGGGGTGATTCCAGACTTACCTATTTCCGGGATCGTCCCAGAGCTTCTAAACGGAAACGCAACATCCCAGAAAGGAAGAGGGACATTGCGCCTGTCGCGCCCACCAATTTATAAAAAGAAAACAGCAGGCAAGAGAACAGTTGCACTCCAACGAAATAGGTGAGCTTAAAAAAAAAAAAAAGCCCAGCTCCCGCTCCCCCCTGACCCCTGATGTCCCTGCACTCCCCCGGACTGGCTTCTTGCCTCTTGTTGACCCCTGTGACTCACGGGCAGGAGGGAAGAAGCCAGGACGGGTGGCCACAACACCCACGGCCCTCGGGATCGTCCTAGGACCACATAGAAAATCAGGATAGCTGAGGTCTTGGTTATCCTGGTAAAATGAAAGGATCGTTCCTGCCTGCTCCCGGGACACAAGGGACAACTCTGAGATGACCCCCAGGGGGGAAAGACCAGCATAGACATGGCCCAAGACTAACTTAAGTTTCAATAGGTCTACTTGAAGCATGATTCGGTTGGAATCCAACCCAAAGTCTACCAGATTATCTTCACAGTTGTTGACACTCAAAAAGATTTTTGAATGGTTGATAACACAGTATGTCCCTCTGGAGAACTGTGCTGATTCACTGTATTATTTTTGCATTTAGGCTCCAATCCTATACCCACTTTCCTAGGAGTAAGTCCTAGTGAATTCAATTGGGGCTTACTTCTCAGTAGGACTGTGCATGGACCCCCGCTCTGAATCCAGATCAAGATCTGGAGACCTTCCTTTTCCCCATAGACTTGCAAGTCTATGGGGAAAGGACTCACCGCCCTCCCCCCACTCTCCCTGCTTACCTGCTGCCTCCTTGTTGCCGCCGCCGTCCACTGCTGCCTCCCGCTGCTGCTGCCCGCCGCTGCTTCCTCTCTACTGAGAACCAGGTCTCGCAGCCTGATTCTCAGTAGAGCGATGTCATGCTGGGTGATGACATCACCCGGTGCAATGTCGCTCTACTGAGAATCAGGCTGCGAGGCCTGGTTCTCAGTAGAGAGGAAGCAGCGGTGGGTGGTGGCGGCAGATGACGGCGGTGACAAGGAGGCAGCAGGTAAGCAGGGAGAGTGTGGGGAGAGTGGTGAGTCCATTCCCCATAGACTCACCACTGGCTTCGCGTCCCTGGGTGCCGGCTGCGCAGCCGGCACCCAGGGACCTGGAAGGGCAATGGGCCCCATATCTCCGGATCGATCCGGACCTTCCCTGATCCAATTTGGATCTGGATCTGGGAGGTCTAGATCATCATCTGCTTAGGATCAGGGATCCAGATCCAGATCCGTGCACAGCCCTACTACTAGGTAGACATGCGTGGAATTGCACTGCAAAAATAAAATAAAATCTAGCTTTAATCATGCTTTTCATCCATTTACCTGTGACAGAAAATGGGTGAACAGTTCTGTACTTTCCGAGCTATTTCATAGGATGCCTTGAGGACTATATACACTTATTTGTCGGGTCATAGTGGAGAGTTCAAGGGAAACATCAGAGATGGTGTGAAAAACGCAAATTTCACAAATTACAGGCGCAATTTGCGTACTTTGTGCAAATTACAACCGCAAATTGCTTTTTATGCAGGAATCTGTCAAGTCCAAAAAGGGCCAGAGTTCTCAGTCATGAACCAACCCTAGCCAGAGAAGGAGGAGAAAGGGGAAGGAAAAAAGCCCACAGGGTGTCTACTAGACCGATGTTCATAATGCTAAACCAGGTGTGGGCAACTGAGGGCCTCCAAAATGTTGTTGCATTTCCACTTCCATCATTGGCTATGCTGGCTCAGGCTGATGGGAGTTGCAGTCCAACGACATCAAAAGGAGCCATTGTAATATTTTTTCTAAACTACAAAGCCCCACACGGTCTATCCTTTCCTTGTAGATCAGGTGCTCCAACCCCTGAATAACTTTATTTTCCTTTTCCTGCACTTTTTCCAGCTCTACAATAGCATTGTTGAGGTGAGATGACCAGAAAGGTACACATAGTATTCCAAGTGCAGCCGCGCTGTAGATTTAACGATGGTGTTACGATGCTGCCAGATCTGTTCCCAAACCTCCTCCTAATAGTCAACATGAAATTTGAGTTTTCGTGAAATTTGTGGCATCAGCACTATCAACCGAACAGAGAACTTCACACACTGCATCATTAATTTATGGAACTGGTCTCCTCAAAATGCCATGAGGGTCCAAAGCTTTTATGGTTTGAAAAGGGAAATAGCTAAATTCATAAAGGAAGAGTCTTTCAGTGATGGTCTCCATGCATACCAGTTTCTGGGGAGAAACACTGGCGGAAGGCATTGCTTCCTGTAGGCATCTGCTTCCTATTGTAGGAAGTAGGATGCTGGACTAGATGGACTTTTGGTCTGATGACCTAGAGCAGGGGTAGACAACCTGGTGCCTCTCCAGCTGTTTTTAGACTACATCACCCATCATATCTAGCATGGCCAATGGGATTATTGGAGTTATGGTCCCAAACATTGTGATCTAGATGGTTGCAAATGGCCTCCTGAATTTCTCCATCCTATTTGCAGGCAGAGCAATTTCACAGAATTTCTCCAAGGGAAGGAGAAATTCTCTGATAATTTCTCAGGGATGGAGCCTGAGAAATTATCTTTGAGTGTACCTGGGCATAGGTAGACTGCAATATAGGCAAAGCCACTTTCTGGGTTAGGCCATACACTCCGAGGTGGGTTCTTTGAACTGTCCGTATCGGGGAGTCCCCTGGGTACTGATTAGAATTTATTTATCTCGCGTTTTGGTGTTTTGTCATATATATGTATATACATACATACATACATACATACGTGTGTGTGTGTGTGTGTGTGTGTGTGTGTAATGTAAGAGAAAGAGACATTGAGCCTAGATTGTGAAACACAATGGCTAAGAGCAATTATTGATGCAGTTTGCTTTGGTTCAGAGGTAAGACTGGCAGCCATTTTGATATGGTTGTACCATTGCTACGTTAGGTACATTTCCATTCTGCCCCTGGTATTTCTATTGGTAACTTTTTTTTGAAGAGTTTAATAATCCATGTGATTATTAAGAGTTGGTCGTGAAAATAAAGAGATAGGACAAGGCTAGAAGGAAATCATTCACTGTGAAATGCCCAGAGAGCTTCAACCATGGAGCAGTATAGAAATATAATGAATAAAGTGAAATGAAACTCGCTCCCTAACTCAGCAGAAGCATTGTTTCGTCCAAGCAAGAACATTGACTCAAGTCCCAAGTCCCTGAACCTCCTCAGGAGTTTGTGGCCCTTTCTACACCACACGGGTGTGGAGGGTGGGAAGGGCGGTGATCCCGGAAGTGCCTGCTTCCAGGACCATTGCAGTAATACACGGTGCTTCCAGGACCATGCCTATTTCCACTCGCTAGTAAACAGCTGGGACAGGCAGCCACATCTCCCACAGTCCCTGGAAGTTCCCGGGACCACGGAAGATTAGGGACTTTCCGGAGATCACTAATCCCTGGCAAATCCCATGTCCGTCCATCCCCTCAGGACACACAGGGACCCGCCGGGGGCCCTCCCAGGCAAACAGCCTGGAGTAAAAACGGTTTGTGTGTCCCTGTGGCAACGACTTGTACGGACTTCCCTCCTACATCCTGCTCTTTCTAACTTTTACATCCTACCTGTCTTCCTCAGGTCAAGCAGACATTCACTGCTTTCCCTCCAGATCCAGCTGGTAACCTTGACTACAAGAACCTTGTTTATGTTATCACACATGGGGAGGAGAAGGACTAGCAGACGTTGAGGTGACCCATCAAGAGAAGGTTGTTTACCATCGCCTCTTCGATGCATGTCTCAGTTTTGGAGCGGAAGTCTGTGAAATAATCTGAATGAGATTAAAACCATTATACTAAATGGTCTTAAAAAAAAGAAAAGCTGAAGATACCGTTTTGTGTTTATTTTTCACTCCCTCCCCATCCCTCCCCTTCACATATTCTCATTTTCTGTTGTTGTTCTTGACAATGATATATACATGGAATGTTCTTGATGAACTAGCTCTTTTATGGCTTGTGGACACTCCTAATGCTCACCAGATGGTTTTCGGGCCAGCGTGATGTTCTTTAACCTCTTCCCTTCCC
Source organism: Anniella stebbinsi (assembly GCA_029215795.1). Lineage (NCBI taxonomy): Eukaryota > Metazoa > Chordata > Lepidosauria > Squamata > Anniellidae > Anniella > Anniella stebbinsi. Next base: position 30,413,496 of record JARDYH010000009.1, on the reverse strand, counting down.
TTTATTAAAACACTGGAACCCTCTCTTTTCCATCACTTGGGGGAAAGCCTTTGTTAAGCAGACACAAAGTCTATTTATAACTCTTCGACTGAGTTTAATTTGATCCAAGGCTGAGTCCTGGACCAGTTTTGAATTCAAACGGCCATCTGAGAAACTTGTGAATTGGAATAATATCAATGCATTAAAAAAAAGGGGGGGGATCTCTGAATGCCTGCTAGAGATGGATGACCTGATCATAAAGACAAAGCTGTTAATCCTTTTGAAGCAAATGGTTAGTGAGCGTGTTTAAACCATGGTTATGAAGCCACCATGTTTAGGAATGGTTCAGACGACACACTAAGTTTATATGGTATGCTAAGCCATAATGTTTAGCTCAAAATGCTTAACCACCATGGCTTAGTGTGTCATCTGAACAAGGTCAAAGAGTCTTATAGAAGGCCCGTAAAAGAAAGGCTTGCAGTATAGATATGTTTGTGGCAGATAGGGATGGATGAAACTCCCAATTTCAGTGGTTCTCAATTTCTCACTTTTCCCGTCTTACGGTCCATAGTTTAATTCTGCATTGTTTGAAGGAGGACTTCCTTTTATCTATTTCTGCTAGGCTATCAATGGCTACTAGTCCTGATAGCTATATGCTACCTCCAATATCCGAGGTAGTATGCCTAAGTACACCAATTCCTGGTGAACAGATACCAGATCCAAATCTGGTCTAGATGCACAGACTCATGCAGAGACTCAAACGGTGCAATATTCTGTGGACAAAATGGCTGTAACCATTTGGAATATGCAGCCCTCGTGGAAATATCTAGAGTTCCATCCATTTTTAAACCTGAACTGAAGGGCTACAGGAGGAAGTGAGGCTTTGAGGAGAAAAAGGGAGACAAAGATAGTAAAGAAACGTCCTGAAGAAATGGTTGAGGGAAAGAGAGTGACAGAAAAGACAGGCCCTCAGGAGGCCAAGGAAAGACCAGGAAAATGCAGCAGCAATAGCCAATGGTCCCCAGTCTTTTTGGGTCACATTTGGGATTTTGAGAGAGCCTCACAAAATGGCTACCAAATGGGTAATTTGTCCATTCATAAAATGGTTGCCATGGTCACTCACAAAACACTCAGTTCCCAGAAGGCAAACTGGTGAGATTAAATGAAAAGGAACTGGCCCAAGAACTCAAGTCTGAGAGAGAGGTGGGGTTCAGGGTCCAAAACATAGAACCGCTCCTTTGAAGCCCAATAAAGCTTCTCAGGTTAAAAACACGCACACACACACACACACACACACACACACACACACATTTTAATTTTAAAAAATCAGGGAGCTTGGCGGAAGCCAAGGGAGGAATCCGAAGTCACATTGGCACCAATGGAAACCACACTGCAGAGCCCGGGGCTAGGGTGTACGGGAGTGCTATTTTATGGAAGACAGTCCTCTATTTGAAGATCCATCGGAGGAAAGTCCTCTATTTAACATCCCTTCCACCAGAGGGGCTCTTCTGTCTGATTTGGGGTCACCAATTTTCTCCCTCACCCATTTCACCACTTCATGAACTGAGATCCCATGATTTCCACCACCTCACAGGATTGCAGGTAGGGAAGGTGGGATTACATCGGGAGGGAGGGGAAACGGTCATCAGATTTATTGCAGCTACAATGGCCTTCCAAAAACACTCAATCTAAGGGCATAACTACCTATGGCATCAGTCACGCATATTGATTTATGAAAGGTATTTATTCATTGCTTCATAGACTGACCTCACAAAGCAGTTCACATGAAATTATTAAAACAAGAAAATCTATAAAATAAATGCAATAAGAAACCAAAACAAGACAGACAAACAACTCGTTGCATTGGAGGAGGTCATTCTGTTTCTCCTCCTGTCATGGCAAGGTGGGAGTCTGCATGCCGCTGCTGCCACCCTCCACTAGATCTTGGGAACTGGGGCAGGTCTACAGTGCCCATGAAACCCCCACAGAATGACCACCCTTCTGACTTTCAGAGAATGCTTGACCCATCCATGGCCATTCTCTTCCGAGTAAAATGCTTCCATGCCTTGATGATAGGATCAGGGGACTCATAGCATCCTAGACTTGGAAGGGGCCGTTGAGGGTAACCCCCCTGCTTCATGCAGGAATGCAGTTTCAAGCATCCATGATGGAGGGCTGCCCAGTCTCTGCTTGAATACTTTCAGTGACAAAGAGTGAGTTCCATTGTCCGACTGCTGTGACCGTTAAGGAATTTTCCAACCAAAATCTGACTTCCTCTAACTTACGCCCATTATTTCTTGTCTTGGATGAAAAATGGACAGGTTGCGGCCCTGTTCTGTAGGACATCCCTTTAAGTACCTGGAAAGTGCTATCATATCCACCTCCAGTGTTCTTTCCATGGGGCTAAATTATTACCCAATTCTTTCCAATTTTCTTTGTAGGACTCAGTTTCTAGACCTTGATCTTCTTTGTTGTCCATCTCTGAGCTCATTTCAATTTATCTCAAGCGTTCTTCAAAAGTGGTGCCAAATCTGGACACAGTTTCCAAAGTGAGGTCTGATTCACACAGACGAGAGTGGAACCATCTCCTTGCATCATTTTTTGGGGGGGGAAATGCTTCTAGTGATACAATCGAAAATTGCTTTCCCCCTTGTTGTAGAGGATTTGGAATTGCTAGATTGGCAAAGCTTTCCACCTGCCAGCTCTGGAGCATCAGCCTCTGAGGGCTCTTCCATTTCAGACTGACTCTCACTGCAATGGCTGCCTTGCCAGGCCCAAGACTTTCCTCAAGTCTTGAGAAGAGTTAGCTCAGACTGCCTGGGCATCCTAGTAGTTGGACTTCTGTGGTGTTTTCTATAGCCCCTTTTCAATGTGCCCCATTGATCTACCCCATGAGGACATCATCTCTATGGCCAGATCAGCCTGCCCCAGGAGGAGGGATCACCAGATGGAGGTTATGTGAATACTCTACAAACTCATCATGCCCTCATGGACCAATAGGATGAGGGTGTAGACCCTGCTGTACATGTGGGGGACTGGAAGTGACCCCATATGGGTCATTTCCAACCCCATGCCAAGAAACAGCGCAGAAGCCATCCGTCGTGAATACCACGGTCAGACTACAAGCTCCAGAGGGCCATGCCGCATGCGGGGCGGGGATATATATGCCTTGAGGTGTTGTAGAACAGGTTTAATATGAAGGTGTTATGTAGAACGGACATGTTGGTGGGCATTAAAAAAACATTAAAAATACTTAATGAGCAGTTTGAAATGGGGGGGGGCACACACTTCCCATCTGGCCTGGGCATATTACCAGCTCTGCACGGCCCTGGCTAGGCCCAACACCTCTTTCCAGTCCTAGAAGAGATGGCTCAGACTGCCTAGGCACCCCCAGGAGTTGCACTCCCATGGTGTTTCTTCCCGTGCCCCATTTAGCTGCCTCATTCGGACACCATCTCAGTGCCTGTTTGAGCCTGCAATGGGGCAGAGATAGGTCTTATCCCCCACACAAACACACACTAGCCCCCCCCCCCCACACACACAGGAGGAGTGAAAAAGTCCACGTCACATTAAACTGGAAACCCTGCGCCTTATTTTAACGTGAGAGGTGGTTAACTCCGCCCCTGCTGGAAGTCCGACTCCATCCCTACAAGTCCCGCTTCCAGGGACCTGCCCCAGGAGGAGGGATTACTGGATGGGGGTCATGTGAATACTCTACAAACTCATCATGCCCACAGTGACTAATAGGATGAGGGCGTAGACCCTGTTGTACCTGTGGGGGACTGGAAGTCGCCCTGTATGGGTTATTTCCAACCCCATGTCCAGGAGTCCTACCGTGGAAGGAGGGATCATCTGATGAGGTCATGTGACCCATCTACCAACCCATCATAGCGCCTCTTCCTATACAGCCAAAATAGCATGAGGAGTTTGTAGAGGGCTCACGTGTTCCCAACAGGTGAACCCTCCATTCCGGACAGGGCTTTTGTAACTGGGATGTCTTGGCATGGGAAAATAGAGGTGTGCTTTTCCCTCTCAGGTAGATGAGCCTGTGCATGGTACAAAATAACTTAAAGGCATCAACTACCACAAAGATGGCTGTGTATTATTGAGGCTGAGGGAGCTCCGTATTAAATTCTAGGGTCAACATTTCCCAGGGTCCATCTGGAGTTGACAAAGATGGTAGCAGGACCTCTGAGCAGGATCTACACGACTGCTTTAAAATAGTGACAATTGTTGGGTCCCAGGAGACAGAACTCCATAGGCAGTTTTCAAACCATTTTCAAAGTGTCGTATCGTGCTTGGTGTAGATCTGGCCCTGGTTTCCCAGAGTGATCCTTCACATGGACACACATTTCACAGGATGCAACATAACATCGTGTTTCCTCCCTCATGTGTAGCCACCAGAAATCTCTGGTGACTCGATGGAGTGTCTTAAAGAGTCCAAAGTGGCCTGCCAGGGGGGCATCATGACAGAGGTCAAGAACCTGTCAGTGAGCGAGACCAGCAGTGATATACAGGCAAGAATGCACAGACAGAAGTCCATCAGATACATAATTGCCCACAGGAGTCTGACAACTTCTGCTGGAGCTTGGATCTGCACTTGGGCGTAAGCACCCTTTTTGCTGCTATTCGTGAACAAGGGTTAGCAAGTCAGAGTCCTGGATGGTGGCTGCAAACTTCCGTGGATGCAAAAGGCACACCTGACGCTTTCTACAGAACTTCAGATTTCTGAGGAAGAGCGTCAGCCCGGCGGTTTTGGCTAAGTGCAATGCTCACAATCTGAAAGCTGATCATCTGAAAAAGCTGAGACCACCGTATTTGGGCACTGGTTGAGGTTTTTTGAGCTGTTCGAAGGTGCTCAGGATTGCAGGGATCAGTCTGAATTGTCACAGGGTAATGTGCTCCTTCGAAACAGTGGGGCCAGGTTTCGAAGGCTGCCTCGGTGGCCAGTAGCTCCTTCTCCCAAACAGTGTAGTTGCATCCCTTGGACGTCCGTTTTCAAGAGGAGCAAAGCACATGGTCAGAGAGGTTCTGTGTTGTGTCCTGGCTGATAGAAAATGGCTGCAATGGCCACACTGGACGCATTGACCATTTCTCAGGCCAGGGAGTCTATAGTTGTCACGTCTGTGGATCTTACCAGGCAAAATGCCTGGGATGGCCCCTGGCTGCTCCCTGTGAGTCCAAACAACGTACAGGGAGTCCCGGGGGTGGGGGAGGCGGGCACGGGATTTTCCTGGGTTAAAGAAACCACAAAAATCCCGAATCTTCTGCAGTCCCGGGAAGTTCCCAGGTCTGCGGAAGATGTGCCTGCCCGCCCAGGTGCTGCCACGCTAACTCGAGAGTAAGCGCGGCAGCACCAATGACTCTGTGGCCATCAGGAGGGAGACAGCAAATTCGCCCCCCCCCCCCAGGATGGTGGGGGAGGGCCCCCTGAGTGTGCAGGGTTTTTTAAAAAAACTTACCTTTGTGGAGGAGCGCTTGTGCACTCTCCGTCGAGGGGGGGGGGAATGGCGGAAGTGACTTGTGATAGCCCAGGAGAAGCCCGGGCCGTTGCATTTCTTATGTGTATTGGGCGTATTTTTCTGCACATTTCTCCCACCGTGTGCCATTCTGTATGCAATTTTGCCTAATGTTCATATTTGGCGAACAATTTTTTATAATATAATGCGTTTCCCCCCACGAAGGATAACTGAGTTTTTGAACATACCAATTCAAAATTGGGAAATTAGTTAAGTTTGCATTAACATGTGAATTGAACAAATTTCTCTCCTATCTTTAAGCAAATGTGGGTTTTCCAAAGGCTACATCACCGCTATTCATAATTAACTGAAGCCAAATTGGGGGAAAGCAATACGTTAAACCCTCCTTCCTCTGAAACCAATAACTGTCTCACCCAAAGAGATGTGGAAAGGACAGAAACCAACCAACTGCCAGGCAAATGAATTTATTTCAAAGGTTCAACAATAGTCCTTGCTGGGGAATAAACAAAACGTGATACAAAAAAGGGAACATCGGCTTGAGAAGGCTTTTTCTTTTTTCTTTTTGAAAGCAACTCTCCTAAAAAGGCTCCAATTAACAATGAAACAGGAAATTTCCAGAGAGCTGCTTTTGCAATCAAAGCCTCGAACACATCTGGAACCGGTTGCCAAGTGTTTAAAAACCATCAAAGCAAATGGTATTAATAAATGCAAGGAGACATTAGACAGGCAAGGAGGGAACGAATGAACGAACGGCCAAGTGCAGAGGTGGGGCCGACGCGAGGCCTCAGTGCAACCAGACTCATTAGCTTAAAAGGAGTTTGTCTCCTTTCCTTACATCTACTAATTCTTTTCATCACTTTGTGGCACTGCTTATAAAGATATATTGAAATAGCATCAAGGCAGGAGACAGACGATACATCCAGACGGCACCTCCTATATACTTAACTCTCTCCCCCCGGCGCACCCACCAAAGAATTAAATGGAGCCATCAATGCATAGACGTGTTAGGGATCGTTGCGGAAAGAGAATGAAAATGAAATGGACGGCATCGTAATGCCTTTCTGCCCATTTACGTTCTGGCTACGTTCGGACTTCTGTGTACACCTGCTGGTCATCCCATCTTCAAAAGGATATCTTACACCTAGAAAAGATGGGCAATGAAGGGCATAATCCTATGCATGTTTAGACAGAAAGAAGTCTTATAATCCTATGCATTTTTAGACAGTAAAAACTCCTACAATCCTATGCATGTTTAGCCAGAATATGTCCTACAATCCTATACACGCTTACACAGAAAGAAGCCCTATAATCCTATGCATGTTTAGATAGAAAGAAGTCCTACAATCCTATACATGTTTAGACAGTAAAAACTCCTACAGTTCTATGCATGATTAGACAGAATACGTCCTACAAACCTATACATGTATACACAGAAAGAATTCCTACAATCCTGTGCATGTGTAGAGAGAAAAAAGTCCTACAATTCCCAGCATGCCCCAGCCAGCCATGCTGGCTGGGGCATGCTGGGAGCTGTAAGATTATTTCCTTTCTAAATGTGCAAAGGATTGCACGTTGAACTATCAAGGGGCTGTGCAGCATCTTCCCCGCAATTAAATTTCTTGCAACATTGCACCAGGTTGGGGAAAACTGTTTTAGAGTTGTCAAAAGTGACCCAAAGTAATAATTTTTACACTGGAGGAAGGGAGACCAAAGAGATCTGTCTCTTTGGTGAAATTCTGCCTTGGAAGATATGTTGCAGTGCAGACAGAGAGAGAGAGAGAGACTTTCCTTCACCCCAGTTTCCTTTGGCCTGTGCAGCCTGCGTCCTGCCTCCGTTTACCGGGATAATTGAATTAACTTCTCAAGTTCTGTTTCACTTGCTCTGTCCCTCTTTTCTGCCCTCCCCTCCCGAACCAACTAAGTTGATGAAGACGGTAGATGTTTCAAAGCTTTCCTGCACAAAGATATGGAGCTGACGGATTTTTGCAATTAAAATATTTGGGTGGGAGAACAGCCTCTCTATTTGGATGGCTCCCCCCTCCCCCACGTTGAAGTATGACTGGGATTTGAGAACACCCCTGCCCCAGAAGCCGTATTGAAACCAGGGCAGTGAAAGGGCAGCCAGCCAGGCATGCCTTCAGTTACAGATGCTCACTCCACTACTTTTACTTTTAGAATATATTCTCCTTTTCGACAACAAAATGTGGCTTCTCCCCAAGTCAATGTGTTTAGCATCGGGGCAGCAGAAACAAACTCTATTTTATACCTGCGGTCATGATAGTGCTATGGTTTCAGTGAGTTTAAAATGCAAAACTGCACATGCCCAGAGGATTTCTTCTTTTGTAAGATCAAGTTTAGCAAACAGTCCTCCCCCCTTTTTGGTCCAACATATCAGGAGTGCAGAAGCAGTTGTAAAGAGAAGAATGGGGGTAGGGTGACCAGCTAAAATCCAGGTCAGGGCTCATGTAACTTTAACAATTGTAGAGAAAAGGGAATTTCAGCCAGTGTCATTTGTATGCAATTAGTTTCTGGTGAAATTCCCTCTTCATCACAACAGTTAAAGTTGCAGGGGCCCTGCCTCCTTTTGTATATGGTCACTCTAGTATAGTGCCTGCAACTTTAACTGTTGTGATGAAGAGGGAATTTCACCAGGAACTAATTGCATACAAATGACACTGGCTGAAATTCCCTTTTCTCTACAACTGTTAAAGTTACATGAGCCCTGACCTGGCTTTTATCTGGTCACCCCACTCTAGAAAAACCTCCAGGAGCGAGGAAAGGAAATAATAATAATAATAATAATAATAATAATAATAATTGTAAGCTTGCAAACATGTTTAGAAGATTAAGGTATAAACACTGGAACTAAGTAAATAACTAAATAAACAAGCAGAGGGTACACTTCTTTTGAGAACTGGGGGAGGAAGCAAAGCAGTTGGAGGAGGTAATTTGGAAGAGAGAAATTGCATGTGAAGGAAGATTTCCCTCGTACCCCTGCCACATTTGTACTCCCCAGGACCCCCGTCCTTTGGAAGATGCCATTCCTTGCTAGGGTTTGCAAGTAAGCAAGGGCCAAATCTGCTTTACAAGCAGAGGGCCAGCAAGAAATTGCCACGATGCTATTGCCATCTACAATTTTTAAGGCTCCCTTTAATAGCAAACTCAGGTGGTGCGTGCCAATGGGATTGTGGCCAAAACCTCAAAACAAGAGGGAGACGCTTGGCAGGCTCAGGGAAACCCAGAGGTTTGCAGAATTAAAAAAGAAAAAGGCCATACCATAAAAACAGAACGCCTTGAAGGGGGCGCAACGAAAACCCAAACCCAAACCATCCAAAAGCCTAGCTATGGCCAAGTGTACTCGATAGGAGTGTTGACTGTTGGCGAAGGAAAAACAGAAAACTGGAGGCAGGGAAGGACATTGAACGCCCTGCTAGTGGAGATGATGGCTGGCTGGTTGGCCAGCGTCCTGACCAGGAGCAGTTCTGTTGGAGGATGTGGAGGGAGCAGAGAAAGCAGAACGGGGAGGGCTTTGGAAACCAAGCCCCCCCCCCATCACGCCAGCGATTTACTGCACTCTCGCCATGCCTGGTGTGTGGATTTGCAGTATAGTACTCACATGATGCCTTGCCTGTCCTGCTGACGCTCTGCCTCTCCCCCAGCCTTTCCTGGAACGCTAAAAGTCTGGATTATTTTCCCTAAATGCATTAAATCCCCAGCAAGCCTCCGTTTAGTTTTAAAGGAACTGCTTGCATGGATGGCATCAGGTCCTGGCAGGGAAAAGCGATCTCTCCCAGCAGCCGGCTCCAAGCCTCAATATAAAACCCAAACCTTGCATCCCAGGCTCCAAAGCCTTTTTTAAAACCATACAACACCTGAATCTCTGCAGAGACAGGATTGTGCTCCCTTGATGCCCCCAAAGACCTAGGGTGGATCTACACTGCCGCTTTAAAGTGCTTTAAAGCGCTTTTTAACAGTAGTGACAACAGTTTTGGAGTGTATCCCGGGCCCCAACAATTTCCAGTACTGTTATAAACCACTTTAAAACGGTTTATAACAGTAGTAACAACTCTTGGGGCCCAGGACACGCTCCAAAACTGTTGTCACTACTGTTATAAAGCACTTTAAAGCGCTTTAAAACAGCAGTGTAGATCCTGCCCCAGACTAAAGGGTTGTACCATTTTTGCCTGGGAGAAAGGCAGTCTGGTTGAAGCACTCATCTGTCAGGACTGGACTGGAGGGAGAAAGAGAAGGGGAGGGGGGAAGTGGAGTGAAGGACCTCAGGAGCGAAAGACCACCTCTTCAGGTGAAAGGGATCATAAGCTTGATGAGTGTTTGCCTCAGAGTTAAAAAACACACAGAGGCAAACCAGGTGTGTGTGGGGAGGGGATTAGGTGTGATGGAAGTCCAAGTCCTATGGGGAGTTGTTGAAAGAGCTGGGCATGTTTAGCCTGGAGAAGAGATGACTATGAGGAGATCAGATCCGGGTCTTCAAACACCTGAAAGGCTGTCATGTGGAAGAAAGAGCAGATTTGCTTCCTGTTGCGGCAGAGGGCAGGACTAGAACCAACAGGTGGATATTTCAGGGAAGCAGATTTTGGCTTAACGTTAGGAGAAATTTCCTAACAGTGAAGGCCATTCAGCAATGGCTTGGGTTCTCCTTCGCAGGAGGTGTTTAAACAGAGGCTGGATGGCCGTATAGCAGGGGTGTTGGACTAAATGACCTCTGAGGTCCCTACAAACTCTACTGTTCTAAGATTTTTTGCAGGTCCCATTTATAAGTAGTTTCATTAACTAGGGTGACCATATGGAACGGAGGACAGGGCTCCTGTATCTTTAACAGTTTTATAGCAAAGGGAATTTCAGTAGGTGGCATTTTTATGCATGGAGCACCTGGTGAAATTCCCTCTTCATCACAACTGTTAAAGCTGCAGGAGCCCTGCCCTCTTGACCAGATACAAAAGAGAGCAGGGCTTCTGCAGCTTTAACTGTTATGATGAAGAGGGAATATCACCAGATGCTTTATGCATACCAATGACACCTGCTGAAATTCCCTTTGTGATACAACTGTTAAAGATAGAGGAGCTCTGTCCTCCTTTGCGTATGGTCAGCCTACATTAACAGCAGTGGAGGCTGGTGGCTCTGATGTCAGTGGGGCTGTGAATCTGCTCTGGGTTTCTGCCAGAACTGGTCAGAACTCTAAAGGAGCTATCCAAGGTACTGGAAAAAATTGAAAACAGATGCACAATACTACATACATCTACTCAGAAGCAAGTCCTGTTCACTTCAATGGGACTTACTTCCAGGAAAGGGTTTATAGGATTGCCTCCTTAATGTGATTAAGGGCACAATCCTATGAGTGGTTAGACTGAAAAAAGTCATATAGAACTCCCCCCACCCACATTCTAAACATGCATAGGATTGCAGGACTTTTTTCTGAGTAAATATCAGCTTGGGGAAAAAGGTGACGAAGGGGAAACATGATATACGTATACATGGTGTGGAGAATGTGGATGGGGAGACATTTTTCTCCCTCTCTCATAATACTAGAACCCAGTCGGGTCATCCCGTGAAGCTGATTGGTGGGAGATTCAGGCCACACAAAAGGAAAGACTTCTTCACACAGCGCGTAGTTGAACTATGGAATTCACTGCCACAAGATGTACTGATGGCCACCAATTTGGAAAGCTATCAATGACTACTAATCCTGATGATTATATGCTACCCCCGGTATCAGAGGCAGTGTGCCTATATACCCACCAGTTGCTGGGGAACATGGGCAGGAGGGTGCTGTTGCACTCGTGACCTGCTTGTGGGTTTCCCCTGGGCAGCTGGTTGGCCACTTTGTGAACAGAGTGCTGGACTAGATGGACCCTTGGACTGATCCAGCAAGGTTCTTCCTATGCATCGGATTATAGGATTTTTTCCTGTCTAAATATGGTTCCTTAAGGCTTCAATGTCATCCTCTATCTGGGAGTATGTTCCATAGAACACAATAGAACTCAACATTCATACATAGGAATGCACTGTAAGGCTGCAGTTCTATACACCGTTACCTTTGAAGAAGTCTCAGTGAACTCAATGAGTCTTACCTCCAAGTAGATGTGCATAGGATTGCACTGTTAAATATTCTATTATGTAGAGGTTTTTATTGGAGTACTCGTAAAGACAGAAAGGCAATAGCATGCACTTCTCTTAACATTGTTTAAATTTAAGAAAAAACACACAAAGATGCTGAAAACTGTTGACACACTAATAAATTTTTGCAACCCACAGAACCATGCATAATATGCTGACAACGACTCATTCATTTCAACAGAGTTCAACTCTATTCCACTGAGGTTGTTGGGGCAACTTCTGTTTTGCTGCCACGACTTATTAGTTCTATTTTACACCGGGACAGATATGCATTACAATGCCATATATGCATCCTCCCAAAGACTTGCTTTGGATAATCACCTGAAAAACATCACTGACGATTCTAAATCTGCCAAGCTCATCTGATATTGTGTATTTGCAATTAGCATCAACTTATGAAATGGAAATTTGAAGCACTAGGACATTTACCACTTTGAAAAATTCTGGTTTGGAAACTTTCCGCACCACATCAATCCCGCCTAGCCAGGAGGTGGCGGCGACTGAGAGCTGTCAGAGAGCTCAATGGAGCTCTGGAAGGGTATCTTTGAGGCTGTTAATAATGTGCATCTCCATCTCCATCCAGCCTCTCTTTTGTAAATAAACACAAATATTGTAAAATGCTATGTGTTCAAAGGAAACTTTGGTCTCCTGACGTTTCACTGCTTGGAGAACTGAAGTGTGCCTAACTATTATCATAGAATCATAGAACAGTAGAGTTGGAAAGGGCCTCTAAGGTCATCGAGTTCAACCCCCCCTGCTCAATGCAGAAATCTACCTGAAAGCATTCCTGAAAAATGGCTGTCCGCCTCTAGGGTGGGAGAGCCCATGACCTCCCAGGTCATGGGTTCCACTGTTTTACTGCTCTGTCAGGAAGTTTTTCCTGATGTCCAACTGGAATCTGGCTTCCTGTAACTTGAGCACATTATTCCGCATCCTGCACTCTGGGATGATGGAGAAGAGATCCTGGCCCTCCTCCGTGTGAGAACCTTTCAAGTATTTGAGGAGTGCTATCATGTATCCCCTCAATCTTCTCTTCTCTAGGCAAAACATACCCGGTTCTTTCAGTCTCTCCTCATAGGGCTTTGTTTCCAGACCCCTAATCATCCTCATTGCCCTTCTTTAAACACGTTCCAGATTGTCTGCATCCTTCTTGAAGTGTGATGCCCAGAACTGGACGCAATACTAACCAGTGTCTAATAGAGGGGAACCAGTACCTCACGTGATTTGGAAGCTGCGGTATTTCACCAAATGTAAGACACTATCGATTGTAAGACGCACCTTAATTTCAGGGTCATCAACAGGGAAAAAGCTTTGCATCGATTCTAAGATGCACCTTAATTTCAGCATCCCTTCCCCCTCCCCACTCACCTCCATCGCTGTTGCCCGTCCTCGCTGGCGCCGCTGCTGCTCCGTGCCGCTGCCAGCGCTCGCCTCGGCCTGGCAAGACGTCGTTCCCAGTAACAAGGTGAGCGTTGCCAGCGGCGTGGAGCAGCGGCGGCGGCAGCAAGGATAGGCGAAGGCAATGGAGGGGAGGGTTAGGGCCCTGCAAGTCCCCACTCCTCCCTTACTTTGATCACTGCTGCCTCAGCCTGGAAAGGCTTCAGTACTGGGAAGGAGGCTGTGATCTCGCTAGATCTTCCGAGATCGTGGCCTCCTTCCCAGTACTGAAGCCTTCCTAGGCTGAGGCAGCAGCGATCAAGGTAAGGGGGGAGGGGGGACTTTTGACTGGCCTTGTGGGGTCCCTTGGGACCCACTAGGGCGAGTTGCGAGGGGGCATGCAGAGCCCTAGTGCCTTCTGCAAAACGTGGGAGAAATCCCGCAATTGCAACACGCCATCGATTCTAAGACGTACCCCATTTTTACAGATGTAAACATGGGAGAAAAAGTGCTTCTTAGAATCAATGAAATATTTGCTTTTTTTGCAGCTACATCACACTGTTGGCTCATATTCAGCTTGTGATCTACAACAATGCCAAGATCCTTCTCACTTGTCGTATTGCTAAGCCAAGTATCCCCCATCTTGTGAATGTGCATTTGGTTTCTTTTTCCTAAGTGTAGAACTTTTCATTTATCCCTATTCAATTTCATTCTGTTGTTTTCAGCCCAGCGCTCCAGTCTATCAAGATCACTTTGGAGTTTGTTTCTCTCTTCCAGGGTTCTATGATTCTATGATTTTGCGCAAATGGCAATGGCCGTTAATATTCCCAGCCACAAATTTGCGCAAGTCATGCTTGTGGGGAAAAAAGAAAGATGCAAGCTCTTGCCAGGCCTCTGCAGACTGTCCAGCACCCACAGACTGCCACGCATGCATGCCTGGGTTGGTCAACCGGTGGGAGTCCGGCGAGCAGAGCGTGATCAGGACATGGGGGAATTCGCCTTTCCTCCAGTCTCCCTCACCTTCCCGCCCACAGAAATGCCCCTTTCCCCTCCTCTCCAAGATTACTTTTGCAAACTTGTGGAGACAGGTGGAGGCATGATTGTCTCTGTGCCAGGTTCGAAGTGGAGGAAATGGTCATACTCCTGGGTCCGAGGTCCAAGCGCAGTCTCTGACCTTGAAATCAAAGCTGTAGGATTGCTCTCTTATTTATTTATTTATTGGGTATTGAGGTGTGGGATAGATAGATAGATTGGAGAGTTCTTTTGTAATGCTACTTTTAACTCCTGCCCAGTGCCTGACTGACTGATGCTCCAAAATCATGAAATAGTCCCTTGAGATTAAACATTTTCAACGTCCCTGGTTGAGATTGCTGTCCTTTCAGATCCCATTAAGTTGCATTGTTGTTGGTATTGTTTTTTTAAAAACTAACATTCCGCTCAATTCGAGCAGCTAGAATATCGCTGTCAAGTTCATCACAGACCGTTTAATTTCTTTACCTGATTTGACAAGTGATGCCTGACCTTTTGGTGACAGCGGCTGTAGGGAGTTTGACCTTTCGGGAAAGTGTATTTGGTGTGTATATAATGAGGTTGTGTGTCCCCACAAATTCTGGTTGTGTTCCCTACAACCGGCACTCTCGTGAAAATCAAAACAAAAACAAAATCCAGACAGCGAGTGTTTGGCACCCTTTCTTGGCTTTCAAATGGTGTGTAAACGGCCTCTCCAAATTCTCCACCCTATATGCGAGCAGTGAAATTGGGGGGGGGGGACATTTCATTGAATTTTTCTGGGATTGGAGGGGGGGAGATCCCCCAACAATTTCTAAGGGGTGGGGCTCAGCATTATGTTGCATATCCTGAGAACGTCATTCAGTGGTAGAGCACTTATTTTGCATGCAGAAGGTCCCAGGTTCGTGATGGGATTATTTAGTACTGCTGCCTCCTGTTAGAAAGGCAGCTAGCAGAGAAAAGCAAAAAAGCAAACCAGATGAGCATTTACCAATCCCACATGCATAGAAAGCTAAGAAAGGAGACTGCACCTTTCTTTAGTGAAGGGAAGTAAACAGCTTTATTCACCAATATTTCCGCATTGAAATGCAGGTACAGCACTGGGTTTCCAAAGGAGTGTGTTTAGTCCATTTTGTATTCCATTACACCAGTAGGAGCAAGAGAGAGGGAGCCTGTGTGCTCCCAACAATGGAGGAAGCCGGGGGGGGGGGGGGAAGGGAGAAACAGGAAACTACAGTGTAGGCTACAAAGATTAGTCATTCCCAAAAGGGGAACTATGGAGCAGGGATTGGGGGCAGGAAAGCCATGATGTGCACACCCCTCACATGACTATCAACCATGTGGTGCACTGGGGTTTATTTATCCCTCCCCACTTCTTAGGTAAATTCCCATTCTCCTGCTACTGCCACTGCTTAGCCTAGCAGCCGCCATGGCAGGAATAGCATCATGCCAGCCACTCCATCCATCACTATGTGACAGCAACCGTAGAGACCAGCTGTGCTGCCTAGAATGTCACTGGAAATTCTGGATGCTCTAGGTGGTCGTCTCTATAGTCGCTGTGTTTTGTCCATGGAGTGGGAGGATTTAACTACAACGCACCCACCACATGACACGATAAGCTACCTCGGGGGTCCTTACCCCCACTGCAGAGGGTAGGTACCTCAGGCACATACTTTTTAAATTGTGGGTGGGTATTTCACCCACCCACCCACCCACCCACCCAGAGTGCTCAGCTTCAGAATGACCATTGGTTGCTTTCAAAGGAATCCAGTCCAATGGTAATTTGAGCCTCGCTTATTTATTGAGCCATTCTGTGGTCCGTCTCAAAAAAATAAATAAAAATGCAACCAATTGTTCCGGGTGCAATGCATTCCAGAAATCCTTTTAGCTATTTGAAAGGAAATAACCAATGCCTTTTCAAAGGCCATTCTCTGTCATTTATTTTAGCGTGTTCAGAGGAGGGCAATACGGATGATCAGGGGTCTGGAAACAAAGCCCAGTGAGGAGAGACTGAAAGAACTGGGCATGTTTAGCCTGGAGAAGAGAAAACTGAGGGGAGACAGGATAGCACTCTTCAAATACTTGAAAGGTTGTCACACAGAGGTGGGCCAGGATCTCTTCTTCATCAACCCAGAATGCAGGACACAGAATAATGGGCTCAAGTTACAGGAAGCCAGATTCTGGCCAGACATCAGGAAAAACTTCCTGACTGTTAGAGCAATACAACAATGGAACCAATGACCTAGGGAGGCTGTGGGCTCTCCCGCACTAGAGGCCTTCAAGGTGCAGCTAGACAGACACCTGTCAGGTATGCTTTAACGTGGATTCCTGCATTGAGCCGGGGGTTGGACTTGATGGCTTTATAGGCCCTTTCCAACTCTACTATTCTATGATTCTATGATTCTATGTCCAATTCTTTAGGAAAATACCACAGGAAAATTATGTGTGTGTGTTTTCTTAGTGTATCTTTAACCAAAAGAACAATGGTTCCCTCTACTTTTAAATCAGGAGAGGGCAAAATAGTGGCACAATAGGTGGATTCAGAATATAGCAAATGGAGAAATGTCTATAGCAGTTTTGTACGACAGAGAAGGGCACAGCAGCAGTGGACAGCTCAATGAAAATGTCAACCTGTTTTGCGGCTGCTGTGAAAAAGGCAAATTCCATGTTGGAGATCATTAGGAAAGGAATCAGATATAAAACTGCCCTTCTACGGTGAAAACACATTTGGAATACTGTGTGCACTTTTGGTCACTGCACCTCAAAAAAGGATAGAGTAGAGTTGGGAAAAGTGCAGAAAGGGGCAACCCAAAAGGATCAAGGGGTTGGTTGAATTCCTCTACAATTCCCCCACAAGGGAAGATTACAATGTTTAGGGCTCTTTAGCTCAGAATCAAAGGTGAGGAAAGGGAGACATGGCAGAGGTATATACAATGATGCATGGCATGGAGAATCATAGAATAGTGGAGTTGGAAGGGGCCTCTAAGGGCATTGAGTCCAACCCCCTGCTCAGTGCAGGAATCCACCTTAAAGCATCCCTGACAGAGGTTGTGCTGCTCTAACAGTCAGGAAGTTTTTCCTGATGTCCAGCTGGAATCTGGCTTCCTGTAACTTGAGCCCATTATTCCGCATCCTACACTCTGGGTTGAACAAGAAGAGATCCTGGCTCTCCTCTGTGTGACAACCTTTCAAGTATTTGAAGAGTGTTGAGCCAAGTATCCCCCATCTTGTAGCTGTGCATTTGACTTCTTTTTCCTAGGTGTAGAACTTGGCATTTATCCCTATTCAATTTCATCCTCTTGTTTTGAGCTCCAGCCTATCAAGATCACTTTGAAGTTTGCTTCTGTCTTCCAGGGTATTAGCGATTCCACCCAAGTCAATATAGTCAAAGTTTATTTGCATATGGCACAATGGCCAATTTTGTGTCATCTGCAAATTTGATAAGCATTCCTTGCATCTCCTCCTCCAAGTCATTAATAAAAATGTTGAAGAGCACTGGGCCCAAGACTGAGCCCTGCGGTACCCTGCTCGTTACCTCCCCCCCAGTTTGAGAAGGTACCATTGATAAGCACTCTTTGAGTCTGATTCTGCAGCCAGCTGTGGATCCACCTAATAGTTGTTCCATCTAGCCCACTTTTCAGTAGTTTGTGATTCAGAATGTCGTGGGGTACTTTGTCAAAAGCTTTGCTGAAGTCAAGGTATATTATGTCCACAGTATTCCCACAGTCCACAAGGGAGGTTACCCAATCAAAGAATGAGATCAGATTAGTCTGGCAGGATTTGTTCTTGACAAATCCTGCATTGTTCTCAAGGTGCTTACAGATTGACTTCTTTATAATCTGCTCCAAAAATGTTCCAGGGATGGATGTCAGACTGACTGGTCTGTAGTTCCCAGGTTCCTCCGTTTTGCTCTTTTTGAAGATAGGGACAACATTAGCCCTCCTCCAGTCGTCCGGCACTTCACCCGTCTTCCATGATTTCGCAAAGATAATAGACAGTGGTTCTGAGAGTTCTTCTGCCAGCAACTTTATTACTCTAGGATGCAGTTCATTGGGCTCTGGAGATTTGAACTCATTCAAAGGAATTAAGTGTTCCTTGACCATTTGTTTATCAGGCCCTTTCTACACCGGAGGGGTGTAGAGGGCTCAGGGTGGGGGATCCCGGAAGTAGCTACTTCCGGGATTGGCATGCCCAATACACACCAGGAAGTGTGAAGGCTTCTCCATGCACAGTTTGCAGCTGCGCTTACTCGTGAGTAAGCACAGCTGCGCCCAGGATTTGCAGGCACATTCTTCCGCGGTTCCGGGGACTTCCCGGGACCCTGGAAGAATAGGATTTTTTTCTGGTTTGCATTTTCCCAGAAAAATCCTTTGTCCCCCTCCCCCCGCGGCTCCCTGTGCGTCATTTGGACTCATAGGGAGCAGCCGGGGGCCATCCCAGGTGTTTTGCCTGGTGTGGAAAGGGCCTCAAACTGCAATCCTGCCCCTTTAGCTTGTACTTCACTTTTTCCAGGGGGTCATAGACTTGCTTTTGGGAGAAGACTGAGCCAAAGTAGGAATTGAGCACTTTGGCCTTTTCTTTGTCATCTGTTATCAATTTGCCATCCTCATTAAGTAAATAATAAAACCCCATGTGGTCATTTCATGAAGCACATTGGTGGGAGATCCGTGGCAGATCAAAGGAAAGTCTTCTTCACAGTGCGTAGTTACTTAATGGAATTCTCTATCACAAGATGTAGTGATGGCCACCAGTTTGGATGGCTTTTAAAGGGGGACATTTAATTTTATTTATGAATTAATTCATAATATTTATATAACGCTCCCCATCAAAGGATTTTGGAGCAATGAACATATAAAATAACAAAATAAAAACTGAATAAAAACACATTAAAATACTTGTTTTAAACGAAACAAAGTGCAAATAAAACCATGGATGGTCACCCAAGGAAAGCTTCCTGGAACAACAACGTTTTCAGGAGGCGCCAGAAATAATACAAGGTTGGTGCCTGCCTGACCTCCAAAGGCAGGGAATTCCATAGAAAGGGGGCCACCACACTGAAGGCTCTTCTCCTGGTTGACTCCCATCGGACCATGTGTGGAACGAGCAGGAGCATGCCCTCAGAGGAGCATGCAAATTCATGGAGGAGAAGGCTATCAATACCTACTAGTTTTGATATCTCCATGCTACCTGCAGTATCAGAAGCACTATGCCTATGCGCATCAGTGGCTAGGGAAGATGGGTGGGAGGTTTTGTTGCACTCAAGTCTTGCTTGTGGATTTGCCATTGAGGCATCTGGTTAGCCACTATGGGAACAGAACGCTAGACTACGTAGGACCCTGATCTCATCCTGCATGGTTCTTCTTACGTTCTTCATCTTTGGTGAGTGGTTAGGCAGTTAAAAGTACACAGGCACTCCAGTTTTCCTCTGTAAAATGGTGTGTGTGTGTGTGTGTGTGTGTGTATGTGCGTGCATGCCTGAATATCTCCCAATGGCTGACGCTGCTACCTACACCTAAATGTATGTGCCCCACAGAGAGCACAGAATCAAGGCTTTTAAAGGTGTGTGCATTATTGATTTTGCAAAATGGCAACTCTGTGTTCTGCCGCGGAAGCTGCTTATTCATTCATCCAGGTGCCAGTGCCCATTTAGCCGTAATGTATTTATTAATGATCTTGAACAAAGAGGTGTGTGCGTTCGGGGTGGGGGTGAGGATCTATCTATCTATCTATCTATCATCTATCTATCTATCTATCTATCTATCTATCATCTTTCAGAATATAGCATCTCGATCAGGCACTAAGAATCTACAAGAAAAAGTCCACCAACATCAGCGTCACTGGTAAGTAACCCATGGGGTTGACTCATACATAGCTGTATGAAACAGGTTAATAATATAGGGCTGGAAGTCCTGGGTCCCTCTAGATGTTGTTGGGCTACAACCCCCATTATTCATGACCACTAGCCTGGGCTGATGGGAGCTGCAGTCCATCAACATCACTACATTTTGTGGTAGTAAATTCTATAGTTTTTGAAGTTTAAATAGCAGCTCTATGGGGGGGGAGCATGAGATCAGGGGTAGGACTGCTGTGTTCAGGGAGTTGAGCTTAACCCTTTCCAGCCACATTATTATCCCAATGAAAATCCCCCCTGCAAAAATGCTATTAGCTCCAGGAGGAAGCTTCCTTTGATACCAATGGCAGATCCCTTCCTGTACTAAATAGCAGTTCATTATGAGACTTTGTTGGGGTGGGGGAGGATTAAGCCCAACTCCATACACATGCTAGTCCAGACTTGACCCTGGTCACTCCTCCCCTGTAACTTCTAGGTAAACATTAGAAAATAGACATGTTTCAACCACAAATTAACCCCTTATCCAGTTTGGCCCCATGATCAACTGTGTTGGCCACATAGATCCTCTAACACTCCACAGATGGTCATGTCCTGAGTGTGCCCATTCTGTCTGGCATTCCCATGTACTGGCAAACTGACACGAGACACTCATGTCGGTGAGACTTCTTTTTATTGAGGAAGTCACACGGTAAAAAGCATAATGGTTACATTCTTCAAACGACACCCACTTAAAGCTGACCGATGTTTAGAATGCTTTAGGCTCCTTTTCTGATATGATCCTTCTGGCAATCACTCGGTGTGTGGGTGGGTGTGTTAGGGTTTGACACCATCCGATTTGAGCTTCTCCAGATGCCACATACACTGGCACCTCAAGGGACATGGCCAATAGCCTAAACAAAACCCCAGGGAGGGAAAACACTTATGATCTGAGCCACCAGAACCAGGCAGAGATGAAAGATCACGCCTCATCAAACACAGCCTGCTGAAAGCTGAGCTGATACAGCATGCATGATCACAGGGAAAGTAAAACCTCTGGCCCATCAAACACACAATTCACAGCAAATGCAAGTTCAAGTCTATGAAAAGCCTCACGGTACTTTCCATGGCACAATCCTTAGAAATTCAGAGTCCAAATAGCAAGACAGCATGTGCACAGTGCTTCCAAAATCTCAAAACAGATGGAAATCCAACAGGAGAGGTGTCAGGCCTTGCATTGAAAGATGATCTCTAGCAAGGCTTCTTCCGTCTTGCTCAAGCCATTATTTACTAAGGCCTGGCTTATTCAAAGCCGCTTGACAGACAGGTTCTCTGATCTATAAAACACTCCCATGTGCCACCAGGGCGGCACAGTTCAACCCCATTTTAATGACGCTACAATGTGAGTGACACCCTCAAAGAGTGGCCCCCACCTTATCAAAATACTCCCAAGTTCACAGAGAAACTAGCAGCTTCAAGGCCGAGACAGGGAGCACAGCAAGCAACTCCCGTAGGTAACTCTGACAGAGATAAGCTTCCAGAGACATTGTCTTTCTAAACCTATTTCTAATGCATCAACTTACAATCCACAAGGCCTCCGGCCTTGTGGTACACGTGACATCTTGTGCCGCTCCTGTTCTCAACGGAAGTTGACTTACGCCCTTCTACACCTCCCGGCATTCCAGGAGGGAGGGGGGAGGCTCTCATGATATCCCGATCGCGAGAGCCTCCCCCAGCATGCAGCATGCAACAGCTTGGGATGTCATGCACACCATTTTTTTTCAGAGTTGGAGGAGGGAGCACATTTGCGTTCCAGCACAAAAGGTAAGTTTTTTAACCCCCCCCCCCAAAATCAGCCCCCCAGCTCCCTCTGTGCCATTCCAGGGGTGGCAAAATTGCTTCCACCCCTTCCCCTGATGGGCATGGAGCCGTGTGTCATGGCTCCATGCCCATTCCTGGTGCCCGCTTACTCGCATGTAAGCAGGCACCAGGCGGGATGGGCACCCACACCTCCCAGTGTCGGGGCATTCTCAGGACCACGGGAAGAATTGGGTTTTCAAGGGATTCTTTATCCTTGGGAAAACTCGTGCCTGCCCCCCCCCCCCCCGCCTGCGCCCGGGACTCTCTGTGCATCATTTGCATGCACAGGGACCACCCGGGGCGATCCCACGACAAAAGGCCAGTAAAGAAACGGACTTACACAGAGTAAGGTCAGGAAAAAAAGAGAAACAGGTTCTCAGGATGCCAATTATTTATTTTCATGAAGCCCAACATGTTTCAGCCTGTACTTTAGTCTAATCTCAGGGGGGTTGTTAGAAGATAGGGCCTGTAGAATTTCCTCTAGCAAAATGATTGTCTCCTGTGATGATCTCTGGCAACTGATTATTTTGCTAGAGGGAATTCTGCAGGCCCAATCTTCTAACAATCCCCCTCAGCAATGGTGGAAGTCAAGGGGGGGGAGGGGAGGAAGGGGAGGAGCAAAAGAAAGAAATCACAGGAAACCGCATTATCAGCTATAGAGGCCCTGAGGCTTCCTGTGGCCAACATTGCCATGACCTAACTAACTGCAGCACTGCACCCTTCTGGTGACCTGCAGATGAGGTTGCAATATTCCCAACAGGATCCAGTCTCTGCCTTCCATGAGAGGAAGGGACCTTCTCTCCAATTTGGGGGGGGATTCCCCCTACACCACACCACAGCCCACCCCCACTAAGCAGGCCTTCTGACTCTCTGTGTAGCATTTTCAGGGGGCTGGAGGAACTGACCTGGGAAGGAGGGGGGGAGTCCATTTTGGCCAGTGCCGTTGATCCAACATAAATCTGAATCTAACCCTAGGTCTGGATCCAACCCGATGAATACAGCATACAAGAGAAGGACAAGAAGCTATAGGAATGTTTAATAGCAGAGGGAGGCTTAGTCTATGAGTTGTGGCAAGAGAATAAGGGTGCCAGGGTTCCTTCCTATGACCTGGACCCCTTGAGCATCTCCTTAAGGATCTCTGCCTCCTTAAGAGTTTCACCTTCCTGCTTTTTACCTTTCCTTTCCCAGTAACATGGGGTTTAGGACGTAGACATGGGGAGAATGACTTGTGACTTAGCACAACAGCTTATTTGTGAATTAAAACAACCAAATTAAAATAAAGGTATTTAGTCAATAGAGCTGATTGATATAAAAGGCATGAAAAGAAAATACAGGTGGCTAAAACACAAGGTGTTTTACCCTAAGCTGCACCTAGACTTCATCAAACTGCTTCTTTCTGCTCCTTCCTCATAGTCTGGTCTTTCTCTGGCTCTGGTCTTCACTCTTTTATCGCTCTTCTCCCAAAACAGAAATTGAATGAACATGTTATTTGTCTCTGGCACAAAGGCCGTTACAACTGCAACATTAAAACAAAAGATCTCTGTGACAACCAAAATACTTACAAACTCATAGGGAGAGAATACATATAAGAGAGCCAGAACTGAGGAAAATTTATACTGTTAAAAAATGATGCAAACCCTATATCAAATCTCAGAAAGTTATAGCAGGTGGTCCCTCTGCAATCTACACCTGATTTCTTTAGGAAATTTTGGCAGATTTTTTGAGCTGCTGTGGCAAACGTTGCGACCTTGATAGTAATTGCTTTACTATGATCTGCTAACAGATCAAAGATAATATCAGCAGTGGGCCAACCCACTCTTGTACTCAAAAGCTCTCCCAGGAAACGATTCCTAATATTAAGGGAGGCACAACAGTGCCTCCCTTGTTAAGGGCCGTCAGTAAAAAACACGTTCCACCATGTTAAAGTGATAATTGGGGGGGGGTCATTCTAACAGCCATAAAATCGAAAATGTTTCACCAATCTCTCTGAAATTTACAGGTGCCAGAAAGAAATGTTTGTTTTACATTACCTGAAAATTGCAAGAAGATTGGTGAAAGATTGAGGGAAGGAGAGCAGTTTAAAATAAAAAGATTAAAGAATCCCCTGAATCTGAAAACGAAAATTGAACTCAGGGGTTGCGAGTATTTTTGCGCAGCTGTCCTTACCTTCGGGGAGCCTTATTAATTAATCCAATGGCAGGGTCTACTTCCTCCCATTCTAGTGTAGGTGGAACTGCTTTTCTTTTTTTAAAATTCGCTTAAGTGGATTTTATTAAATTAAAACTGTGCCTCTTTAAAAATCCAACGGCCATTTTGATTATGGCACATGCTCAGTAGAGTCTCTCCCCCCCTCCCTCCTGTGTCAGCTACAATGGCTGCTTCCTCTAGCAAAGACATTGCTGTAGTCTCTTCTCAGAAGTAAGTGCCATTGACTGAATGCAGTGGTCTTACTCCCAGGTAAGTGTGTAGAAGATTGTAGCCTTTATTTTAAAAAAACAGTCTGGAACCTTGGAAGGCAGAGAGGGAGAGATGTGAGTGAGAATTCCCTCTCCTTTACAGCACTATAACCCTACAATTAACAACTTGCTTGCATGCTTTGCATGTGTGTATGTAAATTTGATTATGGCTGCTGATCATTAATTTTCATATCAATTCAATCCAAGGCATGTCTACTCAGAAGTAAGTTCCACTGGGTGCAATGAGTCTCATTCTCCATGCACTAGCTTGAAGGGGTGTATGGATTTGGTTGTACTTCTGTTTGAGAGCTCTGTGTATTTAGGGACCAAGGCTTTTTGTAAGAGAAGGGGTTAATCTCCCCCCCTCTTTTTCTTTTTTTTAATTTTTTTCCATGTATTTGATTTTTAAAGAATTTTATTCCTTCATTGTTATTATAATTAATAATAATAACTAGTAGAAGTAGTAATACTTTTATTAATGTTACATTTATATCCTGCCTTTTTTTCCTCTTGCAAGGAACCTAAGGTGGCTTACATAATTCTCCTCCATTTTATCAGCACAACAACCCTGTAGGGTAGAAGAGTCAGTGACATTCTGAATTCTCTTAGCTTTTCTAATATTTTTTTATCAGGTTGAACAAAACTATTGTGTATTGTTATCTCCAGTACCAACATCTTTGACCTATTGACCACAGGCTATTTTTAGAGCAAAAAAATAAAAATAAAAATCTAAACTTGGGGCCGATCTACACAGTCTTTTGGAACATTTTAAAAAGTATTTTAAAACGTTCCAAATAGGTGCGTTCTAAAATGTCTTAGGCCACATTACTGAGTACTCACGTTACAGAAGAACAGTCTTCAGTCTTTAAAGCGGTGTGTGCGGTCACACGCTGTTCTGCCCTGTCTCTTTCTGTTTCGTTTTTTCAATAAGTTTAGGGCAAGGCATTGTGGGGGTTGTAGTTCAGTCACCACTTCCTCCTTTGTTCCTCTGTCATACCCTAGCGAGTGTAGGGCTAGGCATTGTGGGTGTTGTAGTTCACTCACCCACTTCCTCTTTCTTCCCCACCAATCAACTGCTAAGCATTTGGGCACTGGTCAACGAAGCACTGCCCCCATGAATCACAAATGGTAAGGAAGGACACATTATTTTACTTAAAACAATTTATTAAAAGTGAAACCGTTGTATATAACTGAAGGGAGTTTTAAAAAACCTCAGATATACAACGTTATAGGGAGTGCGTCATGTGGCCCAAAGAGTTTTCCTAACCCTTATAAAACGTCAAAAACCTCGTATGTAGATCGGCCCTTGGATAGATTAAAATTAAATTGAGCAATATTTCTAAACACCCACATGGCTATTCTTGGTACTGGGTCAGATGTAGTGATATAAGAGGATGTTCAGACTCCATTTAGTTGCAAAAACCCATGAGGTAGGTTAGGCTAAGAGTCTATGACTGGCCCAAAACCATCTAGTGAGTTTCTTCTGCTGCTCATTTTCACAGAAATGTAAAACAAATGTTTGCTAATGTTTGGGTGTATGGCATGTGCTACTTTTACCCTCACAACAACCCTGTAAGATAGGTTAGGCTGGAAATTTAGGCCTGGCCCACTGTCTATCTATGTCTGTGTGCCTGCCTCTTTCATATATACACACAGAAAGGCATCCTTGGGTTTGTTCTTTACTTACTATATATATCATAAACTATGTATGAATAGAGAAGTCTGTCACAAATGATGCAATACACTCACTTTTCACACTTCCTAATACATTTGTTTCCCAACTAACTTACCACTAATACAGTCATGAATCTAATACTAAAATATGTTATTTTTACTATAGTAAGATTAAAGAATCCACATACATCAAGTGAAAATCAAAGAACCTACTATTTTTCATATTAGTGTTCAAGAATTAGAATTCTTTTCCTAATTACGCCTTACACGGAGGTTGCCTTTTTCACAGCAGCCGGATCAACATTTTCATCAAGCTGTCCACCTCCCCTGCTCCAAACTCTTTCTTGGTCAGTCACCGCTAATTAGCTCAGATCCTGTTAGTGTATATGTGAAAGTGTGATCCCCCAATGTGCATCACTTTACACTTGCTTACATTGAACAGCATTTGCCCTTTTCATGGCCATTCTCTCGGTATGCAGAGACCTTTATGGAGTTCCTCACAATCCTCCATTGTTTTAGCAAGACTAAATAATTTGGTATCATCACCAAACGTGGCTACGTCACTGCTCACTTCCACCGTCATTCTAATATTATGAGAAAGGGAGAAACTGCCTCCCTATCCACATTCTTCACAACATGCATATAGGAGTGAGCAGTGAGATGGCCAAATTTGCTGCTGACCTCAAAATATTTAGGGTTTTTAAAATGAAGTGAGATTACCAAGAGCTCCAAAAGAATCTCTCCATAGTGGAAAAATGGGCATCAAAATGGCAACAACAGTTCTACATAAGCATTTGTAAAGTGATGCACACTGGAGCAAAGCATCCCAACATCACATATACACTGATGGGATCTGAGCCTGCAGTGACTAAACAAGAAAAAAAAACTTGGGAATGTGGTTGACAGCTCAGTGAAAATGTCAACCCAGTGTGTGGCAGCTGTAAAGACAGCAAACTCCATGTTAGGCATTATAAGAAAAGTAATTGAGAATAAAACTACCAGTCTCATACTGCCTTTATACAAATCTATGGTGTGACCACACTTAGAATACTGTGTACAGTTCTGGTTAACTATAGAATTTAGTATCACAAGATGTTGTGCTGGCCACCATTTTGGATGGCTTGTCCTCCTTTCCATGTGGTCACCCTATAACATGACACTATTCCCCCTTCTGAAGAGGTCTGGACCTCAGACTACTAAAGACAAAGTGGCAGACCATAAAAACAGTGTTCATATACCCATTGCTTTATGAGGCTTCTGCAGGCTACCAAACAGAGAACTATCAGGCCATAAAGTTGCTTCAATGGGTCTGCCAGACACCTGACCTCACCATTCCTGTTAGGTCCATGTCCTACAGCAAATGCTCTCAGCTGAACTTGATGGAATCCCATCCTTCATCCCTTGGTTTAATTTACTGACCTCCCCTGGCTGGGCCTTGCAGGGAACAATAGGGTAGACGGAGCAGGCATACATAGCACGTGCAGAGTGCTGAGAGTGGCAAATCTAAAAGCAAATACGTTGCTTTTAAAGAACCAAGGAAATTCAATGGGTCTTTTAAGTAAATATCTATGGATGGAAATGCAGCCCATGCAGGCTTGAAACTTGATCACAATCATGATCACAATCTGCTACTTTAAGATGCAAACAGGAAGAAAAAGCATGTAGCATAAAATGAGCTATAATAATAAATATAGTAAACTGTAACTTATTCTAATTTAGGATATTTTCCTGTATCATCTTGTGTGCTTCCAGAATTAATCAGGGAGTTTTTAGTCCAGTAGAATTTTGTTTCAGGTTCTCTCCAAATACAGACACAAAACATGAAATGCTTCTTTTCATGAGTCAGTCATAGAAAGCTTTTATTTCTGGGCATTGGCCACTGAAAAATTCAAATGAGACCCCTCAGATTTCAAGTGAGAGAGCATAACTTCTGGGGTTCATTTATTATTTTGAAAAGTGGGTGCAACACATATCACTAGCTTTGATTTTATATTGGATGTCAAAATGGTGTAACATCCTAGCTGATGCTGGCTGCTTGTCAACTGTATAATATCCAGTCATCCGTTACACAAAGCCATGAAATTAATTAAACAAAAAACCTACAGTTTACAAAAACAACGTTAAGGTTCCACAGTTTCCAACCAAGCACCAAAAAACAGGGAAATTGGGAGTTAAGGCTCCCAAGCCTTAACGCCACATCCTCCCTAAGGAGGCAGACATGCAAGTGAAATTCTCATTCTCCCAAAGCAGATAAACCATGAGGACAGGATGGAGAATATGATATGCAGAGGTGACTGTGGGATTGTGGAAAACTGATCACAAACAACTTAGGGCCACCTACTTCTCTTTTTTTGTTTAGAGCAGCCCTTCCCCAACCTGGTGCCCTCCAAAGGTGTTGGACTACAACTCCCATCATTGCAAGTCAGTATGTTCCATTGTCAGGAATGCTGGGACTTGTCATCTCAAAAATCTAGATATGCAATTTGATATGCAGAGGTGACTGTGGGGTTGTGGGAAATGATGATGAATAACTTAGGACCAGCTACTTCTCATTTCTTAGAGCATCTCATGTTGAGAGTTGCAACCCAACACATCTGACAGGCACCCAGTTGGCGAATGTTGTTCAAGAACAAGGGAAGGCAAAATGTAGATCTCCAGATGTTTTGGAATTTAACTTGTAAAAGCCCCTATCAGCATGGGCAGTTGTCAGGAATGCCGCGAGTTGATGTCCAAAACATCAGGATAGATCTATTTTCTGCCCACATCTGTACTAAAGTATGATGTTTTCCAGCATTAATATATGTGATCAATCAAGGAACTACAAAAGAGCTGCAACATTTTAAATAAACTGTATAAACCAAATGAAACAACAATGAATGAATCTTGAATACCTAATCCGGATAGCCCTTCAGATGTCAACATTAGTTTTCAACACATGGCATAGGATGCCTGTTTCTTGAATATCAGATAAAGGATTTCTCTTACTTGTTCAGCAGTGTGAGGTCAAAGGCAGAGCTACCACCTAATACTTTCATGCATCAGTATTATTTTAAAATTAAGTATGAAATGATTTTTGTCTTCCCCATAACATATGAGAGTTAAAGTGCAACACATCTGGAGAGCACCAAGCTGGAGAAGGTTGACTCCTATACTTGTCTTCTCAGAAGCCAGTGCCACGGAATTCACTAGGGCTTACTCCCAAGAGGTATAGGATTGCAAACTAATCTCATCTGAAATGTGTTCAAGACAGCCAAACTAAACCTCTTCTGCTCCTCTGTCGCTTTGATGAGATGATGTATTGTGGAGGGATTGTGGGGAATGAACAGTATATTTTGTTTAAATACATTTTTAAGAGAAAAAAAAACATTGGTTCTTTGAAGGGCAGGATATTGACCAAAAGTTGGACGTGCCTGGCACATGCTCTGGTTCTAGATCTGTAATGAATAGTTCCCCTTTTGTTATCAAGCGTGCTGCTATATGCGAGATGTGTTTGAGAGTTGTGTTTGAGACCCTGTATTTGGTAAGGATATGGAACAGCATTCCCCATCTTGTTGCCCTCCAGGTGTTTGAGACGACAAGTCCCAGCATTCCTGACCATGGGACATACTGACTTGCAATGATGGGAGTTGTAGTCCAATACCTATAGGCTGACCACATGAAAAGGAGGACAGGTCTCATGTAACTTTAACAGTTGTAGAGAAAAGGGAATTTCAGCCAGGGTCATTTGTATGCAATTAGTTCCTGGTGAAAATCCCTCTTCATCACAACTGTTAAAGGTGCAGGCACTATACTAGAGTGACCAGATATAAAAGAAGGCAGGGCCCCTGCAACTTTAACTGTTGTGATGAAGAGGGAATATCACCAGGAACTAATTGCATACAAACGACACCGGCTGAAATACCCTTTTCTCTACCACTGTTATAGTTACAGGAGCCCTGTCCTCCTTTTCAGATGGTCAGCCTACCTTTGGAGGGCACCAAGTTGGGGTAGGGCTGCTCTAAACAAAAAAAGAGAAGTAGGTGGCCCTAAGTTGTTCGTGATCAGTCTTCCACAACCCCACATTCACCTCTGCATATCATATTCTCCATCCTGTCCTCATGGTTTATCTGCTTTAGGAGAATGAGAATTTCACTTGCAGTGTCTGCCTCCTTAGGGAGGATGTGGCGTTAAGGCTTGGGAGCCTTAACTCCCAATTTCCCTGTTTTTTGGTGCTTGGTTGGAAACTGTGGAGCCTTAATGTTTTTTTGTAAACTGTAGATTTTTTTGTTTAATGACTCTTTATACAAGGAGCAGCATAACAAGTAATGTACGACATCTTCCACCTCCCTTACACCACAGATACATGTCCGCTGGTATAGGGAACCCCTTTGTACTTCCCCTCCAGGAAGGCTGAAGGCATTGTTTGAAAATGGAGGGCAGTGAAGGCCTTTCTGAGAGCAGGAACAGTCAGGTATTGGAAATACTGTGATAAGTACTGTTCCCTCTTAATATGGCTAAACCATGGGGAAGAGGCCTACTGCTGGCTAGCAAGTGCATTTTCATAGAAGTCTGCCTCAAAAATTCTAAAACAGAAATTTCTTTTCCCACTTTGAAAAAATGAAATTTAACCAGGGAATTAGGGTGACCAGATAAAATCCAGTTCAGGGCTCACGTAACTTTAACAGTTGTAGAGAAAAGGGAATTTCAGCCAGTGTCATTTGTATGCAATTAGTTCCTGGTGAAATTCCCTCTTCATCACAACAGTTAAAGTTGCAGGCACTATACTTGAGTGACCATATACAAAAGAAGGCAGGGCCCCTGCAACTTTAATTGTTGTGATAAAGAGGGAATTTCACCAGGAACTAATTGCATGCAAATGAATGGCTGAAATTCCCTTTTCTCTACAACGGTTAAAGTTACACGAGCCCTGACCTGGATTTTATCTGGTCACCCTACAGGGAATGAAACTTAACCGGAGATATGAGACTATTTCTCTCAGGGGTACGCCCTCCCAACAGAAAAACTCCAGGCCTCTAAGGCCTGACTTTATTATCTTGCCTCAGTAGGCTTCAAACCTTCACAAAGGGTATTTAACAGTGCCCCTGTTTCTACCTGTGAATCTTTAAACTTGTAAAGGGCACCCCAGTGAAATTCCAGCTGTTGGGAAACTGATCTTTCCTTTTCCTTTTTATTTCCTTTTTTATTTGATCATTGTTGGATTGGTGAGCCACTGCTATCTGGTTTACTGGCACTGCCATGTAATTGTTGAAAATGTTTTGAAACACGTCTCTCAAGAAGAGACATTTTGTGCTGTGCTGCTCCAGTAATTAATGGTTTGTCTTTTGGAATCGCCTCCAGAAAACTAACTCAGGCATTTGACGGCGAACATGAAGAAGCTTGTAAAAATTTCGGGGGAATTACTAGGGCCTGTGCAAGCTTGAACGGCTGGAGACAACCTCAGCGAGGGAAGGGTTGAATATGGAGCTGCAGCACAAGAGTCTTGCTGTGGAAGGGAACCGTTCAAACGGTTGGTTTTGAAACCATCCAGGCAGACATAGAGCAGCACAAAGTGGTGGTACAGTCCCAAGGTGCTAGCATGGACTGTACCACTTCAGGGTACAAATGGAGCATGCCATTTTTGAATGCTGACCCAGGGGGGGAAATACCCCAAAATGTAGCCATGTCAGTGAACCCAACTCTCTCTGTCCTGTGTTAGTTTTATACTTGCAGGAAGTACTTCATTTGTTTGTTGGTTGGTCTTTAAAGTAGGGGAACATTATACAATATGATCCACACACACATGCACCTGTAGTCTGGAGTGGAACCATCCATTCTGCCTGGGGAAAGCACCTACGCAGGGCCAAAAAAAGAGGAAATGCCAATTTGCATATCATTTGCCTATGCAAATGTATATGCCCAGGCACAAATTTAAAAATAACAATACATTTAAATAGAAATAACTCACCATAGTGGAAAAGACGGGCTGGGTGACCTGTGTGTCTGCTCCAGGTGGGAACTGTGGATGGACAACTCAAGGCACACCTCCTCCTCCCTACCTTTACAACTCTTTGACTTTAAACCAGACTAGAGCTGGGCAGCCTTTGGATAGAGGGTGGTCCTCCAAAACAGAGCAGTGTCCTTGGTAAAGTAGGCCACCCAGCCACCCTCCACCGCATCCTGCTGACGTTTAGTACAAACAGGAGGCATTTTTATCTCCCGATAAGACTATAGCATTGGTTAAGAAAGGTGTACTGTCCAAGCAGGGAGGGCCTGCCACTGTAGACTTGCAACTTTGCCATCAGCCAATCCAAGTCCATCTGTATTAGGGCTGTGAAAGCTTCGGATTTGGAAATCTGAATCACGGAGGCCATTTTATGATGGATCTGCCATTTTCTTGCACAACCCTAGGCCTCTGTAAGCAAGTTACAGCCTACAACTCCCAGCATGCAGTGCCTGGGAGGCTGCACTTACTGGGGCCCAGGAACAGTGGGCACACATATCCTCGCTGCTGATGCCACTGCAGTTGCCCACTCCTTGGCGCAATTGGCTGCTCCTCCGGGCGATTGTCCGCTGCTGCCGCAATCCAGAATACTCCGTGATTTGGATTTCCAAATCCAAGGCCCGAGGTTGGCACAGCCCGAATCTGTATCTTCTCCTGTCCACTCACCCTGGAGTGAAAACTCTGGAACCTAAGCTATATATCAACAGAAGACTTCACCTATATACATTCCCACTTACCCCCTGTGTAACAGTGGCTCAATTCGGACGACACAATAAACAACTGGTATGGGGGAAACAATTGTCAGTTGTTTTGACTATTGTGTCATCCGAATGCTGCCATAGTCAACTCAGCGCTGATCCTCATCCACACCACAGTTGATTATTTATTACCATGTTGTGTGGGGAGTGCCCCCTAGGGTTAGGGATAGGGTTAGTCAACCCACCATTGACTATCGTGTTGTCCGAATTGAGCCTGTGTCTCTGTGTGATTTTAAAATGTAAGCCACATCGAATAAAAAGCAAGCTATCTGGGTGCCAAATCAATCCATCAATACCATTCGCATTTACCCATGAGCCAGTTTGGCGGCTGTGAAAGAACCAAACCCAGGATTCTTGCAAAATCAGCCAGGTCTTGATATTCTCTGGCTTCGGATCGTTGCCCCTCCCCACCCCCACCCCAACAAGAGAATGCCAACAACATCAGTGCAATAATTACGCACGAGCAATTAAGAGGAGATATGAACATGCAAGGTGTGAATCCCAAAAGATGAGATCTCCCCCTCCGCTTAACTGTTCTCAGAAGCGATAACCGATTCGGTTGACAGAACTTGCTTGCCTTAGATTTCTTTTTTTTTAATTAAGATTGCTAAAGATTCACCCTAATCCAGAGCTCCACCTTGGTTGTAAAGACTCTCCATTGCTCTTCTGTGGAGGGTGAAGCCCTAAGCACATCTTTCTTACTATGCACAAGAGCTCAAGTGATTAAGGGTAGCTTTTTAATGTAACCTCTTCTTCACTTATGGAATTTTATTTATTTATTTATTTATTACATTTGTAGCCCACCTTTTCCCTCCAAGGAACCCAAGGCTAGGGTGGCCAGATAAAATCCAGGTCAGGGCTCATGTAACTTTAACCGTTGTAGAGAAAAGGGAATTTCAGCCGGTGTCATTTGCATGCAATTAGTTCCTGGTGAAATTCCCTCTTCATCACCACAGTTAAAGTTGCAGGGGCCCTGCCTTCTTTTGTATATAGTGCCTGCACCTTTAACTGTTGTGATGAAGAGGGAATTTCACCAGGAACTAATTCCATACAAATGACACTGGCTGAAATTCCCTTTTCTCTACAATTGTTAAAGTTACATGAGCCCTGACCTGGATTTTATCTGGTCACCCTACCCAAGGCAGCATATATAACCCTCCTCCTCCTCTCCATTTTATCCTCATAACAACAACCTTGTGAAGTAGGCTGGTCTTAGAGTCCATGACTGGCCCAAGGTGACACAGTGGGCTTCCATGGGCGAGTGGGGACTACAACCCAAATCTCCTGAATCCCAGTCTAGCCATTATATCACACAGTCTCTCTGAATTCTAGATCAATTTGTGGAGGATGAGTCTCTCAGTGGAAATGGAAGAAAGGCTGTATCAGGTGAGAGGGGATTAGACAAAACCACAAGACGAGAAGCCAATGGATGGCAAAGCTAAATGCTCATTTTATGTCCAGAAGCAATGCGCCTTTTGAATATCAATAGCTGGGATCATAATTTGTACAAATCGTGCAATCCGTGGCCATAATGTGAGTATTTTTTGCAAACTGAATCCATAATTTGTGTAATCTGTGCAAATTACAGTGGATTCTTTTTGCAATTTGCACAAATTGCAGCTGAAACTGGCACAAATTGCTTTTTATGCAAAAACAACATCAACACCCCCACCCCCAAACGAAAGCAAAGATGAAGAAATCCTCCAATTTCGGGAACAACACCCATCTCAACTCAGAAATGCAAGCCGAAGTGGGGGGGGGGTATTGCAGGACTCTTTCGGCCCCCAAGGGGCTGGATTTCCCAGCGATGGACATCCCTAGTTGGGAAATTGACCAAGGAGAGTTGTTGCCTTCGTATCTTGCTTATGTGCTATTTTAAAGCATCTGGGTATATTTTGCCCAGCGAAGAAAAGATTAAGGATCTCTGAAGGGGTGTCACACAGAAGATAGAGCAAACTTGTTTTCTGTTGTCCCAGAGGGCAGGAAGAGATCTGATGGGTGGAAATTGCAGGGAAGCAAATTTTGGCTGAGCACGTGGAGATATTTCCTAACTGCACAAGCTTTGACAGTGGAGCAGACAGCCTCAGGAGGTGGAGGGCTTCACTAGAGGAGTTTAAGCACAGCCTGGACATCTGTATGTCAGGGGTGAAGCAGTTGCAAGTCTCACTGAGCCAGAGGCGGGCTAGATGACCTCCATGGTCTCTTCCAACTCTATGATTCTATGATCTGAGAAATAGGATCCAAGACCGGATGGACCCTTGGTGTGATCCCAAGCACTCTTCTTATGTAGCAAGTGGGGGGATGATCCCAGAGTTACCAACTTCCAGGATCGTCACACTTGTGCAAATGAGCACAATGTCCCGGAAGGAAATGGATGTTGTGCCTGCCATTTTTAACAAAACACGGAGGAGGGAGCACAATTGTGCTCCAGTGCAAAAGGTTAATTTAACCCCCCCCAAATTGCCCCAGTTCCCCTCCCTGCCATCCCAGTGGTGGCAAAATTGCTGCCACCCCCAGATGGGCATACGGACCACCCAGGGGCAAAACCACGAAAAATGCCAGTGTAGAAACAGCTTAGACTCTAGGGACAAAAATGAGGTACGCAAGTCTCCATTTGTACTCATCCAATTCTGTACAGATCCATCCCAGACATTTCAGGCCCTGCTTTGCAGGTGGGCAAAATCTTTCTATCCAAAGTTGACAAGGCCAGCTTTGAATTATTGTGATGGAGAGGGAGGGGTTTGCAAAACAACAACAACAACAACAACAACAACAACAACCTCCCTTAAAGCGATATATTATAAAACCAATAAAATAATTGCGTGGGGGAGATAAAATAAGAAGAGAAGCAGAGCAAAATAACATGCACATGGCTTTAAAAGGGGGTTGGATCAATTCCTGGAGGAGAAGGCTCTCAATGGCTATTAGTCCTGCAGGCTACGTGCCACCTCCAGCATCAGAGGTAGTAAGCTTCTGTACACCAGTTGCTGGGGAATATGGGTAGCAGGGTGCTGTTGCACCCTTGTCCTGCTTGTGGGTAGACAGCTGGTTGGCCACTGTGTGAACAGAGTCCTGGACTGGACGGACCATTGGTCTGATCCAGCAGGGTTCTTCTTATGTGTGTGTGTGTGTGTGTTTGTGTGTGTGACACACACACCTAAGCACACATAATTAACTTCAGTACTGAATGCATTTGGTAGCCTGGCGAGGAACCGCCCTAGACAAAATGTATCGTATTCCTCGTATCTCAATGCTGTGGAGTCCTGGCCCTCCCTCCCTCCCTCCCCTCGCCCCGCTAAGCCTGCAGACATAAATGCCGCCTTATCTCATGGCGTAGTCTCCAGTGACGCCAGGGAACCTGAAAAAACCTGTCTGGATCTCATCGCGGGGAGATGGAGACGTTGGAGCTCCATTTGCCTTACGTTACCTGCCTGCCAGCGAATGGGCGTTCGGGGAAGGGAGGCTTTAATCATTTTGAAGCACCAGGAAGATCAGCCAACTACCCAAACCACAATTTCGGGGAACCTGTTTGCTTCCCGTCAAGCTCCCCGTGGTCACACCCATTCTGTACATCCCCTTCTCTGCCCAATCTTTTTCTGCAGCTCGCCTCTGAATGCCAGTCACTGGAGAACACAAGTGAGAGGGTGTTAAATTTTGGATTGCAATTCCCATCACCCCCAACCATTGGCCCTACTCACTGGGGCTGATGGGAGCTGTAGTCAATAGTTTAATGTGCAACCCTCTGCACTTTTGGAGGGTAGATACAATAGTATTCCACATTCTGAGCGCTTATGACCCTGTAATGCTGGCATGGTAGAGACTGTGGGCCCATGTACTGTTCCCTTCTGTTGTGATTTTTGGTACATTTTTATTACTCCTATCTTGCAACGAATACCTGGGAGATCTGATGTGTTTTAAACAGATTATCTCCTGGCTGACCAGAATTCTCAAATACCTTCTAAGGTGGCTAGATTTTGTGCTGCTGCAATTGCTTGTCGGTGTGGGATGATATTGTTGGACTGTGATTATGTTTTAATGTTTTAATGTTTTATTATTATATTATCATGAGTGGGGCATGTACAATTCAATCGATTTTTTTGAATTATCAAAATTGTTGGCTTTGTGAATAATACGATTGTGTTTATAGTGCCGCTCTACTTTGCTGGTCTTGTGACCGTAATAAATTCTATTCTAATTCTATAGCATCTGGCAATTACCAGCTTGAGCGCTCCCTGGTGCAAACACCAGCGGTGGCTTCCTAGGATTTCAAATAGAGATCTTTCCTGGGAGTGAAAGCAGGGCCTTTGGCTTGCAAAAGATGTGCTCTACCACCAAGCTGCTGCCCTTCACTTTGACATCTTTTGTTTGTAATAATACAGATGCATTCGCAAGTTTCTAGTTCTTATGGTGGCAAGAACAGGCTTGGAAGTACGGAGGTGACATGGCTTGAAATCCGAGGGCTGCATAACTGCTTTGCCACCCCACAATGACTTGTCCGAGCAGGACGAATGATGCAGATCAGGGCGGAGGGTTTTCACTAAATCTCTTCCGTCCATCTCATGCGAATTGTCAGGTGTCCTTCGTTTCATCATCCCCTTTTGGATAGAATTGGACTTTTGGAATTATAATTTCGTTGATTTGCACATTTGCACAGATCCCCCTTCCTTAAAAGTTTTAAAATGGCTGGCAAATCCACACAACTTGGAAAAAACGGTCTGCTACGGAATCCACAGGTTGGATTCATAGGAACTCATTTGTCCATCTGGACATGAGGAAAAACTTCCTGGCTTTTAGAGCAGTACGACAATGGAACCCATGACCTAGGGAGATGGTGGGCTCTCCCACATTAGGGACCTTCAAGAGGCAGCTGGACAGCCATCTGTCAGGGATGCTTTAAGGTAGATTCCTGCATTGAGCAGGGGGTTGGACTCCATGGCCTTATAGGCCCCTTCCAACTCTACCATTCTATGATTCTATGAATTTCTTCAACATTCCTAGATTCAGACCAAATAAATGTAAGTGTAGCTGCATTTTCTGATACCCGTCACTTCTTTTCAGCCCCGATTCCTCCCCCATTATTTCTTCTCCTTGCCTTGCCCTTCCCTCCTTGGGATCTCCTCCACTCCTTGGGATCTCCTCCACTGCTGAAAAGTACAACATCCACTTTCCTCCTTTTGTGGCCCTTGCTCATATTCATCCATAAAGTGTCACGCGTATTGCTTCCCTATTACAATTTGGTGTAGTGTTTTTACCCTCGGTGGCTAACTTCAGCTTGGTTTTATTTTGTGCTGCTTTTATTCATCATTTTATTGTTTCGATTTTATGTTGTTTTGAATGTATTGTACACCGCCCAGAGACCTTGGGTTACTAGGCAGTTAAAACATGCAACAAGCAAGCAAATAAACAACAACATAATATATGCAAACTTGCTGGATTTACACACAGGATTTCAATTCAAACTTTCCTTGATGCTGCATCTGGAATATATCCAGGCAGAATTTTAACTTTGGCTATTAGTTGCTTCAGTGCAACAGGAGGAAAGGCGATTGGCATCTGGTTGTCCACTTGGGAAAAAATGGACTTTGGACTCCATAGGCCTTTGCCCTGATCCAACAGGGCTCTTCTTTGGTTCTTATGGATTATATACATTATGGATTATATATATATGGTGCCTGCCATGGTCTCCACATCTCACAAATCCCCTCTGAGCATTGGAGCGAAGTGTCATTGGGAATTATTTGCACTTATCCAAACATCTACTCATCAAAGGGTTTTACAGGCTCTGCTTTGGCAACGGCTGTGTTTTTTCTATGCGGGGAACGCCTGGAAAAGACTCTGCAGGACTGGCACCATTCTTGAATAGCTCCTCTTGTTCTCCAAAGCCTCTGGAAGAGTGTCATGGTAATTGGAAGTGATAAAATATATACAACAGCAACTGTAAAACCAACCATGGTGTGCAATCTCATTGAGATGGTTTTGGCTGCCAGGTTCTGCATGCACATGCACAGGAAAGGAAGCTGGCCTCTGGTGCCCTTGCAAAACCTTGGACTCTTGTCACTTACTTGACAGGATCACATAATTTTAGATTTGGATAGGGGCATCGAGCCTCTGCTTAAATCCCTCCAGTGAAGAAGAGCCCATAGAATCATAGAATCATGGAACAGTAGAGTCATGAGAGGCCTATAAGGCCATTGAGCCCAACCCCCTGTTCAATGCAGGAATCCACCTCAAAGCATCCCTGACAGATGACTGCCCAGCTGCCTCTTGAAGGCCACTAGGGCAGGAGAGCCCACGACCTCCCTAGGTCATGGGTTCCATTGTCGTACTGCTATAACAGTCAGGAGGTTTTCCTGATGTCCAGCCGGAATCTGGCTTCCTGTCACTTGAGCTCATGATTCCGTGTCCTGTGCTCTGGATTGATTGAGAAGAGATCCTGGCCCTCCTCTGCATGACAACCTTTCAAGTCTTTGAAGAGTGCTATCCTGTCTCCCCTCAGTCATCTCTTCTCCAGGATAAACATGCCCAGTTCTTTCAGCCTCTCCTCATAGGTTTTTGTTTCCAGACTCCTGATCATCCTCATTGCCCTCCTCTGAACCCCCTCCAGCTTGTCTGCACCCTTCTTGAAGTGTGGTGCCCATCACCTACCAATTCAAATGCAGATGAAATAGACCAGAATGATCATAAAACAAAGCTGAACAAAAAAGCTAAAGAAGGAAACAAGATCGTATGAGCCCGATTCTAATAAATCAATCAAATAATCATACCAGCAGTTCTAAATTTATTTATTTTTAATAATAGATTCATTAAAATAGATTTATAATATATACCACATACCATGTTTAAAAATTAAGCCTAAAAGGGCTGGAACTATCAAAGGGTCATTGATCAGTGCCAACAAGGTACAGAGGCTCTAGATGGATCTATCTGGAGGAGCATTCCTTAATTGGGGCACTACCACCCCATCCATGAGAAGACTTTCTCCCTGGTAGCTGCCCACCTTGCCTATGAGGCCAAGGACACCCTGTTTGGCATCTTTGGAACCCATGACCTAGGGAGGTCGTGGGCTCTCCCACACATGAGGCCTTCAAGATGCAGCTGGACAGCCATCTGTCAAGCAGTTGGGAAGGGGGAGATGGCGACCCTCTGGGAGGACAGGTCAAAAGGCAAGGTCGGCCTCCCAGGTGCCAGCAGTTGAGTCACAGAGACTGCAAGGCCCTCTTCCAAAGGATGA
This sequence comes from Anniella stebbinsi, assembly GCA_029215795.1. Lineage (NCBI taxonomy): Eukaryota > Metazoa > Chordata > Lepidosauria > Squamata > Anniellidae > Anniella > Anniella stebbinsi. The sequence continues at coordinate 30,373,731 of JARDYH010000009.1, read as the reverse complement.
ATCATTGCTTCCCCCTGCTGGTGGGAGACTGAACCGCACCAAGGAACCAACTAGCCATTTCGTCCTTGTTCGCTATAATTCTTATTGGGGGTGGTCAGAACATTGCAATTGGATATCAGGCACTGCAGCTTGTAGCTCGACTACAAAGACTCCTGGTTGGTCCACGGAGAGTGCTCAGCCACCCTACCCTCTGCATCTGCGTCATTTTCTACAGCGGTACAGCTGGTTAATTATGTATTTACTTATGTATTTACCATATTTATATAGCGCTTAATGATCTAACACAGTTTCCAGTGCAGTGAACATAGGTATAAACAGTAAAAGAAAGATTTAAAAAGCAAATTATAAATTGTTCAGTTTAAAAACAAAAGAACCAGAAAAACAGTGGGTAGTCAGTTGAGGAAGGCTTCTTGAAACAGAGTTGTTTTCAGGAGGTGCCAGAAGCAGCCTAGTGTTGGCGCCTGCCTGACCTCCAGGGGCAGGGAGTTCCATAGAGAAGGGGCCACCACACCAAAGGCTCTTCTCCTGGTGGACTCCGATCAGGCACTACTAGGTCCATGTGGAACCACTAGGAGAAGGCCCTCTAACAACCTAAATGATTGGGCAGGTTGGTAAGGGAGAAGGCGCTTCTCTCTCTCAGGTATCCTTGTCCCATGTTGTTTAGGGCTTTGTACACTAGTACTTTAACTTTTAAACCCTGGATTTTATGGTCTTATGGGGGGATGACGACACTCTTTAGATATCCATGTGTATTTCTTCCATTGTGATGCACACAGCCAATCTTTCTTCCTCTCCCCACCGCTCCAGTAATCCAGACTTTGCAACTAATTCTACAATCTAATCTGTTGGACCAAACAAACAAAAAACTGTTTGCCAAACCTGATTTTTTTCCTAAAAAAAATATCCTCTGAGTACATGCAGTTTCACATTTTAAACTCACTAGCGCCATCGCAATGATGGGAATAAAATTGAGTCTGCTTGTGCCGCCCTGATGCTAAACACATTGATTTGGGGATATGCGCATGTTGTCGTTGCAATGGATAATATATTTTAGAGGTAAATAAATAAATAAAATGGGTGTCAATAGCCATGTATATGCTTGGTTGGCCACTGCCTTGATAGATAATAGGAACAACTCCGCAGGCTTCCAGACACTAGGGGGTGATAGAGAATGTGTCATGTTCACCCCCTTGTTATTCTGCAACTTGATCAGTTCTTTTTTTCCTGATCTCTCTCCTTCCTTTTGCTTCTTCTTCTTCCTCCTCCTTCTCTGCCTCTGTAACAAGGAGCACCATGTGGTCAGTCCCTGAAGGAAGCAAGCATCCATATCCCATGCCTTCACACACAGTCAGCATTAAGGGGGATGCTTGTCGTTCAGCAGTGTTAGATAATCATCACAGACAATGTGTATAAAAGCATGAATAAAGTCAGTTGATTGAACTTCTTTTAAATTGCTCCGGCCTGCATGTATTGCTTCCCATACTAAATGCTGTGTTGCCACGCTTTCCCTGTATAAAGCAACTCTGCTGTCAGTCACACCAGATGTCCCTACACCCCTGACTCTAAAATGCTTTCAAAAAGAAGAAGAAAGAAAGGATGCTGCGGTGAACAGCCCTGCTGGGCCCAGAAATGCCTGTCCTGGCTCAGGTGCTATGCAGAAGCGGTTTGCCACGGTCCCCATCACCTGGTTCTCTTTGGATGATCATTTTGGGGGCTGCTGTGCTGTGGTACCCTGGATCCACCCCTAGCCGATCCACTGATTTCGTAGTCCGGGATCAAGCTCTAGGCTGTGTACAAAATGAGATGCTTGCATATTCTAATTCAGGGGGAATAGTAATGCAGCAACGACTGCAAAAATGCACAGGGAGAGATTGAAGAAGCTGATTACAAGAGCAACCTTCATCAGGTCTGACGCCTGCTGGCTTGCAGCCAGGATAACTTCTTATTACTCACCAGGAACAAGGATGAGCAGCAAGCACCGTGAGCTATGATGTCTGCTCTGTGTTTCGTCTATCCAGATGACACTCAGGTCGATTGCATGGATAGAAAAGGTCGGAACATTTTCATGCAGGCCACTGTCCGTAATTTGGACGGACTGTTGTGATTTCAGGAGCGGGATCTGGAATAAATAGGAAGTTTTGTTTTCTCATTTGAGCCGCTTGTTGCAGGCACGTTCAAACTCTAGATAGAGGAGGTTTGGCTGTAATGCCAGGGTTTGGCACAGGGCGCATGAGCGTTTCAGGACCATTGGGTTCATGCACTCTTCCTTCCCTCCATGAACCAGGATCCTCTCCCTCCTTTCTTGCTTTGGGGCAAACCGTAGACCTAATTTGATGTTTAGTCCAAACTGGCAAATAAGAGTTGGCGCTTGCTAAACCATCTGGAAATAAGACCAGAGTTAGAAAGAGCATGAAGTCCTGCCTTTGGTGCTATGTTATGTGGTGCCTGTGTTTTTTTGGGGGGTGGGTGGGTAGGAGCAGTGAGGACTGGGGGTCACTTGCGCGTCGCTGAAAGGCTGGAAAATGCATCACCAAAACAGAGGGTAAAAGAGGGCATCAGCTGCAAAGTATTTGCATATGCTAAGTCATATGCAGAGGTGCTAATTGAGATTTGAATTATATAATAAAAATGGCCTTGAGTCCCTTTTTCTTTTGGTAGAAAGGAGGCATACAAATAAAAATAGGAAGAAATAAATCAAAATAAAACGGCAGTAAATTTCACCATGGTGAAAAATAGGGTTGTTATTATTATTAGCATTTATATACCCCCCATAGCCAAAGCTCTCTGGGTGGTTTACAAAAATTTAAAACATTGAACATTAAAAAAAAAAGATAGACAAAATTTAAAAAGCATAAAAGCATCAAAACAGATTATAAATACAATATCCATTTAAAACTACCATTCTGGGTCAAACAACAACAACAAAACCCAGTCAACATACGCTGTTTAATGCCTGGGAGAAGAGAGAAGTCTTGACCTGGTGCCAAAAAGATAACAATGTTGGTGCCAGGTGGGCCTCATCGGGGAGATCATTCCACAATTGGGGGGCCACCACAGAGAAGGCCCTCTCCCTTTTTGCCAGCCTCCAAGCTTCCCTCGGAGTAGGCACCCGGAGGAGGACCTTAGATGTTGAGCGTAGTGTATGGGTAGGTTTGTGTCAGGAGAGGCGATGGCTCCCCTTACGTCCAGCCCCCCCAGACTTAGTCAGGTGTGCCTGGCACGAGTGCGAGCCCATGCCTGAGTGCTCAGGAGGCCCCTGCGAGTGTTCAGCAGCTTCCCACCCTGGCTGCTGAAAACGCGCACTTCCTCCTGCTCGCATTAATGGCAGCCGCCATTAATACAACGGGGGGAGTGAGCAGTTTCTGGAGCTTCCAGAAATCATGTACTTTGCCTGCTGTGTCAGTGTTGACTGTAAAGGACCCATTGATGCAAGGGTAAAGCATTTTACACCTGCATTTTAACGCAGCTGGAGGAAGTGCGTGATTTCAGCAGGTAGGCGAACAGGGGGGGTGGCGATGGGCGAGCAGCTGCCGAGACGGGGCAGTCGATTTCGCCCACCTCTGGTGAAGAAGACTCTGTGACCTGAATACCTGCTGCTCAGCCTGCTGTCTGGGTGCCAACTGTGGATGAGCAACTTCAAGGCCCATCCTATTCTCCTTTTTGAGGGTTCCTTTTAAACCTCTCCAAATGGAGAATATCGAATAAAGAATTGTCCCCTGCCAGCTCTCCAAAATAGAGATCTTTAAAATAGGACACCTGGCTGCCCAACTGTGCCGTCTGCTGCTGCTGGGCCTGTTCATGAAGTTCCTAAAGCATTATATGCATTTGAGCTGGGAGATGTTTTCTAATAGAGATTGCAGGTCTAATCTGAGATACTGGTCCGGTTCGGAGGTAACAGGAAACCGTGGTTTTCACAATGTGAATGAGCAGTAAAGAATGGGGGAGCATGGATTTTGTAACACCCATTCGGAAGCATTCTGCAGATTGTCAGGTGATTTTCATTCCATCGTTTGCTCATTGATGGAATCAAATTTTCCCCAATTTCCCGGATTTGCGCAAATCTCCAAAATGCAAATCCCCCTCATGCACATTTTCAGGCTTTGACCCATGGGGAAGTGCATATTTTTGGTAGGCTTTGTTTTTATTAGTTTACATATTTTTCCATGGCTAAATTTGTGTAAAATTCCAGGATTTTTTTTTTTAACGGTCTGCGAGCCCACGGTATCTGTGTTGGATTCACAGAAATCTGAACTCATTTGATTGTGTGGCAGATTTCTCTGATATACCCAGTGAAGAGCCTTGGGCTCGTACACTCCCGCCTCCTCTGCTTTCACACACCAGTAGAGGAGATTGGAAGTATCTACATGAGATTTTATTTATTTATTTATTTATTACATTTGTATACCGCCCCATAGCCGAAGCTCTCTGGGCGGTTTACATAGGATTAAAAACAATTAAAAACAATATATAAAAATTAAAACAGCAAAAACATACAACATACACACAATCTGTACATTTAAAACCACTACAACACTTCAAAAAGCTACAAAAACAAAACAAAAAAACAAACCCAGGCTCCTCAGATATTGCCAAATGACTGAGATTTTAAACAGTCCACAGTTTCCTAGCACATCTGGAACTGTGGTTTGCTTAAATCCTTATTAATGAATAAACCAGAAACTGACACCGTGGTTCCAACCTTAAAGGTGGACTAAAATATTTGTAGATAGACAGAGATAGAAATAGATAGATGGATGGATAGATAGATAGATAGATATGGTTCCGGCTTGTTCTAACTAGAATTTATCCAAACCACAGTTTCCCAGGTTTGGACATAATGGTGAACTTTAGTTGGTTTAAAATTGGAAGCAGGTGATTCCAATCTCTTCCATTGGTGCGCAAAAGGGAAATAGTGTGTCTGTGTGTTGTCATAAATTAGCCCAATGTCCATTCCCAGCAGGAAACTGTGGTTTTCCATAGTGTTTGGATCGTGCGACTGATAAAGAAGAAAAGTTGTGTTATTTTACAAACTGGTGAAACTGGTCTCTTCTATTGCTCTATTTATGGATGAAAATTCTAGTGATTAATCGATGAAAATGCCTTGAACTTGATTGCAGCCCTGTTTCCAAGCATATTTGACACAGCATGAAATAGCCTCAGAAGTGGCACTGGGCGATTTTCCTGATGGTGAATTTCAGCTCTGAGCAGAAACCTAGAAGGAGGCGGCTGATGCTGGGCTGAGATCCCCATTTATATTGCTATGTCAAAACAGTGTCAGAAGTATTTGTGGGATGGACTGATTATTGAAATGTATGCCCCCGCCTTTCTATACAAAAATTAAGGTGACTTACAATCCCTAACAGCTGTATTCTGCTTACCACTTTAGAGGCTTCATTATGCTGGGACTGCAAGAATAATCTCTTCAATTATCATGAAGGGCGACTCCTTATTTCCACGGCAATAACCTCATAGTAGGTGCTGCAACATAAATGGTTATCTGAGGAAGCTTGGCTTCACGCGGAATGGGTGGATACCGGAAGCCTGTTATATTTTCTGTATTCCTTGTGTTAATTGTAGCAAAAAAAAGTTTGTTTTTGTGAACCATATCTCTCTATTGCAAGTAATAGCAATTATAAAATACAACAACATAAAACAGTACAGTTTATTTTGAAAAACTTCCTTTGTATATTTTCTATTTCTTGTGTCAATAAGTAGCAAAAAAAAAAACCACTTTGTTTTTGTGAACTATATCTCTCAATTGCAAATAATAGCAATTATATATATAAAAGTATTTACCTCAGTTTTTGGGAAATATTTTTATTGTTTTCGCAGTTGTGTGCCTTGGGCATTATACCAATTGTTTAGTCTTCAACTGCTGCCTCTGTTTTTGTATAATTGTACAACGCAAATAGAATGCCATTCTCTGATGCCTTTCCCTCAAGGTAGGAATACCTGATGTTGCTTTCTGGCACTTCTTTGCAGAAAATGTTTGTGTGTGTTTTTATATTTGGGGAGAGGATGCCTTCCACCCTGGGGCGGGCATCCATTGTTATTAAAACAAGCCCAAATTCTGCTTAGCCCCATTACCCCATGGATCCTGGGCACTTTGAAGTCTTCATTCCTCAAAGGTATACAGTCCTTGCTGTGTTCATTCAATTTTGCGCCCTTGCACTTCTAACGCAGTTTTATCCTCAAACGCAATGGGATGTTAAATTATTTTGATTTCTCCCTTCCCAACAGAGGACAAGAGGAAGATGGGAACCATACATTGGGGGGAGGGGCACACTTTACTGGGCCCCTAGGATCCATGAGCCCCTTCCTCAGTCTACAACCCCATGACCATGAGGAAAAAAACATGTTGCTAACTTGTACACAATTTATGGGAACCTCTTCCCCTGTGTCGATGCAACTGTTGTCTGGCTCTTGTAAGGTTTGCTGGAGCCAGTCAGCGAAGCAGTGCTAGAACAGAGCAAGGGTGTTTCTACACCGGCCTTTTTTAACAGGACTGCCCCTGGATGCTCCCTGAGAGTCCAGATGATGCACAGGGACTCCTGGGGGTGGGGGGAATGGGCACGGGTTTTCCCAGATATAAGGGATCCCTGGGGAATCCTGACTTTTTTGCAGGGCGGGGAACGTCCTGAGACCACAGGAGGTGTAGGTGCCTGTCCTGGCTGGTGCCCGCTTACTCACAAGTAAGTGGGCACCCAAAACGGGCACGGAGCCACGCTGTGCGACTCCGTGCCCATCAGGGGAGGGCGGGAATGAAATTCGCCATCCCCAGGATGGCAGGGGTGGGTGCCCCCCCCAATTCCAGGTAGGATTTTTTCCCCTACTAACCTTTGTCGATGGAGCACAAGTGCACTCTTCTCGGCTCCATTTTTTTTAAAAATGTCGGGCGGGACTGTGCGATGTCCCAGGAAGAAACCAAGATGTCGCACTTCCTGTTTAGAAAGAAGAGAATGATCCCGGATGCAGGTATGTCTGGGATCATCCCCAAGCCCTCCCTCTACACCCTTAGATGTAGAAAGGGCCCAAGTCACATTCTCAACAGTGAGTTACATGTCAGGCTGTTCTCTAGAACAGAGAGAGTTTACTTGTGCTTAGGGTTATATAGTTAAACTATGAGAGTCAGAGGGTTGGTGCTTCCCCATGCGATATGCTCTCTCAAGAACTACCAGTCCCAGAATTCCTTGTGCCTAGGCAAGAAGAAGGAGCTAGGGCTGTGCACCGCCTCGGAACCGGGCTGGCCCGAGGCTCCCCGAGGCAGATCACAGAAAGCCGCTATGGTCTAAACGATAAAACATGGCTCAGCCCTCTGGGAGGAGGGCACAATTTACAGGTAAGTCCTGGCAGCGACAGTTCTGGGTTGGGGGGCAAGGATCAGGGGGTGTGAATGGGACGCAAGGGGGCTGTGGAGGGGATGAGAGGGCTGAGAGAAGGGAATGGGGAATTGGGAGTCCCATGGACTCACGGTCGGCCTTGCGCCTGGCATTCCTGAGTGCCAGCCGCATGGCCAGCACCCAGGAACCTGCAATGCCTATTCGCTCGGGGGGGGGGGGGGGAGGCGGTGCTGAATCTGACTTTGGTGCTGAGGCGAGGCGGGCTCTAACTGAAGTGCCCCAGGTCAAATTGGGGCCAATTCAGAGGGTCAGCTAATAGGAAGGGTAAAGGGTCCTAATAATCAGCGACACTGATCCCAGTGACATTGGGAGCCAATGCTGCTGGTGGGATTGATAGTGCCAAAATGTTATTACAATGTTTTAGGGCTCTTCTTTAGGCTGGATGTTGTGTGAAACGAAAATAGCAACAAGAAAATGGGTGTGTTGGGGCATGGTAGAAAGGCCCCAGTAAGGGCCATGGTGCAATTTCAGAATTACAATAGATTTTCTTCTCTCTTTCATGACTTGCAGGATTATATGTATGTGATGAGATTGTGATATGTGTGTGGGAGAGGGTTCATGTGCAACAGGCTCCCCAAAATGATGCTGCGGCCTTGAAGGAAGGGTGCCCTGCCATGCCCACCATAGCAGCCATTTCATAAATGGGCAACACCCCCATGGCAGCCATTTTGCGAGAGCACCACAGCAGTCTCTTCAAATTCCACTCTCTTAAAATCTCCAATGATTCCAGTATACACTAGAAAGCCAGTGTGGTGTAGCGGTTAAAGTGTTAGGACTATGGATGGACAGACTCATGTGAGTCCGTCTTTGGCAGGTATTCAAGGAGCTGCCACCTGCTCCCATGAGCTGGGCTGCACAAGCCCCTGAAGGGCTCAGCGAGGGATCCTAGAGCTCCCTGGAGCCACTTGCTCTTCTACGCGAGCCACGATTTTAATGTAAGATGACCTCTAATGTTACGGAAATGGGCCTTGATGGCCGCCATTCTGCAGAACATTAGATATACAAAAATCTAGAGCCCCATCATGCATTAAAATGGTGGCTCACAATAAGGATGGTCAGCTGCCAGACGTGAGTGGAGGCTGGGAGTAAAAGTCCCAGCCACTTATGCAGCTTGGCGGACATCCCTAACTAGGACTCAGGAAATCTAGTTTCTAATCTTGACGTGGCTATGAAGATCACTGGGTGACTTTGGGCCAGTCACTGACTCTCAGCCTAACCTCCCTCACAGGGTTGTTGTGTGGGTAAAATGAAGAGGAGGAGGATCATGTAAGCTGCCTTCTGTTCCTTGGAGGAAAAAAGTTAGGATATAAATTTGATAATAAATAAAATAAATAGAAATACTCATCAAACAGTGTGCGTGTGGAGTTTCTTGCAAAAGCAGGAGTAGAATGAAGCACATTCTGTGTGGCTGGTAGATGCCATCTCAACCTTTCAAGTTAAACTTAGCATTTCAGCACCTGTCTCTGTGGCAGCATGCCTCTTAAGCGCATGAAATTTGTGCGCAGCTGTCAGAGTATGAAATGCGTAGGGGGGAGTGGCAGGCGTGCCTTATAACTGGCTGCCTTCCCATTTTGCTGCAGAAAGGAAGAACTGAGAGAGGGAGAGGGATTTGTACCTTCATATAATTTGATTGACACAAAAAAAGTAGTGCACCAGGAAGTAATTTGAAGGCTGACTGTACATGAGGAGTCTGGAAGCTAAATGGAATGATGGAGGCAAGGGAGGACATTCCCAGAAATCACTGCACTGTGACAAATACCTCTCAGGTAGGATCCTGTGGGATTCCAGTGTGGTAGTGGGCACAGTTGGAATTTTAACAACCCCGTGGGTACTCTCACAAAATGGCTGCCATAGGGGTGTTGCCCATTCATAAAATGGCTGCTACGGTGGGCATGGTGGGGCACAAATATGGATGTCAGAAGAACCCCTTTGGGGGATGGAACTCAACAAGCTTCCATTGATTGAACCCTGACTGGACTTCGGCCTGTTTTTCTCTGGGGAACCCAACTCCATGTGAAGCAAATCCAGCCTGTTCATGGTTTTACTGCGTTTGAAAATTTCTGCAAATTCCAGCTGAATTTGTGGATATTTTCAGAATTTTCACATTTTGCTAAATTTTGGTTGCAAAATTGATAGCCATTGATAGCCTTCTCCTCCAAGAATTTATCCAACCCCCATTTAAAGCTATCTAAATTGGTGAACATCACGACATCTTGTGGCAATGAATGTGTGAAGAAGTCCTCCCTTTGATCTGTCCTGAATCTCCCACCAATTGGCTTCATGGGATGTGACCGCTGTTGGCTTCTAGTATTATGAGAGAGGGAGGGAAATGTACACCATGCAACATTGTGTACACGTCCATCAGGTCTCCCCTTAGTAGGCTGACCAGATAAAATCCAGGTCAGGGCTCATGTAACTTTAACAGTTGTAGAGAAAAGGGAATTTCAGCCAGTGTCATTTGTATGCAATTAGTTCCTGGTGAAATTCCTTCTTCATCACAGCAGTTAAAGTTGCAGGCACTATACTAGAGTGACCAGATACAAAAGAAGGCAGGGCCCCTACAACTTTAACTGTTGTGATGAAGAGGGAATATTACCAGGAACTAATTGCATACAAATGACACTGGCTGAAATTCCCTTTTCTCTACAACTGTTAAAGTTACATGAGCCCTGACCTGGATTTTACCCCTTAGCCTCCTTTTTTCAAAACTAAACAGTCCCATGTGTTGTCACCTTCCCTCCTAGGGGAGATGCTCCAGCCCCTTGATCATTTGAGTTGCCTTTTCTACTCTTTTTCAGATCTACAAGATATTTTTTTAAGTATGCTGACCAGAACTGTACACGGTATTCTAAATATGGCCGCACCATAGTGTTGTATACAGCAGCATGATATTGGCAGTTTTGTTCTCAATTCCTTTTCTAATAATGCCTAACATGGAGTTTATATGTGTTTCCGGAAGTTTTAAGGCTGAAAAGTGAGTATGTATGTTGTTTTTAATCCCAACAAACAAACAAACAAACAAACAAAAATACAAAATGTTGCAGGCCCGGAATGTTTTCTGCAGACAAATGTTGTTGTGTCTGAAGCGGCTAGAATGAGAGAAGAGTGATTTTCCTGTAACAGAAGCAACAGGTTTTTAGCCGAACAGCGCTTGAAAGAGTACAAAGAGGAGACGCTATTCTTCAGCTCAGCATATACATTAGACAAATCCACTCCCACTTCCTTGCAGTGTCTCCTCACCCCTCCCCCTCCGACTCCAGCTCCGGTGTTCCTTGAATCCGTGGGCCCTTGACAAGGAAACAGAAGTTACTTAAAGCCTTTTGGCACGCACTGAGTAACACACCTATATTACCAGCTAATGATCTGATCAATCACTAAGCCTGTCAGATCTGTTCTTAGATAAGCTTGGCTGACAGCCAGGTGCCGGATCCAGGATAGCTGTTTGATGTTATCGGAGTACAATTAGGTTACAAGCGTTGCTTTGCCGTGAAGGCCACGAGCAGATCTTTATGAAGAAAAGCATCCAGGGTTGGTCAGGCTGGCAAACCACCGAGCTCCCTCTGTTCTGACATATTTATCTGGAAGAGTCCCCATTTTCGGCTACATGGCTATATGGACATCCCTGTTAAATACCTGGCCGTATTTTTGCCTTTGTGGAATGCTCTCTGAAAATGACATTGATTGACATTGCTATTGTTGTCATTCTAGGGAACAGGAAGCTGCCTTCTACTGAGCTGGACCCTTGGTCCATCTATCCCAGTATTGTTCACCAGGGGCTGGAGCATCTCCCCTATGAGGGAAGGTTACAGCAGCTGGGGTTGTTTAACTTGGAAAAAAGGAGGCTCAGGGGAGACATGAGAGAGGTGTACAAAATGATGCCTAGTGTGGAGAATGTGGATAGGGAGACATTTCTCTCCCTCTCACATAACGCTAGAACAGAAAAAGGTTATCTCATGAAGCTGATTGGTGGGAGATTTCAGGACAGATCAAAGGAGCCAACAGTGTGATGTGGCTGCAAATATATATGCGCGCTATTTTGGGCTGCATTAATAGAAGTATAGCTTCCAGATTGCGTGAGGTACTGGTTCCCCTCTATTCGGCAGTGGTTAGGCCTCATCTTGAGTACTGCATACAGTTCTGGGCACCACACTTCAAAAAGGATGCAGACAAGGTGGAGGGGTTTCAGAGGAGGGCAACGAGGATGATCAGGGGTCTGGAAACAAAGCCCTATGAGGAGAGATTGAAAGAACTAGGTATGTTTAGCCGGGAGAAGAGAAGTTTGAGGGGAGACATGATAGCATTCTTCAAACACTTGAAAGGTTGTCACACAGAGGAGGGCCAGGAACTCTTCTCGATCATCCCAGAGTGCAGGACACGGAATAATAGGCTCAAGTTACAGGAAAACAGATTCCGGCTGGACATCAGGAAAAACTTCCTGCCTGTTAGAGCAGTACGACAATGGAACCAATGACCTAGGGAGGTGGTGGGCTCTCCCACAGTAGAGGCTTTCAAGAGGCAGCTGGACAACCATCTGTCAGGCATGCTTTAAGGTAGATTCCTGCATTGAGCAGTGGGTTGGACTCAATGCTCTTATAGGCCCCTTCCAACTCTACTATTCTATGATTCTATGAAATACTTCTTTACATGGTGCATAGCTGACCTATGGAATTCACTGCCACAAGATGTGGTGATGGCCACCAATTTGGATGGCTTTAAAAGGAGATTGGACAAATTTCTGGAGGAGAAGGCTATCAATGGCTCTATGCACCACCAGTATCAGAGGCAGTATGCATATGTTCATCAGTTGCTGGGGAAATGGGTGAGAGGGTGCTGTTGCACAGTGTGCTGCTTGTTGGTCCCTGGTTGACAGCTGGTTGGCCACTGTGTGTACAGATTGATGGACTAGATAGACCCTTGGTCTGATCAACCATGGCACTTCTTATGTACTCATGACACTGGCTGTCAATGGCTCTCCAAAGTTTCAGGCAGGATTCCATCCTAGCCCTGTCTAGAATTGCTGGGGATTGAACCAGGGGTCTCCTGCATGCAAATGAGGTGTTCCACCATTGAGCTATGGTCCTATATGAACCAATTCCCCAGGTTTCTAGTTTAGGTACTTTCACCTTGGTGAAAAACAGGAAGCACATCACCCCAAAAAGAGGGCAAAAGACACAGATAGGTGTGAAATGTGCATCTGCTAATTTAGATGCATAGATGTAAATTTAACGGTCATTACTTATCAGAAATACACCCCACCATAGCGGGGAAGACTGTGACCAGGTGACCAGCTACTAGGGAGGGACGGATTTTGTAAAATCCATTCTGTCTGTGTTTTGTGGGTTGCCAGGTGACCTTTGTTCCATTTTCCACTCATTGCTGGAATTGGATGTTTCTCCAATTTCCTGTATTTGCGCTAATTTGAAAATGTGTGAATCCCTCAAATGTGCAAAATGCAGAAATCCTCCCCAAATGCACATGTTCATACTTTAGCCTATGGGGAAATGTGCATTGCTTGGTGCCTTTTTTAACATTGTCTGCTCATTGGTGGAATTGGTGGTTAGTTTGTTTTTTTAATGTCCCCGAATTTGTGGAAATTCACATTTGTGCAAATTCACACTTATGAAAATGTGCAAATTCCACCCCAAATACACAAATCCTCCCCAAATGCACATATTCATACTTTAGCCTATGGGGCTAATGTGCAAATCCCCCCAAATGCATAAATCCTCCATAAAATGCACATATTCATGCTTTGGCCAATGGGGGGAATGCACGTTTTCAGCTGGTGTTTCTTTTTTCAGGTTATGGATTTTTTCTACAACTGAATTTGTGGAAAATCCTGGAAAGTAAAAAAGAGAGGGCCGCAGATGCATGGGATCCATGTGACGCAAGAAAAGGCAGGCCACTGTGGAATCCATGGGTTGGATTCATAGAAATCATGCCTCCATTTTATTCCTGTAGTCATTATGGAAGTATGATTTAAGTGAGTTTGTTCAGTTTCAGATTAGAGTTGTCAAACAGCTTTGTTGTTCCTTTAATGTATCAGGAATGGAGCAACAGTTTTAAAGTATGGAATGGCAATTGGAGGGGGTGAACAGAAATGCTGGTCATGTGCTTCACACCTGAAGTAATACTAGCAATGGGCGAATCAGGAAAATCTGAGCATGCTAAATCTCTCCAAATTCCATCCTGAAACTTGTTCTGACTCAAGTCTGTATCAGATTGCAAGCATTGTGTTTTTGTTCCATGTGAAAATCCATGGACTGTTTCATTCACATTTTCCCAAGTGGAGCAACTGGGTTGGATGCACTGGTGACAATATAAAAAGATAAAACGACAGCAATAGTGAAATATTTTCTAAAATGTATATAATTTTCCAGTCTAGTTAAAACACACACATGCACACCCACACGTATAAAAACAATCGGAACAGATAAACAATATATATTAGACCAATAAAAACACAATATTGTAGTATTATCATAGTGTCAAAGAATAGTAGAGTTGGAAGGGGGCTATAAGACCATCGAGTCCAACCCTGTGCTCAATGCAGGGGTTTTATATAGGTTATAAAACCTATCTTTACCTAAAAATACTTTCACCAATGCCAAACGTGTTTCTATCTGTGGTCTTCTTCAGTGATAAAATAACCATTCACATCTATAAAACAAATTGTATACAATACCTACAATGCAGAGAACAATAGGGACTAGTAGCTTTAGGGTAGATTCCTGCAGTGAGCAGGGGGTTGGACTCTATGGCTTTATAGGCCCCTTCCAACTCTACTATGCTATGATTCTAGTGCAGTGTTAAAACCAATTTATTTGTTTATTTATTTTTATTTATTGTAACACTTTTATCCCACCCTTTAGCCAAAAAAGGCTCTCAAGGTGGCTCACAAAAATAATTCTTAAGACAGCCCCTGCCCACAGACTAACAATCTAAGAAACATGACACAAAAGGAAAGGGGATTGGGAGGGAGGAGGAAAAAAGCAAATTAATGCACTAGATTCTTAGTTGCAAAGTTCAGAAGGTCATGGATATTTTAGGACTCTTGCCAATCCTTCCGCTAATACAGGTAGCCGTAAAGAAGTGTGCATGTTATAAACTAGATAACTGCAAGGGGGCCGAACATAGGAAGATTGATAGATCTTTTTGGGGTTGGCAACGGTAGTCATGCGACTGCCAAGTCATAATGAGATAGCTCAGGATGCTGCCCAAAACCCATCTTTTTGAAATGTATGCATTCTTTGCTCATCATTAAAAGCATATTTGTGCACATTTTTCAAATCTAGGTATGTTTTAATGCACTTTCTTCACATGTACACATGCTGTTGAACACTCTTTTTTCATTTTTGGTCCACGAATCACATTGCCAGATTGGAAATGCGCTGACTTTGACTGCTGATTGTGTCTGAGATCATGTTTGGTCCGGACAGTGTGAACCGAAAACAATTCCTTATACATCCAAATATAGACGGTCATCTAAAGAAGGGACCCCAAAAAGACCATGACGTCCTGTGTCTGAAGTCACCTAGCTGCACCACTTCAAACAGAGGACACCTTGATGTACAGCGCTGTCCTCTGACAACTCCTCAAATAGAGGACCGTTCTCAGTAAAGTAGGGCACATTGCCACCCTAATAAAGGTCGTGATCCTTCTTACGAAAAGAAGGATGTTCTTATTGGGAATATTGCATCCTCATCTGCTATTTGCAGGAAGGGGGCAGTGTTGCAGTTAGTTAGTTAATGCATGAGGCCTAGCTAGCCTTAGGATCTCTATAGCCTACAGTGTAGTTTCCTGCTCCTCCCTTTTCTTCCCCCCTTCCCTCTCTCTGACTTCCTCCATTGCTGGGAGCACAGGTGCTAGCTCTCTCCCACTCCTGCCAGTATAATGGAACACAAAATCCTAGAATCCTAGAATCCTAGAATAGTAGGGTTGGAAGGGGCCTATAAGGCCATTGAGTCCAACCCCCTGCTCAATGCAGGAATCTACCTTAAAGCATCCCTGACAGGTGGCTGCCCAGCTGCCTCTTGAAGGCCTCTAGGGTGGGAGAGCCCATGACCTCCCTAGGTCACTGGTTCCACTGTCGTACTGCTCTAACAGTCAGGAAGCTTTTCTGCATATTATGTTCAAGAATACTTCTGAGTAAAACTGTTTTTATTTCTTCACTAAAGAAAGATGTGTTCTCTCTCTCTCTCTCTCTCCCCCCCCCCCCCGTGTTCATATGGGACTGGTAAAAGCTCGTTCCAATGTGCCTTTTTGTTTGTTTTTTCCTGCCAACTGTCTTTCTAACAAGAGGCAGCAATACCAAAGAATCCCCATCAGTTCTAAGCATGTTGCTATTTTCATCTAAGAAACGTTGGAAGATAGGATATATTCCTGATGGATAGGGGCCCAGGTGAGTTGCATGGAACACACATGATAGGTGTAAACTTGAGTAAAACAGTGGCTGTTTTCTCCTGCCCCCGCTAACAATTAGATAACAGAGAGAAATACAAGGCAGGAAGGATTCCAGGCCTGAGTCCTCAGGGGCTTCATTTGAGATGTACAAAGAAGTAAAAAGCTGAAGAAATTGTTATTCTACAGCTGAATAAAATGCCAGGTGTAACATGCAGCTAATTACACCACTGCTTTTTACAGCAGGGATTTAAAACGGGGGTGTCTTGGAAAGGGGGGAAGAAATCAAAGGGGGAAATCGAAAAACACATAGGAGGAGGTATAAAACAAGATTTATATCTCCATAATTTCCTCTAATTGCTGATAGAAGATGTTAATTTTCCTTTTGATGCGTTACTCAATGCCTCAGGCTGTTGGCGTAACTGCCAGGAATGGCAAGGAGTTAAGGGGGATTACCTCAGGGGCTGCTCGGCACAGTAGCCAGCATGAAAAAAATATTTTGTGACGGGAAAAAGCAACAAGAGAAACTTTAAGTTGAAGAGAAAGTCAAATTAGGTCCTCATTTCCTCCACATGAAACCTACTGAGACTCTTGAGTAGCGCAAGAATGGCTTCCTGTCTTTCTTTTATCTACAGCAGGGTGGCCATCTTTCCATTTCCAGAATACTGGGCAGAGCAAGGATTGGCAGGCCAGGAAGAACATCCAGGGTTAGGGTGGAATCAGGGGAGAAAATGGTGGATAAGACTGGAACAAGGTGTTATAAGCCAAGATTAAGCATGGCTGGTTATGGGTAGAGTTTGGCAAAAGTTCGACCTAGGGCTAAAAATGAAGGGTTGTATCTGGTGAAGAGGGCAGCAGGGCACCTGCAGCTTTAACTCCTGTGATGAAGAGGAAATTTCACCAGGTGCTGCATGCATACAAATGACACCTGCTGAGATTCCCTCTCATCATTTCCATACCTGCCGATGTCATCTTCTCATGGACCTTTGTCTCTGCAGGCAGAGTGTCAGCTTCCTTTTCCATCCAGAGGAGACCCCTTTGGAGGAGAAGGATTGGGGTTCCACATAAAATCGTGCTCCCACAGAAGACATGGGGCAGCCTGAGGTATCCCTTCATGGGGACACCTCCCGAGGGGCCTCAAAGGAGCCTTTCTACCCCATCCTGAGCCCTGCTGTGGTTCTTGACTCCTCTACCTCATCCCACAGCTCTCTGGAGCACAGTCGATGGTGGACCAAGTGGCAAACTAAGGGCTATTCAGACAACACACTAAACCACCATGGATCACTCAAAAACATGATCCACGGAGGGTTAGAGTGTCATGTGGGAGAAACCCCTTCCTACAATGGGTCACTTACCCCTGGTTGCTAGCCGTCTTCTGCAAGATAGTTAGCAGGCATTCACAGTGGTACCTGTGTTGACGGGGGGGGGGGTGTATTTCGGCCTATTTTGGTGAAAAAAACAAAAAAAGGTAGTGACCAGAGTCCACCCAGAAGAGCGACCGCCACATCCAGTTTCTTGATGGGTGCCACCATTTTTCTTCATTTTTTTTCCATCGGAGCACCTGCTGGACACGTGGGTTAACCATGCAGTGGTACAGGATATATCTAAGGAGGGGTGGGGGAACCACACAGCGGTAGGTAGTCCCCATGGCAGCCCCCCTTGTAGTGGTTAGTGGCACACTCCATGCCGTGTGCTTCCCTTAAACCCCTCCAGGTGTGTCTGAACAGGCCCTAAGCAGGTGTAAGAACACCTGCTGAGCTGCCAGAAGAGTGTTTTGCCCAGGGCCTACTTGGGAGGAAGGGTCTACTTAGGAGGAGGGGAAAGATCCAGCTGCAGACAATAAGGAAGCAGGTCCAGCTGTAATGGCTGAATGAGAAAGAGAAGGTTAGATGCCCTCAGTCTCCTCCCAGGCTGTTGTACAGGGAAGGAGATCTGTTGTACCCTATGGATGAAATTGCCAATGTTGGTTTTTCTCACTGCTCCAATCTTAAATTTGGTCCGTCTTGAATTTTAAGAATTTCTCCAGGTTTCAGTACAGTTTGGCTCGAAGTTTGAGTGGGTTTTTTTTTAAAGCGTGCATGAAAAATTGTAGGCATTTGGGGGCACTTTTCCTGTTATTTTTGCTTGCCTTTTGCCTGATTGACGCATTTTTTGCAAGCAATTTCCCTAATATATCAATTTTTGAACATCATTTCCTGCAATACACATTTTTTTTCATTGAAGAACTCCCCTGCAAAATTTGGAGAAGTACAAATTTTAAAGGATGTGTTTCGGTTCACAGTGAGGTTTGAATGTGCAAAATTCAGTTTAATGCAAATTGAACAGATTTCTCCCCTCTCTAGTACACTCTTCCAGGGACCATAGGATCGTAGCCTAAATGAACACAGACTAGAGCAGGTAGAGACTTCTTCAGGAATGTGTAGTACTGGTGTGTGTGTGAAACCATCCTTAGTATCAAATTAGGGTGCTACAAATATATCGCATTTTTTTAATGTGAAGCATTATTTATTGTCTTATTTATTGCATTTACTTCCTGCCTTTTTTCCTCCAAGGAAGGCGTACCTAATACTCCTCCTCTCCATTTCACAACAACAACCCTGTAAGGTAGGTTGGGCTGAGAGTTTATGACTGGCTCAAAGTCACCCAGTGAGCTTTTATGGCCAAATGGGGACTTGAACCCAGATCTCCCAACTCCTGGTCTGGCACTCTAGCCACTACACCACACTACACCACACTTAAACATTAGAAGGTAAATCAGAGCTGGACAGACTATTTTAGAAGACCATAAGTAGAGTCTGGTGCAATAGTTTCTTTTGCAATCGGTCATTAGCAATGTGTTATAATGGAACTGGGAGGAGACAGATCCGCAAGAATACCTTAACTGTCATTTGCGACAATGTTTTGAGCATCTATATATCTGTCCAGTGCTGTTTAATCCACCAGTCAGATTTTGACTTTGGAACGAAAGGGGATGCAAAGGCAGCCTAGCTGAACTCCGTGATGAAGCCTTGATTCCTTCACCAACAAATGCTGACATGAATAATGTGAAAGAAGCTGACCGCAAGCCAGACGCTTCAAAGATAGAACAAGTTGGTTTGGGAAACTCCCGCAGTATTTGGCAACACAGACAACCTAAAGGATCTACCACATCGCCCTCCAGGCACCAAACGAATTGGCTCAAACTACAATGTTTGTTGAATGTAGGGCAAGAGCCATATGAGTCTGGAGCTAAGAAGAACCTGGATCAGCCGAGTGCGGTTGGAAAGATGCAATATCCGCAAAGAATTTTCACCATGTGCACATGGAGGACACGGTCCAGCAAACATCAGTTTCTTTTGAGTTCCACTCACAGCAATGGAATGGGACGTGCTGCCTTGTCCTTTGCATCTCTACACAGAAGACATCTCCACTGTTTTCAAAGGGACACTGTGTGTATTTTTTTAAGAGCGTGCATGCAAGGAGGAAGGCATGAAAAGGATTCATTTTTAAAAGTGTGCATTTCTTAATATATATACTTTTTAAAAGTCCACATTTTTTAAAGGCCAATTTTTTACGAGTGCACATTGTGGAATTTGCGAACACTTTCGGAGAACATGGGATGGGAAGATTAGTTTAATTACACTTCATAGAATCATAGAATCATAGAATCATAGAATAGTAGAGTTGGAAGGGGCCTATAAGGCCATCATGTCCAACCCCCTGCTCAATGTAGGAATCTACCTTAAAGCATCCCTGCCAGATGGTTGTCCAGCTGCCTCTTGAAGGCCTCTAGGGTGGGAGAACCCACCACCTCCCTAGGTAATTGGTTCCGTACTGCTGTAACAGTCAGGAAGTTTTTCCTGATGTCCAGCTCGAATTTGGTTTCCTGTAACTTGAGCCCATTATTCTGTGTCCTGCATTCTGGATTGATCGAGAAGAGAACCTGGCCCTCCTCTGTGTGACAACCTTTCAAGTCTTTGAAGAGTGCTATCATGTCTCCCCTCCATCTTCTCTTCTCCAGGCTAAACATGCCCAGTTCTTTCAGTCTCTCCTCATAGGGCTTTGTTTCCAGACCCCTGATCATCCTCATTGCCCTCTTCTGATCCCCCTCTAGCTTGTCTGCATCCTTCTTGAAGTGAGGTGCCCAGAACTAGACGCAATACTCAAGATGGGGCCTAACCTGTGCCAAATAGAGGGGAACCAATACCTCACATGATTTGGAAGCTATATTTCTATTAATGCAACCCAAAATAGCATTAGCTTTTTTTGCAGCCACATCACACTATTGGCTCATATTCAGCTTGTGATCTATAACAATTCCAAGATCCTTCTCGCTTGTCATATTGCTGAGCCAAGTATCCCCCAACTTGTAATTGTGCATTTGGTTTCTTTTTCCTAGGTGTAGAACTTGGCATTTATCCCTATTAAATTTCATTCTGTTGTTTTCAGCCCAGTGCTCCAGTCTATCAAGATCACTTTGGAGTTTGTTTCTGTCTTCCAGGGTATTAGCGATCCCACCCAATGTTGTGTCATTTGCAAATTTGATAAGCATTCCCTGCACCTCCTCCTCATCCAAATCATTAATAAAAATGTTGAAGAGCACTGGGCCCAGGACAGAGCCCTGCAGTACCCCACTCGTTACCTCCCCCCAGTGTGAAAAGGTACCATTGATAAGCACTCTTTGAGTCCGATACTGTAGCCAGCTGTGAATCCACCTAATAGTTGTTCCATCTAGCCCACTTTTCACTAGTTTGTTACTCAGAATGTCATAGGGCACTTTGTCAAAAGCTTTGCTGAAGTCAAGATATACTATATCCACAGCATTCCCATAGTCCACAAGGGAGGTTACCCAATCAAAGAATGAGATCAGATTAGTCTGGCAGGATTTGTTCTTGACAAATCCTGCATTGTTCTCAAGGTGCTTACAGATTGACTTCTTTATAATCTGCTCCAAAAATGTTCCAGGGATGGATGTCAGACTGACTGGTCTGTAGTTCCCAGGTTCCTCTTTTTTGCCCTTTTTGAAGATAGGGACAACAGTAGCCCTCCTCCAGTCGTCTGGCACTTCACCCGTCTTCCATGATTTTGCAAAGATAATAGAGAGTAGTTCTGAGAGTTCTTCTACCAGCTCCTTTATTACTCCAGGATGCAGTTTGTTGGGCCCTGGAGATTTGAACTCATTCAAAGAAAGTAGATGTTCCTTGACCATTTGTTTATCAATCTCAAACTGCAGTCGTGCCCCTTCAGCTTGTACTTCACTTTTTCCAGACCCTCTTTTGAGAGAAGACTGAGCCAAAGTAGGAATTGAGCACTTTGGCCTTTTGTTTGTCATCTGTTACCAATTTGCCATCCTCATGAAGCAGTTGAACCACCATTTCTTTCCTCTGTCTTTTACTATTCACGTATCTGAAGAAAGCCTTTTAACCCGCCTTCCCTCCAGGGTGCTCAGGAAAGCATCCAGAATTCCCCCTCCCCCGCATTTTATTCCCACAATATCCCTGGCAGGTAGACTTGGCTGAGACACAGTGACTGGCTTACGATCACACAATATGCAGATCTATACTAAACGTGCTCCACTAAATGCCCTCCTTTCTGCGATTAGACCTCTAAGAGGGATGCATTTTGAGTATAGACAAGTGCTCAAGGCATAGAGATGCAGGCAAATTTGGCACTTTTGAGTCTCTTTAGACTTTTGCCACCAATTTGGCAATGCACCAAATTCTGCAGAAATTTGGCAGTGTAGTTGGCAAGAATAATAATTATAAAAAAAGTGGCTTGCTGCTGAAATTTGGCAGCAATATGTTATGGAGATTCCAGAGTACCAAATTAAGTTTGTTTTCAAGCTAGATGTGGTGTTTTGAGTTTCCATAGGAGTTCGCCACTGATTATTATTATTTTTGCCACTGGAGGCAGCATGGCGACAGGAGTGCGCCCCCTGGGGGGAGTCTAGAGGCTAGAAATTGACACCCAGACACCCAGATTACCTGAAGTTGTCTATCCCAATGTAGTGCATAACCTGCCTCCAGCAATGGCTCTTGATGAGAGAAAAAGGATATTATCCATTATGAAATGTTCAAATCTCATTTCAGCCATAAATAGGAATAAACCTTATTGAGATTCTCTGAACCCCACTTTGAATTCCAGTCCACCTCATTCCTGTTCCTGATAACAAGCTCCGTCACCACCATTCAAGTGGGGAAATTATGCATTTGGGTACACATGTTTTAAAAGGGTGCAACCAAATGCATTACTTCCCCGTTGACTAAAGTGTGAAATGCACCTTTTTCTAAAGTATGCGAGCATCACAAGGGTGGGAATATGTGAGCTTTGTCTGCAAAATGGGCTCTCATGCATGTTTGGGGGTATAAATGGGGCAAGTTCTTAAACAAATGGAAACAAAATCTTATAAAATCATAGAATCATAGAATAGTAGAGTTGGAAGGGGCCTATAAAGGCCATCGAGTCCAACCCCCTGCTCAATGCAGGAATCCACCTTAAAGCATCCCTGACAGAGGGCTGTCCAGCTGCCTCTTGAAGGCCTCTAGTGTAGGAGAGCCCACCACCTCCCTAGGTCATGGGTTCCATTGCCGTATTGTTCTAACCATCAGGAAGTTTTTCCTGAGGTCCAGCCAGAATTTGGCTTCCTGTAACTTGAGCCCATTATTCCATGTCCTGCATTCTGGATTGATCAAGAAGAGATCTTGGCCTTTGTACATCCCTAGTCATAAATTTGTGACATGAGATTTATGCTAGGGTGACCAGATTTTGGAAACCAAAATCCCAGTCCAAAATGGCCACCCAAAGGGGGCGTGCCCACCAAAGCAGACCCCCCCAAACATAAAATAAAAAAATTTAAAAGGCTGCCCACCATGCGACCAACAAGCAGACTCCCCCCCACCCCCCCACCTGAAACAAACCCCATCCACAAGCCACCCCCCAAAAAACCCCCAGCTCGGACCTACCAGGTCCTCATGCTGCCGCCACTGGCCTCGTGCCACCACTGCCGCTGGGCTCGTGCTGCTGCCACCGCCGCCGGGCTTGTGCCAGCAGAGGCCCAATTATGACAAGCCCAGAGGAGGCCAGAGGCCGCACGGAAGAGGCAGGAGAGGGCCAAATCCAGAAGCGATGAAATTGGTCCTCTCCCACCTCTTCCGCGCTGGCTTCTGGGCTCCTTGGGGATTGTCACTATTGCGACAAACCCTGAAGAGGCCGGAGGCTGCACAGAAGAGGCAGGATAGGGCTGACTCTGGAAGTGATGTAGTCGGCCTCCCCCGCCATTTCCGCGTGGGCATCCGGGCTCCTCGGTGTTTGTCGTGATGCCGACGAGCCCAGATGCCCATGCGGAAGAGACCGATTATATCACTTCCAGAATCAGCCCTCTCCCGCCTCTTCCGTGAGGGCATCCACCATCTGGTTGGCGGAAATTTGGTTGGCGGAAATTAAGAAGATGAGTACCCGATGATGTATCCAGACATTGGCCAGCGCATTGGAAGGCAGGAGAAGAGGTGTTCCCTTTACTGAGAAACTGGTAGAATTATGCAGTCTATACTTTTTCCTTCTATCTCCATCAGTAAGAGGGCTAAAGGCATCTCTATTGCAGTGCTGGCTCCAGGTCTTGGAGGGCCTTGGGCAAGACACCCTCACTAGGCCTTTCGTTCACTGACGGCATGTCTACACCAGCCCTATATCCCCAGGTAGCCCCTGGATCATCCCTGTGCATCCAAAAAATGCATAGGGGATCCCAGGGACAACCAGGGACTTTCCCCGGGATATAGGGAACCGCAGAAA
This sequence comes from Anniella stebbinsi, assembly GCA_029215795.1. Classification (NCBI taxonomy): domain Eukaryota; kingdom Metazoa; phylum Chordata; class Lepidosauria; order Squamata; family Anniellidae; genus Anniella; species Anniella stebbinsi. Next base: position 30,350,164 of record JARDYH010000009.1, on the reverse strand, counting down.
ACCCGATTTCTCCGCAGTCCCGGGACTATCCCACAGACTGCGGGCCATGTGGTCACTGCTCCTGGGTCATCCCATCCTCCCTGTGAGTAGCAGGTCACTTAAAATGGGCACCGAGCTGTGCAGGGGCAGTCCGTGCCCATCGGGGTGGGGGTGGGGAGTGGGGT